>FR989943.1:9252845-10452845 GCA_905404155.3 Plebejus argus
AATTTATGGCCTAATTTTGCTCTATAATGGTACGGAACCCTTCGTGCGCGATTCCGACTCGCACTTGGCCGATTTTTTTGGTTTAACCTCATATCCATAATGGCCGATTATTGATGTCCCCCGGACATCAATAATCGGCCAAGTGCGAGTCGGACTCGCGCACGAAGGGTTCCGTACCATTATAGAGCAAAATTAGACCAAAAATTGTGTTTTTAGTATGGGAGCCCGCCCCCCTTAATTTTTTACTTTATTTTAATGTCATTATTAAATATTAAAGTACAAGTAAAACTAAGAATTTTGTGGAAAATTCAAGGGCCTACCTGTTGCTATTATTGATATAGAGCAAAAAAGGCCAATAAAATCACGTTTGTTGTATGGGAGCCCCCCTTAAATATTCATTTTATTTTATTTTTAGTATTTGTTGTTACAGCGGCAACAGATATACATAGAGCAAAATTAGAATTTGAGATACAGCCTGGAGACAGACAGACAGACAGACCGACAGACGGACAGACAACGAAGTCTTAGTAATAGGGTCCCGTTTTTACCCTTTGGGTACGGAACCCTAATAAAACATTTATTAATATATAAAGAGTGTAACAAAACAAAATAATAGGGATAATAGAGTATAAATCACTTGAATAGAACACACTCAAAATATCAGTCTTTTTTAATTTTTGTTAATTTTTACTTAGTACTTTAACAATGAATTTAATATAAAGAACACATACACACACTAAATTATTATCACTTTGTTTTGTTACATTGTATATAAGACGCTTAAGATTTATACTCACAGCATCCAATATGAGTCCAACGTCGTTCGGTAAAGGACACTGTACACACACTCGAGTGGGGGGATTAGGGAAAGAGAATATCTTCGCGTATATATTATTGAGCTGTGTATACTCTCCCATGTCCCTCATGTAAATGTTGACTGAACAAACATCTTGTAGCACCAGCCCTTCCGACTCTAGTAAATCTGAAAT
The DNA here is from genome assembly GCA_905404155.3 of Plebejus argus. NCBI lineage: Eukaryota > Metazoa > Arthropoda > Insecta > Lepidoptera > Lycaenidae > Plebejus > Plebejus argus. Next base: position 9,253,835 of record FR989943.1, read on the forward strand.
CATATAATATTGTACATGTAGATTTTGGGGTTGATCATTTTAATTAGGAAAATATCTAGGCGTTTTGAGGACAGACATTTATGGCCAAATTCATCTCTAAAAGAAAACTATGTGTACAGTTGACAGGAAATAAGGATCTTTTCGTCCATAATTTTATGGTAATAAGTTATACAGCATGACTGGTGAGACATGTCACATGACAGATACTTAAGATTTAAGAAGAGTATTCGGTACTCGATACTCATTATAATTATGTAATAAAATTAGGTACTTATTTTTTGATCAATTTCCCCTTTAAACAAATGAATCATGGACATTTAGTAAATTACTATGCGGCCGGCGCGGCAGCATGCGCCCCGCGCCGCGTGCTATCCCTCCCGCGCGTGGTGTCCATGCGTTGGGTAAATAATTATTAATTATTTAACTTTAAGCTACATTTACTCAGTGATCAATTGATATTATTTTTTATATTATTTTTTTCAACTAATATAATAGCCAAATATCACGTCCTCGAGTATTGAACATGTCTCACCAGTCATGCTGTGTTAGTCTGTAAGGTATCTGTATTATGGGCCTAGATGCCTGAAATAAATGGTAAAATAAATAAATAAATAAAATAAATTAATCTGTGAAGTTATAAGGCGCACATTGTCATGACATTGATGAGCCAAAACAATTGAATGCTACCTTTAAAAATATATATTAAGTATCAAATTACAATATAATGCATAATAATATACAAGTTCTTGCCAACTCGTCAATTTATTTTCTTTCGGTTCTATTCATTAATAATGTCAAAGTACAGAGTCCACATTGTTCGCGCCTTAGCTACGAACAATCGTCGGACGCGGCTGTCGTCGGTCTTCCGTCCCATTCCCACGCATGGGATCGTTCGCTCGGTACGATGCAATGTCCGCCGCGAGCCCACTTACTTCTATACAGGTACAACCGCCGTGGACACTGGACACTCATAATTTCAAAATTGTATAACTTTAACTATTGTAAAACTGGAATATAATTGTATAAAAAGTACAGTTTTTCATTAATATCTTATGTTCAACCGAACACACATTTTTAAATGATGCATAATCTTAAGTAACACAAGACCTATTAAGTAATTGCTAAATAATGCTCTTGATGTCAGCAGAATTTTATTTTGTGATAAACAATATATTTTATTAATTAAAAGTAGAGATTGTCCGCAAATTCGTTCGCGTTTATCGCGCGGAAAGCGTACATTTTGCCGCTATAAAACGTCCTTTTTCGGGACACAAAATATCTCCATAAAATTTGATTACTATCGGGTCAGAAGTCAGCGGTAAGGTATGCAGTGGCTGCCAATAATAACTTGAGAAGCTACCAAATATCAATATTACCATATATTACGTAAATCATCAAAGCTGATAATGGAAAAGCAAGCACCCTTGAACAAATAAATGATTCTTATCATTTAGCTAATTACAACTGAAATGTTGTCAACCTCGTTTATCTCTGCATCCATACCTCGTATCAGATAACGTGCAACAAAATAAACATGCATTCTAAATAAAAAAGCCCTGAACAAGTTTACCTACTAATAAGTTTATTTAAAGCATTCTCCGTCGCCACCACTGTGTCCACTCCTTCCCCGATGATGCCTCCGATGAAATACCATCCGTGATCGTTACTGTAGATGGACCTGTGATCTAGCACCGGCGCCATTGAGCTTAAATCACTAATCTCATCGTAAAAAAAGTTATCCTCCCCCTCATCCTCATCTTGGCTATCCATCATATTGAGCTCGGAGGTTATGTCTGTCTCTGTCTTCCTCGCTGACAGCATGGGATTTAAATCTTTCTGCTTCAATTTCTCTTCCTTTTCTATTTTCTCAATTGAATCCAGTTCAGATTCACTATGCTCTAAATCACTTATGTCACTAAAAACCGTATCATTTAAATCTTTTATAAAATCTAAAGAACTTTTCACAGTTGGAGGTAGTTTGATTGTACCATCAAAGTTTTCTTTGGGTTCAACATGCAGTTTCAAGTTTAGGTACCCAACTGGCGCGACTGGGTCGTCTGTGTGTAAAACCATTTGCTTCTCATCACTGTTAACAAAAAGAAAAACATGAATATAAAGCTGTTTAACCATTTTTTTTTGTAAATGGATACTAGTCAACTTGAAATTTTTTCTCATTATTATTGGAGAGTAGGATACTTAATACTTACATAACTAATTTCTTCTGGAACAGGGGACAATCAAGAGTAAAAGTCTCATATTCTCCGCCTTCCCCACAAACATTCAGACCATATTTCTTATTCATGACTAGAAGATGTGGCTGTATGTCTTTTAATTTCATTCCTAAATGAACTTTTGGGTCTAAACCAAGTGCTGCAACCTTAAATAAGAGAATATCTGATAAATATTGCTTATTTAATGTGTATACAGATAACAAAATCCTACATCATGACTATTTTCTGAGTTGTTACTGAGTAACAGCTATTTTTAGCTAAAATGCATTTAGCCAGCAAATTTAATATATCAAGTATGAAATTTGCTTCTATTTATTTAAATAACAGTGATTTATAAATGATATTAATTAAGTAGGTACCTTAATAATGATTGCATCAACCTCACTAGCAATCATCTCTTGCAGTAAATCTTTTTGGTTCCTCCTCCACAAATATGCAAGTGATACAAGACCTAACCTTTGACATCTAAAACATTAGAAATAATCATTTTATCAACTACTACAATTACCTGCTTGTTTAACATATTTTTCAGTATGAAATACTTACACATTTTCCACTCTTACTCTTTGGTAATCTGATAATATGGCCCCACAAGAAACTGCTTCTACATCTAAATCATTCTGAAAATGCAAAGATAATTTTTAGTCAATTTCATTTGCAAAAGGCTTTACTTAAAAGAAATTTTTTAATGTATGGTTTACTTACTTTAACTCGAGACAAAAGTCTGTGTAAATCCTCTACTTCATCATTGCTCGTTGGCTTATAGTCCCGACCCTGATTGACCGCTTCTCCCGTAATTACTTCTCTGTATAGCGGAAGGCCCATCGCTTCGGCATACAGCTCGATGCCTTGGTGCCCAACTGTTTGATACATGTAACTGTCGAGCTCGTCTGAAATGTACGTAACGAGAACACCGCGATAAATTCTCAAAGAAACATGTCAATTAGCAACACATTTGTTTCACTTGTTACTTTATTTTTATCACTGGTTACACTTAAGTGTAATGAACAATAAAGCACTCTAGTTAAAGACTAATCTAAATTTACATTAGTGACTAAAGTAACCTTTGTTTGATGGTTGGAGATTGGCCAGAGCCACTATAGTGTGGCCGGCGACGACGCACTGCATCATATTGTAGCAGCTGTCCTTACCGCCACTTATCAACGCTACCGTCCTCATATTGTTATTATTATTTTATCACTTTAAACACAATAGCGTATATTACATAACTTTTATAAAAATAATACCGTGCAAAAACAATGTTATGCCAATTTCACAATTTATTGTTTTTATATGAGCACCATTTCTAAAAAAATAACTGGCGGTTGTGAGTTTTAAATAATTACAATTAATAAATAAGGAAAAGCTCAAGATGTAACATCTCCGGTATCTATCTAATTAACATTTTTTAAATAAAATGTGTAACCCCACCAACAACCCCACACGTTCACACATAAAAAAAAGACAATTTTGTTTGACAAATTTGAAATGACAATTGACAGCAAATGTCAATATTTTTTTTTATTTAAACTAGTGTTGTAGCAAGAACTACCTTAGGGGTCAACTTCTGTTTAAAAATCTTCAGACTGCATGCCGCGGCCGGTTGTTACTAGCCGTTGCCCGTTTGTGGCCTGCAGGCTGCAGCTAGGTGGACTTGCATATATCTGGGTTAAAGTTAACTCTGAGTTAAACATCATGTCATTTCATTTCTATCACCATTAAGCCCAAATTAAGCCAGACTTGCAGCCTGCTGCTGGGCAAAGGCCTTCTTAAGGGCCCGGGTTACCCTCAAAATTTTCATACATTCTTAATACCAAAATCATTTTCTCATACGAAAATATTTAACATGTTTGAGTTATTTTTCAGCTTAAGATAGTAATTATCTAGGGTCCTGAACAATTTTTTTTTACAAAATATTTAAAAACTAAAAAAAAAATTTTTGTGTTTAAATATTTTTTAGTAAATTTACTTCTAAATATTTAAACACCAAAAAATAGACAAAAACACTAAAAAATATATAAATTAATAGTAAATTTACTACAAAATATTTGAATAATAAAAAATATTTTTTAAAGTTTAAATATTTTGTAGTAAATTTACTATTTATTTATATATTTTTTAGTTTTTTTGTCTATTTTTTGGTGTTTAAATATTTAGTAGTAAATTTACTAAAAAATATTTAAACACAAAATTTTTTTTTTAGTATTTAAATATTTTGTAAAAAAAATTTGTTCAGGACCCTAGGTAATTGAAGGGTGTTTTGGAAAAACAACCATTGTCATAATCATATCATTTTGTGTTAGAAGCCAAAAATGGTTTTCATAATAACGCCATTATCAAATCTTCCAATAATTACTGTATGTTCTGGGTTTGAATAACCCCTTTGCATTATGCATAGATTTAGTCCAATTTTGGCCCGTATAATAGAAATATCCCTGAAAATTAGTTTGACAAAGGCAGTTTTTCAACAAATCTATATGAGAAATTGAGACATAGGTTGTTTTTCCAAAAAAAAATTAAGAAAATTATTTCTTCAGGTACTAGGTAAATGAAATAAAAGAAAATTTATTAGGATAGATATTTTATTTCTCAATATTTTACTTATAAACTATAATTTTACATAACTTAAATACTATACATTTCATTATTGTTCTTCACACCCATCACTGTTGTCATCATCATCCACCTCCACATTATTATCATGGGACTCCACATTATCATTAGAGCATAAATTCCTATAATAGTCTCGGTTCTCAGGAGTACTTAAGTATTTACTAAGAGCTATCAAATTAGCCTTTTTACCAGCAGTCATTTCTATAAAAGAAACATATAAGGGATCCATGACAAACTCATTTGGTAAGCTTATACGCTTACGTATTTCACTCTTGAATGAAGGCCCTGAGAATGTATTCTTCAACTTTATATACTGGTACTTATCACTGATCTTGATAATTCGTGCTTGTCGCAACTTGAGAGCTGGTTTTGGGGTCTTCAAGAAGTATGGCATAAGTGCCTCCTTCATGTTAAAAAAATAATCTTGTGTGGCACATACAAGTTTAAATGGTGTGGGATATTTTCTGGCCTCACAAATTATCTTGTCCCAATCTGAAGGAACCTCTGCAGAATGTATTTTTTTCTTCTTGCCTATAAGGGCAAAGTCTGCATCATTAGGCAGGTAAGAATGTCCTCTTACAGGAAAAATGTGTGTAACTGTTTTAAAAAGCTTCAAGACGTGGACCAAAAAGTACTGGAAATAAACCATGATGTGGTTTTTATTTTGCCCACTGCATCCATCACTCAATAGTACAAGATATTCAGATGTTATCTCTCTGTTAGTTAAATAATGTAATAACAGGGACGTCACATCTGATGCACCTTTCTTGGCAGTTGTTTCTGTATAACAGTACATAGAAACAGCATCGGTAGCTAAATCATGTATACCGAATAAGTAGTACCACATTTGGCGAGAGTAAAATACATCGCTAGTCTGTATGTGCGGCAATGGCAAGTTTTGCATGTAATCGAAGGAAAGCAACATGCATTCTCCTCTTTGTGCCTTTTCTTTGTAAGTTTTTTTTAAGGATCTGAACTTTTTAGCCTTGTTTAAATGCAAGTGTTTCTGAGTGATGAGTCCAGACTTTGCTACTGGATCAGAGGCACATTTGATTTTTAAATTGAGTTCATCGCAGACACTACATGTATCTGATCGTGGGAAACCAAACTTGATATTAAAATTTGTCTTGAAAACATTGTAATATACTTTGTAAGGTATATTTACTTGCACTTCCTTTAAGAATAACTCATGCATTCTAGATACAGACAACTCTTCAGGTAAGTAGCTTAAGTTAGGATTATCCCGTAAGGAATAGTGGGACTGACGAGCTTTAAAGCTTTTAATATGGACCTTAATTAATTCCGTTATCTCAGCAGGTACTTTGTGGGGCCTGGATTCATGTTTGCCTCGTTGGTCTTTAGGTAACTGCCCAGATAATAATTTGGTCTGAATGGTGCGCAGTCGTCCACGTGTAATACCATGAAAGCTTATAAAAGCTTTAGCACATATAGGTACTTCTTCACCATTAATTATTCTTACTTTATATGAATATGCCAACTCATGTTGAAAGAAACAATCACTATCATCTCGTTCTGTACGAGGTCTTCGTTGTTTTATGTTTTGATAGCTCATCAGAGCTGAGAGATGTGCATCTTGGTCATTCTTGCAAGGATATTTATAAAACAGTTTAAGTATCTCCTGCCTCTGTTCTGGTGTTATTTTAGAGAAGCACTGCAGACGCGAACATCTGTAAAATAGAAAACAACATACTTTTAATAGGCAGGTAAGTATTTTAGAGCTACTTAAAGTCAAGGCGGAGTTTAGGTAAATAACATTAACTTCAGCCTGGCTAAATAAGTTCGAGTATTTCGTCATAATTACCGGCAATCGGGTCCTGTACTAGCGCCACTTATTGAATTTCCGACGTGATTAATATGCGGTTCACCAGCAACTTTCAGTCTCTTTATAGATTCACGCATTGGAATCTTTTTCACTCTCTTTGTGGCCCACTGCACATTTGAGTGGCTGTCTCTTTGGATATTGTCCATATTTACTTTAAAAATAATTAAAACGCTGTAACTTATTCACGCCAAAAACAAATAAATTTTATTGAAAACAAGTTACCGCGAAAAAATACGAAATCTAGGTAACCTCAAAGTCAAACTGACAGATTGTCATGGAAAAACCGCCAAAGTCAAAACAGACATTTGTGACAATGGTTCTTTTTCCAAGCAGCGAGTGACAAAGGTTGTTATTCCAAACAATCATACAAACATTTTTAGGGAATATCTTGTGACTAAGGCTGCTTTTCAAAAATCCAATGATAAGGTCTCTTTGCGTTTCTTTCATTACATCCATAGACATCAAAATGTCATTCTCGTTTTTTTCTGACAAAGGTTGTTTTTCCAAAACACCCTTCAATTACTATCAGCTGAAAAATAACTCAAACATGTTAAATATTTTCGTATGAGAAAATGATTTTGGTATTAAGAATGTATGAAAATTTCGAGGGTAACCCGGGCCCATAAGCATACAAAGTCACAACTCACAACTTACAAGTTACAACGAAACTCCAAAGGTCACACTGAATACATTTAAACTATATTAATTATTATAATAATAGCTGAATAAAGACACTCTTTTTTTATAAAGACGGTTAAAATTAGATTGGAAGTTCAACATTTTGTGTAAGCGCCATCTTTTGTCGAAAAAAGTAAACACCCAAGACAAGAATTTAAATTAAATATTTAATTATTTTAGATTTCTACAGGCATTTTTCACATTCCTCAAGTTATTATGGGAAAATAAAAATCTATGCATGTGAAATCAAAGTGAGATTAGGCAGGAAAATATTGCAAATGAAGATAATACTTTAAATCATAAATGCATTGAGTCATTTTCCGGCGTCCGTATGTTAAGTGTAGCCGGTAAAGAAAAACATTGAATTTTACTCAATGTTAAAAATATTCTTATTTCATTGAAATTTAATGACCTTTGATTGGATAATATTAAGTAAATATTTATTTGCGTATTTTTAAATATAGGGAAATAATAAAGAAACCAACTGTTTTCATGATTTTCAAAGTGAATGTTAAATCTACGGACGCCAACTAATGAAACATTACAACATGGTGGATATATCGTTGTCAAATTATTGATGCGGTGGTTTGAATCACGTTTGAATTTAAGTGCGAAGCTTCGCTTATAAATAATTTTATTGGACGCAATTACTCACGAGTAACATATTGTGCAAATGAGTATCTAAATATTGTGTGTAGGGTGCTTTGGAAAAACAGTGAATTAAGAAATAATCATGGTTCTCGCTGAACGTAGTAGTGATGTTCGAAACGGGAAACGATCGAGAGGACCAAGCCCCAATGGCCATGGAAGTCCTGACTCAAGTTCTGAAGATGAAAACGGTAAGTAAGACGAAAACATTTTATTTCTGAAAGTTTTTTGTGGGCGTCTACTCCTAAGTATATCATCTCATGGGGATTGGGGGCTTATTCGCAACAGTCGGCTTCTGCGGAGTCTGTTCACAGGTTCACAAGTTCTATCACCAGAAATTTATTTATTTCATGTCATGCTTTAATTTTGTGCTTTTTCATTTGCTTTCATGCTGCGTTCATCTCATCAAAATTGTCACACCCAATCCAAGCAGTAGTGCCATTTGCAGCTGAGAAAATAAGAGTGGGTCGAGATTACCAGGCTGTATGTCCTGACCTGGAACCAGTGGAGCAACGAAAGCCAGACCAGATATCCGACAGAGCATTGCTTGTGTGGTCACCGACATCAGATATCTCGGACATTAAATGTAAGTCTTGGTTTATAATATCAAGTCTTCTGAAAAACGTAGGTTACACGGATCAGTTTTTCATCAATCTGGTAAAGATTGACAGAAAACCGATCGTCTAACCCGCTGATTTATTGACTGATCATTTTTTTAATGTACTTTTTATAACCATCAATTTTCCGTCAATACGATTGATGGATCAGATTGATGAAAAACTGATCATGTAACCTACGTAAAAGGAAAGCTAGAATGCATATTTGCAAATTTAAACATGTATGTATACTGTATAGGGTATTAGACATTATTTACTTTTTTAGTGGATGAATACATAACAACAGCAAAAGAGAAATATGGCTACAATGGGGAACAAGCATTGGGTATGCTGTTTTGGCATAAACATGACCTCAATAGAGCGTCCATGGATCTTGCCAATTTTACACCATTTCCTGATGAATGGACTGTTGAAGATAAGGTGTTGTTTGAGCAAGCATTTCAGTTTCATGGGAAAAGCTTTCATCGAATTCGGCAAATGGTAATTATAATTATTGGTTTTAACATAGAATTACATATTATAACTTTTAGAAGAGGCATTTCATACAATCGCGCGAAAATGTGTCACCCTCGAAATGAGTGAGCTCACTCATCTGAGAGCAGTGTGCCTTAGGATGCGGTGACAGTCGGACTTTTAATGCATTGATTACGTAAAATATGCATTGAAAGCGTAAAATGAGTGAAAGAGAAAGTAGTATATAATATTATGCTATTACTGCAAGACTAAAAAGGACGACAATATTTTCTCGATACACATTTTGCATGCAAAAACATTGCTAAAGTTTTGATGGCATATGCGGTATGCCATATCCAAGTATTGACATTGTTGGGTTTTAACTTTCATATTTCTTTGTAACTTTAAATAATAAAAGTGTCTATTTACTATGTATTATTAGCTAAGTGTGTTTCACAGCTTGTAATGCATATTATTTAAAATTCCCATTACTATTTTTAGCTTCCAGATAAATCAATAGCATCTTTAGTGAAGTATTATTACTCCTGGAAAAAGACAAGGGCAAGAACATCTCTGATGGACGTAGTGAGTGAGGGTCGGAACGCCACTGGGTCTGGATCTGGTAAACGGGAGTCGGGAGCTGGATCGGAACCGGGCGGGTCTGACAAAGACTCAGACAATGATGATAAGGTATGTAGAATACTTTTACTCCCAACAATTTTGTTTGTTAGTTCTGTTAGGTTTGTATATTTCCATTTCTCACATAGAATACCATGAAGTAAAAAGTATATCTGGATTGTCCAATCTTAAAATTGTGGTTTTTTGAATAGAAATGCAGAGTAGATTTTTGAATCTTGTCCCAATAAGTACTCTAGTTCAATAGAAATTTGTCCATGACAGGAAAGAAAGTAGTAATAAGTCAATGTATAAATTTCTATTTGTTTCTCCACTGGAGGATCCCTCAATATGCACACAAAAATACCAATACCTAAATAAATTGACTACATTTTTACTGCTTTTTCAACACAGCAATGAATTTTTGATTATTCCTTTCCTGTTAGTATCCATCCATCAATTATATACATTAAGATTTTTTTTACCCAATTTGTTTAGGCATACTTTTTACTGCATAAAATGTTTTGGAGGTGCATATTCAGGCAAAAATTATTTTCTAGTAATCATTTTCAACATTTAGGAAATAAAAATACACTAGAAATAATAAAAACATCCTAACTACTTCCCAAGTTTCTAAATCTGAACAATTGAATTATTTTCTAAATCTTTTAATTTCCCACTGGTTTTTCATATAAGAAGGCTTCTTGCGTTTAGCGATTTTTAAAATCTGGGGATGGGATGGATTTGATAATGACAGAGTATCTATTGATAATGACAGAAGTGGACTTTCCACCGTGGTATAGTGAGAGGAGGCAAGGCGTCCGGTCCGACTCTCCGGGCCGCACAGAGTAGTGAGGTGGGTTGCTCGTCCCACATCTTGGATGTTCAGTGTCTTCTTACCTTCCTTAACTTGTCTATGTGTGTCCTAGTGGCTGTTCTAAAATCGTAAAAGTCTGTTTTTTTGTCATTATCATTGTCATGGCTGCACTGCGATGAATTACTTTTGGTTCATATTTTAAAACTCATATTAACCGATTCGTTGCGATGTCTAATTTTGCTAACTTCTAGCTGTGGCGTTGAACAAAAATAACGTGACACTGATCAGTGCCCACCGCCATACGATTAGATGACACGCATCTGTGTCTTCAGCCATGCGGAAAAGAGAGTAATCTTAGACAAAGGACTCACTTGGAATAAGCACATCGAGTATGTTACGAAAAAGGCTAGATGTGCTCTGGGTTCCTGTTGGAAGCTTGTCAGCTCTAAATGGGGTATTCGGCCGAAGGCAATGCTATGGCTATATACAGCCGTAGTGAGGCCGATTACCACATATGGCTGCGTAGTGTGGCATAAAAAGGCTGAACAAGTAAACTGTAACAAAAGTCTAAACAGTGTACAGAGACTGGCATGTCTAATAATCACGGGGGCACTCTCGTCGACACCCACCGCTTCCCTCGAGGCTCTGATCAACCTAACTCCGCTTCCACTGCTTGTTCAGATGGAGGCCAAAAAGGTGGCTCTCAGGGCCAGGACGGCGGGCAGGACGAATTGGGTATCCACCCCATTTCGACAGCTAGAACAGTCTCTCTGCGAATCACCTGTCATGGCCATGCCATCAGATGCCATGATTAAGGTGTATAGCTTTTCGAAGCAATACCAGGTATTTATACCTTCCAGGGAGGACTGGGAAAGAGAAATCCCAATCGACGTCCGCCCTAGCGATATAGTTTGGTTCACGGATGGATCAAGGAAAGACAACCGTGCGGGAGCCGGATTCTACGGAGGCAGGCCACCAAAAGGCAAATTCGCCTGTTTGGGTGAGTTTGCAACCGTGTTTCAGGCTGAAATCTTCGCTATTCTCGGTTGCTTACTAGAAAGCCTGGAGATGGCCCTAGTCAATAAAAATGTTTTTATCTTTTCCGACAGTCAAGCTGCACTTAAAGCACTGACTGCCGCAGAAGTTTCCTCTAAATTAGTTCTGGAATGCATTGAGACGTTAAACATGCTGGGCAGGAACAACAACATCCGCCTAGTATGGGTCCCGGGCCACAGTAACGTCCCCGGCAATGAAACCGCTGACGAACTGGCTAGGCTTGGGGCCGAGAGTCTCATATATGGCCCGGAACCAGTCTGTGGTATACCTCCCAGTACCACAAAGCAAGTGCTCAAGGAATGGGGTCACAGTCTAAGCAGGAAGCAATGGGCTGAGACCCCTGGCCTTGAACACTCCAAGGCACTAATCCCTGGCTTCAACAAGAAACTATCAGAATTAGTGCTCACCTTGGGTAGGAACCAATTAAGAATTCTTACCAGAAGCCTAACTGGGCACTGCAAGCTCAACAAACACCTAAACAGAATGGGTATTTGTAGCATAACGACTTGCAGATTCTGTGAGGAGGAGGATGAGACACCTATTCACCTTCTCCTCAACTGTCCTGCTCTACTACAGAGCAGAAACAGGCATCTTGGTCGCCACGAATACTCATCCACAGAGGAAATTCGTGACACCAACCCCAATCACATCGTTCAATTTATGAGCAGTATTGGGCTGGGGATGATACTCTAATGCGAAGGAGTCACAATAGGTCCTTATGGGTCGCAGTGACGTCAGGGCTACAGCGACCTGCCTTCTTAAAAAAAAAAAAAAAAAAAAAAAAAAATGCGGAAAAGAAAACGGTATTTTGTCAATTTTTTACATGTTCAAAGCTTCAATACTTTTTTGTTTACATTCGAAATCTGACGTGAACGGTCTGGCACACTGTTTTAGGTGATTAGAAGTGGCAAAATAAGTGTATTTCTGGAAAAAAAAGGTTGGTGGGCCCTATTTTATAAAAAATCTTACAATATCCAGAAACGAAGGCTACGAGATTAATATACGTAAAAAATGAAGATTACTTGAAGGAGTTATCATTGATTTTAAAATGACACACATCCGTGTCTAACGCCACACGCAAAAAAAGTGATGGCACTGAAACGTGCCATCCGCAACGAATCGGTTAACCGATCGTACTTTCTTTTTTGCCCATAATTCTTAAAAATAATTAACAATGACAATAATTTTGATTTTTTGTAAATATCTATTTAAACAAACTTGCCAATATTTCATTTGCATAGTATAATAGTTGAAACTTTTACAAGGAAAACCAAAATAAGACTTTTAGATCTAATTTAATACCTCATAATCAAGCAAATAATTTGAAAATGCAAAATAAGTTAAAAAGGTTTAGCATAACTGTATTTGAAAAGTCACTTATCGTCCATTTCCAGAAATACACTTATTTTGCTACTTCTAATCAACTAAAACAATGTGCCGGACCGTTCACGTCAGATTTCGAATGTAAACTAAAAGTATTGAAGCTTAGAACATGTAAAAATTGTCAAAATACTATTTTCTTTTCCGCATGGTTGAAGACATAGATGCATGTCATCTAATCGTATGGCGCTGGGCACTGAACAGTGTCACGTTATTTTTGTTCAACACCACAGTTAGAAGTTAGCAAAATTAGACATCGCAACGAATCGGTTAAGGCGTCTCCCAGACAGACGCGGGCAGCGGTGGCGGTGGCGGTCAGTTGGATGACTTGAGAGTTCTAGGAACGACACAGACACACGCGGTGGCGGTGGCAGTACAATCTGTCTGGGAGACGCCTAAAGAAACATCAAATGTCTATTCGATTTTTATACAATTTAAAATGTTAGCATTTCATCTCTAAGGTCAAATAAACTCGTCAGTCGTCACGTTTTTAAGCAATCATCATTATTCATTCTGCAAACTTATGCAATCATTATTTTCACTCCCAATATCAGAGCTAGTGATGGTGATTCATACACATTTATGTATTGTTAAGCAATTTATTATACTTCTTGACTGCACTAGTAAACAATTTCACAATATTATAATGATCATGGTTTTATAATACATATTTTGTTCAAACAAATGGTATTTACCATTTACACAAAATTATTTGCCGCTTATAAACATGCTTTTGTTTATTTAACTGCTCTGCATTTTTATTCTTTCCACAGTAACTAGCATTATTGTTCATAATTAAAAAAATCATTATCACACTTATCATAATATTATATTTTAATCCATAATATTTTAGATTTTATATTATAAGTACCTACAAAGTTACAATTAATGGTTCAAATATTTTGTTTTTTAATTTGTAGTCACAAATCCCTTTCATATCAGTTGACCTTTTCCCATATAACCTGTGTTCCCGCATGCTTCCTTTAAGTACCCCCTAGATTATAGTTCCAAATGTGCGCAGAATATATTCTAAAGGGTTTTTAAACGAAGTGTACGGGTCACACTAGGGATGTGCAAGCAAAATATCGATATTGTATCATCTTTTAAACGTAATAATAAAAATTAGCTAGTGTTGTTCTACTGTCATATCGATATTTTGTATCGATATCGATATTTTGTATGTGACGTATAAAGAAGGGTTAGTAAAACATTGATTGGGGTGTAGGAGGATGGCGGCGGAGAGGCGGAAAAAAGGTGCACCGTTTGCGGCATTCTGTGCTCCCAGACCACAGCGCACAACACCCAGAAGTTGTGCCAGGCATGCCTAGTGCACGCCAGGTCGGTAATATTACGCATTCCCTTTTATTACATTCCCAATGTTTGCCACGCGGTTGCGTTGTCTAATAAGAGTTTTTAACTCGATTTTTCTTGTACGATTTTTTTTTATAATATAATATTTGAAGTAATTTAATATGAAAAATGGACCCAATATTGTGTAATTTAATTACCTAAGTTTTCGTTCATAAAACTAGAATATATGTTAAAAGTTAAAAACTTGCTTTAGACACTTCAAAGTTTAACCATCGCGAAATAATCTCTTAAAGTTTTTTTTTGCATTTTAAATAACTAAATCATTAGCTAGCTATATCGATATTTAATGATATTGTGCAAGTTTGTAATCTGAAATAATTATATTTATCTAAAGTAAAATGATTAGAATGTTGTGATTTTAATTTTAAATATCGATATATCAGAACAAGTAGTGTAGTGATACCTATTAAATTACCCCACTTGAAATTTAAAAAATATTATTTTACATTATTCTAACATTTATCGATATGTTGACATCGATAACTGCCCAACCCTTACGTCGTAGCGTTTTCGAAGTTTCCCTTATCTACCAATTAAAATCTCTTTTGGCTTTTCACCCAATTATTGAGCGATTAAAAAAAGTAAATAATATATGAAAAAAAAAGCTTTGTAACATCTAATTTCACCATGTTTTGTGCAAATAAAGAATTAAAAAAAAAACTAGAGCTAGTTTAGTAGGCGGGTGTTCGCTGACGTGGCGGTACTGTGCAGACGTACGGGCACGATGCGGCCCCTGTGCGGGCCGAGCGGGCGGCGTGGGCCGGGCAAGCCGCGCGTCAAGCACCGCCTGCCCCGCGGCATATACATCAACCACGACGACTTGGTCGCCATGGCGACGGGGCCGCAGCCCGCCGATGCGCCGCAGCCCGGTCACGTTAACCGCGGCGAGGCCATTCTCAAGGCCATGGACAGGGAGATCGTGTCGTATAAGAGACAAGTAAGACGCGCCCCCACTGTGAGCAACCATACAGGGAGCGTCGGGCCGGCTATAGACGGACCGCATACTGCAGTCGGTTTCGACTGCAAAATGCGGTTGCCGCACGGCGATCTGCAGTTTTCGTACTAAATTTATATCTGCAATACACGGGCCGTTCGAGCAGTTTTTGAGTGGTCGGTGCAAATTTCAACGCGACCGCTCTAGAGCAGTCGGTCCCGACTGCAACTTGCAGTCCATCTATGGCCAGTCTTGGACCACAGACAAGTTGAGCATACACTACTAATAAAAATATTTACACAGCGAATAACTATACAATATCTGTTTGTCTGTCTGTCATATTGGTAGTCACGTGATGGACATACAGCTTACCTCAAATAGTTATAAGCTGCGTAAATATCTTTATCAGTCAGGGAGTAAAATAAAAATCGCTGTAACATAGACATTCGTAAATTTTGCAGGTCTCATTCATTCGCGTTCATTATATTGTTACATGTAGACATGCGATAGCAATATGGCCGTTGGTGAATGAAAGAGCAAACCAGACTGGTCACACTATATATTTTGTCAGACTGATAAAATGTCTGTAGTGGCTTCTCACAGTGGGCCGGCCATAGTAGATTCTCACCCTTACGTTAAAACTAGTGTGCATTAATAGAAGCAAATTAAAATGAACTTCGATCCTATGTTGACTTAACGATGCAGAATGCGTATGAACTAAATTACCACTAATAACTGCATATACAGTGATGTTGCGGGGAGTGTGATCCTTTCTGATTAACAAATATATTCTGTACACATGTCCTATTTATTTTTAACACTTCCCCTACCATTTTACCACAGTGAAAACTTTGGATAATCCAGATATGCACTAAATATAGTACAAATTAAATTTTTCTAGAATAATCAATAACGAATAATGCTTGCAGGTCCAGCAAAATAAGCAGCAGTTGAGCGCTATGAAGCGGAAAGTGGGAGACAGTGGGGTGGAGGAATTAAGACCGGGAGAGCCCCCGGCTAAGGTCAACTCTCGTTGGACTAATGAGGAGCTGCTAATGGCTGTCACCGCTGTCAGGAAATATGGTATGTAACAAATTAAAGATGAGTAACAAAAAGGCCTTTGTCCCAATACGTCTTTATACAGGCTGTAACAAAACTAAGTGATAATACTTGACCTCCCAAGCCTCTACACAACGCCCCATTTTTTTCTGGATCGCACACCGCCCCTTTAATACCTTTAGCTCCCACATGGGGGGCGTTATCGCCCACTTTGGGAAAGACTGCTCTAGAATTCTTGAATTCTTGAAGAACGATTCTTGAATTGAGCATCAGTTCTAACGAAAGAATTTATATTTGATGATTCAAAGCATGCGTGTGCGACGTGTGTGTTGTACTCACGCGATGTCTTTTATGTTGGTAGAGACATCTGTAGGCTTTGCGTCCCAATAATTTTTTTTTCGTTTTTTTTTAACAATCTCACACCTTTCTACTCACACTATCTCATATCCCAGGCAAGGACTTCCAAGCGATAGCGGAGACGCTGGGCACGAAGTCAGAGGCGCACGTGCGCACGTTCTTCATATCGTACCGCCGCCGATATAATCTGGACGCCGTGCTGCGCGAGCACGAGGCCGACCGCGGCAACGCCAATCATATACAAGCTGGTAAGATATAGTAATAAATGGTCGCTACTAAGCATTTGTGCACCCACAATCAGGGGCTCCCAAACTTATTTTGTCTATTAAATGAATTACAATAATTAATCACTCGCCAAGTCTCTACACAACACCCCATTTTTTTCCTACACCACGACCCTTTAGGCCCTCAGCACCCACAATGATGCTTAACAGCGTCCAAAATATAGTCTACCAGTTGCTAAATCGAGATTTTTCATGATTTCTAATTTTGAACTTGGAAGATCTTTTTTGTTTGTTAAAGTTTTAATAACGGTTTTTTAGGTATCATGAATACAGAATCAACAGAAAACGACGTCGACACAAACAATGGCACTAAATCACCACAGACAGCTAAGGATGAAAAGGTACTGTTTGGAATCCGCTTGTTGTATTAGGAGCCAAATAACTAGACCATAATATTAATGGCCTAATCTAATTTTCTAAAAAGTGACAATATAAATCAACTGGGCAAAAAACGTCATTATCCTTAATTTTAATATTTAGAACCAGTCCGAGATAAACTAGTAAAAAGGTTCTAAACAGGTACTTTTATGATTTGTTTTAAATTTTTTTAAATTAACACTCATGTCGGGACATGATGATCTATTAACTTTTCTCAAACTCACCTAAGGCCGAAAATAATAGAATATGGTCATGTGTAACATTTAATGGCGACAGAATAAAGCATTTTTTAATCCGCTTTCTTCATTCACAGATGGAGGTTGACAGCGAGGGAGTGGCCATTGGCGCGTCCGCGGAGCAGGGCGGACCTCCGACCACGCCCCCGCACAAGAACAAGCCCGCCAAGTGATACCAACACGCCGCCAAACGGAAATAACCTGCCCGCGTACAATCTCCAACTACCTACATATAAAATCACTAAGTTTTCAAAATGGATGAGGCTCATACATTAAGAATGGAGTAGCCGAATATCACCAAACACAACACATAATTGATACGACAAAATTGCTAAAAATTGCCGAAACCCCTATTTAGCAAGTTCTACAACATTCCAACTCTTGATTGCTAACACCTAATCCATAGTTTAACTGCAGTCTGCCATCTTTTAGAAATATTGAATTTACAAAAGATTCAGTTGCAAGTTGTAGGTGGTATTCAAATTTTGTATTTGTCCTTGGTCACTAAAATGGTTGGACACTTTTTATGCCATACAATATTACTTCACCGATTAATAATTTTAGATGCATTGAAAATTCCATCAGTAAAAAGTCATTAATGGAAATATCTCGAAAAAACCACTTCTGATGTAAATAATACTTTACGAAATAAGTAAAGTTAGCTTGTATATAGTGTAAATATTAGGCATTAAAGTAAGGTTACATTTAGGTTCAATATAACATGAGATTGCTTAGATTTTGCCCATGGAATGAAAGCCTGAAAAATAAGATTCATATTTACTTTGATGACAGGTATGTGCTTTTATATAGGGTGCAATTAAACCTACCGGCCAAATTTTTTCCAGGGCTTAGGTATCATTAGGAGAGTCCATTTAACCAAAAAATTGGGTGTTATTTTTTTAAAGGAAATTTTATCCCATTTAAATCGTTGCAAAACGGTCACTTCGCGGCGGTGGGTACGAGCGAGGGTGACAAGGGGTGAGGCACGCGCGCGGGGGCACGTCACGCGCGGGCGACGTGTAGTGTCCATTAATTGTACAGTGTTTTGGGACAACTTTCGGAAGCTATTTCTCAACATTTTAGTACTGAGTGATTATAAAAGAAAAGAATACGTGTATTTTTATTTTTAACAAGGATCAATATGTCAAAATTTGGCAAGAAGGTTTAATTGCACCCTGTATTAGTACCTTTAAATAATGTTATATTTCAAGAAACATCTTTCCGGTACTCTAGTCCGAAGCTCTTAATATAGAGAAAGAGAAGAATAAAATGATAAGCATTTAATGAAGATAGCGGTTTTATAGAAACAGCACTTTATTTCATATTTAGGTTATTTTAAATCATTCGTAATTTCAATAAAAGAAAACTAAACTTTTTTTTTAATATTTAGACACCAAGAACCTACGACGATAGGTCATTTGTCTCAACTCATTTTTCTATTAATCAATATTAACAGGAGGTTGGTACCTTAATTCTCTCCATTGTAAAAAATATATAAACATAAAATTTTATACTTTATTCCTAGTAGCTGATAAAGGCATATTTTATTGTAAATATTACATTAAAATTATATTCCTACGAGTGATGTGGTATACGCTTATGGAGTGGTTTATAATTGTGGCTGTTGTATAGTGAATTGCTCTTAGTCCCTGTGTAGTGTGTATAGAGTATAGACTATAGAGGTATTAAATAATATGTACTAGTTACAATTTTAAAATATACTGTCCAATTTTAAGTTATCCACAATTCATACAATTTGTAGCGAAAAAACTCATTTTGGACACTGTATTTTGAGATAATTGTACTCTCCTAGTTAATTAAGACTGAAAGAAATGTTTGAAAGGTTCTATAGCAATAATGTTCGCTTCTGGCTTCATATAGCATGATAGATTTACCGTTACGGTTAAAATTTGTATCCTTATGACGTAATAATAATGACATGTAATAAAATAGCAAAATTCTGGATCAATGATGACAAAAATTATTACGATCAAAATCTTTAGAATAATTGAAATCAATGAATTATATTAGACTGAACACATTAATTATTTATTATAATTTATTAAGTTCAAAATAATGCTAAGAATAATATAATCTTATTTATTTAAGCGACTATTTATACAAAGCTATGTTTGAGTGTCGCGTTTAAATCTACAGAATGTAGAAAGAAATATTTATTTGTTGTAATATTATCTGTGCTGCAAATTTAAGTTTTACCATGAAATTTTTTTTTATATAAATATGTACAATCAAAATGTCCTCACCAGGAGAAACGACTAGTGTCAGCGCATTTATATCGCTGCAACAAAAAGCGAGAATTCGAAATAATAGTTTAGATTTAATACATAAATTAGAAATAATAGTTAAATTGCTACGAATAATAAATTCGTAGTTAAATTGCCTTATTTACCGCTCAATTTTGTTTCGAATCAGAGTCGAACCGAGTTAATTTGACCAGCATCGAAATAGTTTCTTATACTTTTAATTTTTTCGTTAACATGAATAGTAGGTAAATATAGTGCTTTTTACGCAAACTGTTACTGTAAGCTAATGCGTGAGTGAAAAGAGTTAAATTTTCTATAAATAGTCCTGCGCCATCACTTAACAGATACTCAAACTAGATTGTAACACCAACTAATAAATTGTGGCGTTTAAATGATAGTGCTAATATTTTAAAGCAATTAATAAATAGTTGTAGGCATAGAATAGGAGATTTATCGCAAAACATTTAGACAATAGGCTACTTGACCTATATTCAATTTCATTGAACAAATGCATATTTCTAGTAGAACTTGGCCTAGGAAACCGTATTTCACCCTTATCATCAAATAAAAGCTTATGATTGATAAATAAAGTCGATTTGAAAATATGATTTTATGAAAATATGATTTGTACTGACTAAAACGCTTTTGCAGTACTTCCGATTTGGATGTGACGTCATCATGTTCGTAATTTAATATCTTTTATTTATCGCGCTCGTTATGTGTAAGTTTATTTGTACATAAATAATAAGAATAAGCCTAGAAAGATTTGCAAAATATATTTTCTTGAGTAATTCAAATAAAACACCAGTTTTATATATTATCTCCATTTATTGTAGACGGGAAATGAAATGGCCAAAACTTTTCTCCAAAAGTTTTCAACATTACAAATGATTTCTAATTTCTTATTTAATTCTTTTATAATTTTTGGGCACCTTAAGACTCGTACATTTAGCACATAAAAAAATGTTAAATAAAGAGACTCTAAAATACAAACAGTGTGACGTCACACTATGGCGGACAGTGTTTTTGGCGCCATTTATAAGGCGTATTTTTCAATCAACATTTTTATGGGTTTTTACTGTGTAAAATAATAAAATATTAGTTTATTTCGTGAAAATTAATGATTAAGAAGCGATTAGCATGAAGAAAAAAATTAGGTCAAGTAGCCTATTGAAATATTAGATGTAGTAGGTATATCAGGGCTGGTCGTCAGCTCCAAATCGTTTCATATGCCATTGTAAATAGGGCTGGCCCTGCGGCCTGCGGCCATGTGCCTGGTCGATATTAGCCGTATCAATACTGTATACATCGTAGATTTAAGTGACAAATAGATATATCACGATATTTTTGTACACTTAAAAGACATCATTTCTGAAATTTAGACACTCAAGTCTCCCACGTGTAGAGTGCGTCAAGAAAGTGAAGAAATTAAAAAGTGACGACATCGTATCGTAGTGTCATCAATATTTTCTTAGATTGATTTGAAAGGGATGACACTACGATGTTGCCACTTTTTAATTTCTTCACTTTCTTGACGCACTATATTATGTGTAAATTTTTATTTGAAACAAGTGAGTGTCGATACCATAGTCTGTACATCACTATAGATGATCTAGTAATAACGTGGTTACCTAATAACTAATAAGTGATGATCGCTTTGAATAAGTTAACAATGATAAATATTAATACCATGAAGGACGTTTCTTTGTCGAAGATTCCGCCTACGTAGGAGTGCGCATTTAGTCGGTTCGTAAGGATCGATCTACATTTCGAAATATCAAGGGACTGAAAGGATTAAAAAGAATTAAAATGTTATCTACACCCGTTTTTAATTGTTGATTAATTATCACGTTTAAGCTTGCTCGTAAAGGATAAAGACCTTATCATAAAGTAATGAAAGGTAAGTTAATTTGAGTAAGGATAAGCTCTAAAAAGCCTTGGAGAAGTTACCTATTCTTGTAACTAAACTTGTCAATTTTTAGTATGGGCTCCTCTCCACTCATGAAATCATTGTCAAGATTAGTACTTTTAGATGTCGCTTCAATCCTCGCGACCCGAGTACATGCGCATTCTCCTATGATTGCATTAGCAAATGTTTTTATAAGTTTTTTAACGCAAATATTTTAGTTTAAATTTTAGTAAGGTAATTGGGGGTATGTATGTAAATAATCGCATATTAATTGACGCATAAAAATTGAAATCGTGGCTTCTACGATGTACGTAGCGAGTGTAAGATGTTGGGTGGATTTCACACTTACAACTCACCACTCCAAAGAATTCCACGAAACAGTCATATTTATTGACGGTAATTAAGAAAATATTATACGGAATTAAATTATTTTTTCATTAGTCTTACGTGTTCTCTGTATATTAAGCGTACCAATCGGTTAGTTAATAAATGTTTTTTTACTGTAATTAAGTGATAATTTCTATAATTTCTATAATTTCTTAACCTAAGACAATCTTCATTTTGCTTGTGTTTTTGAATTTTTAAATTTAATATTCAATAAATGTAAGCCTTGTATCAATTGTTTTATTTTGTGTCACAATTAATCTCAATGTAATAACTAATAAGTTAATAATATTAACAGCAGACTTTGCGGGTAATTTACGCTCAAAAATTTACCAGTCATCTCAGATATTTTAAAACTTATGAATGATAATATGAATTTTAGAAGCAAACTTATAATAGTTCACAAACCCCGCTATCATCAATTTATTTTTGTTTTATTTAAGTATATTAAAAATTTTAAAGGGATCACTATTGTAACGTAGTTTATATCCTCTTTGGGATCATACCTCAGAACAGGAAAATAAGGATCACACGTTCATAAAATCTCTTCAAATCTTTTGAAAACGACTAACCATAAACAATATCTCGAAAAATTTCGTGATATTGTTCATGGTTAGGTTATTTTCTGACATTTGTGATTTCTTCTTTACACCTCAAACACATTCTCTTTGTCAAAACTCAAACACATTCAATCATCAAAAATAAGAATTGAGCAACCAAGTTTGTAAAGTTACAGGCATGTCTACAAGGATATCTCGTCCAGTGGCGTTGGGACGTACACGACTGGCGAACTTAGACGACGTTGCCGCCATAATGAAACTACTCACTAACCCCATGGCTTTGAATTTCAATATCAACTCGACGAAAGCCATAGAATATCTCATGTAAGTTGGTTTAGAAATATAACTTTACTTTAAGGGCAACGAAGTGTATCCAGCCGCCAGATAGAGAGACTTGGAATATGGTTACGACTTCCCTCACTCGCGCACGGTTTAGCCTTTAGGTTAGGTTAGCGCTTTCTCGTTTCCACTGGTCCCCTTAAAGACCGTCCTGGGATATAGGTTTACGTTTTTGTAGCCGAGTAGACAAGTAGTGGTATGTCTTTTCAAATTTTTGTGTATCCGGTAACCAGTGCCGGATTTATATTTTTATGAGTGTAGGAGTTAGGACACTTTATTTCCGCCGTCCTATGTACGGAATATGCCGCTCCCCTAGGACGCTGCCGCCCCTAGGTCACAGCCTATAATAATAACCTTTAATAATAATAATAATAACCTTTATTAACATAAAACGTTTTTTACAAATGATCCTATGAAGGCTATGACTCCCAAATTAGGCAATGCCTGTATCTTAGGAGTCAGTGGCTTCTCCCAATATTTTATGTCTAACAAAAGGAAAAAAGAATAGATAAATTATAAAGTTATTAAATACGGTAAAAACAACCTATACGGCCTAATTAGAAATAACCCGGTAATCCGACTACAGTGTGCAAGGCAGGCTCTATTATAATTATTATTTACTTGTCTATTCCAAACTATTTTACATATTTTGTACAAGTAGCCAATATTTTAAATGTCACTATTTTCAGTGCACACAGTATACTGTCGATTTGCCAGCTCGACGCTAATGAGAAGATTGTCGGATTCCTGGCGACAAAAGACTACCCTCCCGTCCCTGCGGTAATGCCCGCGTGTTGGGAGGACTTTGTATGGAGTAAATACAAGTAAGCAACTTTCTGCATAACTAGAAGACGCCCATTCCCAGCCCAAAACTCGTCTATCGCGTCTATTTACTTTAACTATAACTTTAACTTTAACCATAACAAAATGTGAAATGAACTGTCAAATCCCTAGCAAAAGTCGCTATATTTGACGATAACCTTAACCTTAACTACGCTTCTGGTTCAATTCACCCTTACTAGTTAATAAAGTTTGTTTTATAGAGCAGTAGACCTCAACGCCAGGAACACGTTATTCCTCCACTTATTGTGCTTCGAACCCGTGTATGGACGAGACGTAGTGGACATAATGCTGAAGTCCCTGTACATGTATGATCCTTACTTGATGTATGTCGCTATGATGAAGCCCTTTCCTGATCATCAGGGTAAGTTTTGGAGAACAGATAGACTGCAAAGTTAATAGGTAATAGGCATATAGCACATTATACTTTTTTTCTTGGTAATTAAAAGAACTATCAAAAATAGAAACATCAGTGAAAGAATGACTCTGATATAAACTCTCCAAGATGTACCTATAACAAATCGAAAATCTCATAAAAAAACTTGAGAGGTGTCAAGGGACACCCGGATGGAACGAAGTTGTTTCTTATGTACAAAAAACCTGTAGGTACCTATACACTCAACAAAAAAAAGAGAGAGAGACAGAGAGAGAAACATGCGCTACCACACGGTAGTTACTTACAATTACAACTATAGCATTTAACATTTTGGAATTTTGCTCTAGTAATATACCGACACCTTTGTGTCATGTCGTTACAACTTTTTCCGTCTAGCCCCCTTTCGCAACGCGCGACTTATCGAAGTTCCTTTGAATTGGAGCGAAGTTCCTATTAGAACTTCGTTCCAACTTCGTTCCAATAAACCTTCCCAAAACGCTCCATACAAAATGTTAGCACGCTAATTTTTAGTACTGTACGCCGGTCAAGCACGATGCGAGGCGTCTTTCAAGAAGACCCTATCGTTGGAGAGGGGTGTGTCTTGTGACCGTCTGCCGACGCTCTGGATAGCGGACAGAAAGGACGTGTGTCCGAGACTGAAAATACGGAGAGCTGTGTGGGTATAATAATGTCTAAGATTTGCCTTTATATAGGTATTTATTTGCTTTCTTGTAACTTGAAGACAAAACTTTTGATTTAAGGCTGTTCATAGACGGACCGCATCTTGCAGTCGAAAGCGAATGCGGTCGCCGCACGGTGATCTGTAGTTTCCATACAATTCATATTATCCGCCATACACGGACCGTATGAGCAGTTCTTGAGCGGTACAAGCTTGAGCGGTGTACAAATTTCAACGCGGCCGCTCTAGAGCAGTCGTTCCCGACTGTAACTTGCTGTCTGTCTATACTTTATAGCCAGTCTGAGATACCAAAATGCAACGCAATATTTAAATTTTACAGGGAAGAAGACAACGACGACATAATCCCCATAATAGAGCGGCACTCGGCAGCGCTGCGCGAGCTGTACGGTGACTTCTACGTCAGCGAGATCATATCGCGGCACCCCGAGTCGCGGAGACTCATGCTGGTGTGTGAGGTCAGTCTCGCGACGAGATATTATGCCATAAGCAGTCTCTATTCAATCATTGTTAGCTGTTGCTGAGAACCAGTAGCGGGGCAAGACCAAAATTTCATGTGGGCGAGATATAATTATGTTTTGCGAGGCCCTCTGATTGATGTCGTAAGAGGATGGATTTTGTTGAGAGAAAAAATTATTCGTAAATCCTAAAAATCCTCGTGGTCCAAGGGGTGCGAGGGCGGGGCGATGGCCGACACCGCCCACGCCTTACGCCGCCTCAATTGAGAATTGAGAACGCGATGCGACACGAAATACTTAATTTATTTTGTGTCGCTTTTATGTTGTGTGCAGATTTTACCTCAGTTGCAAGCCGCAAGATATATATTTTATAATAATAAGTGTAGTCTCAATCAACATGAGTTTATTTAAGACATCAATTATTTGCTATCCTTCTGCTGAAGCAAGAGGGCTTAACCCACTAGCTAGATCTCTCTCCTACTTCGTGTTATTGATAGTAGGCTGGAGATGGTGACACAAAATTCTTGGTCATTTGTACCAGGCTGGCGGTTCTACAGGGGTATAATTACGTATAGAGTCTGGAGAACGCGTAATATTTTGAAAAACAATAAGCAATAAAATATTTATTTATTTATTTATTAACAGTTTATTGCACACAGAAAACATATTTTAACAGGTTATACATATGAAGATAGACGACACAAAAGGTACTGCTTATCTCTAAAGAAATCTTTTCCAGCAGCCCTAAGAAGAGAAATTTGGTTACAAACATCAGATAGGGCGTGCATATAAACAGAAAAATAAAAATATAAACTATAACTAATACAATTATTATTAAACTTATGTTCAACAAAATACTAATATATAATAGTTCTAAGATGTTTAATTATAGACAAGGTATTCATTGTTTACGTCTAGTTAAAACTATGCATTTTACTATGGAGTATGGGCTTCCCACACTAATCTGCGAATTCGCATCATAATATTGTAATTTTTGTTATGAATTTTTATCGCAGACATATTTTGCGATGCGATGCGAATTCGCAGCTTTTTGTTTCTCAACGCAGAAAAGTTTGGAGCTAATTTTATTGTTCAGGATAAGGAACTAGCGGTGGGTGTGTTGTGTCTCAACACGCAAATAAACTATGAGGCTCTAGAGGAGAATTATGAGTTGTCGCCTTACAACGGTCTGAGGAAGAGCGACACTTGTAATGTTCTTTATTCAAAACGGTAAGAAATATATTTTTTGGAAGTCAAGGATAAAAGATAAAAGAACAGTAGGTAATTGTATCTAAATGTCGTTTTTAAAATGATGAAAAGTGTATAAGTAGGTACCTAGTGTTTTTCAACCTGCGGGCCGCGAAGCTTCCGTAGGGGGGTCGCCAAAGTTCAAGAATTTCAATAAAAAAATGATCAAAAATATTTTTTTAGATTTTTTTTTAATTTTTAGTCGCACCATAATAAAGGTTGAAAAACACTGGTGTATTATAATTTAGAGAGTTAAAGTAGGATCTCGTATACGTCTTTTGACCTTTGTTGCCAAGGAATAAGATCGTAAAGTGGTAAACCATGTAGTCTGCAGATCTATCTTTGACTGTAGGTACTTCTGAAAGTGTAAGTAGGTAACTAACCTTCTAAAATATTGTTCTAGCGAAGAGCCAGATTTTTCATTTGAAGGCAAAATCCAATATAATAAACGTCGTAACGGAAATGTAAGTTTCAAGACTTTATAGGATTGTCTAAATTTTTACAGATTATATTATATTAAACGAGCTATTGCCCGCGGCTTCGCTCGCGTTAAGAAGTATTATTATATACAAACTTTCATCCCCTATTTTAACCCCTTGGGGGTGGAATTGATCAAAATCCTTTCTTAGCGGATGCCTACGTCATAACATCTACCTGCATGCCAAATTTCAGCCCGATCCGTCCAGTGGTTTGGGCTGTGCGTTGATAGATCACCATGTTAGTCAGTCACCTTTGAGTTTTATATATTTAGAATAAATATTAAACTAGTTGATGCGGACGCCCGCAACTCCGTTGCGCCAAAATTCGTTTACCGCGCGAGAACCGTACATTTTTCCGAGATAAAAAGTATCCTATGTCCTTTTCCGGGACTCAAAGTATCTCCATACCCAGCAAAACAGACAGACACACTTTCGTATTTATATTTTGTATGGAAGTATGGATTGCATTAAAAGCATTGCTTTCTTATAGGCGAAGAAACATACATCTAAAGTTGATTTGAAAGAAGAACTAAAAGTGCCAGAATACATAGAGAGTTTATTGGATGAAGATGATACAATGGAGTATGAAATAGTCAATATCGACAGTACCTTGCTTAGTGCAGCATTTAGTGACAAAAATAATAAATTGTAAGACATAGGCTTTGTCCACATTGTGCCTTTTTCTGTTCGTTAAGGGCATGCGTCAACAGCGAACGTGAGGCATGCCCGTGACGCGCGTTGAAATCGTAGCGCTCGCTATGACACTTTTCTTTCAAGGCGGGTGGATTTTGACGCATTCAATTATTGAATACGCCAAACGAAAGTTGAATAAAATAAAAAGAAGATGACGAAAATTGAAGATGAAATTGCATAATGTGGACATAGCTGTTATTTAAATAATTTAATACACTACGAGTATAATAATTATATTATGTACTTACCTACAAAGTATTAAGTAGCTTGACGGTACTTACCTATCCAGTCCCGAATTCACATTTTTTATAAGTGTGTCTAGGCCACTTTACTTACCGCCCGGCCCTATGTACAAAATCTGCCGTCCCCTAGGACGCTGCTGCCCGTAGTACGCGGTGTATACGGCCTATTTATAAATAGGCTGTACCTATCGTAAAAATAAGAAAAAAATATTTTTTTCATTTGGTTAATTTAAAATTTAACTTTGCGTTATTTAGCCAAAATGAAGAGTGGACTCCTTTACAAAATGAACACCAAACTCTACCTAGAGTAAGGAAGTCGGCTTCGTGCAAAAAGCAAAAGGAAAAATCCAGTAAGTGCCTTAATTATGAACTGTAGAAAGAATTCGATTGTTATGTAGGACTTTAGGCTCTAGCAGGTTTAATAAATTTTTATGCTAGTTTACCAATTTTTCTTGCATTTTTTAATACTTTTCTTGCAAGCTTTTTTTGCACGTTTTCCAACTATTCTTGTAATTTTATCAAATTTTCTTGTACGTTTATCAATTTTTCTTTACAATTTTAACATTTTTTGCACGTACGCTTAACACCAACATTTCTTGCAATTTTACCAACTTTTGTTTCAATTTTGCCAACTTTTCTTATACGTTTGCTAATTTTTCCTGCAACAACTTTACCAAACATAATGATCATTTGTTATAGGTCACCCCATATATCCCGACCCTCGCCTGCAGTACCCTGAACCGAGGCGTTATGTTGGCGAACCGAACGCGTTTCTACTGGAACTGTTTGCTATGCATCCTGACTATGATGAAAGGTAGGAGTAAACTACCGAGTTGTTTAGCCCCATTCTCTGTTTCGATTTGATCCAATTGTAGCCAAGAAAAAAATGATCAGATATGTTTCATTAATTCGTCCCTCTTCTTTATTTTATCGTATTATAAGCTAAGAATACCTACACTGACAAGCGGCGGTTATGCGTCGTTGAGGCTGCCCATTTATCTAAGGTGGCTCCTAGACGATCAATTTTATTGCCAAATATTACGGATTGTGCAGTGTGCATTGTGCAATGTTATTGGCGGTTTAGGGTTAATATTGAACAATGCCGCGCCTTTCAATCTTATTGTAAAATAAATTGTACAATAAAATATTGTTACCTGCCTGCCTAAGTGAAATATTTCCACAAGATCTTGTTGCAATCGACCAACCCAAAATATTCGTCTTGCGTATCACCATGAATATTCTATTAAACTTGCTTATTATCTGATATTCAGACATGGTTTCGCCTTACTGGAGGTAGCATTTGAAATGTTTCCTGATCGCGACTACTGCGTCGTCGCCGTGCCATCTTCCCATCCAACGTTGCCAATATTGGAACATTTTACTGTAAGTCACATTTGTAGGCTTAGAAACAAATTATGGTATCAATAGTGGTAAATATTTTAGTTAATAAAACCCTATTACTAAGACTTCGATGTCTGTCCGTCTGTCTGTCTGTAAGTCTTCAGGCTGTAACTCAAGAACCGCTATAGCTAGACTTTTGAAATTTTTACAGATTATGTATATTTGTTGCCGCCATAACAACAAATACTAAAAACAAAATAAATTAAATATTTAAGGGCGTGCGCGAGTCCAACTCGCACTTGGCCGATTTTTGAGATAAGCGCGTTCAAACAAATAAACCTTCTAATCTATACTATATAGATTAGAAGATATTATATAGATTATAGAAGAGAAGATATTATATAGATTATGGATTAGATTTATAATATATAAATATAATATTAATATGGATTAGAAGGTCGTTTTGATCCGGTAATAGATAATTCTAGATTTTCTTTGTTTCAGTTGGTACCACCTGACAAGTTTCGGAAGCAGTTTGTGAAAGATTCACTATTTGTTGCTCACGTCAATAGCGTGAAAGGGTAAGTTTTAAGGGCGTTCGCTGCGTTGAGCGTGTGCACGTCGCGGCTGCCCGTCGCGGGCGCCCGCGCCGTGCGCTCGCTATAGTAATCGTGCGACGGCTGACCCGCTCAACGTGCGACGGCTGACACGATTACTATGGCGAGCGCACGGCGCGGGCGCCTATGACGGGCAGCCGCGACATGCACACGCTCAACGCAGCGAACGCCCTAAATGGTCTACGTTTTATGTAAGTACTCGAAAGATTTTAATACATTTAAAGTAATGTAGCATCAAGTAGGGAAGGAGTAAGGATTGTGTACTGAAAACCTAACATTCAAAACATTTTCCAAGTTACGGTGGTCAAAATAGGCTACTTGACCTATATTCAATTTCATTGAACAAATGCATATTTCTAGTAGAACTTGGCCTAGGAAACCGTATTTCACCCTTATCATCAAATAAAAGCTTATGATTGATAAATAAAGTCGATTTGAAAATATGATTTTATGAAAATATGATTTGTACTGACTAAAACGCTTTTGTAGTACTTCCGATTTGGATGTGACGTCATCATGTTCGTAATTTAATATCTTTTATTTATCGCGCTCGTTATGTGTAAGTTTATTTGTACATAAATAATAAGAATAAGCCTAGAAAGATTTGCAAAATATATTTTCTTGAGTAATTCAAATAAAACACCAGTTTTATATATTGTCTCCATTTATTATAGACGGGAAATGAAATGGCCAAAACTTTTCTCCAAAAGTTTTCAACATTACAAATGATTTCTAATTTCTTATTTAATTCTTTTATAATTTTTGGGCACCTTAAGACTCGTACATTTAGCACATAAAAAAATGTTAAATAAAGAGACTCTAAAATACAAACAGTGTGACGTCACACTATGGCGGACAGTGTTTTTGGCGCCATTTATAAGGCGTATTTTTCAATCAACATTTTTATGGGTTTTTACTGTGTAAAATAATAAAATATTAGTTTATTTCGTGAAAATTAATGATTAAGAAGCGATTAGCATGAAGAAAAAAATTAGGTCAAGTAGCCTATTGTAGCTCTTGCAAAAGCTGAAATAGATCTGACTTCTTTCAGCGACCTCAGAGTTCGTCGCGCCGAAGCATTCGACGTAGACAACGTAGATCGTATTCTACATCAAGTCAGCAACAAGTCTGATGCTATAAGCCTCTTCCACCGCAGTATGACATCAAACCTGTTATCTCCCTTACTCCTCTTGAGTCAAAACCAACCGGTGGGATTGGTTATAGTAGGGTAAGTATTATAATATTATACAGATCATTGTTTGCGGTTTACAAGCGCTACTTGTATTTTTTACTCGCGTAAAGAAAAAATACAGTGTTGCTTACTTTACAATTTACAATTTTTACAGAATGGCTAAAAGTGATTATTAGATCTCAGATAATACTTCCATACAAATAGACTTATAGACTGTGTCTGTCTATATGTCTGTTTGTCTGTTACCTCTTCACGGCCAAAACGCTGAGCCGATTTTGCTTAAATTTGGTATGGAGATACTTGGTACCTGTCTGTTACCTCTTCACGCCCAATCCGCTGGACTGATTTTTCTGAAAGGTATGAAGAGATCAATTCTAAGTAATAAAGTGATTGTTTTATTTTAAGACCACTTCAAGATTCTTCAATCAGAATATCGTATAATTTGGAAATCGAACCGCGCAGACCAGGTACCGATGGAATGGTTGGTATTAAACACTCTTGAATTTTATACGAGTTTAAATAATTAATTCATACTGATATTATAAATGCGAAAGTGGGTGTAATATATAAAGTTAATATATCTAGCGGAATAGAGAAACAAAGTCCTTAGCAAGAGAGATGTCAATATCAGTAACACACGTGATAGTAGCACTCTTTTTTTGACGTCCAGTCGGCACGTGCCGCACGTTGACAATTTAATCTCATAGAATTCATGTTCAATCATGCTTGTGTAAGTGTATACGTACACATATTTTTCACACAGATGAAAACCGATTTCGGTTTCGTTTGACAGCTCGAGATTGTTGCTCTATTCCGCTAGGTAGGTATATTAACTTTATGGTGTAATACAACTAAGTGATAATACTTTAGTGTGTATGTGTTCCATATTTTCACTGTGAAAGTAGCAGCTTTGTTACTGCTGATGGGCAAGTACCATGGCAAGCACTCTAGCGTCATGAATTTACCCATACAAATCACAAAAAATTGCTTTTTCAGCGCTGCTACTGTCACAGCGAACTCTATACATATAGGAGACTTATTAAAGCCTAAGCCTTTTACATTAAATTGTACGAAAAGAGACAGACTACAATTAAATACCAATATTATCTCTCTTTTAGATTCTTCTAGGAGTAATGTCCCCAGTACTGGAGGCTCACACGCGATGGTACTTGAGGGAAATATTTCGTCGGACGCAATACAAAACTTTATTCTGGACTTGTTCGCCATCGCAGAAAAAGGATTTTGTAATTATTTTTTTTTAAATAGTGAAAGATCATTTGAATTAAGATTTTAACTATGAGGTTGGGATCATACAAATGTCTGAGAAAACTGGTGGAAATACATATGGCTGAAAATAGAACTCTACATCAATCTAAGTATACATAATATGAAACGAAGTCGCTTTTTTCCCTCATGTCCCTTTGTTCCATTAAATCTTTAAAACTACCCAACAGATTTTGATGATTCTTTCAGTGTTAGATAGCCCATTTTTTGTCGAGGAAGGCTATAGGCTATATTTTATTACGCTAAGGCTAATAGGAGCAAAGAAATAGAGGAAAATATTTAAAATACTGGGAAAATTATTTGAAAGGGCTAACCTCGCTAATCTCAGGAACTATTGGTCCGATTTGAAAAATTCTTTCAGTGTTAGATAGCCCATTTATTGAGGAAAGCTATAGGCTAATTTTATCACGCTAAGACTAATAGGAGAATGTGGAAAAATGGGGGAAATTATTTGAAAGGGCTTTCTCGCGAACTACTGGAGCAATTTTTAGGTTATTTGGCACAGATAAGAAGTAGACCGCGTGAAGGATCATAGGCTATCGATTTTAATATTTTTTTCAGTGGCTATATATTTTATACCCGGCGCCGGGGCGGGTCGCTGGTTTAATAAAAGTTGAAAAATGAAAATGAAAAAAAAAATGACTATAGTGTAACCGGCAAATCGAGGCGGTAGCGGTCATTGATCTTTTTAGTCTAGGAGCTATATGAAGATGTTTACACAGTATTCAGTTAACTTAAGAAAAAAGTTGACCTCTTATAAACACACAGATATTATTATTGATTCATCGGATTTACCATTACCATTGGTATTTCTTAGAATTAAAATCTCCAACATTTTATGAGTTCAAAGTTATATACTTCATAGTTCATACTCAGTTCACATCGAGTGTGCAAAATACGATCGCCCTTAGACTTTTCTTTTTTTTTAAATTAAGGGTCTGCAAGGAAATCTCATATCCTTAGCCAGTCACATGATACCAGTTCGGCCGAGACGATACAATCCCAACATGATAGACCCAGAAAATAAACTCGACGAAAAAATAAAGCCAACGTAAGTTTTTGTTCTTATTTATTTTGATTCACAACAAATTATGTATTCTGAAATCTGACCTATCTTTATAATTTACTTAAAATCAGGAAAATTTTGTATTAAGATGAGTCCACACAGTCGTTTTTCCATACAAACGTTGTCCCTTGTTTCCTCCCTGGATAATGCCGGTAGAGTTATAATTTTATTTCTTGAATATCTATGGCCGCTAATACAATGTTCTAAAAGTGTTATCTTTGTTAACCTATTTAGAAATAAATATTTTGATTTTGATTTTGAAATGTCCCTATGTTTTCTTTTTTTTTTTCATAATTTAGTTATTAAAAATATAGGAACATTCAAAAACCCAAAATTTTTTTGGCCAGATTTTCCGCTGTGTTCAAACATCCAGAAAACAGATTTGGCTAGATTATACAAAAAAATAAAACATAGGAACACAGCTCAAGCCTTTCTTTAATCTTTAATGAAAAAAGTACTTAAATCGGTTAAGTTTTGGAGAAGGAATCAGGGGACAACGAATCATTGATTTTCTGCAGTTGTCTCTATCGCGCTCTGCGGCATAGGCTTGAGGAAGGTATGTTTTATGAAAACCAGGCTAGTAATTTTACTCGAAGCTCTAAGTGAATTATCTTTAAATAATCCTCTTTGTTTAGTGCACCATTTGCGTTGTGGTACGTGGAAAGACCAATAACCAGCTTACCCAAGATTACAGTCAATACCAGCATTGTGGTGGTGGGAGCGAGTGGTGCTGGTCTCTCCTTTCTAGAGACGTTGCTTTTGGGGTAAGGTGGTTTTACCTTTGTCTGTAACGCGCAGAGCATCGTAAGCCAACAGATAGCGTTGTGAGATTGAACCTTTAATCGATAGTACAAACTACAAAACACAGATGGCGCTGTAGATACAAAAAATTGTGAAAACATGTAGCCATATAATATTTTAAATTTAGCACAAAATAACGTATTTTAGTCGGGCCTGCCAATCGCTACACTGCTAAAGATGACTTGATATGACCCGAACAAAGACCTGGATACCCGACCAAAGTTCACCATCTACCTATCATAGGTAGATCGAAAATCTAACAATACATCCTTTTCCAGGCCAAAAGCCTCGTACCTCCTCTTCACAAACATCACCCTGGTATCGGAGTACGCTCTACCAGCGGTTGTAGAAGTAATGAGGGCCTCTAACACGTGTGTCCCACGTCGTAGTGGCTACCCAGATAGTTATGTCAAGAAACTACCCCTGCTTTATTATGTAGATGTTATAGCCGGAAGTATGGTGAAAATAGACAGGTAAAGTAAGGCAACAAGGGATCAAAGTAAATATTATGTGGACGTTGATAGAGTTAGTTAATATGGCGATAAATAAGAAAAATTAAAAATTTTAAGATGTGAAGATGAAACCAATAATTTAAATGAAATAGTTGTAAAAATGCATGTTTTAGGTGGTTTTAATCATAATATATTTAGTAGGTAGCTTTTAATAAAAATAAAAATAAAAATAATTATTCTTAACAGGAAAAAGAAATGTATTTATCTAAGTGACGGTGGAGTCAAATACTACGATGATCTAGTACTAACATGTGGAAAAAAATTTCAACAGCCCAACTATTCTGATAAACCAGAAGTAAAAGATTACGTGTAAGTTGAATCAGATACTTATGTGACCAGTCGATTTGTAAAAGAAATATTTATGCATATTTTTATGGGAAGCCTGAACATTTTTATGGGCGTCATCATCAATATTATCATCGTCCACTGCTAAATGTCGATTCCCCCAACGATTGCCAACTATCTAGTATTTATAAGCGTAGATGACTTAATCCTCATTACCTTATTCAGGAATCCAAAGCTTTGTAACCGCATTTCGATGGGAGATCCAAGATACAAGCCTGACGATGTAGTGCCTCCTCCAGTTTTGTATGAGAACGTTATGATCATCAACTCGCGCTACGAAGCTCATGTTTGTTTGAATAGGCTTTTGCAGATGATCGATGATGATAGTAAGTCTTTTATCAGTTGCCTACTTGGGATTTAATTTAATTTCAACACAAAATTAAAAAAAAAAAGATCTTTAACACTGCGATTTCTAGCAACGTTTTAGATTTCATTTAGACAACAATTCTACCTAGTCCAAAACTTGACCTTTATATATTTTATATATATTTTACGATTCTTTTCCATGATTAATTAATCTTTTTCCTTGTTAGAATTTTAACATATCCATATTATAATCAACAAGATCCTAGAACTCCGTATAATATTATTTTTTGTTCTTCTAGAAAACTCGTCTTTTGCATTATCTCCGGACAATCCTGTAGTAGTATACGGTGATTGTTTAGACGTGTACTCTTGTATAGCTGCTCTCATAGAAATTGGAGTATCACCATCAAACATAGTATTTGTGGAACCTTTTCCAGCTGAAGACAATTCGTCCATGAGGATTAACTGCTTCAATAATGAAAGGGTATTAATTCTTTTTTATTAAATTTTTTTTATCTTTCATTGCTTACTAATTTTTGATACGTCTGAGCAAATCGTTTACATTATTTTGCTGTTAGTCTTTATTTAACTCTATAAAATATTATCTTCTTGGTTTATTAGCTACTAAAGTATGAGCTTCATGAACTTCAAAAAAAAATATTTTCATAGGTTGATGGTAGAGTTCAAGAAATGATAGTCCAACTAGGTATAAAGGTCTATCGAAAATGCTACCTTTACAACTGGACTGCGAATGAATCGCGAGTGGATGTACTGTGGTTAAGAACTTATATGCATGTGAGAAAGCTACCGTGTTTTGCTCTTTTCTATTATGGATCTAGGACAATGGATTTAAGAGTTTTTAAAGGTATGTTTAAAATTGAAATTTGTGACTAGAAAAAATATCTAAAACTTTTAAGTCTACATATTATGTGATATATTATATAATATACTGCAGATGGTGACTTTACCCCACCAATACAAATTAGAATAGCTACTAATCTAGAACAAACTGGTATTTCAATTTAATCTTCGTGTGAAATCTAATAAGCTGAACAAATTAACCGCTCCAAATTATTGTATCAAGAGTATATTGCGAGAAGATAATATATTTCTAGGTATTTTGTTAAATATTTATTTGTTACATAATTATCTCATAGTATAATATCTTCTGCAGCTATAAATGAATGCGGTTTAGTGTACAACGACGGTATTGTGGTTGGTACGGAGTTTGATACTAACGATCCCAATATA
The DNA here is from genome assembly GCA_905404155.3 of Plebejus argus. NCBI lineage: Eukaryota > Metazoa > Arthropoda > Insecta > Lepidoptera > Lycaenidae > Plebejus > Plebejus argus. The sequence goes on from FR989943.1 coordinate 9,290,609, forward strand.
TTCGCGGCTGGTTCATGCACCAAGTACTCCCAGAGGCTTCTGACTACTCTGCACCAAAGGGACTATTGCTCTAAGGACGTGGGTGAAGCGGTGAGTGATAATTTAGTTATTAAATGTTCACCTTTTCTTATTTTTTTAAGTCCGTACTTTTTTGTTGGGTATCTGTAGATACTTCTTTTTCTTTATTGATAAGTGAAAAATCTAGAAAATGGAAAGCCGTGTTACCTTTCTTGTTGTAATTGTGGCAAAATTTATTTGATTTCTTCATTTTTGTTTTTATTTTGTATTTTCTATTATTTTTTCAAATTTTCACGTTTGATTTGAATTTTGATCAACAGTTGGGATACTTTTATCTAAGACGTTTGGATCCTTTTATCACGGATTGTAATCAAAATATTGACAAAAATCGAAATTCAAAAAGTAACTTCGCGTAAGTTTTTTTACTTTATTTTGAGTTTTTTTTTACTTGATACATCTTTTAAGTATCTTCTGCTCAGTTGAGATTTGCTGTCTTCCTTTCTTCAGCATTATTATTTCTACTTGTTTATTGTCTAATTCTAGATTGTTTTTTTAAAGTCTAATGTTTTTATGTTGTGTATAATAATAATCCTTTCTTTTTTTTAAGATGGAAACCAGTAATGACGTTTCAGTCTCCAATAATTCAGTCAGCGACTCTGCCTGGTCCTCTATATTATATGACGGTACAGAAACCGGGAAGAAAGATACCAAATGCTATTAAAGTGCTTTTACCTAATCAGGTAGATAATTCTCAGATATTATTTTTCAACAGCAATATATTATGCTATGCGTCTGAGATAAATACTATTCCATCTGTTCTAATTATATTAACAATAGAAGTAGGTATATAATAGAGGTATACATTTGACTTGTTTCAGGGTCCTGCTCTAGAAACTAACAAAAATGGAAAGTACTTTCAAATACAACTCAATGCCTTATATTGTATCGAATCCTTGTGTTGCCTATCGAAGAAACCTTTTCCGAAGGATGCGTTCTGTCAGCTTTATGGCCACCATGAAGCTTGCTTTAATAGGCTGATGTATAGATATAGAGTATGGCTATATTAATTAAAATAATTACTACTACATTATCTATTTCTACAAAATAAACATAATTTATTCTTCACCAGAGTTCTGATACCTATTTAAATGCAGTTTTGTTACGCCCAGCCGTGTTCAGATAAAAAAAAAAACATTATAATAGTGTTCGCATAAAATCTCAAACAAAGGACATTAACGTTTCATGAGAACCATTACTATTTGTAGTTTCAATAGAAAATGGACTGGATCGAATAATTAACGAATTGTGGTTCTGATGCTGTATTAATAAAAAACAACTATAATAAAGTAACAAAATCATTATTCCAGGCAAAAGAAATAGACGATTTCTACGAATACTTCACTCAGCCGTGGACAACGGCACTTTATCAAGAACCGATACAGCAAGTGTTCGACTATCTTGATGATAAAGTAGGAGATGAGGTAAGCATTTGTGAATGCTTAACATTAACTCTTCCCTATGCAAACTACATTAGTTTGACACACAGTTCATAGATGGCGTTGAATATTTGTTTAATCGCGCTTGCGTTAATTCGACGTTTTTATTCGCAACAAACTCGTGTATTTTACTTTTATTGCAATAGAGGTCTCTGTTCGTCGCCATCTTAAAAGAACAGTTTGTTTCTTTGAAGGTACGAGAGTATATTGAAAAGGAGTTTGGAGATTTGTTCATAGAGGGCAGGCCAGACTCTGCAATTGATAATGTCACTCCTTTCGATGTAAGTATTCACTTCTCTTATCTTCCCAAATCATCTGCAGAATATTAATGTATTCGTGAGTGTCTTATGTCATAAGTTAGCACAATAATAATTTTTAAACTGATTTTTTCATTATCTGTGCTTTAGTAAACGTAGATTTTTTCTACTAAAATAAAGTTATTTCAATCTAGATAGAATATTATTCTAATTGTAGTTTTCTCTTAGTAAATGTAATTTAACTTTTTCAAGGATTACGAAAGACAGGAGTTGTTACGTAAAGAGGTGTACGATGTTTGGATAGCTATCAGTGGGGATAATTTTGTATGGAAGATTTTGTCGAGACATTTTCATGAAAACACTCTCAATCATCCGTACTACGCTAAACCGGACCCGTCTTTACTTTGAAATTATTAGTATCCCCATTCCAAACATAAGACCAAATAAATAACAGAGTTTTGCAAACTACGAACTAAGGCCCAGTAAGACCAAACACGTACATATACATCTGTAAAGCAACTACGCTCCAATTTATAAAGGTATCTTTCCGATCATTGCCTCAAATGACCGCGACCGACATAAATTCAAATAAAATGCTGAAACTTTATGAACTAAGCTATCGGATTTATTTTCATTGGTCTAGCCATACCGCCGCTGCTTTTTAGTGGCATAGACCAAAATCAAATCTATATAGCATGTATGATATATAGTGGCATTATTTGAATTTTTGTCGGTCGCAGTTGCTTGCCGCGAGGATCGGAAGGTCACCTTAAGATGAACAGTCGTGGGTGGATAAAAAACCGGCCTTTTTGTTTCACAAAACTCTGTTTTCTCTCTTTATTTACTCCGATTGACTCACCTTCTAATGTATAATTATTTTATTATAGAATATATTATACATATTTTAATTTGATTTTTATTGTTTTTTTAATATCTTTTTAATGGACAGATGAAATTTTTTAACTTTTAAATTGAGGTCTTCAAAATATAAATTAATATCTCGAGTTAACATGTTTTTGTGGTTTTTTTATTTGAAAAACACGATTTATTTAAGGATGTATATAACATTTATAAATTCAAAGATTTTGAGCTAAATTCGAATAAAGTAGAATAAAACATCCTGCATCGATTGACACCAAAAAATCAATACCTTACCGACAAGTTATGTGAAATAATTCATTTCAAAATTTCTATGTATCGTACGTAATTTTTGCCGGAAGTGTTTCAATTTTTGAGAATTCGTCAAAATTGGGAGATTTGTATCAAAGAGAAAGATCTAAAAAACTGCTATCAGTTTCTTTGTAAGATTTGAGATTTTTTAAGCCCAAAAAAAAGTGTGGTCACCGGTATTCTGAGGAAATATTACAAATTGAAATTTATAAAAACTTTCCTTGGAAAATTAATGGCGATACAGCTGTAGATTTAAGGCCGTCACAGACTTAGCTATAATATATACTAGTTGACCCGGCAAACGTTGTTTTGCCATTTAAAGTATTTCTACTTCATCAGTAATTGATACAAAATCTTACCCCCCCCTTTTGTCCCCTAAGAGGGGTGCGGGGAAAACCCCCCCTTCTACCAGCTAAGCGGTTGCTTCTGGAAATGTGAAAAAAATTCACGGGAGTAGGAAATATGCTGAATTTAAAAGGAAAACTATCACAGCTAAGAAGACTTCATAAGTTATTGGGTAATAGTCGATCAACTAAAAAAAATATATTCGGCAAAGTATAAAGGAACTTTTCGTTCAAATTCCTTTGAGATGATGTTGTTAGTAGTGTAAAACATGTTATAAATGTACATTCATTGACCATACAAAAATTTTCAAAAACTAGCGGTGCTACGGAACCCTATATTGCGCGTGGCCCGATACGCACTTGGCCGGTTTTAGTATACATAATTCTGTTTGACGACCATTGTGTCTGCGGTGGTCAAATTGCATCTCAATTTTTTTTAATAATAATTAAATATCTAATAATTCCTTAAAAATATATTATAAATAATCATTAATAAGTGTCTGGGTGTCCAATTTTTTTACATATTTAGTACTTTCATAAATTAATTGGACGTACTACGGAATTTGACCTTATATACAACCCTAAATAAGAATATTTAATTTTAAGAACAAACCAAATACAAGGTATAATCAAACCAGGAGCATGTTTTAGACAGTTTATTAATTTTACACATGTTTATTACTTAGACAAGTTCACTTATATTATATTTACATAGAATGCACAATATGGCCGCTGGGACCGAACGGTTTTTGGAAATCCTACACGTTATGTACAAAAGTCAAACAATACACTTTTGTGGATCGTGCATTTATTAAATCTACGTTATAAAAATCCAAACATGACTAGTATTTAGGTACAGAAATAAATATAACAACAAAATCTTGATATCATAGTTAGTTTTGGACTTCTCTTATGCTACAAATATTTTTATCGGATCTAATAATTGTTAGCTAATAAATTATAATAATAATATTATTAAACAAGATATAATACACTCTCCTGAATTCGAAGGCTTAATTGCAGTCAACATCTAATTTGCAGAATGCTAAGCACGAAAGCGTTAATAAGGGCGAAGCCACATTGCTTCGTTGGTTTACCGCAGTGGCGTTGTAGTGACGTTTTACGAACATACTTAATATTATTGTAGTGTCCCACGTCATACTTTTTGTAAGACCGATAATAATCAGGCACGATTAGAATTTCATATCATTTTCGTAATATTAATTCCGACCGACTTCTCGTATAAAAAAGACAAAAAGTCGGCGCTATTGCAATCAGTTTGTTCTTATTAAAAAAAAAAACATATCCACAGACGAACGTATAACCTCCTCGTTTCTGGAAGTCGGTTAAAAAGTCATGAACTATTAAGCGTTGTACTGTCGGAGCGGTATGCCGTATGACAGTGAATAATGCGTTGCACTGTCGTCCGTCACCGTCTAATATATTGTGTTGATGTGCGTTGCCGCAACGCAGCCCATTCTCACGACTAACGCATTAGAACAGTGTGGCCTCACCCTAACGGCCTATACTCAAGTGCCTCTTAAAATTATTAAGGGTTATTTGAATAACACGTATTATAAAAAGTCAGCACATGATAATATGAGACTTAAAAACCTCTTAATTTATGAAGCGTTTGAGTGTCCGTTAGCAATTTATTTTAACCAAGAACGGTCTTACCAAAATCTAATTAGGCTTTTTAACATTTTGCAAATTTGATATTGCGATGTTCTAACATGGCATTATAATGAGGATTTTGATGAATAAAAATGACTTTGGCCTCTTAATTATATTAATTTGTCTAAAATAACGTAGTATGGGACGATGGAGTAAGATGGGGCACCTAAGGTTCAGAGCATAATAACTCTTGTCATAATATCAACAAAAGATATTATGCGTTGAAGTTTCGGTGTTCTATCTTACCTCAGCATCCCCTATCTATGAAATGGTACGATGTCGTTGAGCCGTAACACCTTATAATATCATGCAAACTGTCGTATTTACACTGTAGAGACAGAGTGCTAAGTTTTGTCTATATTATCCTATATCCATGGTATCGAGTAGCTTTAGAGCATTGAAAATTAAGCTCTAAGTGGATTTATTAGAGTTGAAAATCCAACTCATGAAAGGCGATTGTTTTATGGATGACGTATAGTAAACGTTATGGCACTCAGTTCAAGTTCACATATTACTTAACAAAATACATGAAATTCTTAAATCTACACCAGATAGCTGTACAACAATATGACTAGCAATACACGTAATACATTTGAAACGTACCATTCGGTAAATTATAAATCTATTTTGTACCTATACAATAAATAATATTATACTCCTTTCCGCACTAAAAGTCAGTTTCCTTTGAAATAATCATAATCTCACAAAAATGTTTTGAAATAAGACTATTTTCAGATGATTTTGTATGCACATAACAGATGATTCTTGTATTTATTAATTACTATCTATTTTATTATTTAGTAAATTTTGCTTACATTTTAAGATAAAAATTTCTGGAAAAGTAACAATGGTAATTAATAATTTTACGTTAACTCAATAAAAAGTTGTTTCTTTAAAAACATTTTTATACATATTATGTGTTGCAAATAAAGTTTTAATATAAAACAACACAATGCATTGTCATTGAAAAATATAGTCTACGAAATGTTATTCGATTAACAAAATTTATTTATAGTTAATTTTAGTTCATAGCAGACATTCAACTCGGAAGTATTGGAACTAAAAATCTATTTTTACCACGTTCTTTTCTTTTCTCGAACGTAGACATTAATTTAAAATTTCTCGTACCTCTGATTTTGTTTTCATTCTAAGCCGGCCCCTAGGCGATCAATTTTATTGTGCAATGTCACGATTCAATTTTATTGAACAGTTTATTTGACAATTAGATAGATGGCGCGCGATGTTCAATATAAACCCTAGACGGTCAATTATTGTATTACGCAATACGTGATGTTGTGCAATAAAATTGCTCGTCTAGGGGTCCGCTAAGACATTGTGTCATGCGACTAAAATTAACCTCAGGTTGTCCTGCTGGGCGAATACGTATCTTACAACAGTCGAATATTACTGCGAGATATCTGCCATCAACGCCAGTTGCATTTTTAGTGACAGTCTAACATCCGCTATTAGGCGTGTTGAAAGAATCTCTCAAGCAGCCAAAATCTAAAAACATTTTTTTTGAGATTTTGGCTGGTCGAATACACACGTTTTCCGTATTAAATTTCCGAATTCGTTTTTTGTATTCGGAAATCCGAATGTATGAAATCAATCCAACAACAAAGTTCAAGAATGCCAATGATATTGAGCTCTAAACATAAATATTTACGTATCCGAGTTGCATGTTCACGGCGGCGGAGCTTCATACGTGAAGTCGCCGTGCAGCAGCGATTAGGTCTGGTACTGCAGCATCGGCGCGGCCGCCAGGTTGGCGTGACCGCTGTTCATCCGGAGCGCGGACAGGGACTTGTTGTACCACTCGTCCTCCGCGCTCATGCCTGGAGAAGAGAAAAGTTTAGAGTTTTGTGTGTTAAGGGCATGTGCATTGTGAGCAGTGAAGGCGGACACAATTTTTATGAAACAAAACATTGAAATAAAAAAACAACGAAGTCCAAAATAAATGATGATATTGTTAAAATATGTTTTAACTAAACCCAACAAATAACTCAATTAATTATTTTCACTAAACATCATCTTCTATGTCGAGTCCTAGGCCAATAAAAAGCCAAAAAGTTTGTCCAATACACAATAAACACAAGTGAGTTTCGTAGACTCGACTGCCGTAGCAAGCTACGACGCAGTGGCGTAGCGCTCTACGCGTCTACGCGCTACGCAGTGCGCTACGATAGTGTTATTCTATATTTTTTACATCTGTGTAAAATATTATAGTCGCTATGCCAAATGTAAATAAGCAATGTAAAACCATAAAGAATAATAATCTGTTAACAAAATACTTTTTAAATAAATTTTCTTACATTCATTTCTAATGTACTTAAATATTGAACCACGTACGACGTAAAGTAATAGAATTATCCAAAGATAATTCCAAACAACATAAACGCCTAAAACCTACCTCTACCTAAAGCGTACCCAACTAAATAGCAGTACATAGTACATAGGGTATGTACATAGTGGGGGCGATAGTAAGGGGCCGCGTTTTCTCAAGATGCAATCTCGCCCCAGGAAATAAGATATTTGCGAAGACGCCGCGAGCCCGCCAAAGTAAATGTAGTGGAAATTTTCTTATTAGAATATCCACGGTACGATGCCTGGTTCAATTACTGCGTGTTTTTCTACGCAGGAATCTCGACGTTACAGGCTGTTGCGCGTGGTGAAAAATGTTTGGTGGTGAAAAATGCTTGGTGGTGAAAAATGTTTTACGGTGAAAAATATTTGTGGTAAAAATGTTTTATGTGGTGTTAATTTTTTTATGTTAAGAAAATGCTTTATTCTAATGTATAGTGTACAATTACACTAATGTTAAAGAAACGTAAGTTTCTCAGTGTGTAGTTTACTAATTAATAATTCTCTACGATAAAACTAATGACCGCATTTGGATCAGGCTTCAAGCTGCCATGGATTAACACATTAGCTAGATACTTTTTATGTCGGAAAAGTAAAATCTACCTGTAAAAATGCAATAGGCACGAAACATTTATGTTTTGGCTAAAATATGCGTGTCTTTATATTAGATAAAAAAACAAGTGTTGTTCTATATTGTTCAACAAATAATTAGAAGTTGGTCTTAGGCGTAAGAAAAGTGAGAGGTTAATGAGATAATTACTGTCTGGTACGTGTTAAGATTCCCATAATCTTTGCCCACGGAAATAATAATTATGCCATACTAATACTTAATATTAAAATTGCAAATGATTTTGTCGTGCTCGACGCGCAAAAAAATTTCTATGCAAAATAGGTAATTGCTTGTTTTCAAAATTTACCGGTTTTAAGTATATTAAAATCCGATAAGTCGTTTCCACGCATATTAAAATGTACGATTCGTAATATAATAGTGACAACAAATCCCAAATATGTATAATTGTAACAATCTCCGACGACTTCCCACCAGAAATAAAATATTTAAGCGACAATTATCGCGGGGGATCCCCGGCAAATTCCAATTAAGTCTTTTTCTTTGGAGATCACCGTGAAACTTATTCGCGGCTAGAGAGCAAGTTTTCTCATTATTATAAAGGATATTTGTATAAAAACGGCGCTGCGATCATACTTCGTTCAACTTCGTAATTGCTTTGACGGCTAATAGAAAACTGATGAAAGCTGCCACCGCCTTGTTTCTGCGCCGTTCTACCTTTTAATTCTGTTAAAATATACTATCTAACTTTATAATGTTGCAGTTTTTTGATAAAACATACTTGTGCAGTTTTTGAGCAAAGAAAATGTCACGTCGCGACGAAGATATCTTCCCGACGGTATCTTAATAAATCTAATACCTATCATGCATATCGCAGCAATATTATGTAAGTACTAAGTACGTACGTAAGTACTCAACAATCTTTAAAACTCTTCGTAAAGTTTTTGAGTTTTTCGAGTACGTATTTATCATTAACCTACACTACACTAATTTGAAAATTAAACACAATTTTTACCAATAGATACAACGCCTCAAAAGAAATTCCACAAAACGTATTCTAACTCAAAACCAAGTCAAAATGTTATGTCCTTACCCATCGCATCCTGCCGCATGCCGACGGCGCTCATATTCGCGCTGTGGCCCATTGAGAAGCTCTGGGGCATGGGGTAGGAGCCCCCACCCATCTGGGAGAGAGAGAATATGTCCTTCTGGAGCTCCTCGTAACTCCCGTGGTGCTGGAAAAAGAAAGGGGTTGTTAGATATTTGTTATGTTACACAAGAGCAGTGTCGCAAGTGGCTGACTGGATTGAAACATGATCATATAGATACTGGTTGCTGCAAATGTAGCTCATTTATAATCTATATCTATTATTTAAATAAAACTCAAAGGTGACTGACTGACATAGTGATCTATCAACGCACAGCCCAAACCACTGGACGGATCGGGCTGAAATTTGGCATGCAGGTAGATGTTATGACGTAGGCTTCCGCTAAGAAAGGATTTTGATAAATTCTCAACCCAAGGGGTTCATATAGGGGATGAAAGTTTGTAAATAATAATACTTCTTAACGCGAGCGAAGCCGCGGGCAAAAGCTCGTCATAATATAATGCCAATAAAATTAAATCAATTTAATACTATTTTATCAAAAAAAAATTCGTAAAAATATACCCAGTTACCTGAGTGAGTTTATGCGTGCTCTTATTTGTTGTGGTTAGGTATAAATTATAATATTTTTATGGTAACATACTAGAGATAAAATAATAAATTTGATATAGATTTCCAATAAAAAACGCCTTACTCTATTGCTACTAATAAACAAGCACTGTTAATCCTGCATCGGAATCCAGTGATACTGAGAAAGTACTATAGCAAATCTGAGCGACGTGACGCGACGCGACGTGGACTCGACGGCACATTTTCCGACGGCAAATATGGTGGACAGATTCAGTCGATACAATAATAGTCTAAACGTAATTTATTTGGACATACTTACTAAACATTTATAACCTCCTTTTTGTGTCGGTTAAATAATTCAGTTAATGATAAGAATAAGTTTATTCCATTGGCATTCGGCTTACAACACATATGACTTCATTTTATATTAGGAAATGAAAAAATTGCAAATAACAAATAATAATTAAAGTTATTATAAAGTTTTGAAATGCAAAAATCAGTGAATTATACGTGAATCCTTTAAATCGGCAGTTATTATGCGTCAAAAAATCTAGCGCCTTCCAAAATTGGAGTGTGACTGCGACCGCTCCTGAGAATAACTTTATCCTACATATAACTATACTTCAACCTATAACCTATTTATATACAACGTATATAATATGCGGGAGAGAGAATAAACACTATCATTACCTGGCTGCCGCGCATTTTATTACGATCAACACCTCGCTAATGGGTAATGGAGTGTGCGGTTAATTTTATGACAACATTGAAAATGGAATATAAAGGACGTCGGGGAAGTTCTTTTGCATATGGCGGCGGATGTGGAGAACAAAGTGCTTTGTAGTGTTATTTGGCTGTGTATTCTGTGGATAGGGTAAAAAGTGGAATAAGGATCCGTACCGAAAGAATAAAAACAGACACAATGTCTCAGAAATCAATTGGTCAGTCGCCAAGCTGTATTTCTTTAAAAAAAACAAGACAAAAAATATCATAGATCATAGAAACTAAAATCTTGTGAAATTTTTAAGATATGATTAAATTCGGATTCCAGATAACTGTAGTCTGTAGTGATAAGGCAACAGACATTACCTAGAGGCTAAATTCCCTACATTTAAGTGCATTGACTTTTGTACTTAGGTACGTTTATTTAGGAATTAACTTATAAATTAAATAGCGCCTTCGATAGGCTTTTCCCTACATCTATCTCAATTATCTTACTTCAACAACAAAAACAAGATCCAAGATGCAATAAAAATAGAAAAGTAGCAACCAAGTAAACTATATTTAAAATTGACACAAATCGTGAGCGAACGCGAATGCGAAACATAACGAAGTATGAGTTAATATAGTAATCGGGATGCATTATTATATCCCAGAAGTATGCTCATCAGTATTTATTGTTTTGCCTGTTATAGCATTGCGGTAACCGGGTTTGGGAATTACACGACATTGTTGCAGTGTTGCCATGGTCGTGCGATTTGCATTATTTTCGGCGGTCTCGCCGCAACCTCATTACACTGTAATCAGGGACTGATTAGCGCCATCAACGCGCCATACAACGATTTTAACCGAAAACTTGTTATGTTGGAGTGACAGAAAGTTTCAGTGTTTTACAAAGATTTTTAATTGATTTCCATCCAATTCATGGAAATCAGAAGAGAAAAAGCTGCATACTTTTTTTTACAAAATATTTTACTGTGAAAGTATCTGACTACTTTGCATTCTACTGTTTTCATTTTATTAGTATTACTTTTAATAAAATGCAACAAGCAGGCAGATCGCCCGATGGTAAGCAATATCCGCCTGTGGGCATTCGCGCACTTGTTTTCCTCGTCAACAATCTACCTCCGTTAGATGCAGTTGGTTGCACGACTGGTATCCGAATCATTACTATCCGAGTATTCTGTTAGGGACAACTTACCTGGGGATATCTGTTGATGGTGTTTGGATGGGGGTAGGGCTGGTATCCCCGGTAACCCTGTATGTTGCGCATCATTCCATTGCAGCCTGGCAGCACGGACGGCGCTAATGCCTTCTGTAGCTGCTTCTCCTGCTTACGGTATTTCGCTCGTCGGTTTTGAAACCAGACCTAAAATGGAAATTATATTTAGAAGCTATACGAAATTATTAGAGGAAAAGTTTATTTGTTTACACCGATTAGACTCCTAGGCTCAGTAGTTTCGGAGCCAATTCGATGCTGACTTAAATATTGTTAAAATCTAGCATAGTTTTAAGGGAAAGGATATAGGTTACTTTTTATCGCGAAAAATGTATGATACCGCAGCCCGCAGGACACTGTTTTTATGTCGAAATCGCGCAATTTTTATGACAATTATTTTAATTTTCTCCTTAATAGTCATCTGAAAATAAGCGTAAATTTTTGTTTTGTATAATTCCTCTAATAATTAAATAAAAGAGAAATACAACGTAGTTCAATCAACACGAAATAAACCCTAGGGAAGACTTGGTTGAAAATTAGATGCCCATATCTATAAGGTAGATTACAGGGGTTTACAAAATACACCCCTATAGCAGAGGGGATACTATAACTAGTTATAAGGTTTGGGATGTATGTTAGCCGATGTTTTTGGGAATTTATAAATATTTTACACTATTACACTGTTTACTGGTTGTTTCGATATTTCATAAGAATACTTTTGTACTTAAATAAGAAACAAACTACATCAAATAACGTAGAAAGCTGCGTTAATATTGCTTTAAAAAAGTAGAATTGAGGTACAGTCTTCTACTTAAAATGTTACCAAAATATAAAAAAAAGTTGCCAAAATATAAAAATATACGAAGTATAATGAAACAAAGCAATATACCTACTTCAGCATAATAATATTATGTTTTCTTCAGATAGAGTTCACTGTGACAGTACTTTTGTATCTACGTTTCAATAAGAAATGCTAAGGTAGCCTGAACATCATAGATTTTCGCATTGAATCGTTAAAAAAGTAACTTTTAGCGCTGCTACTTTCACAGTGAACTCTTAACAAGCGATACACATCCTTATGTAATCTCTATACTTTGTTACATGTAATTAATTCACCCTGTAATTATTACCTAATTCCTAAATTACAAGTCTTAATAGCGATGACCCTTAAATACAAAGTATATACAAAACATAGTAATCTGTGTGTCATGAGGTGCGTCGTTTGATATGGTGATTACAGCTGATTAGAGGGGGAGGGAGGCTCCCTCCGACGCACTCTCCATATAAATAACCCGATACAGCCCTCCCTCTTCCTCCGGGCAAAACATTCTCTACCCTAATCCAATGAGATAAGGATTAAAGTCGCATAACCCGGGTATGTATAAGAAACATAGATGGGATATTAGTTTTTTGTAGCATCCACATCCGCCCCACGCCGCGCGCGTTGTGATGAAAAACGAACTCATTTCCTGACAACATTTTAAACGTATCGCGGGAAATTATTTGTGATTTGTTAGCGATAGACATCGCCATACTTCCATACTGATATTATAATTAATGTGAAAGTGTGTCTGTCTGTCCGCCTGTCTGTCTGTCTGTCTGTCTTTTACATCTTCACACCCAAACTACTGAACAGATTTTGCTGAAATTTGGCATGGAGATACTTTGAGTCCCGGGAAAGGACATAGGATACTTTTTATCCCGAAAAAATGTACGGTACCCGCATGATAAACGAATTTTGGCGTAACGGAGTTGCGGGCGTCATCTAATAATACTCCTCACACCGGTTTCGGTGACGGTGGCCGCGGTTTCATTGAAACCAGGCCAGGTACGCAGGAGTAATTTTATAGTGCCCAGGTGTGTGCGCAGTACACAAGAGCACTCTCTATTCCTTTACTCTCAAAACCTAGTGGGACGGAAGACCGACACGACCGGCGAGAGATCAGGCGCAGGACCGACTTTTACATGCCCATCCGACGCATGGATCATCTTACTTGTCAGACAATCAGGTGATCAGCCTGCATTGTCCTAACCAAACTTGGAAATAACAAGTTTCCAACGCGGGAATCGAACCCACGACCTCCGAGTCAAAAGCGACGCTCTAGACCACTGGACCATGGAGGCGTTGAGGGCGTCATCTATTGTAACAATAAACTGATGCTAGCCACAATATGTCTGTTTTTCCGTTAATTAAAATATTTTTATTTAAAATATTTAGACTAATCAATAATCATAACTTAACAATTAACTAAACCTTTCCTTAATAAATGGTTACCTATCAAGTAGAAGCTTTTATTGAAAACGGCATTCATCGAGCAAATTGTAATGTTATTATAGTGTGTTTCACTTTTGACAATTGTAAATGAATATACAATTATTACACACTTTATATTTAAAAAAATAATACAAGAAGTTGATACATTATTTCACACTTTTACTAATAAAAATGTTTAAGCCTCGTACGATCATCCAAGGTTTTGTGTCTTTGTCTATCAGGTGACTTTTCTAATGTGCCAGAATATAAAGTCAAGACGACCTTCAACTCCTTCAAGTTACCCCCTATGTAAATAGTTATAATATTATCAAAAAGGGGTAGGTAGGGGGAGTCATGAAAGTTGATGTTATAGCTTCATGAACCATTTTTTCAGTGTTTAGGTTATATTACAATGTTTGCAAAGATTCTTCAGAAATCACTGGGTTATATTACTGAAATGAAAATTTATATAACCGTTTTCGCACAATAAAAAAAGTAAAAACCCTTCGCCAAAGTCGGTCACACGAAGAAAATTCTCGACGCAACGCTGAAACGCAATTATGAAAGACTCTTGGAATTCTTAGGTTAAAAGCATATACGGCACGTCCTATATTAGCGAGTACATAAGAATGTAAACGTTAAAGACGACGTCGCCCCGACAAATTTCGATATAAAAATACAAGGGAGGGGAGAATGGGGTGGCCCCTGAGGCATTGCAATCCCATCAAATGGATCCGTAACGAAGTTAGCCGCTCATCCTCCCCACGCGTCTCCAACATTGTCTCTACCCTCAAATGAATTCTACAATTGGAAATAAGAAAATGTTTTGTTGCGTTCCGTTCTTTTGCTCTGCGACTTTTTTACGATTTAAACAGTCTGAAATTGAGCTTCATTTGATTTTTTATGTTTGGACTGGTCGATAAAAAAACCTCAATGTCTGCGTAGAATACGTAGGATTGAAATTAATAATGTGTTGTTTTCTTTATTGCATGAGTCATATGTTCTGTTGGGTCATTGGAAACCAGGATCAATTCACCCACAACTTTTTTGTTGAGTTATGAATGCAGTCTTGTTCTAAATGATCTAAAGAACATGACTGCACTCATAACTCAATACGTAATCTTTTTGTGGGATGATACACAAATGCTTAACAGCGTTCAATTAATAGTTATTTTTTTGCTGACCTAATCATTTTTCATGAAATTGCTGGCTATGTAATTGGAAATTTAGCTTTAGAGATTATGTAATATTATGTATTTTTCTATTAGATTTTACAAAACGGTTTAACTAGGCAGAGTTATCGCAATAACTAGCACTTGCTAAAACAACTTCGATGACATCAACTTGAAAACGATCAAACAAAAATATGTTGCCTAACTACTTAACTATTCGGAGCTTGACGACTAAACCTTTGAAATCTAAGTTAAACATAGGACGTCAAATTACTCCGGGAACGAATCGATATTCCCCGGGGATTTATTTTAAAACTGAGATAAGATCGTCGCGTTTCGTCGTGTCTCGTCGCATTTCGTATTCATACGGGCCTCGACAGATGGCTCTTAATTCGATCGCCCCGGGCCCGGCCTACTACAAATTGCATTATGGAACTCGCATCATTGATATTTCGACATCTATGACTTTCATTTGATGTTAATTTATTTTTTACTTCTTGCTTCTTTTCTTCTTACTTACAAAATAACGAGGCACAGAATTTCATGCTAGACATTTTATAAAAGTTTTGGGACAGTGCTCAGGAGGTAGTGGATCGGTTATCATGGTCTTGAAACACTTAAGATTTAGGCATGAGTTCTGATCTTAGCTAGGCACCATAAGATCCTTGTGGTAATGTTACTCACACCTGTATCACACACGCCTCGTTAAGTTTGGTAGTGCCACTTCACAGACTACCTATTGTTTTAGGACAGTGCTACCTATTGTTTTCGCAGACTACCTATTGTTTTAGGACATCTTTCTGCACATTATGACATTGACAGGCGTGGCAAGCTATTAATAACACCTAATAATATGTTATCACTTATCAGTCTTGAGACACTTTACAAATTACAAGATTAGAGGTGCACGTCCATCGGATCGGAATCGGGGCGTACGCAGCGGACGGATTTGTTGCTTTGTATTGATTTATATGGTACTGCGTGCACTGGAACTTCATTTCTGCGTGACAGATTATAAATGACGACGATCCTTCCGCACCGAACGCTCTGATTCCGAGCAGGTGGAGGTGGTGGACGCGCAGCTTAAGGCACTAGTTCTATACACACCTGTATCCTTGCCTCGTTGAGTTTTGTCGTTCTCGCGAGCTCCTCGCGGCAGTATATGTCGGGGTAGTGCGATTTCGCAAACGCCGCTTCTAGTTCTGCTAGTTGTTCCTGGGAGAAATAAAACAATTTATATAATTTCTGATGTTACGAAATGAAATGTTGGTGACATAAATTTCTTTTCTTACTGGATGGCTCTAGTAAGAAAAGAAATTGATGTCCTAGAGCTTGAAGAAACGACGCTGAGAGCTTTTGCTAAATAATATTATATTATGTTACATCAAAGGACTTTTAATATTTGCAGAAAAATGATAATGTAGATTTAGATTTAAGTAACCAACTTCGGGCTTCACACGAGACGAGATTAAGCGAGAGTAACAAAAATCTCGTCTCGAGAACGAGAACGAGACGAGACGAGAAAAATCTCGCTCTCGCGTGAAGCCCTACTTGGCATGGTCATGTCAGGTCAATGAATCGACGTGGTGCTCTACCTAGAGTTGGCTTTAGGAAACCCAGTAAGCACTTGCCTACCTTAGGTTTTGATGGATAATATATAGTATACACATTTTAAATAATGCGCCTTAATTTCCTCCGCTGTTGCTCAGTTGGTTGGTTGGTAGCGCAGATCGTGGTCAGTGTTTTGTAGACGAGTTATTCCACTAAATCGGAATTATACATAATATATTCTAGGCTCAACTCACTTTGGCGCAGAGTCAAAGCGACGCGATGCGTTAAAAATCTTACCTATATTGTTATACTAGACGTTCCGCACGGCTTCGCCCGTGTAATTTGTAAATTAGGCATTTCACAGACAAATTAGCCCACAAAAATACCCTACATGATCCTTCACGTGGTCTACTTGTTATCTGTGCCAAATAACATAAAAATTGCTCCACTAATTCATGATATAAACCCTTTCAAATACTTTTCCCCGTTTTTTCTACATTTTCCTCTGTTTATTCGCTCCTATTAGTCTTAGCAATTAGCCTGATAATATATTATAGCCTATGGCCTTCCTCGATAAATGAGCTAATACTGAAAGAATTTTTCAAATCGGACCAGTAGTTCCTGAGATTAGCGCGTTCAAACAAACAAACAAACAAACTCTTCAGCTTTATAATTTTAGTATAGATAGAAAAGTATAGATTATTATTTAATCTCTGCTATCATGAGCGTCACGTCACTTCGACACTACGCCAGTGTGAGTTGAACCTAACACTTAAAGTGAAGACACAGGACTACATACTCGACAGTCTTGGCTATTTCTCTACCTGTGTGAAGGTCGTCCTGTGTCGGCGGCGCGCGGGGGTGGGGCAGGAGGCGGTGGTGGGCGTGTGGCCGGCGTGCTGCGGGCCCAGGGCCGGGGACAGCGCTGCGCCCGCGCCGCTTCCGCCCGGCTCCGGCTTCAACTTTTTGAACGCTCCTTCCGCTGTTGAATAGTGGTTTTGATTAGAGGTTGGGTATAAGCTGCCTTTACATCTATGGGCCTTATAACTTGCGGTTTGGGGGCACAGTGCTCACTAGATCATAGGCTAGTTCGCGGCATTCGCTAGATGTATGGGCGCCGCGCAACCAATCAACCCGCAAGGCCCTAAGTTTTACAATCAGCAACAGTACCTATATTTTATGCCATGGTAATTACTAGTACATCTATAGCTAGTCCAGACTCCAGGCTTTTAGAAATGAAGAACATACTATACTAAAGAGTTCTAGATATAGAAAACCTAGGCAATGTGTATTGTGTAGATTATCTAAGCGACCAGGCAATGATGAATATTATTAACATCCTTCTTCACATCAATTAGTCCTCGAAATCACTTAATATGCTCATAATATACCTACGTAATATTTTCTACTAGATACTAAACACTGCACACAACACAACTAAAACAGCAGCTTTATTATGTTGCATAATATTACAAATAACCTATGACTTTCTACATATATTACAAGATACCAGTGTAATCATAACACTTAATTGACTATACTGCAGATGGGTTTGTAGTTAATTTTATAAGTATTTTATTCACCAAAGGCAAGCAAAACTGGCTTATATCACGGTGTCACTAAAATATTATTAATCATTTTAATTTAAAATAATATTATTTTCCTTTCGATGGAATATGGATAAAGCAATCTGCTGAAGCATACATTTTTACGGTTAGGTACTAGTATTTCGATTCAAATAAAAAAAGTTGAAATAAAATACTTTATTTACACAGGCAAAACCTGAGATAAAAGCTAGTTATACGCACGTACCAAGTAATAAATCAACGACGACAATCCTAGCCATCGTAAACCGTATTTCCATGGAGTTGCAAAACTGTGTTACACTAATCTATCAGATCATGTAACCCTTTCAGCGACCGGTATCAAAGAAATTCCTTATTTGCATAGCGGGTCGCATCGACCCGTAGGTCAAGTTCGGAGCACGAGGTAATTGCGTTGCCGAACACTTGTTACAGCCCATGATTCCACTCGGTGACGTTTATGGACTTCCATGTTTCCGCAGATAACGCACTTTTGGATTTATTGATTCTGTTTCGTGGCCAAGAGTAGCCTGTGAAAATTAGAACTACAGTCAAAACTGTTTATGGCGACATCGTTTGGAACAACATATACCTGTTAAATTGACCAAAATCAAAGGTCCCGGTTGAATGCTATATGACCACCTGTCACTGGTTATTACAACTATCGGTTTTTACTACTAAATATAATATGAGTAGTCCTTTCGATGTCGTTATAACAGATTTTGACTGTGTTTTGGAAATTGACATATAATTTATAAATATGTACTTATATTATGGATTAGCAATATAATAATATTTTGTAAGGATTTTGTGTTTCAATTAAAATATTTAATTACGCGTATAGCAATAGTACAAGTGTGTGGCTAGTAAAAAAAGTTGTCGTCACTAAATAGGCACAATACATCAAAAATTGTACTATTTATTTTTAACCCTTCAAAAACTTATTGTTTAAAATTTCTTGAGCCTAAAATAAAAATACACAGACTATTTAGTATTTAGATTGGCTATTGACAAACTTTAGTTGATCATTTTATTATTATTAAAATAACCAAAGCAGCAGACAAGTTTTATATTAATTATTGTCTCCATGAACGATCAAGTAACGTCAATAGCTGTAAATACTTGATGGGATTCATGCAGTTTTTAAAGTCGCTTCTTTCTGCATTTTTTATCCCGATAACTGCGTTACACGTATTCAAAATGTTAGTGAAATTTTCACAGATGTTTTGAAGCTTATCATAAAAATAAAAAGTTCGTAATGAACGTTCAGGTCAAATTTAATCAGAGAGCTTTTAGTGTTCGTTTTGAAGCTCTCGTGCGCTTTCATTCCCTCACATAGTTGCGCGGAGTCTTTAAGCTCGTCTACAAAAAGTCGTATATTGGCGACATAATCAGTTTACCTTTGGTTTCTCTGAGCTTTGGAATTAAGAGGGGGAGATTTTAAAAGCACCGTCGGAGGTCGGTTTGGCGAGTACTCATGCATTCCCTTTGACGGCGTCCCAGCTACTTATTAATTAACATGAAGCTAAGTGTTTGCGTCCGCGGTAAACGGGGCCTTTTACCGTTTTTTTTCAATGTTTTTACAGGGTTTGACGTTTATTTTTTTATGACAAAATTGCGGTGTGAGGTTCCGGCGACGCGAGTCAGTGGATGGACAATATGGGACATTTGTTCGGGGGTGTAACGGAGATTCAATGTAACGTGTCATCAGGGGTCCTAATCCCCTAATTATGACGATTGACATGAAAGCGCCATCTGTGTCGCGCGGAGTGTCGGGTGACGGCGAGGGTGTTATCTTAAAAAAGGTTTTGTCTTTGATACGTCACTGTATCTATAATTTGGCTTAACAAGGGCCTAGAGTACCCTAGTGGTAGCGAGTTAAAAATTCATGAAAGAAATTTTAAACTTGTTATTAGGTAATTTGATAGAAACTTTGAATGCAATGTTGGTAGTAAAAACGTTAAACGAGGAATAAAATATTACAATAATTATTATGTATGAGTATAATATTATGTTGTGGTGGGTCATAAAAAGTTAATATAATTTTAATAAAATAAATCTTTTATAAATTAAAATACATACCTACCACTGAAGTGTATTATAAAGTATTTAATTTCTTTTGCATAGAATATCTTATTTTGTATAAGTAACTAAACTTTTTTCACGATTCGAATAGAAAACTACTGCAAAAAAGTAAAAACATTCCACTGATTCTAACCGTCCCCTAAAATCCCTTTATCAATAGTCGGATAAAGCACTTAAAAATCGCATTTTTGTATAAAATAGAAGTGTATTTGCGATTTGGCACCCTCTGTGCGCTCCGGGGGCGCGGCGGG
The DNA here is from genome assembly GCA_905404155.3 of Plebejus argus. NCBI lineage: Eukaryota > Metazoa > Arthropoda > Insecta > Lepidoptera > Lycaenidae > Plebejus > Plebejus argus. Next base: position 9,311,008 of record FR989943.1, read on the forward strand.
GCGCTTCGCCCTCGGCCCTGGCGTCAGGGCTTCGCCCTCGAGCCCGTGCATATGTCGCGGGCCCTTAATAGACTTGTAATCGGCGCAAATGCCGCAAATCCTGCCGATTGCAATCTCTGTCAACATTATCAATCAATTTTTGACCTCAGTCTGGGGTTTGGTAATTAGTTATTATGTTGCTGTTTATTTACTTCTGTTGACAAGAATATTATGAAGTGTTTCGTTTCGGAAATTGGTCATAATTATTTTTCTATCCGTATCCGAATCATTTTTAATCAACCCATTAATAAAATATAATTGGAAAAACATGTAAATACTGGAAGAGACTGCTTCCAGCAGTAAGGCCGCCATTTCAAACTATTGTTTTTAGGGTTCTGTACCCAAAGGGTAAAAACGGGACCCTATTATACTGAGACTTCGATGTCTGTCCGTCTGTCTGTCCGTCTGTCTGTCTGTCTCCAGGCTGTAACTCAAGAACCGCTATAGCTAGACTTGTACGGAACCCTTCGTGCGTGAGTCCGACTCGCACTTGGCTGATTTTTTGTACCTTATCAAGTGTCAACTGCTTTGTTTTTAGGATTCCGTACCCAAAGGGTAAAAACGGGACCCTATTTCTAAGACTTCATTGTCTGTCCGTCTGTCCGTCTGTCCGTCTGTCCGTCTGTCTGTCTGTCTGTCTGTCTGTCTCCAGGCTGTAACTTAAGAACGGTAAGAGCTAGAGATTTGATATTTTCACAAATTATGTATATCTGTTGCCGCTATAACAACAAATACTAAAAATAAAATAAAATGAATATTTAAGGGGGGCTCCCATACAACAAACGTGATTTTTTTGGCCTTTTTTGCTCTATATCAAGAATGGCAACAGGTAGGTACTTGAATTTTTGACAAAATCCTTAGTTATATGTGTACTTTAATATTTAATAATAATATTAAAATAAAATAAAAAAGTAAGGGGGGCTCCCATACACACAATTTATGGCCTAATTTTGCTCTATAATGGTACGGAACCCTTCGTGCGCGATTTCGACTTGCACTTGGCCGATTATTTATTTAGTTTGAATAAAGAGTTTTTTTTTATTATTTAATTGCCTGAATAGGCATGATGACTATTTTTTTTCTTATTGGTAATTGAAATACCCTTAAAAAATAGAAACATCGCTGAAAGAATGACTCTGATAGCTTAAAAATTCACCAAGATATGGCAATTCAAACATCTCATAAAAATAGACCTGCCCGAAACGCTCCATACAAAGTGCTACGAAAGACTGACGTCACCCTTTCTTAGTTTGTACGCATCGGGAGAGAAATTTGTTCGATAAGTATATTAAATATTGCGTTTATGAAAGTGGTTTCATAACAAAAGTTGCTTTTAATTGCATATGTTATCGAATGGTATACAAATATTAAGAAATTTAATTGAAAAAAAAAATCGACTTGATTATCCAACTTTGAAGGCGCATAACAAAAAAAATACAAATGCTATCGAGCTGAAATTTTGGGAACACTTGTTTTTTACCGTGATTTCTTTATTTTATTAACAAAATTTGCTAATCTTTGACCTTGTCAACCCTATTATCCATTTTAAAAAGTGATATGGCCAAGCGCTATCTTCTAACTTTGCTCTCATCAAAACTTTTTTCAGATGATGATAATACAATATAATATTCGGTTTTTAGTCTTATTGAATTCTGACCAGTCCTATTGTTGATGAAGAAGCTTACAAAGTTTACATTTTATTGGTTTAAAAATCTAAATCTAGTTTATAGTTTTGTTACAATGAATTTACTGACTAAAGCCCGCTGCCCGAACGATTTACTTCGAGTTTCTATGATAATTCTTATTTCATCCCGTCATAGACTAACCGGACAGACATACAAGTACAACACGCATTACAAGCTGGTAGACGTCAATGGTTTCCGCTCAATAGTTATAACTTGTACAGACCATTCAGACTTCTTTTATTTTCAAATAAAATATATAGAAATGTATCTTATGTCACCAGCATAAGAGTGAAAGGCGAAAAATGTTAACCCGTTGGGCAGCTGATCCCAACAATGGGCTTAGCGGATTTGGTGCAGTTGGGGTGCGCGTGACGATTGTCACTCCATTATGTCGAGAGCACTCCACTTTTAGTTATGCGCATATTGCTTAGCTATTAAGGGTCATTATCATTCAATTATTTTGAAGGATTTGAATATTAATTGAGAAAATGTTGAGAGTTGGACATACGGAGTGTGATATGAGGAGGTGCGTATTGGAAAAGATAATAATAAGTATAGGTACCGATACGGTTAATAAAACTATTAAGTTTCTACTCAAAACTTAATCATAGCTATGGATAGAAATAGACCTTACAAAACTCGATTTTAAAGTTATGTAATTGGCACGGTTAAACGTGCCTATTTCAAAACCACTCTCTTAAAAACAGCGAAAAAATAACTGCAAAAACATACATTGTTATATCCCAATAGCCAATTTATTTAGAGCCTTTTTTTATTTTATACCGACTAAATGAGGACCATGAAACTCCTTGTGAAAGTCATTTTAAAAATAACTCTATTCTGTACTGACAAATTGTCACCTTTAGTTGTGACACTTGACAGCGCCTGTCAAACACATTGATACTCATTCACTCGTTCACAATGGCCGTGATCCACCGCGGCACGCGACCGCCACGCGCCGCACGTTACACGCGGGTTGACTCTACACAACCCTTACACCTGGATGTACTAATGTGGAATAATGACAGCAAAATATACTCAACAGATTTAAACGTTAAAATGTACATGTTAAGTTCATTCACACATTATCTGTAGGTGCTATTCAAACTAAGTTCCTTTCATTCAATTATTTTAAGAAAAATGCCTGTCTATTATAATTATCTACGAGATACTTCAAGTACAGTATTCCAAGGCTTGAAATGAATGTGTCAGTAGGCGCTGCTGGTAAAGGAGAACTGTCAAAAATGTCATTTTTGTATGATAGCGTTAGTTCCTTTTCTCGCCACGTTCATTTAAAGCCTTGTCGAGCTGTACTGGGAAAGGCTGTCCGGAAAGCTGTAAAGGGAAAGACAGTTTTTATGTCGGAAAATGTACAGTTTAAACGATACACGAATTTCAGTGTTTTTTGTGGGAAACCTTTATTATACTTAATTTGTATGACTATTTAAAGTCGTGAATACGCTGCGGCTAGAAGCTATCGGCTCGCTCGAAAAACATGCGAAAAAACGTAATTATAATCATTTAAAAAATAACTAGGAGCATTTAAGCAAAATGCTTCTATACGATTTTAAGTTACAAAGGTGTCTATCAATCAGACTAATTTCCTACAATACATCTATTTCCGTTTAAAAATAATCTTCAAAGTTCGTGTTTCTAGTTCTTCTCACACCTAGATAAGGCTATGAAGATATTATGTATATCTCATTACCAGATTTGTAACATTTCTGAGGGTCATATATATAGTTACGTCAAAAAGGACAGTTTTTTCAATATAGCGGCTTAAAATCCTTTCCCTGATAACCACAAACATCATTGTCATATTTTGTCATTATGATTTCGAAGCTGCAATGATTATAGACGAATATTTTCGATGCGTATTGGTCAATCCTAAAGATTGCGGTGAGGACGCAAATTATGATTATTATTACTATAGGTATTAATTTTAGTGCAACACTGTCTGAGGTACGACTTGAGTAAAGGTAACACTATTAATGATAGCACAATGGTACATCTATCTCTAACAATGTTCGGCCTTAGAGCTTTAACTACAGAGTTATCCTGTACACGTACTGTCTACAGTAGGGCGCAGCGAACCATTGTTGCCTCTACGTGACTCGACAAAGCTTCTGCCTCCGCCTCCGTGGTCTAGTGGTATAGAGCGCGGCCGTTGACTCGGAGGTCGTGGGTTCGATTCCTGCGTTGGAAACATGTTATTTCCAAGTTTGGTTAGGACAATGCAGGCTGATCACCTTATTGTCTGACAAGTAAGATGATCCATGCGTCGCGTGGGCATGTTAAAAGTCGGTCCCGCGCCTGGGCCTATAGCTGAAACTTTTTCGTTTTCGCTTCGTTATAGAATCGCCGATCAAAATGTATGGAATTGACATAAGACGAGTCGAACGTCAACGTCATATTAACGAACGCTTATGTCAATTCCATACATTTTCATCGGCGATTCTATAACGAAGCGAAAACGAAAACATTTTGGCTCACCCCCCTGATCTCTCGCCGGTCGTGTCGGTCTGCCGTCCCACTGGGTTATGAGAGTAAAGGAATAGGGAGTGCTCTTGTGTACTGCGCACACACTTGGGCACTATAAAATTACTCCTGCGTAGCTGAACTGGTTTCAATAAAACCAGCCACCGTCACCGAAACCGGTGTGGGAGCTATTATTATTACAGCTTCTGCCGCTGATCGATGGTAGAGCTATGTTGTTGTCCGGAATTCCGGACAAATTAATTCCGGAATTATTATATAAACAACTAATTAGTAATTAGCAGATAAGTGCATGCATGCGCGGTCCCTAAGGGAATTCTATGTAAGTATGTTAATTATTCAGACATAATATGCATCATGACCTACCCTAAAATCTCATACAACCAATTTTCAGTCTCTATGAACAGGGTATCTGTTCAAACACAATCTTAATCGTTACCAAGAGCTGATTGATTTTATTAGGTACGCACAAATATTTAAAACAACTTTTCTTTTTAAATAAAGTCACAACCAATTAAAGTCATACATTACCTTCTCCTACACCTACACCCACGACTACTAAAATAAACCCAGAATTTACATTTAGCTAATTCAAAAAACTAAATATAAAAAGCTTCATCAAAACGAATTGGATTATGTACTTTGAAAAAATAGGCTCATACGTCGCACATACAGAGTTTGAACGTGGCCGAAATCGTTTGAAAATTCAGGCTCGCTCGCGGCAGTAGAGGGAGGCGGGAGTAGACGGGGGAGGGGGGGTCGTTAGTGACATTTCGTATTCATGACGTCAGCCTGCGGGCCGATTGTTTGCAATATTACTCTAATTGGAATTGTAATACGTACATATTCCGGATAGTGTCCGAACGTGGCCCGAAATTCTAGTCTTCAGTATGTGAAGCACGGGCGCTTAGTGCGCTGAATAGTAATGTTAGAAATCGATTTTTCGGGTACTTTTGTGCTGTGTATAGTGTATTGTTTGGGGTTAAAGAAACGAGTAATTCATACTAATATTATAAATGCAAAAGTGTGTCTGTCTGTTTGTTTGTATGTAACCTCTTCGCGATTTAACCACTGAACCGATATTACTCTAAGTTTGGTATGGAGATACTTTGAGTCCCAGGAAATGACATAGGATACTTTTTATCCTGATAAATATTATAAAAAGCGGCCAAGTGCGAGTTGGACTCGCCCATGGAGGGTTCCGCAGCAGCAATAAGGTTAATTTTTATGAAATTATATTATTTTTGATTTATTTTTATATTTCAGTCGATTTAATGAAATTTAGATTAAGGTTTACTATTTATGACGTATAAAAAAAACTACTGGCTAGATCTCGTTCAAACCAATTTTCGTTGGTAGTTTTTATAGTAATATACATCATATATTTTTTTTAGAATTATCATGCCTCTACTTTAGAAATTAGAGGGGGGGGGGGGACACACATTTTTCCACTTTGGAAGAGTCTCTCTCGCAAACTATTCAGGTTAGAAAAAAATGATATGAGAAACCTCAATATAATTTTTGGAGACCTATCCATAGATACCACACACGCATAGGTTAGATGAAAAAAAATTTTTTTTTGTTTCATTAAAGTTTACTATTTATGACGTATAAAAAAAACTACTGGCTAGATCTCGTTCGAACCAATTTTCGTTGGTAGTTTTTATAGTAATATACATTATATATTTTTTTTAGAATTATCATGCCTCTACTTTAGAAATTAGAGGGGGGGGGACACACATTTTTCCACTTTGGAAGAGTCTCTCTCGCAAACTATTCAGGTTAGAAAAAAATTATATGAGAAACCTCAATATGATTTTTGGAGACCTATCCATAGATACCACACACGCATAGGTTAGATGAAAAAAAATTTTTTTTGTTTCAGTTGTACCTATGGGGACCCCTAAAATTTTTAATATTTTTTCCATTTTTGCATCAAAATCTTAATGCGGTTCACAGACTACATCTACTTACCAAGTTTCAATAGTATAGCTCTAATAGTTTCGGAGAAAAGTGGCTGTGACTACGGACGGACGGACAGACAGACAGACAGACAGACAGACAGACAGACATGACGAATCTATAAGGGTTCCTTTTTTGCCATTTTGGCTACGGAACCCTAAAAAAGAAGAGGTCTGAATTGGCGGCCTTACGGAAGCAGTTTTAATTTTTTCATGCAAATGTATAAACTACTAGATGACGCCCACAACTTTGTTATGCCAAAATTGGTTTATGGCATGGAACCGTACATTTTGCCAAAGTGAAAAGTTGGCCAAGCAGTTTAAGTGTGACAGACACACTTTCGGATTTATAATATTAGTATTGATATGGATAAAGGGATAACTTGAGAAACCGATAATAAAGTATACTTACAAGAACATCTTTATGGACTATATTTTAAAATTAAATTTTCAGAAAATACATTGTTTCCCGTGTACATACAATAATATAATAGTTTTATCTCAAACTCGTAAGAGTTCAATGTTATCACGCGATAAAACTGACATCGATCAAGGCCTTAAATTACAGAGTTTTTAAGGACAACTTCGCGTTTTTTAATTTTTTACAATTTTTACGCTAGAAGTAGGTACTAGCACAATTTTTTTATGAGCCTATACTATCCCACTGCTGGGCAAAGGCCTCTCCTAAGGTCTTCCATCTGTCTCGCTCCAACGCCACCGCAGGCTGGCTTGTAGGCATCCAGTTAAATTAAAACACGTAAAATTGAAAAAGAAAAACAGAACCTTTATAAAATCACTTTGTTGTCTCTGTCCACCTGTCTGTCTGTGTGACGAGCCTGTTTATAACTCGTACACTTTGGCTTATATCAGCTCTTAAAGTTGCAAAAAAATCAACTTCTGGTTAATGTAAAAAAATTGGCATGTGTTTGCCCATCAATCCATATTCATACACTCTGTTGACTTACAACTATGTAAAGGGCATTGTTTATTCCACAAAAAATATACTAGAAAAAATTATACCAGAGTAGCCGGGGTTTTTATTAGGTATAATAGATACAGTTTAAAAACATAAGTATAAAAAAATATACTACAGGTTCCCTAGAACATTTTTTTGATCTGCTTACTATAAAGCTAATTTTTCGTGAGTGATAGCTTCATTTTTATAAGATGAACAACAATTTCCTCTGCGAAAATTCTCCAATTGTATTTTGGTCTCAATATTTCAATTTCATGCAAAAAAAACTTTATATTTTATTCTTATTTTGATGTTTATAAGGGTGAAGCTCTTTTCTTTGCAATTTTCTAATAGTATTAGTACAGGTTCCCTAGAACATTTTTTGACCTGATTACATCAAGATAATTTTTTGTGAGTAGCTTCAATTTGATAAGACGAACAACAATTTCCTTTGCGAATTTCTCAAAAGTGGTAGGTAACAGAGATAGAAAGGATTAAAATATAATATATTGATGATTCAAAATCATTTATTGTTCTATTTGTAGGACAATGTTACTGTTTAATTATATAACTACGAGCTTTTGCCCGCGACTTCGCTCGCGTTAAGAAGTATTATTACATACAAACTTTCAACCCCTATTTGAACTCCTTGGGGTGAGAATTTATGAAAATCCTTTCTTAGCGGATGCCTACGTCATAACATCTACCTGCATGCCAAATTTCAGCCAAATCCGTCCAGTGGTTTGGGCTGTGCGTTGATAGATCACCATGTCAGTCAGTCACCTTTGAGTTTTATATTATAAAATTACGAGCTATTGCCCGCGGCTTCGCTCGCGTTAATAAGTATTATTATATACAAACTTTCATCCCCTATTTCAACCCCTTGGGGGTGAAATTAATCAAAATCCTTTCTTAGCGGATGCCTACGTCATAACATCTACCTGCATACCAAATTTCAGCCCGATCCGTCCAGTCGTTTGGGCCGTGCGTTGATAGATCACCATGTCAGTCAGTCACCTTTGAGTTTTATATATTTAGATATAGATAAACTTATCAATATACAAAAAATCAGCTGGTTAGGGTTTTGTTTTAGGTTAGGTAGTACATTGTCCTACAAGTAGAACAAATCCATATTTTAGGCCTATCAAATCAAAGTATAAAATCCTTTCTATCTCTGTTAGCTACCACTTTCAAAAATTTTCGCAGATAAAATGTTTTTAAACTCACAAACTATTAGCTTGATAGTAATAAAAAAATTGGTCTAGGGAACCCTGACTATATCGTATTTGCGAAAATAAAAATTGTGTCCGTCGTTCTTCATCAATCCTATTTATAAAAGACCATTCTTAGTTTTTCCTTTCCTGAAAAGAAAGTGGTTGAGCTCATTTCTTCTACTTCAGCTTGTGAGTTCTTCTTTATTTCAAGTTATATCTTTTAGGTGTGTGAATGTATGATGAAAAAAGTTTCCACACCCTGAAATCTTCCAGAAGCTGAAACACTTTTTTTTATCAAAAATTTAATCCTTTTAGATTTCGATAAATTTTTTTTTGTTATGTAATATTAAGTTAAAGATTCTTTTCAAGTAATCCGTCTTTTTTGGAGTACTTTCTTTCGAATCAATTTATCTGTACTTTCTTTCTTTCTTACACTATACAGGTCATAATTAACATGATTAGATTTAAAAAAAAACATTTTACAAACCAAGAGGGCTGCTGATGATTATGTTTTGGTTTTATATTATGTATTATGCAACAATTAAATAATAATTCATTGTTAAAATATAGCGTTTTTTGACAATCTTAAAATAACAATATTAATAATTCTCTAAGTATGTAGTGCGTTGAAATCTTTTACTTACACGAGTTTCTAAATTCTAATGCTTCATCAAATTTTTATTAAAGTCTATGATATTATAAGTTTTAACACTTACGGATTTAGTCGCGGGGCACTTTTATTTATCCCGACGTTTCGTCGTCTGTATTAAATCTTATATATCATATAATTTAAATAAATAAAAAAGCTATATCCATAAATATCAAAGGTAAGTATATCAAAGATCCATGAAATAAATATTATATTGCGGCTATAACTTAATAAAAACATCATTCTGTTTTCGCTGAAAATTCGAAATTAAAAACCGCGTACAGGCCACGCAAAATTTTATGTCACCTCAAAACAATGCGCAGTGGTTAGTTGGTTACTTTGTAGTTTCTTTTTGTCTTTGGCATAATCGATGAAAATTGAAAATTCAAAAGAGAAACATTATCTTCCAAGTCGTTTGGAAGATTCTAGAACTCTCAAGAAGAATTTACGCTTTATAAGAATGATGAGGGCTACACTCTCATAATTTAGGTTTCAGAAATATTCTGATTTTGCATGTACCTACCTACTAAATAAAGTTTTTTCTTTTATATAATGTCACCTTGTCCAATGTCCATGTCACCACCACAAGGACAACCATCTTGAAAATATCTTAGGTCAGACAGCTAAAATCTGCTTTATTAACTTTAAAGCTAAAGATTTAAAATTGTTATTCCAAAACAAAGTTGGAATTAAGCTCAAAGAAATTTGTGAACTATAGCCTGCAGAAAGATAGTTATAGCTTCAGCAATGAACTAAAGTATGTGTACCGCAGCTGTATAGATTTGCTCGACTTCCTGATCCGGTCAAAATAATATCTTGAGACTCGGCTAGATGTAATAGCATGTTGCGTTGTAGTGTGTCCTAAGTGTGTCTGATGTCTCACTGCTCATATTCTATAATATATTATATTGTTAGTTAAGTTTATTAGTTAGTCAATAAACATCATTCGCGAACAGAATGTCTTTTGATTAGACTCCCGAAGCCTGACGTTGCATCGTAGCCATATCAAAATGGCGTACTCATATCTTCACATGATGAATAATTGATCAGGTTTTTAACGTGGGAGAGCCATGCTTCGGCATAAATGGGTCGGCTCGACCCGAGAAATACCACGGGCTCACAGAAAACCGGCGTGAAACAGCGCTTGCGCTGTATTTCGCCGAGTGAGTGAGTTTACCGGAGGCCCAATCCCCTACCCTTTTCCCTTCCCTACCCTACCTTATTTCCTTGCTACCCTCCCCTATTACCTTCCCAACCCTCCCCTACCCTATTACCTCGTAAAAGGCGGGCAACGCACCTGCAGCTCTTCTGATGCTGCGAGTGTCCATGGGCGATGGAAGTTGCTTTCCATCAGGTGACCCGTTTGCTCGTTTGCCCCCTTTTTTCATAAAAAAAAGGTTGTACTTATTTAATTGGCAATTCACTTACTTGGGATGAAGGTTGGATTTATATTATGCGGCGGCGCGAATGTGGTCGCTACACCGCAATATTTAGTATGTAAAGCCGCTATTCCACCGCTGCGCTCTCCGTGCCTACGCACGTGCATCAAGCTTCGCTTTGCAAGAAAATATATTATGTGACTGTGTCCACTGCAACCCACGGACACGCTACGCACGAATTGACATATTCAAAGTAATAAATTCGTGCGCCGCGTGGCCGTGCACAGCGTGCGCCGCGGTGGAATAGCGGCTTAACGATTAATTTAAATAGCGAAGCTGTCATTTACATAGGTTTAGTAAGGCGGACGTATAATATAAATCCAGCCTAAACGTCTATGCGCCTTCCTATCTTAACAAAACTCATTGTAGTTTGTATGGTCAACACTTCAAACAAACTATTGTAATAATATTATATAGTGTGTAGTTGGAACCTTCCAACACAGTCTACGATTGTATTATGTAACTCTCACATGGCGTTTTCCGCCCCAAGTCGTACTCGTCGGTATCGCATATTATCTACGGATACAATAATGTCACCCTGATCCTTTTACTCTAGGTGCAGCACTTGTCCTGTCATGCATGTTATCACCCACGCGCGGATCTGATCCGCATGAAAGTTGCCCTCATTATATCATTTCATAGATGCTTTTTCCTGTGACATGCGCGTGGCCAAGAGCATGTTGTCACCCGCATGCGGATTGTGGACCAGATCCGCGCGCGTGACATTACGCATGACAGGACAAGAGCCGCTCAGTTTAGCCTGACCGACTGACCTGAGTGATCCTGCAGCGAGCGGGTGAGAGGCGGCGCGGGCGGCGTGGCGGCGTGCTCCGCGCCGTACAACCCGCCGAACTCCTCCGCCGAGGACGAGGACGCGTTGCTGCACTTCCGGCTCTTGTCAGGCGTATACTTGGTCTCGCCGCCCGCCGCCTGCTCCTCCAGCAGCCCGCCCACGCCCAGGAGCCCGCCCACGAGGTTCGGCCGCAGCTCCTCCATGATCTTAGCACCCTGGCCCCCGCCGCCGCCGCCGCTGAAGTTCAGCTGGCGGCTGAAGAAGGCCGGGAAGATGTTGAACTGCTGCGGGTCGGGCAGCGCGGCGAGCGGCGGGGGCTCGGCCCCGCAGGCCGCGCTCTTGAACTCCACGGTGCCGTAGCCGCGCGGGCCCGAGTACTCCGCGCCGTCGCCGTCGGCTCGGCCCCGACGCTCACTGACTAACCACATTATAGTGACGCGCCGGCCGCACGCACCCCGCGCGCTAATTGTTCGCGACTGCGCGCCGGCCGGCGCCGCCCCCGGCCGCGAACGCCGCCACCCCCCGTCACCCCCGTCGCAACCCGTGATCGATGGGGTCGCGCGGGGGGCGTGGGGGGCGGGGCCTGCCACCGCCGGGCGCCGCTATTGGCGGGCCGACGGGCCGACGGGCTGCGTCGGGCGGGGGAGCGCCGTTTGGCTCCGGGCGAGGTGCGCTTCTCTTTGTTTTATTGTCCCCATGGCTTCTCGACGATCTTGCGTTAAAAGTTTATGCATTGTACCATGTTTTGTTCTGCGAAACACGAAATCACGTATGAACTTCTTAGGGTAAAATGTGCTGAAATTCAGATGCGACGTTTCGTATCTGCGCTCGCGTGTAGTAAAGTTGTTCCGTCGGCAGTGTGCTTTCTTGTTATTGTTTAATAAATATGTTGTTCCTTCAAACCCTGTTTTAATGAAGAATATTTTGCAGAATTATCTTTAGGAATTTATTCGAATGTCATAATAAATTAGGAGGTAGCTTAAACCACAATCTGACAGAACCTTGTTTATACAAATAACATTTTTAAAAATTAAAACAACAAAACCTTAGCATCCGACAAAGAAACAAACACAACTACCATAACAAGTGTAGATACAGTAGATAATCAGAAGCGCGTAATTCGATATTAAATAGATAATATATTCAAATAGCATATTAATTTGAAACCATAATTAATATGATATGATAAAACACAACTGCACAGCTCTACCCTTCACTGATATGTATTCATTACAAATGCATTTGAATATTTCAATGAAGATATCATCGATATCGCTTTGAAAATTATTTCAACCACAGAGTTTTGAACGGGGAGATAAGATCTAAAATTTTCTCCACTTGTTTTTATTTAGGGTTGTTTTTGAAACGAAGGTCTTTACCACTTATACACACAGTCATTACTCATTATAATACAGAGCTCTCCATTCTTTCACAGTAAATTTTCTGTACAATGTATTAATGCGTCTTTTTATGTAAAAAAGACTATATACATTGAACAGAAGGTGTCACTATCAACCTTTTATAGTAATGAGGCATAGTAGTTTCGAAGCCTGTTATTTGAAAACAGACAAACAAAGATAAATTTCTGTGTATAGCGATAAGAATCTGAGATTTCTTTACTAGAGACGCTCTTATAAAAGACCTATCAACCTGGTATAAATTCTTAATGTTATTTTTGAGAGTCGGCTAAAATATATATATTTTGAAGTGAACTTTACATGTATTTGATGTGGAAAGTTAAAGCATTTCATGTTGTAAGCGAACTTGAGGCACCGCGACTTACAACTTTATTTGTAGTTTTAATTGATTTTGTGGAGTCAGACTTATGTGTTCGGGAGTTCAAACTAAATATAATTTGTGTTGTTGTAATGTTGAATGTTTTGAACTGTCAAAAGAGTGATGTGAAATTGTGTTTTTAACCGATTTAAATAATCGGCCAAGTGCAAATCGGAATCGCGCACGAAGGGTTCCGTACCGTAATATTATTATTAAATATTAAAGTACACATTTAACTAAGGATTTTGTGAAAAATTCAAGTACCTACCTGTTGCCATTTTTTATATAGAGCAAAAAAGGCCAAAAAAATCACGTTTGTTGTATGGGAGCCCCCCTTAAATATTCATTTTATTTTATTTTTAGTATTTGTTGTTATAGCGGCAACAGATATACATAATCAGTGAAAATATCAAATCTCTAACTATTACCGTTCTTGAGTTACAGCCTGGAGACAGACAGACAGACAGACAGACAGACAGACGGACAGACGGACAGACGGACAGACAACGAAGTCTTAGTAATAGGGTCCCGTTTTTACCCTTTGGGTACGGAACCCTAAAAAGGTGGTTATCAATTCGACGCGCATATGTATGTAATATTTCCAGAACTGCTCTTTTGTACCTATAATATTATGTTAGTCTACATCAGCATCTCAGCAAATGTGCCAAATTTCAAAAGTGTATGTATGTATGTATGTACTATGTATGTATGTATGTTTTTATGTTTGTGTTCGCATATCTCTGGAACTACAAGTCTGGTTTAAGTTTTTTTTTGTACTAGGTATTGTTCAACTTAGGGAATTGTGCAAGTTTCATCAAAATTGGTGCAGTAGTTTTTGAGATACGGAATTTTAATTCTCAAATAAGTACAATTTGCAAGTCGGTTTTATCTTTTTAAAATACTATTTGTGTACCTAGCTAATATCCTATTTTGATGAATAAACTATAATGTTGTATATTATACTTATTGTTGTACAAGTTGTAAGTGTAGCTTTAATTTTTGTGGTAGCAGTTATATTATCGCAGTTTTTTTGTTTTAACTAGAAAAGATAGTACAGACTACATAATTATTATTATCTTTTGAAAAAAATATTTAATCTGGAATCAAAATAATTTTAAATTTTACCTTTCTTTAAGTATTCTTTAGCGTTCTGGTCAAAAAGCTCAAAAAGTGTACTCGACCCTGCCAGGATTCGAACCTGGAATCTTCTGATCCGTAGTCAGACGCGTTATCCGTTGCGCCACAGGGCCCATGAGACACTTTTTAAAAATAAAAGTTACATCCAATAACTATCGATAACTAGTCGAATCCCTCATCATCTTAAATGCCAAAGGGCAATTACAGCCACCAACTCCAAAAAATCGGCCAAGTGCGAGTCATACTCGCGCACGAAGGGTTCCGTACCGGTATAGAGCGAAAGTAGACAAAAAATTGTATTTTTTGTATGGGAGCCCCCCTTAAATATTTACTTTATTTTAATGTTATTATTAATTATTAAAGTACAAATACAATTAAGAATTTTGTAAAAATTTTAAGCGCGTAGCTGTTACCATTATTGATTACGAGCAAAAAAGGCCAAAAAAATCACGTTTCTTGTATGGGAGCCCCCCTTAAAAATAAACTTTATTTTATTTTTAGTATTTGTTGTTATAGCGGCAACAGATATACACAATCTGTGAAAATTTCAGAAGTCTAGCTATAGCGGTTCTTGAGATACAGCCTGGAGACATACAGACAGACGGACAGACGGACAGACATCGAAGTCTTTAAGTTTTTACCCGTTTTTACCCTTTGGGTACGGAACCCTAAAAAGACTTTTGTCTTTTACCTTTTCAAGCTTAGCCAGCCCCTAGGCGATTAATTGTATTGTCAATATCACGCTTCAATTTTATTGAACAGTTTATTTGACAATTAGATTGAAGGCGCGCGATGTTCAATTATCAACCCTAGACGGTCAGTAATACTACGCAATACCGAATACGTGATAATGCGTAATAAAATTGCTCGTCTAGGGGACCGCTTAGATGTACAAAAAAGGAAAAATATGTGTATGCTGCAGCATGCAGGCTGCAGCCTGCATGCATTTAAAATGACAAAAATTGCACGATAAAATGCCATTATTTTTAGAATAATTAATTAATTATATATAATTTGACTTTGACCTCATGTGACCGTTATTTCACAATGATAATTGATAGATGGTGTTATTGATGTCTAGGTATATGTCTAGGTATATCATCTATACATAATATAATAAAACTGTAGAAATGAAAATTCTGTACATTAAAGATATTCAAAAAGTAATAAGCGGGGAGTATCACTACATCGCTATAGAAGCCAAAAATGTGGTTAGTTTTTGTCTGTCTGTATGTTTGTTCCAGCATCACACGAAAACTACTGATCCGATTTGAATGCGGTTTTCGCAGATATATTTGTCTTCTTCCAACTTAACATCTGGTGTATAAAAAATTTTACCCCCACCCCCCTAAGGGGACCAAAGAGGGGGTAAGATTTTGTATCAACTGATGAAGTAGAAACACTTCAAAACAACGTTTGCCGGGACAGCTAGTTGCAAATATGGCAATGCAGATAGTTCTATGTCTGACAATATGATAATATATTACAGCAATCTTTTCACGCTAGAATGCAGCACCAGCATTATAGACAGTAAGGGCCACCGCACATTGGAGACACGACAGTTTTAAGACAATCTTGTTTCACATAGACGAGTCAGCTTTACGATTAAAGAGAAACAGTTGTGTCTACCACGCGGTGCATACCAAGACGAAACTGTTTTGTCTACGACGACGCAACGCATACAATTGTATATTCATCAGTAGTGAGTAGAGAACGCTCGGATCAGACTAGGTACACCGCTATACCGTTGTGTCGTTGATGTGCGCGCTCGCATACACTTCAAAGGGAAGCCAACAGTCGTTAGTCAGACTTATCGCCGTGCCGTTCTTGTACGCATTAGACAACTTTGTCTATGAGTGGGTTGCACCAGTTTGATTTAACTATAACTTTAACCATAACAAAAAGTCAAATGAACTGTCAAATCCCTAGTAAAAGTCCATTATGGACGCCATATTTGACGATAACTTTAACTTTAACTACGCTTCTGGTGCAATTCACCCGAGACGTTTTGTTTCAAATGTGCGCGTCTAAGAGTGAGTTGCATCAACCTACTTTAACTATAACTTTAACTTTAACCATAACAAAATGTGAAATGAACTGTCAAACCCCTAGCAAAAGTCGCCATATTTGACGATAGCCTTAACTTTAACTACGCTTCTGGTGCAATTCACCCTAAGTACTTTTTATTATGCGGTAGTCTAAAAACTGTCGATGTCTCTGGTGTGCGGTCGCCCTAAACAAATTATTTTTAACGTTTCTCTCAATAATCTGATATGACGTGTGCAACATGTCGGATTTTCAACAGATTATTTATATGTGCTAGACCTTTGCGTCTCTCTAATCTCTATTATAATACATCATCAAGAAAACGGCCTTCAAACCTAAAACTCAAGGTAAACCTCGAATATATTTTGTGAATCTGTAAAGATGTAATTTCTTTTGACCGTGATGTCTAAGTATTCCCAGAATACTTGTCCCGCATAAGAATAGGTATTAAGTATTAGATGATGCCCGCAACTCCGCGTTGCGCCAAAACTCGTTTATCGCGCGGGAACCGTACATTTTCCTGGGAAAAAAGTATCCTATATTCTTTCCCGGGACTCAAAGTATCTCCATACCAGATTTCAGTAAAACCAGTTCAGCGGTTTGGACGCGAAGAGGTAACAGACAGACAGACAGACAAACAGACAGACAGACAGATAATATTAGTATGGATCCTGGCTTCAAGATTAGTGCTCATAACGATAGAAGTAGGTAGTAGGTACTTAAAGTAACTTAATATTGGTTATTGAGAAAAGTTTTGGTAACTCAATTAGTTGAATTAATTACATTAAGAATTGAAAGTGCGTTTAAATGAAAGTATGAAAAAAACTGAAACAAAGAGTAGGTATAACATTTTAAAAAGAAGATAGCTTAAATTTTACCTATTCAATCTGAGACTATCGAATAGATCAAGCCAATTAATGAAACATGCTAAGGTTATATTATTTTTCCAAAAATTGCTCTGAAGTTATTATTTTTATATCACAGTATAAACCTGTTTAATGTATATCTATCTATACATGTTGTGTAGTCCCCCTTCACGCTTAAATTTTAATAAAATATTCCACTTGTTACTTTCAGTAACTATAACTTGTATTTTTTAAATACCGTAGAGTATAGTTAACCGATCATAAAGATATTTCAAAATAAGATTTGTTTTTGAATAACAAAATTAAATGAAAGTCAACAAAACCTTGCGACTACTATTGTAAAATCCATCTTTAATGTAGTTGTAACCCGTCAGAGCGGTAATAAATAATTTGCGACATTTGTTTGGACATGTGTCCGCCCCGCCCTGCCGTCCCCGTTTGGGCACAATTATACGTCTTTCATCCTTTATTGGGGCCACGTGGCAATGTACTTTGAGAAATGTTTTGGATATGTTATTGGAAAATTGGATCTAAATTCATGTATTGGATTATAGGTATTATGATTTTTTGCAGACTTGCTTACCTTAAGATTTTACGCAGTAAGCTCTACCAAAGCTCAATTGAGTTAAAATATAATATCGTAGATAATAAAAAAATAATTGAAAAATAATTGAATGAACATTGAAACAAAGCTTAAATAATACATTTGAAATATGCAAGCCCTCTTGCAATAATTCTTGCTGAAATGCTCGTTATCGTCAAAGTAGCAACTATATTAATTGTAAGTGTACCAAAAACTCATTTTAAACGAAATATTGCTATGATTTTTTGCTATTAGGTACTCTATGGTTCGTCACAAAATTACTTAAATTTACTTTAGCTTAAATACCTAAAACTTAAAATAATATTTACCTAATATTTATCTCTTTTTAACGTCTGATACGTCGGCCATTGGGCGTGTGTTTCCTGCGGCGTCGCGGCCCCGGCATCCGTCGTCGCGGTCGCCGCGTCACATTTTATTGCAAGCCTCCATATTTACTATGCCATAGCAAAATGTTTTAGTAAATCCTAATTTATTTTTTAATATGCAAAAAAAAAAACAGCATGTCATAGGAAAAATTGACAAAATATACTTAGAATACATAATAATATAAGGTAAGCCTGGAATATACTAAACGCCATCAATAAGCTAGCAGCACAAATATACATGATGATTTTTTATTATTACTTACTTTTTTATATTGTACGCTTACTACTTTAGGGTGGAACGTTCCGGAAGTTACTAGCTAGCTACTAAAAATGGACTCTTTTAGCACTTTTACCATTTAAAACTACACGTAGATACTCTCAATGCTTGCATTGTTCGCTAAAATACCACCCCATGGTGTAATGTTCGCAAACAAAAAAAAAAGTCTATGTATCTTCTGTAGTTTAAGAATGCTCCAACTTTTTAATTAGCAGGTCGGATGTCTGTCAGTACGAATATCGACGTTAATGACATTAAAATAAGATTCATATTAGTGCGCCTTGTACAGTGGCGGTTACGATGCTCGCCGCGTTTTTGTTATGGCGAAAATGTATGAAAAAATTTGAGAAATTTTCTTATTTTTCTTATAACTGGAAAAGTTGTTTATTTTTATATAAAATTTTTGCGGACTTTATAGAGGACTAAATAAGCAACAATTTTTTTGTATATTTATTTTCCTCAGTTCAGTGTAATCAGACCCCATTTTTTTCATATTTTGCGATTATTGTGATGGTTAAAACGTATTTTATGTGAAAATTTTGTATGCGGCTATAGAATTTTTATGGCACAGTCGTGGAGATGAATATATTATCTTTCATTTGAAACCAAAATATCCTCGCAGTTTGACTCCTAATTCTTTAATAGGGTACCGGAAAATCGCTGATATTTGTAATAGCGTCCTTAATCATAATAAATTAAAAACATTGAGCGCTAGTAACTTCCGGAACGTTCCACCTTAAATATTCGTAACTCGCGTAGCGCGTAGCTCCGTAGATGTGCTACGCTACGCGCTACGTATCGTAGACATTTCATGTGACCAATTAATATATTTATAGCAGTTATATATTTTTTATATCCAAAAGTTAGTAACTGAATAAAGATTCTTGTGTAACATTCTACTACATAAATACCGTGGGGACATTTTGTGGCAGTAAAAGCAGCCTATAAACCCAGTAGTTACGGAGCCTATATCTGAATTCAAACCAACCGTATCAAGTTTTCTATAACATATTTAGTAGAAAACACAACAAAAAAGGCTCACTTAAATATAATTTTCAATAGATTTAATCGCTGTATACAGCACCCGGGCGGGTAATAGCTGGAGATGATGTTTAATAAGTTTTTAATGGCCGCTACGGGGATCCGAATACGGATTATAACGGACATCTTTTGACAATTTACTCTCGCAGACTTGCTTCAAACAGTTTAGTTTGTTTTAATATTATAAACGGAATCTAAAATATTATTTACATTATAATTATCTATATTATTAAAAAACGAATTTTCCATTTTGTAAGTCTCGCTAAAACTCGATTAAGGCTAAAACGATTTGGATAATTTTAGTCTTCGGTTTTACTCATAACTTCACGCCTAATATTCGAAAAGTTTATATTAGGAGTAAAGTTTACGAATGGGTCGTCTAGTACTAGAATAAATTATAATTATTTTCCATAATATATTATGGTTACAACAACCGAATACGCGTAATAGCCTTTGAGTACTTCATATACTGCAAACAAAGTAAACATTAAAGTTTTAAGGGCTATTAATTATAGTGGTATAATCTTTAAGGCAGTTTTTATTTTTTAATAGCAACCAAATCTAGACTGACCGATGATACCACATCTACATAATATTAAATAAAAATTACTATGTTAAATCACAAATCAATAGGCGTGATAGTATTTCCGTAGAGTGTACCACAAAAGTGCTCAGTTTGTGGGATATAATAGAGCTTGCTTCGCTCGGCCTGATTAAAGTAAATTTTAGTTACATAAATTATCGTCCTAGTCGTTATACTAAAAATTAAATTTTAACTCAATTATGACTGTAAGAGTTCAATAAGCAGGAACTACAAATACATAAACAGATCTTTTAACCTTCAATTACTTCCAAATGTATCAATTAATCAACCATTAAAAATGTAGACCCTACGCTTCGAGAGATCACCTGTACCCTTTTCGCCCCACAAAACGTTTCAGGAGTAATTTTATAATTCTTCCCTCTTCCATTTTCTGCTATTAAATATTTACATTTCCCGGATTTCAGGTTAATTGAACGTAATTAGTTATTCACGTGATATAAAATATGCGATCGTTTTAGCGTCTTTCGGAATAAACGGTTGGATTTAAAATTGATAAATAAAGATGAAAGTATTTATATCAAGTAAATATTTTGTATAAAGAGTAAAAACTATGGATGGCAGCGGTAAATGATAAAATAAAGGCTCGATTTAATCATTCTTATCACGATATCATAGGAAACTGGCGCGAATAAATACGCTCGTTTTATGGTTCATAATATTTATATCAATAAAAATAATCGGCCAAGTGCGAGTTGGACTCGCGCACGTAGGGTTCCATACCATTATAGAGCAAAATTAGCCTAAAAATTGTGTTTTTTGTATGGGAGCCCCCCTTAATTTTTTATTTTATTTTAATATTATTATTAAATATTAAAGTACACATATAACTAAGGAATTCGAGAAAAATTTAAGTACCTACCTTTTTCCATTATTGATATAGAGCAAAAAAGGTAAAAAAAATGACGTTTGTTGTATGGGAGCCCCCCTTAAATATAAATTTTATTTTGTTTTCAGTATTTGTTGTTATAGCGGCAGCAGATATACATAATCTGTGAAAATTTCAACTCTCTAGCTCTTACCGTTTTTGAGTTACAGCCTGGAGACAGACGGACAGACAACGAAGTCTTAGTAATAGGGTCCCGTTTTTACCCTTTGGGTACGGAACCCTAAAAAATAACACTCAATACCTTATCAATTGTCATAACTCTAGCTTGTTTTATAATAAATTTTATAGTATACAAAACCTGTATATATAAGCGAGAGCCTATCGTTTTATTTTCGCAAAGCGCAATAATTTTGATTAGCTATATTTTACATGCGCGTGGGCAACGAAATGCTTAACTTATGCAATTCTGTTACTACGGGGTTTCCATTGTAAAAATAAATTAATAATGCGAACACGAGGATAGAAGTAACCATTATGCTAATTGTGGTTTTGTTTTGTTATTTAAAAGTGGGTGTGACCCACTCAAGCAATGAATGAAAACGTTGATTGTTTGCAAAAATATTTTGACAAGATAATTTACAGTTGCCCGCTGTCAAAATTGCCGCCTAATTTTTGGCGCACGCCGGACCCGCCTACTTCATTTGAAATTGGAACGGTTACTTTTTTATTGTTGCCACGTGTCGCTGACAATGAGATTTTTTCTTTATTCCCTTTTTACTTTTATTTTCGTAATATTATTGTGTAGAAGTAGCTAATTAGTAATTATTATTTTCGGTCAGTCTCTCATTGGAAATCAACCATTAACCCCCTTACTAATAAACGCTGTATAAGCTTTATTCAGTGTCTTGTCTTCTTCAATCCAATTAAAAAAATGTCACTTGTGTGACAGGAACAAAACACTGTATAACTATTTACAGCTTATACAACGTTTATTAGTAAGGGGCTATAAGTCGAAAGAAAAAGACCCCCGACTTAAGAGCATGTCTATTGGTTCTCATTTAATTTACGATAGCAAGCCTGTTTTTATTCTAGCTATTTTCTCTACTTCTTAATCTAGAGGTTTCCTTTAAGATTTTACAACGAACATTTTCTCGTACAGTCACGTACAAAATATGACTTTACCGCGTTGTTTATTTATTTGAAATTTATTTATTGTCATCATATTATGGAATGGACTTTGCTTACTTATGACATAAGAGGTAGAAATTTAGGCTACCCGGGATTAGTAGAAACTGACTACTTACAGGTCTTTGTAAAGTTTGGAATCATCAAAAACTACAAAAATAAGCATAATATTTTGAAGTTCAGCTAAAGCGCCGATATGCAGTCTCTATATTATTATGCTCTATGCCGCGTTTAATAGGGTCCATGTCTAGTATCTAATGTCGGCAAGACAAATGTAAAATAAAGTTTATCTCCGGCTTTTCGGCTCGCCTGTACGCCGCCAGCGGCAGTCTTAAAAGCTTAGCAATTATACTAAAAGCACCTTCGGGCACGGGACGCGGTTTCGGCATCAATGTTGCACGATACACCCTCTTAACTCGCTAACTTTTCGTCTTCTAAATCACAGGAATGTTAAATAAACGAGTATGCAGAGGTAGGAGGTAGACTTAAAAACGTTGGTCCTATATTATATATTGCACTTGAATATATTATTATAAGAGTCGTTTAAAATGTGTAGCGTATCTGTATGTAACAGACCGACGTATAAATTTTCGTTTTTGTTATGTTATAGTAGGTACATATGGTTAACATTAATTCAAACAAACACTTCATGTTCAGTCTTTATCCTTCAGCAATTATTTATGGTTACATTATAAATAAGTATGAAATACACTATGAAATATACGATTAATCGTACAACCTTTACATTTCGTGATACACTTTAGGGAGAAACTATCACGCCTATTTAAAGCACAAATCAATATTTGTGCTTTAAGAAAACAAAAAATAAAACACCAAAAATTTTAACAATTAACCATTGAGCAATTAAGAATGCTCCAACTTTTTAATTAGCAGGTCGGATGTCTGTCAGTACGAATATCGACGTTAATGACATTAAAATAAGATTCATATTAGCGCGCCTTGTACAGTGGCGGTTACGACGCTCGCCGCGTTTTTGATATGGCGAAAATGTATAAAAATATTTGAGAAATTTTCTTATTTTTCTTATAACTGGAAAAGTTGTTTATTTTTATACAAAATTTTTAGCGGACTTTATAGAGGACTAAATAAGCAACAATTTTTTTGTATATTTATTTTCCTCAGTTCAGTGTATTTAGATATTAAGGTACCTAATCAGATCCCATTTTTTTCATATTTTGCGATTATTGTGATGGTTAAAACGTATTTTATGTGAAAATTTTGTATGCGGCTATAGAATTTTTATGGTACAGTCGTGGAGATGAATATATTATCTTTCATTTGAAACCAAAATATCCTCGCAGTTTGACTCCTAATTCTTTAATAGGGTACCGGAAAATCGCTGATATTTGTAATAGCGTCCTTAACATAGTATTTTTTTATTTTTATGTAGATAGTCTGTCAAGGTGTGACGACGCGAGCCCTCACAAAGCTCGGCTTTTAGCTAGTACCTATCTATATAGAGTTCGCTGTTCGATTGTAGTATTTACATACTTGCTACGATTAAACAAAATATTATATTAACTGGTTGTGTAAAGAACAGAAAAGAAACAAAACGTTGTTGAAAATAGCTGACATATTCCTTCATTAAAGGCCGTCACAGACTTAGCTATAATATATATTAATATACCGTACTAAACACACTGAGACCAGAAATATATATTATAGCTGAGTGTGTGGTCACGCGAAAATTGTATAGAAAATATATAGTAATATGCCTAGCTATAAACATATTAATATATATTATAGCTAAGTCTGTGACGGCCTTAAATGCGAGCGCAAATACGTTTTTACCCGCGTCATACACACAGAGCACTTTGTAACAGCGCTTAGGGGCTACGACTGAAATAAAAAGATTTAGGTACAGTTTCGGATGTTTTATCTATCTTTTGATGATTGATTGATATCGTCTTCTTTTGAGTCAGTAAAAATCCCTTAAATTTTGATTGCTACGATATTAGAATGAAGATTTGCTTTCTTTTGGGATTTTTTTACAGCCACAGATATTTTTGTTGTTCCTATGTGGAAATCAAACCTACATCCTCTTTAGTCTAGAGGATATTTCCAATAGTCTTTGTTTAACAGTTACTTGCCTAATTAGTTCTTTACTTCTCGGTAATTTCAGAGAGAAGTTTACTTTAATCACTCGAACTCTCCGTCTTTAAATCGTAAGAAATGACGATATATTTTTAAATATAATAATTACCTACTTAAATATTTACAAGAATAAGTACAGAGATAAAATGGAACTGGAAAATATCGTTATATTTTCACTTTGGAAGTGCTCTGAAACAAAAATGTAGCGATGCTAAGAGCTGCGAGCAAACCTTAAAAAGTTTTCAACATGAAAGTTTAAAAGTGATCCATCCAGTGGGGGCGCGTTGCTAGGCAACGCCCCCTCGCCGCAAATCTCGGTCGGATGCCAGAAAACCTACTACTTAAGGCTGTGTACGAGTCAATATTTCTTGTAAACAACACTACTTAATAGTTTTAACGGATATTTCACGTATGGGAGTAATGGAAGACAACTATAATTTTATTTCTATCTTTAAATGATTAAGTAATAATAATTAATTTGTCGCCTTACAACGTGGATAAGTCCACATACAATTAATACATCCAGCGTATTTTAATAAATTAAAGTTAAGTATCATAATAGTCCTCCCCAATTTATTTTACTCAATTTTCTGATATCTTCATCATTCACTTACCGTCGGTAAATTATTTCAATTGATATCTCATTTGAAAATGTCATGATGTCTTTGGAAAAATTAAGTTTTCAAGTTTTTGAAAAAAAAAAAACAATAAATTTTCAGTTGATCAATATTCAGAATATTGCATACGACAAAAAAAACAGAAAAATATACTTATATTATAACGCTATGTGCATATAAACGTCTCGTTACCTAGGGATCTGTTTAACACTTTAAAACGTAACTTAAAAAATAAATACCGTACGTCAATTAGTTAAACGCATTCACAACAAAACCTTAACTCGTTGCAGTGACAAGACAAAAGGAACGTTCTGAGTCGTCAATTAGTATGCAAATGTAAGAAAACGACCATTAGCTCCACGCAGTATCGATCCTCATACGCGCACATACGACCGATCACTTTCGACCTTATCGCGAACAGAATAAGGTCGAAATAACAAATCTCCGCCGACGATTGTATTTCTATCTCACTCTATCACCACAACAGATCGCTATAAACATAAACATTTTTATCTTTAACGTGACAAGGAAAAGAACGTCCGTTGCGAAATAAACCTTGTTTTACTTCTATCAAGTTTATCTTTCGTATGGATGTTTCTAAGGTCTTTAACGCTTTTTTACATGGGGGGTTGTGTCAGAAAATTCTGTTCCTGCCTTTAAAGAGATAAAGATCTGTTTCAGCGGTGCTGTAAAAGAGAATGAGTTGGTAAAAGAATATTACTGGCTAATTGTCTGTTTAGATTCACGGCTTTCTCATTTATTTATATCTTTAGGTATATAACAGACATCTTAGCTTGATATTTCTACTTGATCCTAATACATAAAAAATTTGCCAAGTGCAAGTTGGACTCGCGCACGAAGGGTTCCGTACCAATATAGAGCAAAAATAGTAAAAAATGTGTTTTTTGTATGGGAGCCCCCCTTAATTATTTATTATATTTAAGTTTTATTATTAAATGTTAAAGTATAAATACATCTGAGTGTTTTGTGAACATTGCAAGTGCATACCTATTCTCATCATTGATACCGAGCAAAAAATGATTGAAAAATCACATTTGTTATATGGGAGCCCCCTTAAATATTTTATTTATTTTGTTTTTAGTACTTGTTGTTATAACGGCAACAGAAATACACAATCTGTGAAAATTTCAACTCTCTAGCTATTACCGTTCTTGAGTTACAGCCTGGAGACAGACGGACAGATATTGAAGTCTCAGTAATAGGGTCCCGTTTTTACCCTTTGGGTACGGAACCCTAAAAATAAACGTATTTGTTTATTATTTGAAATCTATAGGCATGTTATAATTTGAGTTCTGTAAAACAATTAAACATAAACTTAATTGAATGTAAGTAAATAATGCATTAAGTCAAAGTTTTGTAAACTTCACACTTCACATCATGGAAGGAGTGAAAGACATAGCGGAAAGTAACATGGTAACAGTTTTGACTATTTACGTTTCCGTCGTAGCGTCTAAACTAGGTAGGTACTGATCCGATTGTAATGGATGACAATAGCTTAGTAACAATGCCCTGAATTTTTCATTTGATATCTTGAGCCTACCTCAAGATATTAACTTGTTCGTGTATGGTTGGTTTCACAATGGTAAGTATATTAAATCTTGATAGTGAAATAAATATTGTAGTTTTATGAAATCGCCTTTTTCTAGAAAATTAACATACAAAGCGATAGTTACATAGATAGTACAGTCATTAAGCGACGTTCCTTAATATACAGCTGTAAAATTAGAAAGATTTCTCGCTTATGATAGAAGACAAGTATAATATAATATATTATCTGTTATAACTTATAAGTTATACTCAATCCTTGCTTTACTACATAAATACTAGACCGCACTATGCGTAACTACACCGCAGTGAACAGCGACATCAAATATTATTTGGATACATGAGCTCAACAACGCTACGCGGCAGTGAAACTACGCGACACAGCGCTCAATTACTGACAACTTAAAGTAGGTATTGCGACAATGCAGTGCAGTCGTGTACTTATAGTGCGGTCAAGCCCTTACAATCTCAGCTTGAAAATAAAATGAAATTTCAAGCATCGAACGCCATCTACATTTTAACGATGTAACTTTGTCTAAGAAAGTAAAAGCCATGCGCAAAGACTTGCAAAAGGAATTGATACCTAAGTCCGAGTAATAGAGCTTAAAATGATCGTGAGTAACCACGCGTGCGCCTTACCATCGATTTTCTGTCATCAGTCAAAACACAGAAGACGATAAACAAAAATGTATTTTTAGAAATGAACAAAAATAGTGTAATGTGCGAGAAATGAGATTAGAAGGTAAGGATTGAGGAGATTCCTTATGTATAAAAAGTTTCATAAGTTTATAAATACCATTACATTCATTGTTATGATTCTAAAAAAAATAGGTTATTTACATATTAACTACTTGGTTTCGAACAAGAAATTAATTAAATTAATTCATTATTCATTGCTTTGTTCAAGTGAACAAAATCTGAGAAAATATGTGAACATGTTCTATCTTTTTTTGTAGAAATCAAAAATTCGACGCGCTTGCTACGACCGTAGAATTTCGTAGCGATTTCGTAGCACCTGTGATAGATCAATTAAAAGTATTTTATTAGTGGCTATTTTCTCGAACAAGGACATAATATTAATATTTTCACCAATAAAAGAATCCTAAAGCATAAATAATAATAATAATAATTAAAAAAACCTTTTTTACAAAGATAGTCCTATCCATTGGTCCTATCTCCAATGATATTATATTATAAAAAAATAAACAAACGTTGGCAGCTATCCTACTATTAATATGCAAAGTTTATATAAGTCAAAGAGAAACAGTATAAGATTTGTAAGGCATAGCTGGTGGATAAAGGTATTTGCGTGCAGCGAGCATTGTGATCGCGGGATTATAGTGTTAGATGGTGTTAATACGAGGGGCGGGCGAGCAGGCGGGGTGTATGGATGCATAGAGTGTCGAGCATATTCGCCAACTTGTTAGGACGTTTGTGCACGGAATTTTACCATCCGGCGCGACGCGGTGTCCCGATTTCTTACGTTTTGATATTAGGCCAGTCATTAAAGCCAAAACCCGAAAGAAATTTGTAACTTGATAAAATTTTAGGAGATTGTTAAAGAAGGTAAAATAACTTACCGTGACCGTAACTTATCTCTTATATAATAAAATATTATATAAGAGACCAAAAAATTACTAGCCATTAGTAATAGTCTGTTTATAGTAATTTTTGAAGTTTTACCTCGGAATTTCCATTAAAAAGTAAATTATTATCTGTGAACACACCAATCACTATATTATTTCTCAAAATAATGGATGATGTCACGAAAATAAAACACACTATATCAAGTACAATAAACAAATCACTCTATAAGTGCGCTTGTGCACTACACGGAATTTTACCGTTCGGCGTTCATAACTTTCACGTTTGTCTTATAGGCCAGTCATTAAAGCCAAAACCCGAAAGAAATTAGTAACTTGATAAAATTTTAGGGGGTTGTTAAAGAAGGTAAAATAACTTACCGTGTGATTTTGCAGCGTTCTGGGGTGTACGGAAAGGGGTACGGAAAGGGTTGAAAAGGGGTGAAAAAGGTTTTTTGTTAATAACATTGCGTAAAAAATTAGTAACACGCTGCAAATTTGGAATTAGGTTGTTCTTACCGTTTTGTAAAGTGTATTAATTTTGCAGCGTTTTGCGACATACGGAACATTGTTTATTACTATATGAACAAATACGGTACGGTACGATAGGAAACGGTAAAAACAACTTAATTATAAATTTGCAGCGTGTTACTACATTTTTTACCCTTGTTAATAACAAATTTCATTGTTTTTTAATAATAAACAATGTTCCGTATGTTGCAAAACGCTGCAAATTTAATACACGTTACAAAACGGTAAGAACAACCTAATTTCAAATTTGCAGCGTGTTACTAATTTTTTACCCCTGATAATAACAAATTTTATTGTTTTTTTAATAATAAACAATGTTCCGTATGTTGCAAAACGCTGCAAATTTAATACACGTTACAAAACGGTAAGAACAACCTAATTCCAAATTTGCAGCGTGTTATTAATTTTTTACGCAATGTTAGTAACAAAAAACCTTTTTCACCCCTTTTCAACCCTTTCCGTACACCCCAGAACGCTGCAAAATCACACAGTAAGTTATTTTACCTTCTTTAACAACCCCCTAAAATTTTATCAAGTTACTAATTTCTTTCGGGTTTTGGCTTTAATGACTGGCCTATATGACAAACGTGAAAGTTATGAACGCCGAACGGTAAAGTTCCGTGTAGTGCACAAGCGCACTTATAGAGTGATTTGTTTATTATACTGATATAGTGTGTTTTATTTTCGTGACATCATCCATTGTTTTGTGAAGTAATATAGTGATTGGTGTGTTCACAGATAATAATTTATTTTTTAATGGAAATTCCGAGGTTAAACTCTTCAAAAATTACTATAAACAGACTATTACTAATGGCTAGTAATTTTTTGGTCTCTTATATAATATTTTATTTGGTAACTAGATTAGCTTAGGTACTTAATTTTGGAACCAAGTGAAAAACAATTATTATCATTTAAATAAAATCATGCTAATAATATAAATGTCAAAGCTTTTGTGTGAACGCTTTCGCATATTGCTAACTTCTTCATGCAAAAACAATTTTGACTAAATTCAGTACGATAGTAGTTTTGATTCTGGATTAAAATAAACAAAGAGAAAATTTTGCTGCATAAGAAGAATAATAATTAAAAGAAAATAATAAAAAAGTTCTAGTGAAAATCTGCAGTAATCATTACTCTCTAAAGTAAATCGTCGTATGGTTTTAAATTGGAATGAAATATATTGGCTCTCTGTTCTTCCTGTCCGTATGTATCGCTCGGACACCGCGACATACGCACACTTGTCCCACCGTATAATTTGTCCTCCATTACGTAACAAAGTGGGGTCCGATTAAACACCGGCTCGTCTTTCCACAACTGTTCGCTACAAAAATAGGGCGGGCGCATACATTATTCATGCTCGTCATACGAGAGGGCCCTGCACCTGTATGCAAGTGTATCATTTTCGTTGTTGAGATAAAATTTCAATCGGATCATTGTGGTAGGTGAAATGTGGTTTGCTGGAGTGATTGTTCATTCGAAGGCATGTTTTGTTTTTCTTTGAATGGTTCCATTTGCGTCTTGGGGTTCAAGATACAAAATAAGTGGTAGTACTCTTAACCTAATCTCTTGGTAATGTGTATACAGCATGACTGGTGGGACATGTTCAATACTCGAGGATGTGATATTTGGCTATTATAGTAGTTGAAAAAAAATAATATAAAAAAATAATATCAATTGATCACCGAGTAAATGTAGCTTAACGTTAAATAATTATTTACCCAACGCATGGACATCGCGCGCGGAAGGGGTAGCGCGCCGGCGCGGGGGGCGCATGACGCGCGGCCGCATAGTAATTTACAGTGTCCGTGATTCATTTGTTTAAAGGGAAATTTGGTCAAAAATTAAGTACCTAATTTTATTACATATTTATAATGAGAATCGAGTACTGAATACTCTCCTTAAATATCGGTATTGACTCACCAGTCATGCTGTATATTCGCTGATTACAGCGAATAGCTATGTCCACATTGTGCCTTTTCATCTTCAATTTTCATAATCTTTTGTCATTTCTAATGTCAAAAGATTGTGAAAATTGAAGATGAAAGGGCACAATGTGGACATAGCTAATATACACTTTACAGGTAGTACAAACAGGAGAATCATATAAAAATGTTATGTAGTTATACTTATTTTTATGCGATTCTCCTTTTTGTACCATCTCTTAAAACTAATGAAATATAACCAAGATTGCCACGACAATAACTACAAATCTGTCTATAGCGTGCAAATTCATAGTCGATTATAAGCGGAAATGCCTCTTTGAACGTTCGTAATCGTCTTAATTGGTCCATAGC
This sequence comes from Plebejus argus, assembly GCA_905404155.3. Taxonomy (NCBI): domain Eukaryota; kingdom Metazoa; phylum Arthropoda; class Insecta; order Lepidoptera; family Lycaenidae; genus Plebejus; species Plebejus argus. Next base: position 9,341,672 of record FR989943.1, read on the forward strand.
AATGAACTAACGTAAAGAAGCAGCAATGGAACTAACCTCTCAAAATAATAGTCTTAAAATATTGTCAGATAAAACAGTCATAATATTATAGACCAACTAAAATCTTCACATAAATCTATTGACCGTTTGGGTCAATGGCGCGTCACGTCAAATTTCAATTAATGTCAAATGAAACGGGCACACTCGTGAAATGAGGTGTGAATATTGCGTCTCCGCGGGGTATGGGGTTCGACCCCATGTGGACCCCATGCGGACCCCATGGGGCGGGATCCCATCTGTCCGTCCACACCCTTTCTGTTTCTGTTGCGACAATGCTCAAATTACACTCAGGTAGTGTTGATTTGCAATATTGTTTTATTTGTTGTACTGTCATAATGACACTATTAAAGGTTTTGATGAGTAGCGTACTTGATTTATTTTCGGACGGGATTTCCGTAACGTTGTTTATGTCGTATGATAATAACGTATCATTGCCACTTAGAATATGTATTTGAAAGTTTTTGATATCAAATACTTCTTTTTATTAGTACCTTTTTTCGCTAAGATATTTGCAATTTTGATTTGATTAGCTTATTATTCAGAAAAGCTAACTGATGGTAATATTTTATCACCTTAAAGCACCGAAAAACTTTTATTGTTTCTCAAAAGACTATTCTACGTATAAAATAATATCTCTACATTTTCCTAAAATGAAAGTAGCTTTCTTTCCCTATTTGGTAGTCTACTCCAGTTGTACCAAAACTGAAATCAATCTAGCTTGTCATTTTCCTGTAATCTGTTCCAGCATGTCTGGTTGTCCTGTTGAGTGGTGTATCGTGGTGCATGCGGCGCGGCCCGCACCACCCCCACGGCCAGAAGCCGGTGGACCACCACCACCACCACTACCGCCCGCGCGGGCACTCGCTCACCGGTGACTCGCAGCTGCTGCACGACGTCAAGTGAGTGAGTGAGTGCGTGAGTGAGTGAGTGAATGAGTGCGTGAGTAAGTGAGTGAGCGAGTAGAGTTTGCCTATAATGTTATAAAATTAAATGTTGTTTATTTTTTCCAACGAGGACACTAATTTAGTCGAATTACTTTTTTTTCCAATTTACCCTTAGGTATTTAGCTTTTGTCTATTTCCTTTTAAAGGCATATCGAAGAGGACTCCAATGTGTTGTCAGCGGAGGCGCTGGAGAAGATGACTCCAGAAGAGCTAGAGTTTCACTACTTCTCCGCACACGACTTCGACAGGAACTCCAAGTTAGATGGACTGGAGTTATTGAAGGTAAGATCTAAGGTTATAGTATTTTTTATCAGGAAGGGGAGGTTTGCGGCTCCGCTCATAAAAAGTATTCCAAGTATAAATAAAAAATATAAATAAAAAACTGTTAGAAGAGTGTTTTATAATTCAGCTAAATAGATTTATACGTGCAAACTTTACTTTCCATTAGGCTCCATCGAGAACATAATAATATAACTACCTCAGTTTTATGCGCATATCCTTTACACTTTAATCTTAATTTTGATTGTTTGTTTGTTTTTTTTTGCTATTTTTGTGATATTTTCAGGCTGTATATCACACACTGGAGCACGAGGGAGCAGACCCCGATGCTGACCAGTCCATCGAGCCAGAGGCGAACGATTTAGAATCTTATATTGGTAAGTAAGGAGTGCCTTCGAAGAAATGGATTCATAGGCTGATAACAGACCTACGTCAGTTGGTCGGGTTTTGTCGATTCAATACAAGACGTGATGATGTGGCTGGGTTTGATATAACGCGACAAAATTACGTAGGTCTGCCAAATGTCTATGAATCAACTCCTCTGATAGTACATAATATTAAGAGTTAAAAATCAAGAGAAATAATCGTCTTAGGGGTCGTTTTCACTATGCAGGTTTTTGGTAATTTTACCTGAATAGAGAGAAGCAGAAAGAAAAGATTATTTTGGCATTGTATGTTTATTTGTTACACTTTAATGCCTTAACTGCCTTTCCGATATTGAGTAATATAGAGTTAATAGATTCGAATGTTAGCTATGTTAATTAACTATGTAAATGGTTTACTTAGCGTTGCAACGCAGGTGCTAGCTTAAGTAATCGAATAAAAATATTCAAACTCAATACTAATAATATGATACAGCGTAGAGCGCTTCCAGACAAACGGAGCACACAACGGAACGCCGTCGACAAGTGCCGTCTACAAGTGCCGTTCGTTTGTAAGAAGCCTAAAGGAGGTGATACGCTCACTGTTAAAATTATTGCGTTTGATATAACTTCAGCCCTGGTAGACCGTACCCTGGAGTCAGACGACGCAGACAGTGACGGGTACGTGTCGTACGCCGAGTACAGGGCCGCCAGACTGGAGAGCAACAGGACACCCAGGGTTGTGGCGACACGCTCCTAGGTGAGGTCAGGTTCACATTGCTAGTATTTACTCCCTTCTGGCAATCTACAACTCCCATTGTATAAATAAAATCGGCCAAGTGCGAGTCGGACTCTCGCACGGAGGGTTCCGTACCATTATAGAGCAAAATTAGACCAAAAATTGTGTTTTTTGTATGGGAGCCCCCCTTAATTTTTTATTTTATTTTAATATTATTATTAAATATCAAGCTATCAAGACAATTTGTGTAAAATTTTAAATTACCTTCTAGACAGCGAAAAGTAAATTACCAGGTTCATACAACATTATGCCACGAAGTTGATATAACAATAATTATTATTTATTACTAGCTGTTGCCCGCGACTTCGTCCGCGTTAGTATAGTAGATCACGTCCCAAGTATTATTTTTCAAAAATATTCAATGTACAGAATTGACTTTCTTACGATTTTATTACAATATGTATAGATGACTTAGTTTGTTCCTACAAAGGATAATTAAGACGCAATACAAACTCCACGATACCTTTTAATTATGAACAAAAGTTTCATGAGGAATAAGGGGGGGGGGTTTGGGGGGGCGCAGCCCCCCCAAAACAAACGACACTGGAAAACCGTATGTGTAGTTTAGTTTTTAACTTTGTTCTTAAAAAAGATGTATAACGCCGCAACACCGCTTTGTTTGAAGCAAAATTTGGCGAGGTGGGGGGGGGGGGGGTTGGGGGGCGAAGCCCCCCCCCCCCCAAGAAAAGACCGATGCCAAAGCTCCCAGCATGTTAATCAAACGAGACTCGAAATTTGTATAGAAAAGATAGACAAAAGCTCATAGCATGGCAAGGAGTGAAGATAGATACAAAGTGTGAAGGAGAAATTTGTAGGAAATTTTATGGGCTTTCATTACGTACCGGACATTTTTTCTCTACAACGCACCGTTTTAGCGATATGAGCAAAAAACTAAAAATATTGAAACTTGAGCCCCTCCCCCCGCCCTAGGTGATATCGTCATAATATATAGCCTATGTGTTGACCCGACCTCTATATAATATTCGTGCAAAATTTGAAGTAAATCCATTCAGTACTTTCTGAGTTTATCCCGGACATACATACAGACAAACAGACAAACCGACAAACAGACAAACAGACAAACAGACAAAAATTCTAAAAACTATATTTTTGGCTTCCATATCGATTGTAGATCACGTCCCAAGTATTATTTTTCAAAAATATTCAATGTACAGAATTGACTTTCCTACGATTTTATTATATGTATAGATATTTCATTCTAAATGCAGAACCTAGCATCTAAGATACGCGAACATTATGACTTGTTGCCACCGAGTGGGTCGCATTTTCTTTACATTTTTAGCAAGCGATAAGTCATAATAATGAAAATTGCTATCCGTTATAACGTACACATACCTCTATCTTAGGCTGCGTATTCAACAGAGATGTGTTGCGAGGAATGTGTTTTTAAGATCAGTTGAGGCAAACTCACGTCTATGAAGCGATTCTATTGGTTCTCAAAAACGCATTCCTCGCAACACATCTATGGTGGAAATGCAGTTTTATTCAATTAAACTACAATAACATTTCAGATCACACACATCGGAATCGTTTCTCGCAGTTCTCGTGTTGTTCGCCGAGCGCGGCCGCCTGCCGGATACCACTAGACACGTCCTCGTACTCCTGAAGGTCTATACTGTTCCTGTGGAAGTCGTACTTTTAGTTATTAAATTAAATTGCATTCACATTAACTTGAAGTGGATTCAGATATAGCCGCACCACACGCGGCGTATTTTATGGCTGGTTTACATTATCCAGTGATCCAGCATTGGTTCCTACTGGAATGATGTAAACGGGGACTGGAACGCATCGAATTGCAATAAATTTATTTAGTGCTAGATTGTATTACAGGAAGATTGTATTATGATCGAGATTCTTTACTACTTCGAGAATCTTTACTAAATAGCTAATATTACATAGAGGGAATAATTTTATTATAAAAATATATTCATTATTGTTTAAAATTTCAAATGATAGTTTACGATATTTTGAATCCGGTCTAAATATAACCTAATTGTTTTTCAGACAGGTATGTACTTAAAATAAATAATAAGTTATATTATTAATTGCATTTTCAATTAAAATAACCCGATTGTGCCAAGTCGCATATAGTCAGGGTCGATTCTGGTCACAGTGAAACATAGTTGTATAATAAGAACCAAGACGGGACATTTTTTTCAGTATGAAGTGGCACCAAGGTCGAAAAGATCGAATTTGTTTTCTATTGAGTGGTTTTGTCGTGTAGGTTTTCTTTCAAGTTAGACCTTCTTGCATCTGGAGTAGCATATTAATCCACTTCAGCAGCATACACCGAGGCCTGGTGCGGCTTGATACAAGACATTCGGTAGACTCTTATACTCACCCCTAGAACAGCTTAGTTCCCTACAGCAGCAGCTCAGTCCCAGCAGCGTAAATCGAAGCTTGGTGCGGCTTGAGGCAGAAAAGGCGGTAGATCCTGATACTCACCCCTGGAACAGCTTAGTTCCCTGCAGCAGCAGCTCAGTCCCAGCAGCGTAAATCGAAGCCTGGTGCGGCTTGAGGCAGAAAAGGCGGTAGATCCTGATACTCACCCCTGGAACAGCTTAGTCCCCTGCAGCAACAGCTCTGCCCCAGCAGTATACACGGAGGCCTGGTGTGGTTTTTGACAGGACAGGCGGTAGACCCTGATACTCACCCCTGAAACAGCTTAGTCCCCTGCAGCAACAGCTCCGCCCCAGCAGCATACACGGAGGCCTGGTGCGGTTTTTGACAGGACAGGCGATAGAGGCAGCCGTAGTCGCGGGTCTGGTGGCCTATCAGGTAGCTCAGATACAGCATAATCTCGTCCTCGCTTAAGTAGGTTGCGTTCTTGTTGTCTGTAAAGTGATTTTTTTGAATAAAATTAGGTGGTAAACGAGCAAATGGGTCACCTGATTGAAAGCAACTACGGTCGCCGATGGACACTCGCAACATCAGAAGAGTTGCAAGTGCGTTGCCGGCAAAGGCGGAATACGCAATCTTTTGAAGGTTTACAAATTCCTTCTGTTGAAAATCATTTCAAAAGAAGGATGAAAAAAGAAATTCAACCATCTTTCCATCGGCTCCGATAGCACAAGAGCCGAGGGTATGAGGTTTTAAAGTAAATGGTCTAATCTTATGAAGGTAGCTCCATAACACACTACACTTCTTTTGTTTATTTGATTGGTGCACCAATCAAACAAAATCATTCTTTTTAAACTTGTTGTTCGTTTTCATAGAAAAACTAAGATTTAAAGTACAGAAATATACTTTAAAGCCAAGCAGCCAAACTCGTGCCGAACATTAAATGTATCCATGATTTATCTGGTTTACAAATCACCCATTATTACTCTACACCTTGATTACCCCTTCAGAAAAAACTTTACTTAACCCAAAACCGCTGGTCATTTGGAGTTGATGGTCAGATAATCCCCTGCCAATAGGATTAAAGCTTGGACAGGACAAATGCATCACATACATTGGATTTGGGCACCCTAATAGATACATCAAGGTGTTGCCAAAGCGAAATAAGCCTTATTACGTATGATTAAGGCAGATAATTTTGATTATCATCAGTGGTCATCTGAAAGGCAGATGGGATACTTTTATTACTTCCTACGTCTTTTTTAAGCTAATTATTTATTAACGGGTTGTTGGAAATTCTATGAATCAAAGTAGCTAATTTTAAGTAGCCACATAATGTGAATTGGCAAGTATCAAAGTTTATAAAATATTACCTACTGCATAAACAGAGCACAAAAATAAATTTATCTTCGTAACTACTTACATTCATATTACATACTTTTAGTCTATTCAGTTTTCACGTTAGGCGGGATTTATTATCGCGCGGTTTGAAGGCCTCCAAACCACGCGTCGCGGTATGGCCATACCGCGAGATCACAAGCAAATAGCAATTACTATAATTATTTATTTAGTGATAGCGCGTCCGCGCCGCTATTTAAATAAATAAATAAATATAATATTATTTATATAATAAGTCGTTAATTTGCTTGTAATCTCGTGGTGTAGCAACTAAAGCGACAAAACCGCGCATTCACGCGTTGGCTTACTTGCGTATGAATCAAAGCGAATCATGCGCAGTGCGCACGTCAGTCAAATTGACAATAATTATTTAGAGTCAGTATTCAGTAAGCCATTTTGTATTTACTTAACAAATTCGCAAGATTTTATAATATATAATGTCATCATCATACTTTATCACATTGAAGAAACAACTGAATAGGTATTATTATAATATTCAATTTGATTTTCATTTCAACGTACCGTCTAAACTTCTCCCATAATGATGTCCTCCTTTCCAAGCGCCGGCGCCGAAGAAGCCGGCTGCAAGAACCAACGCCTTCAGCACTATCAGTATCACCAAGTTGGTCAGGTTCAGACTCAGCACCTACGCGTACGGAGAAAGTATTTTTATAAAGAATATAGAAATATTTACGAATAGAGAAGTTTGAAAGAAATTGCATAAACCGTCAACGATTAATTTTGCATCGATAAGATAAAATTCATAATATACCTATAACTTATGTGTTATCAAAGAGCAGAGTATTTTGCATCCCAAATATTAGCTTAAACCTTTTTATATTTATTTATAATATAATATATAATATTTCTGGGGTTAATTCTTATTACTTAATACTGTTCTACTTATGTTAAACATTTTAATAATGATAGTCGCTTGAAGGTAGTAAAAGTCCATTTCTAACAATAATCATTTCCAAGAAACCACTTTTCTGTGACAAACATTAACACTTAAAATTCCAGGCACTCTGTAGTGTGCTGACTCATACACTTATCAAAGGAAAGGGTTGTTATGTGTCGACGGCTTATTTATGCACGGTTTCTCAGGTTTTTTGATTGTAGTTTGTCTATTCAGAGCCCATAGCCAAGAGTTTTTCTTTTTCGCTTTTTAATAGAATCAGGGTCAATTCAGACCGCAACGTGACGCGGCGAGGCGCGACGCGACGCGGCATAAATTTGACAGATTTTATATGGATTTGACAGATTCGCAAGACGTCTCATGAAATTGAAATCTGTCAAATCCATACAAATTTAGGTCGCGTCGCGTCGCGCCTCGCCACGTTACGTTGCGGTCTGAATTGACCCTAACACACATTAGACGAGGCAAACGTCAACTTCATTTTATCTTCGCTCTTATGTCAATTTCATACATTTTGATCGGCAATTCTATAAAGAAGCGTCTTGGCTAAAGTTCCAGTAGTGCTTTTGATTAGCTATCGTCAAAATATAAACCAATCAACAATGCTGTTCATTAAACTTTTGTAAAGACTCAGAAACTAGGCATTAAAGTCATGCAGTGCGTATATACAGTGTACCAACCTGGGAGATGCAGTTAAAACCAACCTGGCTGCTGCCCGTCGACCTGGCCAGGTAGTCCTTGGCCAAACTCGACATCACCTGACCTCCCGTACTCGACAGGAAGCTGCCCGCGGAATCCATGAAGGACGAACGATATTCCGTATCATTCGTCTCATTATAATCTTTGTAAGATGCCGGTTTTTCCTTTGGGAGAAGAACACTGCTATCGTAAGTCTTCGGGTACATTTTCTTCGCGTACTGCGGGGAAGAGTAAGCCCCGCTGTGCTCAGCGGTCGCCAGTTGGATGCAGATACTGATGATGATGAAGGGAACCATGTTGGGGCACTGCTGGATGTCAACTGAGGAAGCAGGTAGGTAACGCTTGGATATATTGTGTCTTATCTTCGCCTTTGTTTCCACGGTCGGCGACATTCCTTAATATTGCCATTGTCTCTTTAAAGTGCTCGTTTCAAAGATCTCCGAGCATTATTTAGGGCATCGATCGAAAGTGAATCTTTTGTTTTGTAGAGTCTAATTTGCCATGTAATTTTAAAGGTAAATATTATTGTGAATGTCGAAGAATGAAATAGAATAATGGAGTCCAAGTAAAATCTAGATAGTAAATTACTTACAATGATACATTTTAGATTTACATATGTCCATACTAATATTTTAAGTGCAAAAATGTTCGTTTGTCTGTCTTCACGCCTGTCCCGAATATTAGCAGGTCGATGTCTGTCAGTACGAATATCGACGTTAAGAACATTAAAATAACATTCATATCAGCGTGCCTTGTACAGTGGCGGTTACGACGCTCGCCGCGTTCTTGATAGGGCGAAAAAGGAGAAAATTATACATTTTCTTTAATTTTTTTAATGACCGAATCATTTATTAAAAATCTATTCGGTTATTTCATTAGAACTATAAAAAAGCTTTATTTTTTTGAAAAAAATCATATCGTTGTCATTGAAAATTACGAGATGTTCGAATTTGAAGTGTATTTTTATGGTGATATTCAAGATTTTTTTACAGAATTACCATGCCATTTTTCAATATTCTGTTCGGTTATTTCTTTACGTTGTTCCTTTCTGAGTCTACATCAATTTTGGTGTAAGAGAATTCCACATAATTTCTTCAGTCTGGAAGCTAAAAATCAGTCTTTTCGAACTGGCCTCGCCTTAAACCGTATTTGATAAAATTTGGGAAAGGACATAGGATACTTTTTATTCCGAAAAAAATTACAGTTCCAGTGCAACAAACGTATAAAGGCGCAACGGAGTTGCGGGTGAGATCTAGTGCTTTATAATAATTAACTAGAGCTAAACATCTAGTTTCCTTATGGTACCTACTAATGAGTGATCTCTTCCCTGTAATTAAGACCACAATGTGAGGAACAGTGATCGTACAGCGGAACAGCAGTATTGTGGCACACTTCCGCAACCATATTATAGAGATGCTCTCATAGTGGTGCAATCGGGTTATATCATATATGTGACATAGTTTTGATCATTTACTTATATACGTTAAAGGTAATGCAATGGTTACTTAGTCCACTATTTGGAAGCCTCAGAGCATACCTATTAGTCAGCAAAATCTCTTAAGATTTAAGGCTAAATCCTGAGATCTAGATAATATTTTACTTTAGTTATTTACTTCTAACCATTGAACTGAAAATGTCATCGTGATGACTTGAAATATAGTTAATTCTGTAAATAAAAAATTGTAAATAAAATTGATGTCGCCAACCCTGTTCTGAAAACAAAAGTAACAAAGTAGATACATTACTCATTTCACATTTGTATTGTTCTGTAGTAGTCTGAGGTAGTCTGAGGTAGTACTTATCTGAGGGATCGAAAGTGGTATTGTCATAAAATCACTTCAATTTTCTACTTATATCAATGATCGGAAAATAGAGTAAGTTCGATGCACCGTAGGACGTTGATAGAGTACAAGGAAATATTTGTGTAAAATATTTAATTGATGTTAAGTAGAGCAGTGATAGCTGTTTCTAATTTCTATTTTGAAATCGAAAATTATGTTATGTTGGTATTACTTGGAAATGAATTTAAAACTAGACTTATCCCTTTCTTATTTAAAGGAATTAAAAATACCTCATACTCTACACAAAAATATACTTACAAGATTCATTGCAAGAGCAACACGATAATGTAAATCCCTGGTTTGGTCCCTCAAAACCATTTTACAATGTATTACAAAACGTTTAAACGCTCCACCTGCTATGTGTTACATGTGACATAAGTCATAACATCGGCATCGCCACGCCACCTTCATGGTGTGTGGTGGTCGTCATGGTCCATATTAGGTCATAGATTAGGGTCATAATATAATTGCACAATCGTCTGATAAGTCAGAAATAGCTTATTTATAAGTTTTGAATCTGCTTGTACATTTTACTGTGCGATAATGACAAAACTTCCTAGATAACCTATTCGTCACTTTTTAGTCGATTGTGAAAGACCCCTAATTTATTTCTCGTTATACCACAGGTTATACTTGAAATATGGTTTACTCTATCGGTGGTTCGAGTATGGGTATAGTTTACTCGAATACTCTCAGAAAAGGTTATATTTTTCTGAATATTCAAGTAATAATTTTAGTTTAAGAGACATCTATCGGAGATAAACGGAACTGAATACCAAAGTGGAACACAACTTGTACAGTCGTGTTGTGGTTGCCATGCTCTGTAAACGAGCTTAGTTTTTAGTATTGTGCTTAACAGATAGATGTCACTTTTAAAAGTTTTTCTATGAATAGTCAAAGTTTTTTGCAAATTCGTTTTTGCTGCTACAGAAAATTATATTTTCTATTTCAAAAATTTATTATTAAACATAATATGTATTACTAACAATAGAAAAACAATCATCAACTGCTCTACTCTAGCTCTACCATTTCATAGTTTATGCCATTTTTAGAGTGGGTTGCACTGGCTTACTTTAACTATAACTTTAACTTTAACCATAGCAAAATGTGAAATGAGCTGTCAAATCCCTAGCAAAAGTCGGCATTTTTGACGATAGCCTTAACCTTAACTACGCTTCTGGTGCAATTCACCCTTAAAGTTGATACTTTGAGTTAAATCTTATAAAATAAATTATAAAATTCTCGTGTCACAATGTTAGGCCGCGTACTTCTCCGAAACGGCTTTACTGATTTTAACCAAATTTTATATGCATATTCAGTTGGTCTGAGAATCGGCTACTGGGTACTTTTTATATTGACAACTGCATTTGTTGAATAAATAATAGTAAATTATTATTACAACTCGAGAATGACGGCGACCATTGTTTGTGCGACGGGATAGCGATGGACGTTGCCATGGTGACAAACTTATTTAGTCACTTCAATACAATTTAAATATGGGCGAAATACATTATATGGCAAAACAACGTTACCGGGACAGCTAGTATTCTATAAGAACTTCACTATAATTATACGAATGAATTCGAAGCTAACATTAATTTGGATAATGACATAATATTATCATAATATAACCCAAACCTAATCTCCTGAACTCTATGATTTTATTACGAACAATTTGTTTCTAATAGAATCTTTGTAATAAAGCACGCTATACGGTATTCAGTGGTGTATTCAAACGATATTTTCCGGTGTTGCAGCGTCCAGAGCCGTGAGAGCGCATAGTGAAAATGTTTTGGTATCAAAAAGTGAAAACAGGGCCTTGACCATCACGACCGTAGAGATGTGGAGTCGCATGATCTATATATATTTTTTTGTTGCAGAAAAAAACACTAGCTGGTTCTAAATTTACATAAAGTGTTAGAATTTGTAAGTAGATAGGTATGCCGCTTTTACTTATGTATAACGTTTAAAACATTATATTCCTTATTTACATGAATTTGTAGTGTCGAGGTTTTCATCATACAATTATTTTCTGTTAGTAAAGCAAATAGGAACATAATAGTTTGTTCCTATTACCTACACACTATAATTGTTATCAGACACTATGAACTAGTGAAATTTAAAGAAAAGTAAAATAATAAATTTAGTTTAAAAAACTTTAAGACACGATTTTTTTAATAACAAATAATTACATTGTCATCGGCGCTTAATATGTATGCTAAGTTTCGAATGAATTAGACTACAGGAGATAGGTAAAAATCGTGCTCAAAGATTCAGTTACATACATACAGCCCAGGCTAATAAAAGCGTGTTAAAAAGACAAAACACACGATACATCAATCACACAATCGTGTAAACTCTACACTGTAAATTAATCAATTTAAGAATTAGAAAATTAGAAGATTCTCAGAGCAAGAAAATGAGTATTCAGGAAAGGAAATTGACTTACTAAATAAAAATAGAAGCAACGAAGTCTCCATCCTCTGTTCTCGTGGATAGAGAAAAGTACTAGGCTATTACGCGGTGATTACACTTTCGAACCCTATGACGCAAGTGTTCGGTAAGTGTGACGAAACTTTAACATTTCGGAGGTAAACAGTCTTTGTTACGGTTACAATATTATTGTTTTCGCCGAAATCGTCCGTGGAGACTAAAATTGTTTTGTTTCGATTCTCCTGAACGTGGAATCAGCAGCAATAAGACAGAAGCCTCGCTTGGTTTGAATATAAAAAAATGTAATTATGATATTGGATGTATTGACTTAAATTTGTGTAGGTTTTTATACTTTGATAGAGCTGGTTAGGTTAGTAAGATGTTGATGGTTACCTAAATGTTTTTTATGACTTGATGATGTAGTTTACATTGTATTGTACCAATAATTTGTGATGGATGGAAACGATCGGTTTCAAATAACTGTCGGCTCTAGAATGAATCGGCATCAAACAATGCTGGATGAAGAATCTATTCCTGAATAGATAACATAATATAACCCCCTCCCTTTGGAAGTTGGTTAAAAATCATAAATGGTTAGAAGTGAATCTTATATGTAATAATAATTAATAACTATCGTCGATGTTGTTATGATACCTATATTATAAGTGTTGCAGCTGCATAGATTTGCCGCAAAGCCTTCGGACAGTGCTTTTAAATTTTCTCGCCTTTAACCGTATTGTTGAGAACACAAGAGAAATCCTAGTGAAATCAAAATAATTATCAACCACAGAACTAAGAGCGGGGCAGATACGGTGAACATAATAAATCTTTCACGTCAACCAAAGATGAAAGTTGTCGATATGGCGAGATTAATTTTTGTGATTTTGTGTCGAGGAATTTAAGCCAAGCGGGTGTTTACCAAATAAAGCATATTTAGTACACTTTCAATGTTGATAAAATAATCCATACTAAAATAATAAAATATGCGAAAGTGTATGTGTATGTATGTTTCCTCTTCGTGCCCAAACCGCTAAACCAATTTTGACGGAATTTAGCATGGGGATACTATGGGTCTCGGGAAAGGAGACAGGATTCTTTTTACCCAGGAAAAGTGTACGGTTCCCGCGTGAACGCATTTTTGCGCAACGGAGTTGCGGCTGTCATCTAGTCAAAATATTTATGCCCTTACAAAACTAATAAAATTCCAAGAACGTAGAAAATCTTAAGTAATAATCTACCAAATCCGTAGCGATTAATCCGTTTGTCAAGAAATTAAATTTCTTGGGAGATATTTCAAGATTCCAGATAAATTACAATCATAAGGCCCCTCCCCAAGGCTCCAGGTTCGGACTTTAAGTATAAAGTTGATTGCGGAGTTGAGTCAAGAGAGAGACAAGCACATGTCTTCAAATATGGGCAATTATAGATAAAATAATTAATATACTCACACGTTCGTCATTGCTTGTATTGTCCCATTGCATTGTGCCAACGTGGAGAGACCGCGTTTGAAATTAAAATCACAATTTTACCGACGGTTGCGTAAGCATTAAATGTTACTCTAGTGAAAATAATAAGTAGAAACTATAATTTTTTGCAATTAAACGTTTTTGGGTTGTAAATACACACTTTGGGAATTAATATTGCATCAAAGTTCAAACGACCATCTTTTGTGAAAATTATTCGGCTGTTAATTAGAGGGTTATCGTGTAAAATTAAGATGTAAATGTTTTTAATAGATGTTTAGATCTTTTGTGGTAAGACCGTTAAAGTTTTGTTCGACGTTTGACAACGTACCTGTCAATATTCTAATATAGCGTGTGCGGCGGATTTTGGTCAAATTATTAGCTATATGTGCTAGTAGTGCCCTCAGTTTCTAGTTTCTACCTTTACGTAAAATTCCCTATTGCTTGGCTAAGATGCCTATCACACGTGCATGCTTGACAACAGTTTTGCTGGCGCATGCTTCTCGCATGGAAAGACGTAAGACGGACTTACGAGTATCTACCACACGGTACAGTTATGCATGCGCAAGCCAAATTCTTGCTGAGATCGTCGGGGTATAAACAACTTGGCTTGAACACTGAACGTCCAACCACACGCGCAGACAAGTTTGTACATACGAAGGCTTGCATGCCAGAATTTCAAGCAAGTTTAAAAACCGCCAAGCCAAACTTTGGGGCTTACGCATACTACCGTTTTACCAACTACACGCACAATGTTCAGCGTACAAGCCGGCATGCGCAAGCAAAACTGTGGTCAAGCATGCACGTGTGGTAGGCGCCGTCTAACTTTGACAGGCCGCATCTATCATCTCCTACTCTATGTCAACGGATCCAATCTAAAAGAGTTTTAGAAAGCATAAAGGAGTCGGCTGGCGTTAAATAACTTCTGCGAGTTAGCCGTCACCGGATCTCGGACTAATATTTGTTAACTCAATAATGTGCGTTGATTGTTAAATAAAATTCGTTTAAATTTCGCTATAACTGCAAAATTTCGTAGGATGAACACTATATCCTGTGTTTCGGAGCAAAAGTGTTTTATAATATCAAAATTAATTGGATATAATAATAATATACACTTGAATTTTTAAATAACATTGTTATTAGAATGGTTTTGACTTTTGATTAATATAATCTATCACGAATTCACGATACGAGTGTATTGTGTATACTATTATGTCCAATGTCCATATTCCAATTAAGTTACAGTGACAAAGTGACTTAACTTGACATAAGACCTCTCTCTACTTTAGGCCATGATGAGCAAAGCTGTCCAAATCAATCATTGATGCTCCTCTACACGTTCGCAATCGCTTGCATTTGTTCATCTTGGATCGTGTAGAGACCGCATCATTTCTTCATATAAAACGGGTCAGTACATTCTGAACTTTTTTTGTCCCATGGATGACAGCCGAAAATCAATTACACAGAAATTAGTTTATTGCGTGGGAACCGTACATTATTCTGGGATAAAATGTATCCTATCTTGTTTCCTGGGACTTAAACTGTCTCCATTACGAAATTTCATTAAAAATCGGTTCAACGCTTTAAACAGATAGACATTCACTTTCGAATAATATTACTATGGATATAAAACAGGTCATTGCATTACAAACTTTTGTTTTTGACCCATATAACAAGTGATAATGAACATCACGTACAATCGCGTCACCCACATCACGGAACAATTTTCACGTCGTGTGTAATGAAACCGTAACTAAAGTAATCTTCTTGCCTACTCAGCCTACTCCACATTTCACGTAAAAGAAATTTTTAGTTAACAAGAGGTAATTTTAGTATACAAAGCTTAATCGAGCAAAGATAAATGAAGGCTCAATAAAGATTTAGGAAAATATGTAAACTGTATGTAATATTAAGTTGACCTTTTAAAACTCTTACTTAATTAATTTTTGTCATTTAGTATTAAGGACGCTATTACAAATATCAGCGATTTTCCGGTACCTTATTAAAGAATTAGGAGTCAAACTGCGAGGATATTTTGGTTTCAAATGAAAGATAATATATTCATCTCCACGACTGTACCATAAAAATTCTATAGCCGCATACAAAATTTTCACATAAAATACGTTTTAACCATCACAATAATCGCAAAATATGAAAAAAATGGGGTCTGATTAGGTACCTTAATATCTAAATACACTGAACTGAAGAAAATAAATATACAAAAAATTGTTGCTTATTTAGTCCTCTATAAAGTCCGCTAAAAATTTTATATAAAAATAAACAACTTTTCCAGTTATAAGAAAAATAAGAAAATTTTTTTCATACATTTTCGCCATATCAAGAACGTGGCGAGCATCGTAACCGCCACTGTACAAGGCGCGCTAATATGAATCTTATTTTAATGTCATTAACGTCGATATTCGTACTGACAGACATCCGATCTGCTAATTAAAAAGTTGGAGCATTCTTAATAAGCCATCCTAACGAAATAATTTCAGAAATACAAAAGTATGTCTGTTTGTGACATCTTCACTAGAGATAGTATTATTTTTTGAAAAGTACACAAAATAATTTAAAGAAAATGATATTTTATTTTAACAAACACTAATTATTATCCAAACGAAACGAAAAGGTCGTAGAAACCACACAACAGTTTGAGAAAGTTTGAAATGAGTGCAGAACGTTTGTTATGTAAGAGAATTGTTTATGTGAATTGCGTGCATACAATTTACCTTTCAAAATAAAGCGAAAAAGTACCCCATGATTACCGCTACGCTCAGCTGGTTAGGGTTCCCTTTTTAGGGTTCTGTAATCAAAATAAAACGGAACCCTAACCAGCAGATTTTTTGTATATTGGTAGGTTAATAGTTGTATAATTTAAGAGTAACCTTGTCCTATAAATAAAACAATCCATATTTTATGACCATCAAGACAAAGTACTTACCAATTATAACTTGCTTTTACAAGTCACTCAATTCAGTATGTAACTCAGTATGTCTAAAAATGTAACTTATTATATAAGTTTGTACCACTCAGATTGTAATATTACCTATATAAGCTTGTAATATGTTAACCTTTTAAGTCACTCACTCTAGTATGTATATAATTTAACTCAATTAACTTATTTTCTAACACATGTTTGTAATATTAAGTTTTTTTAATAACATCTATTTAAGATTGTAATAAGTGAACAACTATTATTGGCCCTACTTCCTACTGATAAGTATAGCTTATAATTGCCTAAAATGTATTAGAGCTTACAAAATAACATTAGCTATACCTACAAGTGTCATTAGTAATATAAGAATGATGGCTGTTGTTGTTCCTAATAAAATAAATAAATAAATAAAATAAATAAGTATGAAATCCTTTCTATCTCTGTTAGATACCACTTTCGAGATTTTCCGAAAATAAAAATGTTGTTTGTCTTATCAAAATGTAGCTACTCACAAAAATTAGCTTGTTAGTAATCACAAAAAAATTGTTCTAGGGCTCCCGTACCATACGATTCAAGCCTGAAGTGGTAACAGACCTTCTGTGTGTTAAGAGGATACACCAAGGGCTAGAGAAATGAAAATAAGTATTTGTAAAATCTAATAGCTTTGTCCACATTGTGCCTTTTTTTTGTTCAACAAGGGCATGCGTTATAGCGCAGTCAACAGCGAAGGTGTGGCATGCCCGTGACGCGCGTCAAAATCCACCCGCGTTGAAAGAAAAGTGTCATAGCGCGCGCTACGATTTCAAAGCGCGTTACGGGCATGCCTCACGTTCGCTGTTGACAGCGCTATAAGACATGCCCTTGACGAACAGAAAAAGGCATAATGTGGACAAAGCTATTGCTAACCTCAAGCCTCCCCCCGCAGAGCGCAATAGAGATAACTACAGCTTGAAGTGAAAATCTGAACAGAAAATCAATGATTCGTTGTCCCCTGATTTATTCTCCAAAACTTAACCGATTTAAGTACTCTTTTCATTAAAAATTAAAGCAAGGCTTGAGCTGTGTTCCTGTTTTTTTTCTATAATCTAGGCAAATTTGTTTTCTGGATGTTTGAAAACAGCGGAAAATCTGGCCATTTTTTGGGTTTTTGAACGCTCATACCTTTTTTAATAACTAAATTATAAAAAGAAAGATAACATAGGGATATGTTAATAGTGGCCATAGATATTCAGGAAAAAAATTATATCTCTACCGGCATTATCCAGGGAGAAAACAGGGAACAACGTTTGTATGGTAAAACGGCCCTAGTGTTTCCTCTTACGGCCGTTCCCAATATTTGAGCTATCTCTGGTTTTGCCCTTCTAGAGATAGGAATAGCTCTCATTAGACATTAGAGACATATATTTTATGTCAATTCAATGTTAGCTGCGATCGGTCGTATGTCAAACCAGAGATAGATTGAATATTGGGAACGGCCGTTAATCTACAGTGCTTGGTTGGCAAATTTATTTGAATCTTTGAAACAAAATGTTTGAATCTATATCGGTCTGGCGCTCTGACTATCTGCATATTCGTTTTCCTCATTCTGCATTATAATCAAATAAAGCTTATGCTACATGCAAGCGACAGGCGACAGGTAAAAGTGTAGCAATTAGAGCGGTCTGATCGCCTGATAGCAGTAATGGGCGTGTGGAGAGAGCGGCATGCGACAGCGGGTCACGATTGTTGTTTGTGGCGCTACTGGAACTCATGGGGTAGTTTTTTTATAAACTATAGTGATATTTGACTGTTTAGATAATATTATATTAATGATCAATATTCCCAAAGCTGAGAATTTTAAAAAGTCTAATCTAATTTGGCGTATTTAGCCATGTATAAAATATTATGTTCCCGGATATGTAAACTATAATAGTTTCATTAATTTACTTAGGTAGACGGATTACATACCTATAGGTTTTTTCATTTATTTATTTGAAACACTTTGTACAAATATTTACATAGGCGAGCCGCGAGCCTAGTGCCTTGTGGCATTCTCTACCAGCCAACCTTAGGGTGATGATGAAAGTGTAAAATAGGCGCATTCTAAAACAAGTTTTTGTTGAGTGTACTAGAAATTATTGGACCTGTTAATTTCTAAGATCAAAGTATCTTTTACTTTCATCAACGAGAGATGTGTATAAACTTATAAAATAAGCAAACAATATTTCATCAAACTTTATAACAACCTAACCCTTTCGTGTTAGGTTGTTTAGGTTTCGTGTTGGAAATAAATAAACCTTTATTTCACTCGAATGCACCGGGAGAAAACCATTCCATCAGAAAGCATTAGATCGTTATACTCGTGAAAACTTTTACAATTTCTCTGTGAGAAAATCGCGAAAAACATTTTCACCTCGGGTCACGGAGATTGAGATTGAACAGACGAACGATTATGCACGAGACGTGACACTGCAGTAGAGAGCAGGGATTGTGCATCCACTATCAAAACTATAACAGCGGTCGTCAATGGCCGCCGGAGCTCAGTCTAACTGCGCGACCCCGCGTGCGCACGCGATCTCGAAAGTGAAAATAATAAAACGAAAATGATAGTGCTCATACTGACTTTTTGTACACTCTGTGCTGCTAATGATTTTAACTACAATGACAGAATAAAAACGTACCAGCTCGAAGTTCCGGGAAAAGAACCCATTACGATTATTGAAGATAAATCCAGTGATGACTTGGATAAATTCGATTTGACTGAAGTGGAGTTATCAAAAGATGACACGGATATTAAAGATTTTATGGACCATATAGTTTACGATAAGCGGAGGTGCTATGGGCCGTCGTGTCAGGAGGGCTTTGTCGCAAACGAAGGGCCGCAAGGAGATTTAGAGGATTTTGTGGAAGATGAGGAGAAATTGAAGGACTTCCACGACTTTCCGAATGAAAGATTGCAAGCTATCGCAGCACTGGCTGCTAAATTGAAGAAACAGAAACTCAAACCTGATAGGCTGTCCCTATCATCATCAGACGAGGAAGAAGACGACAGTAAAGTGTACACCTCCTGGAACCGTGTAAAAGTCAAGCAGCACAAGCATCCCTATGACGATAAAGACGGATGGGTTACCCTGGAACCAGTCGCTTGGTCAACAAGTAAAATTTCAAAATGGAAACCTAACATCAAAAAGCACAAGCCGCAAACTTACTGGAATGAAGATGACGGGAACAAATATCCTGATGATGACAGATATCCTTCGCAGGATCAAGGTAACACGTATAATTATCCTCAGAAAAAACCTATACTAACCCGACCAGGATACATAAATAATAAGTTGCACATCCCCGGGGAATATGATTCGGAGCTACCATCCAGACCAACTTGGACGATGAATAACCCTCAGTCAAGTTTCCAACATTCCATGCAAAACATGCAACCTGTGCACAGTATCCAATCAATGCACGACCTACAATCCTCGTGGTCGCCTGATGACAGCCGTCGTCCCTACCGACCAAATTGTGATAAAGACGAAGGTTATTCCAGTGACGATAATGTCTACTATGGTGTATCAGATTCTTTGGTTACTGATCCCCGACCCACCAACTATCCATACGAGTATGAGGCTCTACACCAGCCCTTCTCCCAGAAAAGACCCCTAAGGCGACCAACGCAAGTCATTTACACTGGTACGTCTGATATGGACGATGACAGGTCCTCAAGGCCACCAAATGGCGACGGCCAGTGGATCCTGCTATCAACTACCAAAGGGTACAAGAATAAGAAGAGACAAAGAAGTTTAAATGAAGCTGAAGATAAAATGGACTCACCAACGCTCGTATCACATCAGGCAGTGGCTTTGACGGTCTTACCCATGGACAAATCTCATCAAAACATGACGACATCTCATGGAGGCCTTTTAGAAGTGGAAAAGAGCTTTCAGACAGTTGAAGAGTCCAAACGTGATATGGACCTGAAGAATGACCTAGAAATGGCAGCATCTCAGAACAAGCCAGTGAGGCATAAGTACTATAAGAAGAAACTCTTCGCTAGTAGCAATTATAAGCCTGATACGTCTACTGTTTTAGCAGCGGTTGGTGCAGGAATGGTACCAGCGGCCATGGCCATGGTGGTACCTATGATGCTAGGAAAAAGACGAAGACGGGACGTCCTAACACATGAAGATTACATAAACGAGTATTTAGATAAATTACAATTAAATTACAACAAATACACAGAATAATAATTAGTGTTAAGATTCTTAGTTTATAATTTAATTTATTGTTAGTTTTAAGGGAGTGAATGACTGTGATTATTGTTACAAATAAACTAAATATTAATTATCTATGTGATAGCATAGGTGATAGTAAAACAAAGAAACAAAAATGTGTATTTTGAGCATCCAATTTGCAATAAAATAAAATATTTAGGTAAAACTTAATTATTTATTCTTAAAAATAACGATCCAGTAATAAATAATTACAATAAATTTAAACGTTACAAACATTTTATTCCGTCTGTTATTTGTTATATTGATTAAATATCAATATACTTTTATTTACACTTGCACCTTTTTTCTAAGAAAAATAATTTTACTTCCTGGATATAAAATGATTTTTCTCAATGCTGATTCTGGCTAAAGTACCAAAGTAATTAAGTGTGATCGAATAATGATGTCTTCTGCTCACATTGAAATAAAATTGTCGTTTAAAGTAAAATGCAGTAATAAAGAGTTGAACATGGAATGTCAATTAAAGCCTTAACTGCTTTCAATAAACTGCATTTAGAACTTTCTCATTAGAATAGAAGTAAGTACTTATTATTAAAAAATACATTATAATCTTGTGTGCTCTTATGAATGGTGTGGTTAGTTTTTACCCTAGTCCCTAAGGTAATTATAAAATCGATTTTATACATGAAATAATATTCATTTGTGTACTGTGTACAATACAATGTTATTAGACAATTCCGTAAAATGTTTGCTAGAATGTACAATACATTTACTAATTATTTCTTTATTAATGCAATAGGCTGATTGGCATGAAATTAGTCAATAGGAAAATAACGCAAGTTTTACATTATTTTGTTGGGTTACGTCTAGTCAATATGTAAGCCGTGATCTGTCGGCTGAGCCATGAACGTAGAAAAAAAGGCGGACGGAGTCGTATTAAAGGCCGGTTATTCCAAATTCACGTTTCTAGAATGAGTTTTTTGATAGAAAGCGTCATTCAAAAAAACTGAAAAATATATACATGTATAGATGCATCTTTTAACTAGTGCTTTCATTGGATAGAAACACAATACAGATAATTTGGCTCTTTAAAAAAAAATCCGAAACAACATCGATTTTAAAAGCATTTTGAGTTTTATAGGACTTACAGAGACTCAATCAAAAAATAATTTGGACAGTTCGATAGCTATTAAAATTTAACAGGGAAATCATTGGATAGATGTTTAGTTATAATATTTGTATCTAAGTAAAACGGGTTTTTCTCCTATTTCGCCCTATCATGGACGCGGCGAGCGTCGTAACCGCCACCGTACAAGGCGCGCTGATATGAATTTTATTGTAATGACATTTAGGTCGATATTCGCACTGACAGAAATCGACCTGCTAATTTACGAAGAACGGGCCCTTAAACACAGAACTGTGTCTTCAGAGTCAGCCACGCACACATTCTTACGCCTGTCAAATGGCATGGACTAGCGTAAGAATGTGTGCGTGCGGACCGTGTACATGCAACCAGCCTGGCCGACTCTGAGGACACAGTTCTGTGTATAATAAGGCTCCGTCCGCCTTTTTTTCTACGTTCATGGGCTGAGCTTGACAGAACTCAAACAAATAACATAGATCCACCATCTGCTTTTGAATCAATTTCTCCGACAGTGCAGTTCTACACATTTCGTTTCCTAATAAGCAAACGAGTTCATCTACACTTATTCTGGCTACAGCTAGCACTTGTATAGTATGTCGCCAGGTCGAGTGTACACGTTCCCAGTCCGTATTGCCTCCATCATGTATTTGACACTGAACAGGCAAATTATGAGGAGCACTGGAACAAAGAAAAAAAACTTTTACGTAAAATAAAAACATACGCACATTGAAAATAAATAAAAACTCAAGAACATCAGTCTTTGGTTCTCTTAATGATTTAAAGAACTTAAGGGTTTTAACCTAAGCTGGGCTAGAGTTGCGAGAAATGTGTTTTAGAACCAATTTTAAAGGAATAAAATTATATCAATTTGTCTGATACTCCTCAGCGTAGCAATTCTATTGGCCATTAAAACACATTCCTCATAACGCATCTCTGGTGAAATTGCAGCCTTAATGTTCCCAAAACAAAAAAAGAGGGTGATAGAAACAGAGAGAAAGAGAATATAGTCTTCACTCTTCTCACCATCGGATACAGCAATAAGGCCCAGCTGCACCCAGCCCGCTGTGAGCGCCTCCCACACGATCAGACCGATGCTAAAGAACAGATGGAAGAAGCAATACACGAAGAACGTCGTTATGGCACAGTCGTTTAACTGGAAAAAGAAAATAATCTAAAGTTAAAACCTATAAATCGACTAAGTACGCAGATTAGAAATTTTCCTGCCGTGGCCCGTGTCGCTTGTTCGTAAAAGAAGTCTGAGTAGGTTGCATAGACTTGTAACCGTGCATATTATATTAAATACATAGTCAGGCAATTTTTAACTAATCTATTCTATTTTCATTTTTTAAAATCAAATTAGCTTTGGTCCAGGGTGGAAAAAACATGAGTACATGGATTTTCATGACCCCTTCCCTTAGACGTTGCCACTGTAAGGTAAAATTTAATTTTGTTCAATGTAACTAAAATAAAATATATAAAGTGCCTTATTAAAATAAATCGCAAAAACGCAAAACATCCTCGTCTAAAAAGTCTCCCTAGTTATGATGTTTTATGATGTCGTAAATGCGTCGCGTTTTTTCAAATGGCTCCATTTTGGACCTTTTTTCCCCAATGTCCAGTCGTTTCCCCTAATGTATTCCGGGTTACTTACTTTGTAAACACCACACGTAAATATCGCGGCAAAAATGAACAGTAACAGTCCTATTATTATATACGTTAGGTAGTAAGTTATGGTTATAATTTCCACTAGTTCATTCTTGTCTTCCCCAAATATGCTTTCGAGTTTCTGGAAGTTTCCGAATTTGTCTTCATTGCGGCTCCCTCGTGTAATGATGCAGGCTCCAAGTTCGTATAGATGTAAGGCGGCCACCATGAGACTTAACACCTGAAAATACAGGATAGGTGATGAGTAGAGAATATTGTAGGCAATAATATTGAGTGGTGGTGAGTAGAGAATATTGTAGGTATCATAGAAAATAGGTGTTTTATGACGAACTTAAGTAAGTAACTAATGCTCTAATCACTAATGAGTTAAAAACGAAAAGGAATTTTACAAAATTTTGTAGAAATGTAGTTAGTTGCGTAGGATGTTTAACATAATTATTTTTACAGGATGCTAAACTTTAATAAAACATAATAATACTCCTTAAAATATACAATAGCAAACCTACACCAGTTTATTACTCTAAAAGTAATATCAGGCTTTAAAAAAGTCATGATTGTTATTGTTAACAAAATTTAGCGCCAGTTGTTTTGTAATAGCAATTTGCATACGAAACTTTATTAGGCGCCTGAAAATGTGGTAACAACTAACAATACTCACAATGACAATGTAGCCGAAGACAATGTTGCCCACTCGCAGCGGGAAACAGAAGAGAAACTTTCTCGTCATTTTCACTCATTCGTATTCCTAAAAATAAATAATTGGTCTCTTAAGTTTTAAGCAAATCTATATCTATTTATAATTAGTATTAATAATATTATAATCTATACTTAATATTATAAAGCAGAATAGTTTGTTTGAACGCGCTAATCTCAGGAACTAGTGGTCCGATTTGAAAAAATCTTTCAATGTTAGATAGCTCCTTTATCGAGGAAGGCTATAGGATATATATTTATCACGTTGAGATTAATAGAAGCGAAGAACAGAGGAAAATGTGAAAAAAACGGGGAAAATTATTTGAAAGGGAATGTCTCACGAACTACTAGACTTTAGTAGTTCGTGAGATATTCCCTAATTAAAAAAATAATTGCTCTAGTAACTAGAGCAATTTTTATGTTATTTAGCACAGATATAGAAAGGACCATTTGAAGGGTCATTAGCAATTTTTTTGCGGGAAAATGTACGGTTTCCGTGAAATTCCTAATTTACGCGAGCGAAGCCGCGCGGAACGTCTAGTATACATATTATATAATTTTTATCTATGCTTTTAAGAAATAAAATAAAAAAATCTAATATGCTAGAAACTATTAACGCTTTTAGAATGTCTACTTAAGCGGAGTACTATTATAATAATATGTACCTATATTCTGTGAGAGGTACAGTTGAAACCAGGATTAAATCCAAGATTTTAAATTACTACAGACAATTGTACAAATTAATTTAAATTTTATACATCTTGTGGATCGTAAAGAATTCTGAGAAAGACATTGCATTTGCATGATAGAAACATTTGTATATTTTCACGCTTTCAACAAAGTAATTTTATGAATGAAGACATTAAAAAAACCAAGATAATAAAGTTAATAAAAGTACACATTAGCTAGTCCTTTAATCATCTTGTTTGACAAAAAACAAGAAGAAAGTTTCAGAAGTTTTAAAATTGGAATATAAATTATTATAGTTTTGATTAAGACCGGGCTGTCATTTTTCGCTGTGTTTTCTACTAAGTATTACACTCCCGGAAGACGATTGACTCCAATGAAATTGAGATTTATTTAATTATTGTATATTTATCTGATATTTAACTTACGGAAAACACGATTCACTTATTTTGACTCGATAGTTTTATTTTTCGAAATTATGAATATTTTTGAGCTTTTCAACGAATATCTGTTACACTTATTGAGTTACTATCATTACATAACATGAACTACTACAATCACTTACTTTATAAAATAATAGCTAGCGGAAATATATTTTGTATTGTATTTAGTTTTTAAGTAATCACCAAAAAACAGTTCTGGGACTTACGACCTTTACTTTCGTGCTATAATGCGAGGACCGTTGTTACGCGATATTGTTCACTATTAGCTGCAGCGTAAAGCACATTGCTCGGGAGCACGATTCATGGAATCATTGTATCACGATTGGAGGATAGCGGGATGTGTAGGCGGGGCTAGCGTTTTAGCAGCAGGCTCTTAACTTAGAGTTCGTTTACTCAAACAAAACCACTAAATGTAAATTAAAACAAAAATGTATTTTACTTTATTAGGTAGAAAGAACTGTTAGGGTTAGTTCACAACGTGACGCGTCGATGCAAAACTGTGCATTTTTAAATAATGTATTCAAAACTGAACTTTATTTACTACACAAGAAGATACACATTGAATTGACAGACGTTCGCGGTATTGGGCAGCCTGTTTCAAATTTGAATAGCTCATTTAAAAATCACAACGCTTGTATTTGAAATTGACCCTTATGAGAACTACTTATTCGTACTTTATTAAGTATTATTAAAAAGTTACCGTAAGGGTCAATTTCGTTTGCATAGAACTGTGCCTTGTTGTTGAACATTAAAATAGGCAATGAGTAATGCTAATGACGTACCTATCTAGAAAGAACTGTACAAAAACGAGTATTTACCGCAAAGCCTAAGCGCTAATCAATGTAGTCGTCACGATTTCCCCATTCGGTACCCTTGACTATAACTAGACACGACACAATACACTATGACTATGTTCTACTGACACATTATCACTTACACTTTAGTAAATATAATATTATAGGGTGTTATACTATCACTTCCACTATACAGGTGTAACAAAATAAAGTGATAATACTTTAGGGTTTGTATGTGCCCCCTGTATAGAAATCACTGTGAAAGAAGTAGCGCTGAAAGAGCTGCTTTTTTATTTTTGTACTGTTGCCAGTTCATGACGCAGGGGCGCTTGCCCACACACAAAAAACTCTTTCAGCGCTCTCTCTCACAGTAAACTCTATAAGGGTCACATACACACCCGAAAGTATTATCAGTTATCACTTAATTTTGTTACACCCTGTATAATAATATCACTATGTAACACAACCGGTTGGTGTCAAGCCCGTCGGCTCTGTGATAATTATAGCCTTATTGAACCGATATAGGTCTTTTAAAAGCCTATTTGTCTCATAATTTTCATCGTAACACAATTTCTAGATACTTCGTAGCCGTCGAAATATAATGCAGTATAGAACTCATACATTCAACCGCATAAATATGATTCAAGTTGCTTTCGTAGCTTTCCTAAGCATGAAATAGTGACACATAGACGAACTTTTTAGTTTTAAATAATAATACAACTATTATAATACATGACATAATTTTATTGTTCGTTTTGCTTTTTCAGTAGGCTCAGAAACTACTGGACTGAATTTGGTCACGACAAAGACTGTAACTGGTCATCATACCTAAATAAATATAAAATATACTGTGTGATGTGTCTACGGGTTTCTACTTCCCGAAAAATATTTATACGGGTTCCTTGAAGATACTTTAGGACACTAAAAATATGCAAATAGTTTTAAAAAATCGTCATATTTTATTGAACGTATTTTCGTACTACCTCAATACCAATATACAGTACTCCATATTATATTTTCTGACATGCGACAAATACACTCTATTAAAGAGCTTTTATTTGGGACATCGTCGTGGTGAGTTATGATATACCTTGGGTTGTATAAACGGACCTATAGAGAATAACGATAATAATATAACATTTCATATGAAAAGTTCCATTTGGTAAGTAAGGTGATATAATTATTGTCAATGACATCTGGAGATGAGAGAGCTCCTAGCCAACACGTTTTCTTTATTGTATGATGAATTGACATGGCATGAGTCGAATGTCGACTTCATAATATTATCGATCGCTTTTCTCAATTCCATACATTTTATCGACGATTCAAAAATAAAAAACGTGTTGGATAAAGGGCCTGTTGTTTAGGCGCTACGGCGTATAGATAAACTACGATAACATGGCGCGCCCCTCCAAAATTCAAAATATTTGAAGTGTGTTGTCAAAACGTTAGTTGACCAACAAATCGTGGTAATAAGTGACATTAAGTGAAATGTTATGATTGGTTGAATACTTACTACATACAAACTCTTTCATAAGGATATGACTACACACATTGAAATAGTAATTTGGAGGGGCGCGCCATGTTATCGTAGTTTATCCTTAACAAACTTAAAAATATTGATAACAAACATTTCATTTGACTTCCATTTAAGTACAAAAAATTTATTAAATTCAGAACTGTTTGTATGTTTTGTTACCAGACGCCAATGAACCTTGCCTTTGCCTACATAATATCATTAACAACCAGATAACATTTAAATAAAATATAGAGCTCTATCACATTTCCTCGCATTTTAAGATCACTGAACTGACGCTAATGTCTGGTTTAGTTTATAAAAAAGCCTTGACCCGCCATCCATGTGTAAGGGACCCCTCACAAGCTGCGCGCTGAACCGTACACGTACAGGTTCACGTGATTACACGGTTCCCTCGGGATATATTTAGATAGGATAGCTTCACGTAACCCTAGTTAAAGCAGGTATATTTAGGTAAACTAATTTGTACGGTCAAAGGAGGTTGTAGGTGGTGGTAGGCCTCATGTAGACGTTCTTAAAGTGTTAATTTTGTTAACCTATTTAGAAATAAATATTTTTAATTTTAATTTTCATTCAGGAGATGCACCACGACGTGACCGAAATAATTCCATCGTTTATATTTAAATACACATGACTTCGAACGTCTTTATAATCTTATGAATTATTATTAATTAAAATAAAATAATACGCCACTGAGCTTATACCATCTAGAATGTGGAAGTTATTTTGTACCACAGGATTTCTGAAACCGCAGTCGTAAAGTTTTTTTTTTTTTAAATATCTATGGACGCTTCACACCACGTCAGTCTGGCCCCATGCTAAGTACCTGAGGACTTGTGTTACAGGTACCAGACAACGGAAATATATTTAATACTTTTATACTATACATATATTTAAGATTTTTATTATATGATACATAATTATATTTAATACACATCCATGACCCAGGAACTTTGAAAACTTTTTGTTCCGTCGGCGGGATTCGAACCCGCGACCCCCGGCTTAAGCTACCAACGCGCTATCCACTGAGCCACAGAGGTCGTCGTCGTCGAGGTCGTCGTACAATGCGGTGCCAAAATACAACATAATATTATATTATGTATAGTAGGTAGTAGCGTGAGCTTAACCGCAATTTATGATTTTTATCTCCGCAGAGGCTTTGTAGGGCAGATGTGAGAATACCTTCATATTCGTATTATTATATTATAATCTTTTGGGTACCCAAAATATCTTGACAGTGACAAAAAAAACATTCCTTTACGAATAGTATCTCCTAACGTTAGCCGACGATAGAGCCATGATCGTCACAATATTATCTATCTTGTATATTATGTATAATATTTTTAAAATTTGGTTTGTCTCGCTAAAACTCTTTTAATCTTCTTTACCTCTTGAAAATTGAAATATTCTTAGAAGTCCATGGAAGGTTTATGATATTAGGAGGAAAGTGATACAAAGTTCACCGGATAATTTAAGTCTAGCCTAAGTTCCTAAGACCTAATCGCCTATATCAAGGGCTGAGGCCTCTTAAGATGACATCGACTATAACACGGCGAAAGAAGATACAGTTTCCAGGATAATCATGATATTATCACAGTGTAATAAATATTATTATGTATTAGTACTAATAATATTATGATATTCCTTGATCTTATATAACTGCATGAAAGATTAATGTAGCATTAACAAACGAGTTTATAATATTAGTCTCACTTATTAATATGTATCGCGGATAGCACGCGAGACCATTGTGATTTGAACTTTGAGCTTTGATACCTAATACCTAATAGTGGTAAAAAACGGAAGTTTAATTTAGTGTAAAGTGGTAAATAGCTTGAAAAATTGTAAGCACTTTTGGATATAAGTAGGTATAACTTGACAATCTTAAGTTTACACTGCGTCTCTTTAGTCTCTCAGGTTAAACTTAGTTTTGTAGAGTTGATCGTTTTGAAAATCCACTAACTTTTTAATGGGGCTGGCATGCAATGTATGGCAAAAGCCCTATATTTAAATAAAGATTAAAAAAACTTTTTAATGTTATGGTGGGCTCTTTTACATGCACTGGAATGCAATTAATTAATTCCAATGTTTGTTTACATTATTCCAGTACCTACTGGTTGGATCACTGGGTTGGAATAATTTAAACTTAAAGGAAATTATAGCTAAGCAGTTATAACAGTAGCGAATTATTATTTTGTACTAAAACTACTAACTAGCCTGTCGTAGGCAGCTGCTCATGTAGACTTTACTTTTCAGACATTACGCCTGACACGTTTTGTAAGAGTCAATATGGCGGGTGTGCTATTTAGAATTTAATATTTTATCTTATATTTTGGTTACATTTGGGTTACATGCCCAATTAAAACTAGTTTCATGGGTTTTGCTTATTATATAAAAAAGGAACCCTTATAGATTCGTCATGTCTGTCTGTCTGTCTGTCTGTCCGTCCGTCCGTATGTCACAGCCACTTTTCTCCGAAACTATTAGAGCTATACTATTGAAACTTGGAAAGTAGATGTAGTCTGTGAACCGCATTAAGATTTTGATGCAAAAATGGAAAAATTATTAAAAATTTTAGGGGTCCCCATAGGTACAACTGAAATAAAAAAAAAATTTTTCATCTAACCTATGCGTGTGGGGTATCTATGGATAGGTCTCAAAAAATCATATTGAAGTTTCTTATATCATTTTTTTCTAACCTGAATAGCTTGCGAGAGAGACTCTTCCAAAGTGGTAAAATGTGTCCCCCCCCCCCTCTAATTTCTAAAGTAGGGGCATGATAATTCTAAAAAATATATATGATGTAGATTACTATAAAAACTACCAACGAAAATTGGTTTGAACGAGATCTATCCAGTAGTTTTTTTTATACGTCATAAATGGTAAACCTTAATGTAAATTTCATTAAATCGACTGAAATATAAAAATAAATCAAAAACCTTTTAATTTCATAAAAATAAACCTTATTGCTGCTGCGGAACCCTTCATGGGCGAGTCCAACTCGCACTTGGCCGCTTTTTTTAAATAGGAACTTCTAGAAGCGGGCTTGAGAAGAACTCTTCCTCAAGTTCTACATGGAGCGAAGAAATTAATACGTATGTAAATTAATATTAAAATCAAAAATATTTTAAATGTTGGTAGTCTCGCTAAAACTCAAGAGTAGCTGAACCGATTTGACTGATTTCAGTATAGAAATATTCGTGGGATAGTTTAAACTTTATATTATAAGGAAAGTGATACGAAGTTCACGGGGTCATCTAGTATCTTATAATTTATAAATTATAATAATATACTCAGTTATAAACTTATAACTATTACAATTCATATTGAATTATGTCAATACTAAAGTATTAAGGTGATGCTGCATTAAAGTAAAAAACTGTGTTGGATATATTTTAGATTGCTTGATAACAATAGAAAACAAGAAATGGAACAGCAAGAAATCGAAAGGGCGTAAGCGACAAAATGGTTTTTGTCGCGTAATTTAAAAGCCATAAGTATATTTTATAAAAGCTATGTACAAATTAAAGTGTATGCTTGAAACAATCTACGTAAATAATTTCTCCTCTGTTGGCAAAATTAGAATCCCTTTTTTACAGAGGTATTTTTGATTGATTATTCTGTGTTATAAAAGTTGACCAATTGTGTTATGCTATGGGTAATACAAAGACAAAGACATGATGAATACTGACAATGACCTTTAATTTCTTAGCTTTAGTCATTGCTGAGAAAAATGGATATCGCTACCAGCCAAATTATCAACGCATCGTCATAAACGTATTAAAATTATTCACGTCCACACCATGTCTGATAAGGCTAAGGCTAGGCTAACTAGACCAAGGCGATAACATGCAGGAAAATGTTAACATACCTGAAACAGCCATTTTAATTAACTTATTAAGATTGGAAACTGCTCTTTCTTATAAATTCTACTACATACTTTAATAATATGTTTTTGTAATTAATTATGTATAGTCGGTTTTTTACGCCAATGTTTAGGGAAGGTCATAAATAGCTTAAATACAAAAAATACAACCGATGCGTTAGCCGACATATTCGTTTGAATTTTAAGCCTATATATTTTGACCACATCTTCTTTATTTTTTGATTTTTATTTTATCACTGATAAAATAAAAATTAGATATTAATATTTATTATTGTAGTTAATTAAGTAGCCATGTAGGGAACTAGACGTCTACAAACAATGAAGACATGATATAATAGATAGCACGAGATCTCCTAAGTCCTACTTTTCTCTGTGGGAAGCCGACGATGCGGTCGTGGAAACGTTATTCTATGTGTGCGGCCGTTAGTTGTATACTAACAACTGGGCACATTCAGAATTTCCCAAACAATTTTATGGTTTTGTTTTGTTAAATAATTTAAAAATCGGATATCACTGATCCAGTGATAGTTTCTATGGTAGTTTAGTGAGACACATTGAAAGTAGTGGGCAATATGTAATCGAAATAGGTCTTTCATCGCTTAAAGTTTTCAAAAGTTGCCATAACATATTTTATTTTTGACCGACCTCCAAAAAGGAGGAGGTAATACGTACGGCGGTACGTGTGTTTATTTTTATTGACTATTATAGCGAATCATCGGATACCCTTATTAAGAATATATAATGTCAGCCATTAACCCTGTGGCAGGTGTGTACAAAGGGCATTTGTTCACCTTTACCGTATATACATGGTATATGGCAGGACAAGTATAGAAACTGTAGTATGAATTATTGATAATAATTGAACTTATATAATATGGAAGTTAGTAATAATTAGTATAAATAGACGACAAGTTATTGAACTTATGGCAATATGATACTGGCCAACAATCAGTCTTTCAAACTTTTGGTTTAATTCTAATCTTTTCTAACAATTTAATCTAAAGAAGTGAAACAAACTACATTTGCGTACGAATTCGTTTAAATCACGCGGGAACCGCACAATTTTTCACGATAAAATTTATTTATTACTCAACGAAGACTATAAAAGTTATCCTATATTATCCTTTCCCGGGACTCAAAGTATCTATGTGCCTGTGTGAATTGTGATTCAGTTGTTTAAGTGTGAAGATGTAGCAGACGGACTAACTTTCACATACTTTAATCCATACTTCCATACTAATACTATAAATGCGAAAGTGTGTCTGACCGTCTGTCCATCTGTCTGTTACCTCTTCACGTTCAAACTGCTTAACCGATTTTGCTGAAATTTGGCATGGAAATACTTTGAGTCCCGGGAAAGGACATATGGTAGTTTTTATTCCGAAAAAAGGTACGGTTCTTGCGTGATAAACGAATTTTGGTGCAGCGGAGTTGCGGGCGTCATCTAGTACTAATATACAGCATGACTGGTGAGACATGTTCAATATTCGGACGTGATATTTGGCTATTATATTAGTTGAAAAAAAATAATATAAAAAAATAATATCAATTGATCACTGAGTAATTGTAGTTTAAAGTTAAATAATTATTAACCCAACGCATGGACACCGCGCGCGGGAGTAGCGCGCGGCGAACGGGGCGGGGTGGGCAGCGCCCGGCCGCATCTAGTAATTTGCTAAGTGTCCATTATTCATTTGTTTAAAGGGAAATTTGGTCAAAAATTAAGTACCTAATTTTATTACATAATTATAATGAGAATCGAGTACTGAATACTCTCCTTAATTATCGGTATTGTCTCACCAGTCATGCTGTAGATCAAACATCTATCTTCACGTTTACGTAGGTGGTCGTAACACGACTGATATATTAATTACATTGTAGATGTAATATATCGTCACAAAGAAAGCATGAGTGTGGGCTGGTCGGATGTCCTCAATTGCCCTTTGGACAATAAGACATTGAGTGAATATGTAAAGGTAGCTAAGAGTTTGTTAGACAATAGAAACTTATTATTCGTACTGCAGTAAGGCCATTGTTTTCAATAGTATCTTGTATGTTTGTTTGTTTATAATCTGTTGTCTTTTAAAAAATCTACAGTCGAACACAGAACCATCTATTTATAACAAGTCAGTTAATAAGGAGTTTGTGTTGAATACTAGAATACTTACAAAAGATTTTAAAATTATCTAAGCCATAACAATTAACGAATTATTACTTGTGTAGAATATATTAAAATGTATGCTATTAAGTATACTTACTGCTCGTAAAATGTTGTTTTTACACTCCCAACGGGTGTTTTGCATATTTGTCACTCCATACTAAGTATAACATCCACTCCATACTAAGTGACAAATTTAATGTGTTAATGTGCGAGGCAATTTTCATTTAAAACAAGACGATTTTGTTGGTAGGAAGCTTTTACTCAATAAGTAATGGCTTAAAAATGTCTTGTAAGGGGTTTTGGGGGAGTAAAACTATAATCTAATATCTAGGTTGTAAACTTGTGAATTTTAATTAACTGTAAATTTGGACCCTGTGAACTTCGTATCACTTTCCTCCTAATGTAAATTATTGTAAACCTTTCCGGGACTTCCACTAATATTTCAAGACTAAAATTAGCCCAATCGGTTGAGCCGTTCTCGAGTTTTTGCGAGACTAACAAAATCTGGTTATTTAATAATAATTAATGGTAATCTATATTAATTTTTATATAGATTGCCATTAATTGCTATTATTGATTAACAGTTGGTATGGGATGCACCATGCAATTAACTTTTTTATGATTTATATTCAGCCAACCGTGTGGACGAATAGGTAACAACTTAAATGACCGTAAAGGTAATATTTTGGTCATCTTCAGCATTTATAACCCAAAAGATGTTATCTTGTCACTGTCCCATAATTAAGATAACAACAACGCACAATCAAATGATGCCATCCAGTAATTTCAAGGTCAAAAACGTTTGTATACGCCCACGTTAAAATTAAGTGTTTATAGACGTGCGTTTACATAAGATTCGTTTCATTTTTGAGTAAAAGCAGATTTAAAAGTTTAAAGTTATTCGTAGAATGTAACTATACTAATATAAAATATTATCCATACTAGTAAATGTAATGCAAAAAGTATCTGTATGTACATTGTACCTACCTTCATTACGTTTAATCCGTCGAACCGTTTTTGATGAGCTTTGGTACGGATATTATGGATTTTGAGTCCCAAAAAAGGTTGTAGGATAGTTTTACACTGTTGTTGATGTTAGGGTTAACACCGTTATCCTTAAAACCAAGAACGTCTATTATTCCAACGTTCTTGCTTAAAAATTCAAATGAGCCCGTCAAAATGAGTATGACAAGTATGACCCATTTGTAAGGGTGGTATGATGACTCGTCAAATCGTTTATCGTCTCACAAGTCACAACTGAGTTTCGCTTTACGAGAATTGGGATCCCACAGTAACAAGTTAACTATTACATACTTGCCTAGAAACTTGTCCGCTATGGCATTTAAAAAGTTCCCGTAAATTAAGTTACTCGCTTCATTTATAAAATGGAAATAGTTTTATACTTAACTTGTTATGGCTTAATTAAGTGATTTCTGTTTAAATACTCAGAATGTAGGTACACATTAATTGTGTGAAAGTCTGAATGCATCATTTTATAATGATTATTATTAATGACCGTTAAAAATCTATATAAATAAAAAACAAATTATCATATAAATAAACAAGATGCAATATCTGCAAATAAATTTGCAGAAGCATCTTATTTATTTATGTTATAATAATAAATCTACTTGAACAAAGTATAATACATAAACAAAATATTTTTTAATTTGTATATTTTGTTTTACACATACGTCATAAAAGATATTATGGAAAACTAGATTTTCAGGTAGGTATTTAAAATGGAAACTTTAGCTCATCCCGGGAAATATTAGAATCCCACACGAGACTAAACTGAACTAATATGGATGGGACCACAGGAGGAATCCAGCCGGTATTCTCGTGCAAAAACTTTCTTGTCAGCTGACCACAGCCGTCTGTGGTTACAGTCTGTTCAGTTTTATTTTACCTCTAAAAGGATCTTACGGTAATCACATAAGGATAACTTTCATAGAAGCTCCGAGGAATAAAAAGCAAAATAACCTAGAATAGCTACAGTTGAATAATTTACTGTTTCTGTACTAGGAAGAACTCTTATGGAATTTCAATTATTAAATAATTTTTAGTGAAGCTAATTTAGAAGTGTTTTCTCTGTCTATACAACATGACTGGTGAGACAATACCGATACTTATGGAGAGTACTCTGCACTCGATTCTCATTATAATTATGTAATAAAATTAGGTTCTTAATTTTTTTCCGAATTTCCCAAAAAAAAAATGAATCTTGGATACTACGTAAATTATGCGGCTAGGCAAGTAGGCATACTGTGCGGCCGGTGCAGAGGCGTGTGCTACCAAAGAAACACCACACAACTACCCTTCCCGTTCGCGGTGTCCATGTGTTGGGTAAATAATTATTTAACTTTAAGCTACATTTACTCAGTGATCAATTGATATTAAGTATATTTTTTATACTATTTTTTTCCAACTAATATAATAGATAAATATCACGTCCTCGAGTATTGAACATGTCTCACCAGTCACGCAGTATAATAGGTGAAGTAGGAAAATCCATACCTGCTAATATAATTATTATAAATGCGAAACAAAGAGGACAGACAGACATAATATGTCTGTCTGTCTGTTACCTCTTCTTCACGCCCAAACCGAGCCGCCCAAGTCGATTTTGCTGAAAAATGCGGGCGTCATCTAGTCCTAAACATGTATGATAATAATATTGAGGAAACCCTTAGGAACATTAACATTAATAACTGATAATATAATCATTAATAGCGATCTAGATGTCACCCCGTGACTACGTGAGCACAAAACTATATCTTGCGGGAACACCATCGACTCCATTGGTAAGAATAAGAATGGATTTATTTTTAGCTTCACACAATACATCATAATATTATAAGTCAGTGGTACAGTTCGATTATAATATTAAAATTAATCTACATAATATATAAAACTCAAAGGTGACTGACTGACATGGTGATCTATCAACGCACAGCCCAAACCGCTAGACGGATCAGGCTGAAATTTGGCATGCAGGTAGATGTTATGACGTAGGCATCCGCTAAGAAAGGATTTTAATAAATTCTCACCCCAAGGGGTTCAAATAGGGGATGAAAGTTTGTATATAATAATACTTCTTAACGCGAGCGAAGCCGCGGGCAAAAGCTCGTTTACTATAATGCTGTGTGACGCCAAAAATTGGTACTTAACAGGAATAGCTCCGCGATGTATACTGTGTAGAAATTAAAAAGTGGCAACATCGTAGTGTCATCCCTTTTTACCCGACTGCCAGGGAGGGTTGTTTTTAGCGCGTATCTTGTATGTATGTAATATTCTGTATAACCTTGTATCTCCAGAACCGCTATACGGATTTTCACATTTGAGGTATCGTTAGATTTGTCTTAATGGCCCAAGTGTTCTTAGGTAGGTGACATTAATTAAAAAAAAAAACAAAATGGCGGATGTTTGACGCCATAAAAAAATTCTACACTTGATTTTATTAAAATCGTTGAATACTTAAAAGTATTCTTAATAGCTACTGAAATCAATTACTAGATGACGCACACAACTCTTTTGCGCTAAAATTCTCCTTATTCCGGAATAAACTTATCCTACGTCATTTCCCGGGACTCAAAGTATCTCCACACCAAATTTCAGCAAAATCGGTTCAGCGGTTTGAACGAGAAGTACTTCTTCCCGTTCAAACTGACAGACAGACAGACATACTTTCCCATATTTAATATTAGAGTACGGAAAATTAGAAGTAATAAAGTCATAATATGATTAGACTACCTTGTTTGATACTTAACAAATAACAAGAAGTATTTTTTTATTGAAATGACATTACCAGGAAGCTATTTAATTATTCGTTAAGTCTAGACTGGTGTAGATCACCTTTAAAATTAATGAACCATTTAAAGCCAAAGAATGTCAAGGTTATGTATTCTTGAACAATTTCAATATTTCTTATAAGATTAAATATCGCATTTCGTATAGTTGTAATAGAAACTAGCATAAAATATTTTATGAAATTTGTTTTTAATTGAACTTTTGTCAATGAAAAATCTAATTTCGGTACAAGTTTTACGACAACATAACAGATGCAAAAACTAAAATCTCAGACTATAATCACACGAATTGTTTGGGACATAACGTAGTACGATGAGATGATCAAAATTTAACTGAATAATTGTTTTTGTTTCACATTTTTATGAATACATCGTTATTTAATGTTTTACTAAGTAATAAATAAAGTAGTTTTTGCGACTAAACATAGATATTTAAAACTAACTGATAAAAAATTTACACAGTTTTAAGAATTTTTATTATTGAGGAATATTTATTAGGCGTAGAGCCTGGCGGATAGTAACTGCCTAATTAGTAACTAGTTAAGAAAATAATATCGCTATTTCAACATTTTCTTTTAGACTTTACATAATTGACTTTATTTTGCAAAATTGACTTTATAGACAATGCTCTATTTATATTAATTTGCAATTTTACATTAGTCTTAATTAGTTTCTACTGTACATTAATTCCTAGAAACTGCGCTTAAAATACCCGATTTATATTTTAATTAAATATTTATATTTATAATAGTTTTTTTTTAATTTATTTATTTTAAGTCGCTTTTTAACAGCTAAGGTCATTAGCGACTACAATAATGTTTACATTTATATACTTTCATACATATTTATATTATATTTATACACCAATTAATATACTACCTTGTCGTATAAAATCCGTATTATGACATCACTATAACACTTCACTACACTTTAACACGTCCGCTGCGCGCGCGCACCGCTCATGTTTAAGCGTCATGACAGTTGACACTCACGACGTGACGTCACAAGGCCGACGCGACCTATTGACATCTCGGCCTTGACCGCCCTTTGAAGTTTGTTAGCTTTGTACCCAAATGACGATACCTCTATAGAACTTATAAAAGTACCTATTATACCCAGTTGTATAGGCCTTATAAAACTAGGAACAAAGATGTTTGTACCCAGGTGTATTATGTAAGTATAAGCTTTTAAATCCAACAGAACAAACTGTATAATAATATTTGTTATATGTAGATGAGTCTATTAGCTAGGTAATCCATAAATACTCATACTATAGTATTAATTTTAAAGTGTGTCTTGTATCCTTGTAATATATTATAAGTCGCCAATTCACGCTCAAATCACGTCTATTATCTACCTAGATATTTTTACTGTGGGTAGACCTCTGCGCGCTGTACAAACAGAAATAAACAAAAATTGAAGGATGGTATTGATATACTTTAAGCCTTAAGGCCCAGTTATGGACATAAGGTAGTTTTTAACACAGAACTGTAGAGCTAAGACACTATACTAAGACACCTTTATATCCCAAACGCACACAATAGCTTCTTTGTAACAAGTCTTCAATAAACTTCAAACACAAAATACATACTAACACTGTGATGTAAATTGTTTTTAATCTCGTAAATATTCAATAGATAGATTAGAGCAGCGGTTCTCAAACTTTTGTGACGCAACCCTTTTTAGAAGGGAGATTTTAGAGTTTAGACGAATCCCAAAAAAAATAATGAATTGTATCCATGCTGGTGTCTCAAGACTTTTCTAAAAACAATTTATGTATCGTTTGCGGAGCCCCAGTGATCCACAAAGCACACTTTGAGAATGTCTGGATTAGGGGAAACCGTTAAAATTTTTATGTTACAAAACGGCTCTAAAAATATAATCCGACGTAGGAAGTTCTTCATTAAAACAGCCATAATTTTTTATCCTAACTTAATTTATTATTTTATGACATTTATTACGGTAATTCTTATCCTTCTTGATAAAGGCCTTTGGAAGTAATTATTCACTTGAACCCTTTACCTTTAATACGCCTATAGACAGATACCTGAGCTTTTTGCCTTAGTCTTTTTCTGTAAATAGCGGTGACTTTGTGCAAGTCATATCCTTTATTTGCGCAAGAGGGGTTCTGTTTTCCGAATGTACAAGTATGTTTATTTCATATGACACGTTATACAGGGTGTAACAAAACTAAATGATAATACTTTAGGGTGTGTATGTAATTATGTATTGTTTTATTTGACAGTAATCTCCAAGTTGCCCAAAGGCTTTGTCCACATTGTGGATTTTTCTGTTCGTCAAGGGCATGCGTTATAACGCAGTCAACAGCGAACGTGAGGCATGCCCGTGACGCGCGTTAAAATCGTAGCGCTCGCTATGACACTTTTCTTTCAACGCGGGTGGATTTTGAGGCATTCAATTATTGAATATGCCAAACGAAAGTTGAATAAAAAGAAGATGACGAAAATTGAAGATGAAATTGCATAATGTGGACATAGCTAATGTGCTTGATAAGCTTACTGCTTAGTATTTTGCTAATAAATATTCCAAGAAATATACAAGCAATTATACACAACGATGAAAACAGTATTTCTTCCGAAGGCGTACCTTACGTAAAATATCAACTGCCGAACACGTTTATTACAAATATTTACTCTAAAGGTCAATTAATTTTTTAATAAAATATAGCATCACGTCATAATTTGTTACGGTTTTGTAGATGTTTTTAGTTCAAAAACAATATTTAACATTATGCAACTTGAGGACTATTTTATAGGCTTATTAATTGTGGGCGAGACGAAACTCTAATAATAACTGTATTTTATTAAAAAAGATGAACTGATTTTGATGAAACGCGCTATTCCCTAAGTTGAACAATACCTAGTACAACAGAAAAAGAATCACTTAAATCGGACTTGTCGTTCTGGAGATATGCGAATACAAACATAAAACATACATAAATACATAGTACATACTTACTTACATACATACATACACTTTTGAAATTTGGCACATTTGTTCAGACACTGAAATAGACTAACATACACAAAAACTGGGTAGTTCTGGAAATATTTCATACATACGCGTCAAATTGATAACCTCCTTTTTTTAAGTCGGTTAAAAAAGGTTTTTCTGCTGCTCTACAATCTATAAGAAAATATCAAAAATGTTAGAAGCAGTCAAAAAGCATTGTAATCTAATATTTAACTTATCTTCTTTGTTGAGTGTACAAACGGAGATATGATGATATTG
The DNA here is from genome assembly GCA_905404155.3 of Plebejus argus. Classification (NCBI taxonomy): domain Eukaryota; kingdom Metazoa; phylum Arthropoda; class Insecta; order Lepidoptera; family Lycaenidae; genus Plebejus; species Plebejus argus. Next base: position 9,382,423 of record FR989943.1, read on the forward strand.
CTAGTGGAATGTAAATGGTGGGTTTTGGTGCATAGCGCTTGTTCGGCCTTGCTTGTGTTTGGCAGCTAACACAGATATTACAATTGCCTTGTTATAATATTATACTGTTAATGAAACAGTTTCTAAAATTGGGACATGTTTAATCAACTTGGAAATAAAAATTTGACTAAAAAATAAATATAGTATTTTATATTAAAAGATGACTCTTGCCCACTTTCAGCACGCGAAAAATCAACAGAAGCCATAATTATATTTTCATGTAGTTAAATATGTAAGGCAGACTTTTGAGATTATCATCGTAAAAAATGTAGGATTCTTTTAAAGTAAAAGATTGTAAACAATAAAAAAAACATTATTTTTATTCTATTAATACAGATATCAAATTATAGTTCAGACACAGATGCCTTGATAAATGAAAGAAAATTCCATTACATTCCAGTATTAGCCTGTAATGTGTGGAACAACCACAAACATAAATCATGATAGATACCGCATGTGTATGTACTTCGCGTGCCTCGCGCTCCCAAACGACGAGCAATGCTCGTCTTTCAAATGTCTGTTCGTTAGTCTGCTATCGGAATCGGACATCAATCGGAATTAATAAAATGCCTAAATGCCTAAAAGTGCCGTATTGAGCTGTACAAATTCAAATAGAAACGATGGCCTAGATAATGGGCACTTTTCTTATCATCGATACGTCACAGTAGCTATAAAAAAGTGGCACGCTCGTTTTTATACAAATGGAGCGACATACGGTATCTATCTTGTTCTATGTCTGTGGGAACAACAAAGGTTTTTGTCTTCCATTTTCGGCACGTAGCGGCGCTACACGCGTAGCACGTGTATGCTACAGTTAGCTACGAGTTACGACGATGTTTGAACATTCTGAAAATGTTATTTTTACAGTGTGTATTTTTTGTGTTGTTATAAACTAAGAGTGGGTTGCACCGGCTTATTTTAACTATAACTTTAACCATAACAAAAATGTGAAATGAACTGTCAAATCCCTAGCAAAAGTCGCCATTTTTGACGTTAACCTTAACTTTAAATACGCTTCTGGTGCAATTTGCCCTAAGAGAATGTTAGTTTAATGGTATTTAACAATGACACGACTAACAATGCAACTCTTTTTTTTAGAGTGAGTTGCATCAACCTACTTTAACTATAACTTTAACTTTAACCATAACAAAATGTGAAATGAACTGTCAAATCCCAAGCAAATGTCGCCATATTTGACGATAACCGTAACCTTAACTTTAACTACGCTTCTGGTGCATTTGACCCTTAGTCTGACAAGCGGGTTCTTCAACATGTCAGATAAAAACAGAAACATAGATGAGTGAAGGCTGGGTTATCTAGTTTTATTTATAAAGGGGATGATGTCTAATGATAATGACCATTTTTCTCAAAAGAAGCAAAGTAAATTACAGGGGGGTTATTATGAGCTCTTATATCCAGCCAGTTTCCAGCCAGTTTACAAGCCGTGTCTATGCAATGGCCTGTAAATTGGCCTGTAAACTGGCTGGATATAAGAGCTCATAATAACCCCCCTGATAACAAAGAGCAGTCTAGGAGCCAATACGCTTTTTACTTGTACTTTTGTCCTTGAGCTTAAAGCTCAATACTGTGAAATTCGAGATAGTTTGGAGAGAAAAGTCTAGCGACATAGACGCCCGATTGTCGCGACTGCCAGGCGCCGCTGTCTTCTCATATAATGCCACATTCAGTCGTCTGACTAAGCAATATAATATTAAGCGTAATATATTTGTCTATATCTATACTAATATTATGAATTCTAAAGTGTGTCTGTCTGTCAGTTACGTCTTCACTGATTTTGCTGAAATTTGTTATGTAGGTACTTTGAGTCTCGGGAAAGGACATAAGATATTTTATGTAGCGAAAAAATGTACGGTTTCCACGTGATGAACGAGCTTTGGTGCAACGGAGTTGCACAGGCCTCATCTAGTTGTATATAAATATATAAGTATGTGTTTATTAAATTATTAAGCTACATTGAGCTACTTTTCAGAACTGTTCAGTCAGGCACGGGTAAAATATCTTATCATAAAAATGTAATTATACGAGTTGTTTATTAGCATTTATTTTATTTATAAATTCGTATATCTCATACTTCATTTGTACAGGACACAGGTAAATCTAATCGAAACAAATATTCGGCCAATATGAAAATTAATTGAATCAAACCAAAACAAATCGAGTAGAAACCCTTTTCCAATTTGGTTTTTTCGACAAAAATTTATAAATTACGTAACAACACCAGAAATATAAATTATAATGAAAAATATTTGTAGCTTTTTTTATGAGCCTAATATACTATCCCACTGCTGGGCAAAGGCCTCCCCCAAGGTCTTCCATCTGTCTCGCTCCAACGCCACCGCAGGCCAGCCTGGCTTGTAGGCATCCAGTTCATCTCGCCATCTTTTTGGAGGCCGTCCACGGCGGCGTCGTCCGTCTACTAGTACCCACTCTCTGGTGACCTTTGCCCAACGGTCCGGATGCATGCGGCTGGTATGACCCGCCCAGTCCCACTTTAATTTTGCAGCTTTCATGCCGAACACCTGTTTTGGAGCGCAGCGTGCTATTTTTTATTCGGTCAGCTAGTCTTACACCTAACATGCTGCGCTCCATTGCTCTTTGACAAACCCCGAGCTGGGACCTTTGCGACTCAGTCAATGACCATGTCTGAGCACCGTAGGTTAGGATGGGCAGAATACACAATATGTCGACGAGTCTGCGTTTCAGGGAGATTGGCAAATCTGCCTTCATTAGCGTCTTCATGGACTAGTAGCTCTTCCAGGCGTTTTCAAAACAAAAAAAAAAAATTTTTTTTTTGTTTTCAAAAATATGTTTTCTGCTGTTGGTCATTATTTGTGTTTTGGACCGATTCGTCGAATTGTAGCTTATCTTTTATTATATATTATAATATAATAGATACGAGTATGAACATGAGTTAGGTTAATTTTGATCTAATAATCATTAATTATTAGATTAATATTAACCTAATTGATCATATTTTAACCCATTGAACATTAGGTTAATATAGTGATCTAAGAATCCATACGAATAATATTTTAAGTGCGAAAATGCGACTATATCTCTCTGTCTCTCTGTTTGTCTGTTTGCTGAAATTTGGTATGGAGGTACTTTGAGTTCCGAGAAAGGACACGAGATACTTTTTATCCCAGAAAAAAGTACGGTTCTCGCGCGAGGAATGAATTTTTGCGCAAAGGAGTTACGGGCATCATCTAGTAAAAATCATAAATTAACCATGAACAGCACAAGCAAACATGAAGACAGTATGTTTGCTGTCAAATAACCGACTAGCGTAAGAATGTGTGCATGTGGACCGTGTACATACAGTCAGCCGACTCTGAAGACACAGTGCTGTGTAACATATCATAATAAGACTCCGTCCGCCTTTTTTTCTACGTTCATGAAATTAACTTGATGAGGTAGCAATTTCTCAAATGGCCAACAAAAATGCAAAACAACATCAAGTGACATCAAAAGTGCTGTGAAAATGACCGTGAAATTACAACGAGCTCACAACGAGCCTGTTGGGAAGTAACGAACCTCATCACGATCTTATTAGCAACGGAAATAAGGGACGAGTTTCTGACGCAAAATATTCCCATAATTAAAACTTCTTGAGCATTTTTGCTGCGGTTTTTGCTACTGCTATTTTTACTGGCTTGTTGCTTTCATATGATTAATTTCGTTGGTTTAGTGGTTTTGGTTCCTAGGTCAGGTTTGGTTTGTGACCTCTGAGGTATCAAAGGGTTTTTGTAATTGGTTCACTGTTGATCCTGGTGACGCAGAAGCCAGTATGGTGGGAAGGTTTGGTGGGAAAATATAAAATATGATATTTTCAGTTTAGGCAATTATGTGACTGTCGGGTAAGTCGGTAGAAGAACGAATAAATAATTTGACTAAAATATAGTTATGAATTATTGTGATTCAACATAGGAGCCGTGCATGCATGAATCATAACACGAATAATGGTCGCCAACTAGATCGGATCGTATTTTAAAGACTAAGAATCAACTCATAATATTAGAAGAAACAATTGTGAAACTTTTATGTTGCCATAATCGCTTACTACCAGGCGAATCGCCTGCTCGCTTCTAGTTAATTAAAATTGTCACATTTATCAGTATCTATCTGATAGCCGTGCTGATAGTATACATTTTATATCCGTCATCCTTTTATTAAACCACGCAAAATGCCACAAGTCATATACTTTTTGTGATTTTTGTCATTTCGGCTTTTATTATTTTCGGCTAAAAGCTTTTATTGTCTTCATCGTGTCCAGCGAGGCGAGAGGGCGGGAAATGAGGTTTATGAGTGAAAACTCACAAATATTATTACGGACAACGAGGACTCGTATTTAAGTTTGTTTAGGGACAAATATGAAGATTATAAGGGGTGACCAGTTATTTGGGACTTGGCTTGTTGGTGGAGAATATCGACCGTATGCCGTATCGACTACGATTTTGTCTATACTATCGGTCAATTTATAACTATAGCAAGAAATGTAATTTATGTGTGTAATAAAGTTTTTTCAATTCGTTTTTTCGATAGCGCGCTTTAAAATATTACGTCTCTTTCTTTATTTATTTAATTTAAACTTTTTTATAATCTAAAATATTATACCCAATGAAAATTGAATATACGCTTACTCAACCTTACTCAGCAAACTATTCAGACATACTTTGGCCAGAGCTTTACAAACGCTGTTCACCGAACGACAGTAGTTTTTGTCCTAAAAGTTAGTAATTAAGCTCATCGGGGGTCCAAATTAGCAAACTTGTATTCATGTGATAGGCCATTAATATGTGAGGTGTATCCCGCATACCAACTACCCGTTGCTATGGTTACCAGACGCTGCAGTAGCCCCGCAGTAACCGCCCGCCCGTCGTAGAGTGCGGACGTGTTTTACAAAAAAATTTCGATGTATACGTCGGAGTATTCGACGGAGTGATTTTTTTGACCATGACGAAACAGTGAAAGGATGCAGTGTAGTGCTTAACCATGCTATATGAAAGGAGACCATGACGACCCAAGAACGAGTGAACATCTTCGCTGATGATGACGAGGACCTGGTAAGTTGGATTATGTAAGGTATTTTTGGGTACGCTCCAAGGGGAATACCCGGGTTATATAAATATCTGCAGTTTGTGTTTGTAAAGTTATTTTTGCCAACTTGAGCTATAGTGGTTTGAATGGAGGCTGCTTTGAACTAAACTAATTAGCGTGACTTTGTTTACGTTTATAGTTGCGATAAGCGTCAAAATTTGCCGTTACTGACAAAATATAGTAGCGTTCATGTTTACTATCAATTTAATTGAAGGTTGAATTATTATATTTTTAAAATAAAATACTTACACAAGAGTGCAATAAATACAACTGTTTCGCAACAATTGAACAAGGTTACAGCTATAAATATTAGCTTGAAAACTGCTTATTTAAGGTTTAGATTTTTAACTTTTAAAAAACTACTAATAAATATACAGTAACTAAAAATATGCTCTCATAATTTGTTAGGGTTTTAATCCTCAGTAACCGAAGTAAGAATGCACATTTAATCAATGTTTACGCAGAATTTATTCCAGCGAGGTTTTGGAATAACATTATCTGATTATATGCCGTCCCACGTGAAGGTAATCTAATATTTCACAAGGAAAGGTTTTCCATATATTATAGAACTACGAATTAAAGATGTGGCAATACGTTAAATAATAACTCCCACATTTGTTTCGGTGACGGTCGCTGGTTGTGTTGAAGCCAGGCCAGTTACGCAGGAGTAATTTTATTAGAGCCCAAGTGTGTGCGCAGTACACAAGAGCACTCTCTATTCCTTTACTCTTATAAACCAGTGGGACGGAAGACCGACATGACTGGCGAGAGATCAGGCGCAGGACTGACTTTTTACATACCCATCCGACGCATGGATTATTTTACTTGTCACACATTACAATCAGGTGATCAGCCTACAATGTCCTAACTCCTAACCAAACTTGGAAATAACATGTTTCCAACACGGGAATCGAACCGTTAAATGGTAAAATATTAACGTAATCCTCAGAAAAAGTTAGGAGCGCGTCATCATGTTGCAACCTTTTTGAAAATAATTTTTATGTGATTTGACTAAAACTCTGACTCGGTTAGGTATTTGGAAATTTGTACCTAATGTAAGCAATAAGACTACCAGTATCCAAAGGTCTAAAACTTGTCGGTGTATTGTTTATTGTATTTTTATTGAGGGTGAAAATTAGTAAATGTAGGTGCGTAGTGAAATAAAAGGCTTAAAGGATTAATAGCCTTAAATCCAAAAATATAATTGAATTTAAAACTGATAATATTAGCTGGAGGTTTTTGCTTTCAACATCACGTGCTTTTGAAACAAAAATTGATTCAATAACGAGAATCCATTTCTAGTCGTTTCCATAATCTGCGAGTTTTTACCGAGGAAAGCTTTTTACTATTCCTTTTCCTTAATCGAGATTACCGTAACTCGTGCACGAGATATGCAATATACTGCTTAGAAAGAAGGAGAAAGAAATAGGGAAAAAGAAAGAGAGGGAGAACTGGCCGATAATGCCTCGGGAAAGATAAACACCTTACCTTTGTTTATCGCTGGTGATTACCTGAATACCCTTTAATGGTTTTTCTTGTTAGTTTGCTATATATCGTTGTTATTGGCCACCAAGGCTATACGTGCCTGAATTTCGAAGGTACGGAAAAGTAAAAACATTGAAATTAAAACTTTGCGCTGATATACCTAATAGAGTTGCAAATCGAATACCCGAGCGTTGAATTGTCTTTGGGATTTGGTTTTAAATCGACATGTCAATTTTCATTCCTATTGTATTAGCATCCGGCACAGGAAAAGATGGCGAGATGAGCTGGAGGCATACCAGCCGGGTTGGCCAACGGTGGCGCTGGAGTGAGACAAGTGGAAGACCCTGGTGGAGGCCTTTGCCCAGCGGGATAGTATATGCTAACAAAAATAATGTTTTAGTAGAGGCATATAATGCCAGCCTAATTATTTTTCTGACTGCAATAATATAGAGTAGATTGGCGATGCTATCTTTTATTGTACAACGCAGCGATAAATTTCTTTCACTGCACTGTACATCGATTTGCACTTTAAAGTTAAATACGCTATTTTACAATGGTAATACTCGTACAAAAGAAGCACGAAAAACTTGTTTGATATATCTCAAATTATAGATACATTTTAAATACCTATTAAATACCTTTTTTTAAATACCTTTTAAATACCTAAACCCGACACGGATAGCCCCAAAGGTAGTTTGTTTGTAATATGTGTTATTTTTTATTAACCATACATTATTTACCTACATAATATTATGATTTCAATAAAAATAATATAATTTTAAATAATATTTTAAACTGAGCGCACGTCTCCAAAAAACAAATGCTCAAACAAAATTTTGGGTTAATCCAGGTGAAACAAAATCACAAATAACGTCATGATGACGTAATTTCAGGAAGTTACCTTACTTACCCCAGGAGCGAACCTTGACACACTTGCCTAATTCCCTCCAAACAACCATTATGAATATTTATTGGCCCATAGAAGCCGACTTCCGAATTGTAAGTAGGCAAATCAGCTAAAAGTACTGTAAAATAGAGGTAAAGAAAGCGACGTTGTATTGAAAAGCAACTTTTGTAACATGACGAAAAAATATCGCTTTGTTTTGTTACACCCAAAATTCCCACCCCACCCAAATTTTAGACGACCTCTGTGGCTCAGTGGTGAGCGCGTCGGTAGCTCAAGCCGGGGGTCGCGGGTTCGAATCCCGCCGACGGAACAAATAGTTTTCAATGTTCCCGGGTCTGGATGTGTATTAAATATGTGTATGATATAATAAAAATCTTAAATATATGTATAGTATAAAAGTATCTATACATATATTATTATAATAAAATCGTAGGAAAGTCAATTCTGTACATTGAACATTTTTGAAAAATAATACTTGGGACGTGATCTACAATCGATACGGAAGCCAAAAATATAGTTTTTAGAATTTTTGTCTGTTTGTCTGTATGTATGTCCGGGATAAACTCAGAAAGTACTGAATGGGTTTACTTCAAATTTTGCACGAATATTATATAGAGGTCGGGTCAACACATAGGCTATATATTATGACGATATCGCCTAGGGCGGGGGGAGGGGCTCAAGTTTCAATATTTTTAGTTTTTTGCTCATATCGCTAAAACGGTGCGTTGTAGAGAAAAAATGTTTTGTACGTAATGAAAGCCCATAAAATTTCCTACAAATTTGTCCTTCACACTTTGTATCTATCTTCACTCCTTGCCATGCTATGAGCTTTTGTCTATCTTTTCTATACAAATTTCGAGTGTCGTTTGATTAACATGCTGGAAGCTTTGGCATCGGTCTTTTCTTGGGGGGGGGGCTTAGCCCCCCCCAACCCCCCCCAAACCCCCCTCCTCAAATTTTGCTTCAAACAAAGCGGTGTTGCGGCGTTATACATCTTTTTTAAGAACAAAGTTAAAAACTAAACTACACATACGGTTTTTCAGTGTCGTATGTCCCCCAAACCCCCCCCCCCCCCCTTTTTCCTCATGAGACTTTTGTTCATAATTAAAAGGTATCGTGGAGTTTGTATTGCGTCTTAATTATCCTTTTTAGGAGCAAACTAAGTCATCTATACATCTATACATATTGTAATAAAATCGTAAGAAAGTCAATTCTGTACATTGAACATTTTTGAAAAATAATACTTGGGACGTGATCTACTATACTAACGCGGACGAAGTCGCGGGCAACAGCTAGTTAAATATATTTCCGTTGTCTGGTACCTGTAACACAAGTCCTTTAGGTACTTAGCACGGGGCCAGACTGACGTGGTGTGAAGCGTCCATAGATTATTAAATATTAAATACACACACAGAAATTAGTAAACACACACAAATAATATTGACCAAAGAGAAAATTCATTTTATTGAGTAACCCACTTCGTATAGTTTGCTTTAGAGTTTAGGGGATGTGTATAACGCAATTTAACTCGTAACAATCTCACCGCAAGGGCTCCATCGAGTTATAAACTATACCTCTTCATCAGCTATACTCCAACCTGCGGCCCGCCGGTACTTTATCAGTGGCCCGCGTTAAGTAAAAGTTAAGCATAGATTGTTTGAAGATGAGTGAAATAAGTAATAGTTAAAAAACTAAAAACACGCTTTTTATATAAAGCGTCGGTTACAAACATACAAACACACAAATTGAAAAATGGAGTAATTATATCAAATTAGTGTATTGTCATCGGTCTTCGATAAATCTACAAAGTTTGAACGTAATTTGGCCGTTTAAAGTGGGTAAAAAACCCCCCCCAAAGAAGTCGGTTACAAACAAATGTACAGGTGAAGCTAATAAAAAGCGTATAAAATGGAATATTTTGTTGTGGAGCTACTTGTAACATAATGCAGCTACTTGTTTTATATTTCAAAAATTAAAGTCAGTTAAATAATTGAAACATGGAATTGTAACAGTCTAACAGACAGACACACGGATAAATAGAATCACAGCAGACACAATTTTGCAAATTTTGCAATCCCAAGATGGATGAATATGAATGATTATTTTTGTACCTCTTGCCATGAACGTAGAAAAAAAGGAACACAGCAAACATGAAGACAGTCGTCTGTGTCAAATGGCCGACTAGCGTAAGAATGTGTGCGTGCGGACCGTGTACATGCAGTCAGCCTGGCCGACTGTGAAGACAGTGCTGTGTATAATATGACTCCGTCCGCCTTTCTTTTTCTACGTTCATGCCTCTTGCATAATTTTCAGAAAAGAAAATTATCTTTTCCACAGCACGCTAATCTCAGACCGCAAAACCTCATAACGCACTTGTCAACGTAAAACGTCTGAACGTTTTCCACAATTTTTTAGTCTCTTTGCGTTAATTCCGCGCTCTGAAGGAGCAATTAGTAAAGTTAAATACGCCGCTTAACTTTCATTTGAGAACGTTCATTTTGTTTATCTTTTGCTTGAGAGTTTAACATTAGGTATTTTTCGCAATAGCGTATTATATGTATATTGTATAAGCAAAATTTCTTCATGATAATATTATAAAAGTAAATAAAATGATGGACTCGTTTGGACTTATTTATATAATTAACATAATATTATATAATATTAGCGACAGGTTCATGTAACGAAGATAATAATCTGGACAAAATTGATCTTATATAAAATTTTATTTGTTTATATTGGTAATGTTATAATGGTAATTATAATTAAAATCGATAGAACCATAAGCTACAAAACACCACATCAGTAACAACATACAACAAAACATTACACTCAATATCAATATTATGGCTCCTTGTCAAGCATTAAGAGGGATCTACACCGCCGTTTTTCCATACAAACGTTGTCCGCTGTTTCCTCCCTGGATAATACTGGTAGAGTTATAATTTTTTTCCTGAATATCTATGGCCACTAATACAATGTCCCTAAGTTTTCTTTTTTTTTTTAATTATTAAAAAAGATATAAACGTTCAAAAACCCAAAAAAAAATGGCCAGATTTTTCTCTGTGTTCAAACACCCAGAAAACAAAACTGGCTAGAATATACCAAAAAAGTGAAACATGGTAACACAGATCAAGCCTTGCTTTAATTCTTAATGAAAAAAGTACTTAAATCGGTTAAGTTTTGGAGAAGGAATCAGAGGACAACGAATCGATGATTTTCTGTTCTTTTATTAGAACTTTTGTCGTGTTGTCTCTATCGCGCTCTGCGGTAGGAGACTTGAGATTGGTGAGACAGCAATACATTTTCAAAATACCTATTTTAAATTTCCCTCGCCCCTGGTATATCCTCTTAACATACGCCATTAGCAAGATTTATACCTCAACTTACTCCATGTTCAGGTATTTTACAGGTAAAATGAAAGTAAAAATCTACATGTTGACGAGATAACGAGCTTAACGTTCAGGCCTTCGGGTAATTCAGGCTGATAGCTGAATTGGACGAGAAAAATGGTCCGATCGCCTGATTTCCTGACGAGAATATTGATTCGTGGTTACTTGAAATGAATATATTGTATCTTTCGTAATTATTTATTTTATAGTAGCACATCTATCTTCATTAAAATGAATTTCAAATTTTGTTAGTCTCGCTAAAACTCGAGAATGGCTGAGCCGATTTGACTGACTTTGGTCTTGAAATGTTTGTTTGTTAAGAAGAAAGTGATAGGAAGTTGATGATGATCTAGGTAATCATAAACTTTTTTATTATTTTTTAGGGTTCCGTACCCAAAGGGTAAAAACGGGACCCTATTACTAAGACTTCGTTGTCTGTCCGTCTGTCCGTCTGTCTGTCTGTCTGTCTGTCTGTCTGTCTGTCTGTCTGTCTGTCTCCAGGCTGTAACTCAAGAACGGTAATAGCTAGAGATTTGATATTTTCACAGATTATGTATATCTGTTGCTGCTATAACAACAAATACTAAAAATAAAATAAAATGAATATTTCCCATACAACAAACGAGATTTTTTTGGCCTTTTTTGCTCTATATCAAAAATTGCAACAGGTAGGTACTTGAATTTTTCACAAAGTCCTTAGTTATAATAATATGTGCACTTTAATATTTAATAATAATATTAAAATAAAATAAAAAAATAAGGGGGGCTCCCATACAAAAAACACAATTTATGACCTAATTTTGCTCTATAATGGTACGGAACCCTTCGTGCGCGTTTCCGACTCGCACTTGGCCGATTTTTATTTACTAAGTATTTTTAATTAGATACCTATTATCACAGAATGACAAATCTGTAATGGCTAAAAAAGATGAATTTTAGTTATTTTGATCAATCATTACGTATTAACTACAAAACAAAACGCATATTTTGTGTGTGTAAGCTATACACACAGTACACACATTCTAAATTTCTAATAAATATCACCTGTTCGCCTACTCAATAAAAATAGACCCACAGTATCTTTTTATAGGGTAAACAAAATGCCATAGACCCAATGCGCCATGTCAGGGTTAGTGTGGGGTAGGAACGACCCCTGGGGCCATCAATAAAGGGCCCAACCATCGAGTGCGGAAGACATAACTATTGATTTGATATTCCCCCAGCAGTGCTAGTAGCTTCGAAGATTTTCTCTATCATTTATGTATGGTGAAAATACGAAAGGAAAATTCTTACGATTACCTACACTTGTGACTTTTTTTAAAAAAAGGAGCAAACGAGCAAACGGGTCACCTGATGGAAAGCAACTTCCGTCGCCCATGGACACTCGCAGCCTTTTACGAGGGAATAGGGTAGGGGAGGGTAGGGACGGGAATAGGGGAGGGTAGGGAAGGAAATAAGGGAGTATATGAAAGGGAAAAGGTAAGGATTGGGCCTCCGGTAAACTCACTCACTCGGCGAAACACAGCGCAAGCGCTGTTTCACGCCGGTTTTCTGTGAGCCCGTGATATTTCTCCGGTCGAGCCGGCCCATTCGTGCCGAAGCATGGCCCTCGGTAAGCTGTCTACTAAAAACGACAGTACAAAGAGTTTTCGTGGTCCTTTGAATTCTATGATTGCGAATGGTCGACGTCGATGTTACACAGTGAATTTTCTATTGACAGTTTTGTATTCATAGTGGCAGTTATTGATGTCCATCGTGAGATTCGTGGCCCAAGGTAGATAGATATAAATGCCTTAACGTGATAAAACCCGACCAAATAAAGTTTGCTCGTCATCTGATAATAAATAAGTTTCTCTGAATAATATTCTCTATGCTATCTGCTTATAATTTGGTCGCGTTGCATTAATCCAAACAGATTAACCCGACCCAACCCGACTAAATAACATAGATTATTTGCCAGTGAATCTTTGATAGAAAACAGCCGAGTTTATTTCAAATTCTGTGGCAAAGTAAACTTTCAAAACTAGCGTTATTAAACCGCAACAAAGTGTAAATTGAATTGTTTCACCTTTGTGCAGGTTCCCTTGACCTGTCTCTGTGTATTTATTTATACTGTAACTCGCTTGAGACACCTTAAGATCACTCACAGCCGCGACCTTATAAATATTTAGGTTGCACACAAGACCTAACAAAAGCTTACTTTTGGGGGTTGTCTGAAAATACATCAGTCATGCTTAGAAGAGTTTTCAGGGGGGTTCTCTTTTTATTTTGATTTTAAATGGGTATGAAATATAACACTATAATTGCCACTTGTCCCAAGCAGACTCAAAGTCAGTACTGTTTTAAAATATTGTATTTCACTTCTTAAATACGAGAAATGAGAGAAATAACACTATGGTGCTTTAACCCAGACTAGCGCAAGAAGGCCTATAACGATTAATTAAATTTTTAGATAATATATATGTACTAGATAAGTGCAAATTAAGTACAGACCGTAGATATTATCACTTAACTTTTAATAAACACTCGCAAACTAAATGACTACTCTGCCATTTTATATGGACAGTAATGGTAATAATTAAGGCATATTATATCAAGCCTCAATGTAATATGGACTAGTGGTGTATAAATAATTGACTTTAACCAAATCGAAACCGCTGAATTATTTTGGAACGCGGGACGCCACCGGTAGACAACAAATTTTATATTTATTGGAATTTAATTTATTCATGTAGCCTAAATTTCAGTGGATATTTGTTTAAAAATGTATTTTCGCTTTATTGACACTTTTGAATATTTTCCGGTAGATTTCCTACAAACATGAGGTAAGATTTACCAATATTTTCTTTATTATATTATCTATTCTAATAATACTTAATTTTTCTGGTGTACCGGCAATAATTGTAGCATTTTCAAGTTTTTCATGCAACTAATATGACGTATCGATCCGACTATAACGCACGTCGTTATATTATTGTTCTTTAACTTACTATTTTGTTAGATTCTTATATTTACTGTCTATATTGGTGCTGCCCTAGAGGGGCTCACAGGCTAGAGCGTCAAAAAATTGCAGTAATATAATATCCAATTGAAATAAGATTACAAAGACAGGAAAGCTCCTGTTTTTCAAACGTCAGATAAATTGTATTATCATTTATCGTGAATTGAATAATTGGACTAAACAGTAAACAAGTCGAAAGGTCAAGGTGATTTTCCGATCATCGTGGCAAGCGATCGCGATCGATAAAATTTCAAATTAAATGCCACTGGGCCTAGGTATAGGCTATAGATTTCATTTTCTACTGGTAGCGAGTAGCGACCAATGTCTCCGCTGCTTTGTAGTGGTGTGAAGCAAAATAATACCAATAGCGTTGGTATTTTAATTGAATTTTTGTCGGTGGTGGTCGATTGCCGTCAGGATCGGAAAGTCACCAGAACAAAAAACTCCTGACGCACGGTCGGATAAATTGAAATAAATGTGGTTAAAATTTGTCAGTAATGTTAATTTAATTATCCTGTTAGTATCATTTTTATGACACATGTTTTATTTTTGTTGTAAATAATTTAAATCGTTTATTGTAAACATATGCTAACTTACGAATAAATTTCTTAGGACATTATATACGTAAGAAAGCAAATAATATAACACGTATAATGTAGATATTGTAGATAGCTAAAAAAACATACGACGATTATAATAATAATTATTGTAAGGGTTCGGGAAAAAGCCAGACATTAACTAATTGGACATTAACTGCGCGGTTGACTTTCATAACATTGAGAATTCTTAACGGAGAATAGACGCCGAATACTTTTATTTACAACTTAATGTTGGATTTTGATATCCTCCTATCTATATATATAAAATTGCAAGTCCTGACTGACTGACTGATTCATCATCGCCGAGCAAAAACTGTTTAAGTTACAGCCACGAAATTTGGTGAGTAGGGTTGTTTTGTAAAGTAGACACCCACTAAGGAAGGAATTTTGGAAATTTTACCCCGAAGGGGGTGAAAAAGGGGTTAAAAGTTTGTATGAAAGTCCGTCATTTCTTAAGTTAGAAACATGAAACTTTATTTTTGAGCTACTGAATAAAAATAAATAAATATGTATTTAAGCGTTTTTGGAAATTCTATCCCCAAGGGGGTGAAACTGGGGTTGAAAGTTTGAATAAAAGTCCGTCATTTCTTGAGTTAGAAACATGAAACTTTATTTTTGGGCTACTGATTAAAAATGAATGGATACGTATTTAAGCGTTTTTGGAAATTCTACCCCCAAGGGGGTGAAAAAATTATCTATCTCCGTTGTTAATTACTGTACTATGCTAACGCGGACGAAGTCGCGGGCAACAGCTAGTTTCAGGATAAAATAGGGAATCAATGTTTGCTTCCCATTCCCAATAATTCATTAATTCACTGAATCATTCCGGGGGTATGGCATGTATGTGGGACTGCCCACCAGCAGACCCACTAAAACTGCCTGCGGTCTGCCATCTGCCGTTGAGCGGAGAGTGTTCTGGATCTATCTAACACAGAAAACCCTCCACGACCAGCCGATCTACCTCATAAGGGACTTCCACTAAAACGAATATGTCCTCAAACGTAGTCGCTATTTATCCGCATTCATAGACCAATGTAGAGGGACCAAAACACAAAATATTGAAACTGACGTCTAATCAACCCCACGATCAAAGTTCCGACGTAAAAATTACTAAAACGAGCCGAACGGCAGCCATTAATAAATCAAAAAGATAAAATCATCCGCGCCGCGTTTTACATCCAGACTTATTTTATCTCCAGATACTATGAAAATAGTCCTTATGACGTCACCATAAAGATCCTGTCGAGGGTGAAATAAATGGATTGTACTTGCAGTTGCAATTTTACGAGCGTTTTCACAGTGTCGCCCATTCGTTAGGAAAATACTGGAAATATACGACACTAAAACTTTATAGGACTTTTGTCATGTTTTTGGCATGAAATTTTAGGACATTTTAAAGATCTCAGATGTATAAATGAATGAAAAGATGTCGTGTCGTGGGAATCCACGACGAGCATCGTAAAAAACTACGACGCGACATCGTGACGGGTCACGATATACGGCACGACGTCGCGTCGTAGAAACTCACGTAGAAATTCAAAGATGACGCATCGTGAAACGACGCCGCGTCGTGGTACGACACGACGTCGTATCGTGTTTTTGTGTCCCGGCCCTAAGATCAAAGGCAAAAAATAGCAAATCTACGTTTCGAAAGTTTGTCTGTATGTCTCTAAAATGTAAGGATACTTTGAGTCCTAAAAAAGACACAAGATTGTTTTGATCTCGATAAAATGTGCGGTTCCAGCGCGATGAAGGAAGATGCGGGTAAAGCCTAGTTAAAAAACATTGGTATACCAACCTTGAAACTATAAATTAGTAATCTCGACATATTAAACGTTAACAATCTTGTAAGATATTTAACTCGTTAAAGTCGTAAGGAGAGCTGCAGTTTATAATCAAATTCCATTATGTTTAGCGGATGTTCATATAATGTTTTACTTGAAAGTTGAAATATTTAAAATAATTTTGTAGTTGTTGTTACGTATAATTATGTAACATGTACCATCGAGGAAATTGATTCCTAGGCAGTTGACAGACCAACGTAATTTAGTCGGATCATGATCATATCAATAATAATTTAACGTTTTTTATCTGTCGCCTAGGTTTTGACGTAATAACTTTGCCTAGCGGGGAGTGGAGCACCATGGGGTTTTAGTGGGTAGCTCCCGGAGAGTCCCACATACCCCGGCCGATGTCCCCAATCCGCCGGGGATGCGCAAAGCATTTCCCCATGTAAAAAAAAAAAAAAAAAAAGGTTTTGACGTAAAGCGAACAAACTACGTGGTCCCCCATCTGCCTAGAAATCAACTTCTCTGATAATACATATTTTCTGGACAAAAACTATTATAAATATTGTAATTCCTTTTTTGAGACTTGAATTGTGGGATTGTACCTTTTAACCAAATCGGTTTTTACCTTTTAACCGAAACGTAAAATATGTCTGTGTCACACATAGACCCGACTTTTTTGTGTACCTATACTTATATTATATTATATTAATTTATATTATATTAGTTTCAATTAACTTTACATAAGAAAGATGTATCTAGTAGTTAATAAAAAACATTATAACTGTTTAAAAATACTATGATAGATAAATAATAATTAATTATAGGTACTTGCCGAAATTAAATGCCATCATATTAATCGACATCCCCCTCTAATAGCATCGACGAGCCAAAACATCTTTGTAACGTAAAAACCACAGATTAAGGATAGTATAGTATAGGATACTATAGTATCTCAATGTTTGTAGGTCTATACCACAGACTACACATTATCCATTTCCAATTGGACAGCAAATTGGCCAGAGCTTTCATCTGTGAAGCTCATTGTGGCAGAAAACCATTGTATGCCTCGTTCGCTCGCCTGCAGAAAAAGTTTGAAAACGTCTAGACCGGTAAAATTTTGCCGACGGCCGTAATGTAATATATACGCGCTGTACTAACGATATTTGCTGTTTGAATGAATGTTACAGTGTTTATCGATCCGCAAGAGTTACATTGCGGTATTCATGTAACTTTCTTCGAGAAAGATACAGTCGATACTTTACTTAAACTTACTGCCGGCAGAGACGTAATAAATATTAATTGCTTTACTGTAATTAAATGAAGATTTTGTCACAAGCCCATACAATATTATATCTATCAAGCTCTTTATTAAATTAAAGTTTTTAATAATCAAATAAATTATGAAACCGAGTGCGACGGTAATAAATTTATATAGGTAGTCGTTTTTTTTTAAATAATTCCTTTCCCTAAAATAATTAGGTCTGTTTGTGTTCTAATAAAATTAAGTACAGCACAAAGTTTGTATAGGTAGTAGTTAGTGATTAATAAAATAATGTTATGTTGTGTCATCTTTTTGGTATACTGAAGTGGCACTAAATAAAACATTTAATTGTATGTATTAGCACATTTATTTTAATCTAAATAAGTTTACCTAATTAGACTACACTTGTCACGACCCTGGGCTATGGCGCGGGAAGACTGGAGTGCCCCAGCGATCCTATCTCAAGTGGGCAAAACTCTATAATATGACTATTGTATAAACCAAAATGTGTTCCCTACATGTTACCTATATTAAACATTGAAATTAATGTCCTTACTCATTAAGCAAATTATAATATTATTATTCCCAGTTAAAGTAAAATTAATTCGCTAATTTTCTCTGCCATTGTTTTTTAAAAAAATGCCAGACGCACATGAAAAACGATTTCCAAACCAAAAACGATGTGGTCACACGGTATAAATTCAATCTTTAATCCAAAAATTGTGGAACGTTTAGGTACTGAAATGTTTCAACAATCATAATTTAACCCCGCTCAGAAAACTCTAACGAAACTGCTTAACTCATTAAATAAAGGGGCGCTTTCTTGCATAAATAAATTCAATTTGAAAAAAGTCTTGCTAAAACAGAGTTAAAATTGAGCAAAGGGAAAAGTGCTTAGAATAAACAAGTGGGTTGTAACAATATTGATCCAAAGTTGAACAAGGCTAGCAATTACAGGTAGAACATGTACAGGGAGAAAATAATCATAGGTATTACCTGAACATGTACCTATTGTTCAAAGTTAATGTATGCTATGCACATCATCTAAAGGGGGGAAAAAACAAGTGATAAAACTTCATGTGTTCCTTGTAGAGAGTTCACTGTGAAAGTAGCAGCGCTGTAAGACCAATTTTTTTCACTTTTGTATGGGCAAGCGCCCCAGCGTCACGAGTTTCCCCACACATAAGTGAAAAAAATATTGGTTTTTCAGCGCTGCTACTTTCACAGTGAACTCTATGTAAGGAACACGTAAACACCCTAAAGTATAATCACTCAGTTTTGTTACACCCTGTATATATAACACTTCCATACTAGTATAATGAAGAGAATATTTATAATTTCTATGTTTGTTCCTGCATCACACATAAACAGCTGAACCGATTTTGCTGAAATATTGTATCGAGATACTTTGATTCCCGGGAAAGGATACAGAATACTTTTTCTCCTGTAAAAGTGAACGGTTTCCGCGCGATAAACAAGTTTAGACGCAACGGAGTTGCGGACGCCAACTAGTTAACAATAAATTGTCCTTACGATAACATATTGTTCAATTTTCAGGCTGAACATGAAACTTGAGACTTAGGTACGATATAATATTATGATTCGTCTGACTCGGCTTTGTACAGTTATATTGAATTTCTGGTGTAACCCACCTCTGTCCTTTGATGCTAGGATAGGATTCCAATAACGGACCAAATATTGCTTACTGATGTTAGTCTGAGCTCGCAACTCTGCCTGTAATGATAATTTTGTGATATTAATATTATTTCTCTTTCTAAGAGAGTTTTTTTACCTTGTGTTAAGGAATATTCGTGGATGAATCCATCAAATTATTACTCTAACTCGCAGTCGGAAAGTTATATTCTCATGTCTTACTATCAGAGAAGTTGATTCCTATGCAGATGGCGGACCTAAGTAATTTGGTCGCGTTAAGTCAAACCCATCAGACTTATCACAGCTAACATTGAATTGACATAAGCCGGCCAAACGACGTAGGTCTGTCAACTGCATAGTCCTGAATCAATTTCCTCGATGGTACATAGTCTAAAAATCTACACCTTGGTTGTTTAGTTATTAGTAGGTACAATCCATACCTCCATATATACTTATATATGACATTAAATTTTATATAACATCTAAATACAAAAGTTTGCGTGTATGTTTGTTAATTCTTCATGCAATAACCACTGAAATAAATTTTGTTGAAATTAGGCGTGGCCCTGAATAAAGTACTAAGTAAATGGATTTTGTTATTTGGCGTGGTAGCCTCTGAATAACGTATAGGTACGCTACTTCTTACTCCGAAAATAAGTATTCCCACGGGATTTGATCTTACCCGCGAAGCTTCCTATAAAAGCTATATAGTGTCCTACAAGTTTCTCTCCTTACTAAGCTCCGGAAGCTTTTTATGAAATTCCTCCAATCGATTGTCAATCGAAAGCTTGTTATCGATTGTCAGTATTTGTGTCACGGTCAACAGATGGCCGCGGCATTCGATAAGTTTATACCATTCCGACACTTGAGAATTCTATTAATACTTCCGAAGTTCCACTGAATTCCGATACACTTACCCGACTGTGGTAGAATGATTGTATTGTTATATGTCGGTGAGGATAATTTTATATGGCCGAATGATAAGATCATATTAGAAACCGTAAATAAAACTCTAGCTAAAAGCCGAGCCCTTTTTCTGCGTGGTAATAATCTTTAAGGCATTAAAGCATTTTTTAAATATATTTTAGTAGTAACCAAACCTTGACTGACTGATGATAACATATCTACATATAAATAAAAGCACAAATCAATAGGCGTGATAGTTTTTTCCGTAAAGTGTACCACAAAATGTTGTACCACAGGTTGTGGCATATACTAGGGGTCACTTCGCTCGCCCTGATAAGAGTTAAAGAGCACACAAAACCAACAGTGACTAAAACGCAGAGCACGGCATGGGACTTTATTGTTAATAAAAATTCATCGCTGCTTCTTTTACAGGGGACTCATACATACAATGTATAATGCCTAGGGCGATTCTCACAGCTCGATCGTGTCTACCGCCTGCTCACACCCTTACAATCAAAGGCACAAGACTTGAGAGTCGGGTCCGTGAGTCATGAGAGTTTACTCAGTCCCGTCTTCGTGCGGCCAGTTCTAAAGATTGAAAAGTGCTCGTATTGACTCGATCCTCAATTCAAGTTGAAAGTGTTTGTCTAGTACTGTTTGATCATAGGATTAAGAATGTCGATCAGTGTCCATTTTTTTCGCACCCCTAACATTATCAAGGATATTTGTTCCCAGGTTAAAATTATTAATTAAGTGTTTGAACCTGGAAACAAATTATTAAATTATTAATCCTTTTTTACGGTTTCAACTTTGACTTTGGCCGCTTTGGCCAAATTTCTGAATGACTTCGGCCCAACCTTCAGCTCTCGCCCCATATCACAGGTGGAATCTGAAAGATCGCTGACTGAAGCTAGAATGGAATCTTATTGCGATTTTAAGCTTATGATTTTGGTTTTGGCCTCAGTCGAAGTTGCCTTATTAATAGACTAATCGTAGGAGCCTATAACACAATATATACAGAGAGCATTATTAATTATAGCATCCACCTTTTTGGAAGTCGGTTAAAGACAAACCATCGGACGCAATATAAAGGCTGCTATTATCACAAAACAATAACTTCTATAAATCTGATTCTTTAAAATACTAATCTAAGTCGTCTATGGCATTTTCCCTTATATTATATCCTTTCTGAGAATGTTATCTTCATTTAACGGCATAGTAAAACATGATAGAGCATTTTATACGTTAACGACGACGTTGTTTACGAGGTAATTAACATAGCTTCTTAATTAAATAGCGGCACAAATTCCAATAAACTATCGTGTACTGGAATTTTCGTGGTAAAAATAATAATACGTGCAAACGGGCGAGGCACTAGCTCCTATAGACTACCGGAATATTCAGAACTATTCTGCCTTTGATTTTATGAGAGTGATCCTTATGTCCTTGGCATAAAGCCTTCCGTCCGTCCGTCCGTCCGTCTGTCTGTCTGTCTGTATGCGTGTGGGGTATTTATGGATAAGTCTCCAAAAATCATATCGAGGTTTCTTATATCATTTTTTTCTAACCTCAATAGTTTGCGAGAGAGACTCTTCTAAAGTGGTAAAATGTGTGTCCCCCCCCTCTAATTTCTAAAGTAGGGGCATGATAATTCTAAAAAAAAATATATGATGTAAGTAGATAGTTACGTTACTATAAAAACTACCAACGAAAATTGGTTTGAACGAGATCTAGCTAGTAGTTTTTTTATACGTCATAAATGGTAAACCTTAATCTAAATTTCATTAAATCGACCTAAATATAAAAATAAATCAAAAACCTTTTAATTTCATAAAAATAAACCTTATTGCTGCTGCGGAACCCTTCATGGGCGAGTCCAACTCGCACTTGGCCGCTTTTTTATATAACAACCAAGTAAACCTAGCCACGAGCAAACGAGCAAAGGTCACCTGATGGAAAGCAACTACCGTCACCAATATGTCATGCACTCTTCAAAGATCTTGCCTATTTATAGTCAGTTTGATTAAAGTAAATTAATTTGGTACTTATTATGGATACTCAAATATTCTATTTGAGCTAATCTGTATCAAAATATATCTGCAAAACTATTTCATGTATCCCTTTTCCGTCCCTTCTCCCAAATCAATACATCAAGTTACGTCAAAGGGATTTTCGGATCATAACTTTAGCGATATAACTTGTATTAACTATTCCGTATGGGCTCTTATTCTTAGGGTAAACGCGTGATGGTTGTCCTCTCTCTCTCTCCCTTCTCTATTCTTCTCTATGTTATATTATATAAAATTCTCGTGTTACAATAACAACTTACTCCTCCGAAACGGCTTTACTGATTTATATCAAATTTTATGTGCATATTCAGTAGGGCTGAAAATCGGCTACTATCTATTCTTAATATGGATAAGTGCATTTGTTGAATATATAAT
Organism: Plebejus argus; assembly: GCA_905404155.3. Taxonomy (NCBI): domain Eukaryota; kingdom Metazoa; phylum Arthropoda; class Insecta; order Lepidoptera; family Lycaenidae; genus Plebejus; species Plebejus argus. The sequence goes on from FR989943.1 coordinate 9,405,015, forward strand.
AGTAAATTATTATTAATTTGCAACTCGAGACTGACGGCAACCATTATTGTTTGTGCAACGGGACAGCGATGGACGTTGCCATGGTGCCATACTTACTTAGTCACTACTCACTTCAATAAAATAATAATGTTTACAAATAAAGAACTACATTACAACTGCAAATAATTTATATGGCAAAACATCATTTGTCGGGTCAGCTAGATTTATATAAAACGTATGGGGGATCGGATCCTGGAACTTTTGCTTTGTTACCTCGATTTCAAGCAACTTAGTTAAACATAAAATGGATTTATTGTATTTTATTTATATTGAAATGTTTATAAATTTTATACATTTTGAACACAAAGAGTAAAAAACAGAGCCTGGAATCACGGAGCTGTAAATCTATTACGATTTACGAGTGCTTGGAAACAAATATTACCTATATTATTACGCTATCCTTGATGCTATCATTTTTCAGATCAAATTGATAAATAAAAGCTTAGCCTACGATTCGTATCATGTGTCAGTCACAATCGTCAGAAATGTAGTAAATTGTTAAGTAGCCAGTTATCGTGCGTTTACCCTATCTAATATCCTAATACCAATCTTACCTACTAATAAGTTTTACTGTTACATAACACTCGCCAGATATTACAATATGTTCTACAATCTACATTGTAATAACAGACTATTATTAACATGAGAAGGAACCTCACATATTAATGATGCCAACATAATTATAATCATTTAAAGTTACAGTAGAAGAGAAGTACAAAGTAATTATTATATTTTCTAAAACTTATTTAAAGTAAGCTTCAAAAATAATTACTTTATGGTTTGTTAAAGTGAAAGGTAAGACGTGTTATGATTCAGATAAAAATTATAATATTATTATTAAACTTATGCTTTGAGCATCTAAAAGTTTAGAGCCAAAATATTTCACAAAAATATAATGGCTAAGTTTTAAGGTCGGTATTATAATATGATCCTAAATCCTTAGATTTATTTGTACATAATATACTTAGAATTCTTAGATTTCCCGATTCTCGGAATACTTCTCGGAAACAATTTATCTTTGAATTGACGAAAGAAAATATATGTTGATTTAAATTTTGAATAAAAAGACGTTTCTCTTGTTCTTAGAAATTATTCTGGATTTAGTTTCAATGTTTGTTTTCAATCTAAATTCTAAGCGATTGAGACTACTTACTTATATTAAAAATGTGAAAGTGTGTCTGTCTGTCTGTTACCGCTTCACGCCCAAACCGTTGAAACGATTTTGGTATGGAGATACTTTGAGACCCGGGAAAGCACATAGAATGCTTGTATCCTGGAAAAATGTACAATTTCCGCGCGATAATCGTATTTTGACGCAAAGGAGTTGCGGGCGTCATCTAGTAAGATAATAAACACGATCAATCTGCTCATTCATTTTTCCTATACTTAACTGGTGGAAAAGTACTAAGTAGTGAAGTAAGTAGTAGAAGTGAATACATAATTTTATTTTTAGGGTTCCGTACCCAAAGAGTAAAAACGGGACCCTACTACTAAGACTTCGATGTCTGTCCGTCTGTCCGTCTGTCTGTATCCAGGCTGTAACTCAAAAACGGTAATAGCTAGAGAGTTGAAATTTTCACAGATTGTGTATATCTGTTGCCGCTATAACAACAAAATACTAAAAACAGAATAAAATAATTATTTAAGGGGGGCCCCCATACAACAAACGTGATTTTTTAGCCTTTTTTGCTCTATATCAATAATGGCAATATGTAAGCACTTGAATTTTCCACCAAATCCTTACTTTTACTTTTAATTTAATATTTAATAATAATATTAAAATAAAATAAAAAATTAAGAGGGCTCCCATACAAAAAACACAATTTTGCTTTATAATGTTACGGAACCCTTCGTGGGCGAGTCCAACTCGCACTGGGCCGATTTTTTATTTCTCGTCGTCACAGAGTAAAAACCTCTCAAAACGAGTGGCAGTTAACCACTACATTGTTCTTACTGGAGTATACTTAAGAGGGCTTCATACAATACGTACTTAACTACTTAGATCTACGGCAGATCTAGACGACTTCAGTGAAACTAGACGTCTGAAATTTTCTTGAACAGCCTCATTATATATTCATGATTTTTAGACCCCCTTGTCACAAAACATAGGACCCCTCCCCCCTTTTAGTAACATACTTTATGGACGGCCCCTAAGTTAAAATATAAGGGGTTTTTGACTACCTTGAAAAGGTTACTGTTGAGAACGTAATATTATATTAGAAAAATCTAAATTATTAGCAAGTTATGACAACTTACATTTTAGCCAAAATTTTTATTCGTGTATTAAATAATGTAAGGATAATGGATATTGGCAGGTAGCAAATGAAACCACAATCATTTCACTAATTTAAATAAACATTTGCCCGAACCACGAAATATTACATAATGTTTTAAACTCAATTCGTTTATAAGGTGGCCCTTAACTTTCAAGGGCTGAGGAAATCTGAGAATGTCGGAAACTCGAGAATTATTATTGTAGGCACGACCTCATAAGAGTTTCATCATGAATATAAATTCAGATATTGGTTTATAATTGATCCTTTTGAGAGGTTCCGTAGAAACTTTCGGAGCCTCTGAGACACAATTTTAAGTACCTATCGTGAGTTTCTGTTTAATATTGTACGACTAGAGATGTTTTCAGAAATTGTCCCTCACTTATAATAACTCCTCCAAACATCTAACTTATATAAGTGAGGGTGTAAGTGTCTAAACACACTAGGCCGAAGCTACGCGGCGAAAATTCCGCATGATTACGCCCGCAATGTATTTTAAATTACCGATGACACACTATTCCGTCGCGTTCCGTCCGTAATCATGCGGAATTTACGCCGCGTTACTTCGGTCCAGTGTGTTTAGACACTAACACTTTCTTTGCATCTTAATCCAGACATTGTAATATAACAGTGTTGTACCTTTGTCTGATATGTTTATTGTTTAGTAGCATGACAGATAATTACTAAACATTAACACCATCAACTCTGTATATATAATTACATACAGTGTAAATATTTTTATTAGTAAAATATTTTATTTATGATATTTAAAAAAAAAAGTAAATTGCTTGTGAGGAACCCTACCAACGTACGGATTTTATAAAAGAAGTTTGTTTTCTATAGAGAGCTGAGATGCCAGCGATAATGTCTTCCTCGTTCAGGGTGGCGATTAAATGACGCTGGGTGGATAGGCTACTTACACACTTTGCGACACAATAAAGTGAATATCGAATAAAACCTTTAAGGGAGTGCCCGCACTGCAAATTTTAATCGCGCGGATTTTTTTCGCACTTCTGTAACACATTGAAGCTATATAATGAAATCCACACTTCGATAGCGCGAAAAATTTACAATAATAAATTCATTCGCTCGAATTTATTATTATAAATTTTTATATTATAAATTAAAGCCGCGCGATTTAATTTCGTAGTGCGGACAGTCTGAATTCTGGAGTTGTGAGAAAATGAACAGAACAGAAATTGGAACTATGCGCTTCGTAAAATAAAGCTGAAATCGTTTTTCGTGTTTTAACTTGTTATTGACACTGACAATTGAATCAAAATCCAATTTCTAACTCTTTTATTAGCACTGACATCTAATTTGAATGCTGTGAATTTTTCCGAAGTTCTGAAATACGAGGTTTGCACGAAATCGATCAAGTGGTTCTTCTATCACATTTTTTGTAACAAATGAATTCAATAAATGGCGGAACACAAACTGAGTGGTCGGAGGGTGTAATCAGGGCCTAAGGCAGACAGCTAGGAGCTTCCGGTAGCTTGCGCTGATAATATCGCGTCAAACTTATCGCCACAGCCCACAACATTGTAAGCCTCTTCTGGTCGATTTTATTTTTATGGAGAATGTGTTTATTTTACACACACTTCAGATGAAAGATATCGTATTATGTTTTTACAACATTATACATAAGGAATTTCGGATATTGAAACGTATTGTAACATTTTCAGGCTTAGATATTTAATATTTATACAATTCTTTTACTTTTTCATTGGATCTTCTAATATATTAGTATTTCCAATGACTTTCTGTTTAGAAGTATGTGTATTTTATAAAAAAATAAAAAATGCAATAGCATTTTTTATCAACTTATGCAATCATAATTCGCATACGTCTAGTCGCACGCACACAAATACCGTGCTGAAGTCTGGCCACGCCGCATGAAATAACCTAACCTAACACACCCCTTAGGTTTTTTCGTTACGGAATTTCTTGATTCCGTCGCCGCGCTCAAAGCCCACGAGAAAAGCGTTATGCAATAGATTAAAAATTTTCTTCAACAGCAAAAAATCTACTCCACTACAAGCCAAATAAGCTCTAAAAAGTAAAAGTGAGGTCAAAAATTGTCTTTCGGTTCAGCCGGAGAAATAGCTCATACACGTAGCTCACAGCCCACAACTAGCAATTTCAGCAATTTCCAAGTGAACATGTACACCGGAACTTCGTCCACCGTACCAGAACTGATTTACAGCACAAACATCAGTTTAATAGCACTGGCCATGCCCTTCCTGTTTACTGTTGGCCAAATTGCTGCCCTGTCAACGTAGACATGTACACAGTTCACATTAGGTCATTGATTTTATTACATATACATTACTAGACGTTCCGCGTGGCGTCGCCCGCGTAAGTTAGGAATTTCAAAAACCGTACATTTTTCCTCAAAAAAATAGTCTATGTCCCTTCACGTGGTCCTCTCTATATCTGTGTCAAGTCGTGCTAGTAGCTCCTGAGATTAGCGCGTTCAAACAAACAAACAAACAAAATATAAACAAACTCTTCCGCTTTATAATATTAGTATAGACTAGATGACGTCTGCAACTCCGTTGCGCCATAATTCGTTTATCTCGTGACAATTTTTCGATTTTCCGGGGAAAATGTATTCTATGTCCTTTCACGGGACTCGAAGTATCTTCATACCAAATTTTTGGAAAATTGTATCAGCGGTTTGGGCATGGAAAGGTTAGAGACAGACAGACACAGTTTCCTATTTATAATAATAGCATGGATTATTATAATTAATTATTAATTAATTATAAAGCATAATTTATTAGCTATCAAAGGGGTATTAAAATATATTTTTTTGTGAAAATGTATCGATTCCTTATTAATTTAATAAGGAATCGCAAAAGTTATTATTTATTGATTTTTAGCTACTCAAAAGCAACAAAGGTAGATAGAGACAGTGATAAGTAGGTTTTTCTCGTTACAACAGAATTAGTTTTACAATGGTCACAACTCACGAGTTTTTCACAATTAGTTTTAAGAAGCATAGCTTTTAAATCGCGTGCTTGGAGCGCGGCGACCGAATCAAGAAACTCCGTAACGAAAAAGAAAACCTAACCTAACCAAAGACCTTTAACGTCGTTTCAGTTCGGCAGACTTCGGCACGGTGTTTATGTGCGTGCTACTTGACGTATACGTGTACTGTGTAGGCTAGATGCTATGCAATAATATAAGCTTTATTGCGGTAGCCCCCAGCGCCTCACGTACTTCTTAATAATTATTGTTATCAATCAGTATTAATTTTCGTTTCCATTTTGTTACTTTAACTTTGATTGAAGTAATATCTATTTGTGGATCAATCTTGCGGTTGATCTTCTAACCTGGCTAACAGATTTTAATGTAGTAATAATAATTATAAACTCTTTATTTGCATCAATAAAAATACGAAGAGCGCAAACTGGCGGTCTTGCCGCTTTGAGCGGTTTCTTCCAGTTATAGTAGTCAGCAATAGAAAAATAACTCAAGAGATTAGTTTATACGCTGTACTCGAGCATAGCTAATTTAAATAAACAATTTAAACATAATTAAGTCTAGAACATTCTCATCGTGGCGTACCTAAACTGTTAGGTAATGTGCAGAGCCAGATGCCTGCTAGTGACAAGGTGTCTGCGGGTGCAGAGGTTGATACTAATATTTATTATTATTAATTAAAATTATCGGAATCTAGTAATTATTTAATAAGATAATTACGTCTTATTCGAAAAGCGGTTTAAAGGTTTAAACATAATATAGAATAGAGGTCTAAGGTAATTCAAATTATAGAGATAGTAGTTGTTCAATAGGAATTAGGATACTTAATTAGAAAAGCGGTGTAAAGGTTTAGGCATGTAGAGGTACACTATTTGTGACGTAGACGACAGGTTACAATAATTAAACATACTTAATTGTAATAATGTGATAATAATAATGAATCAAAGAGTCAAATAATAATAATAATATTGTACAAAGAAACATAGTGACTTGTGAACTGTGCAGTCGTTTTGCCTTGAAAATAAAGCAATTAGTGATTTTCATAACAATATAAAACACAAATTGTAACATCTTAGAAACATCATCCATTATTTCCAAAGATAACGAAGGTTTACTATTTACAAAATGGTTCTATACTATAATGGTTATGTTCTATACTAATATACATTAATTATGTATTAGAGTTCATAAAACTTTGACTTATGTTACATTTTTTAATACTATACTCTTTTGATTTCTTATTACGATGTCTAATAACTTTGTTAACTTTGATATTTTTGCCTCACGAAAAACAAAGCCGGTGACTCGGAATGACCCCTCGGAAAGGGCGGCCATTATTTTCCTATTGAAGATGTGCCCCGCGAACTAAATCTATATATATAAAACTCAAACGTGACTGACTGACATGGTGATCTATCAACGCACAGCCCAAACCACTGGACGGATCGGGCTGAAATTTGGCATGCAGGTAGATCTTATGACGTAGGCATCCGCTAAGAAAGAATTTTGATAAATTCCCACCCCAAAGGGTTCAAATAGGGGACGAAAGTTTGTTTATAATAATACTTCTTAACGCGAGCGAAGCCGCGGGCAAAAGCTTGTAACATTATAACTTGTTATGTTTCTTTGTTATTTTAGTAGACTCGGAGTATAATATTATTTTTTCTTAACCTAAAAAGTAACTTATGTCTTTCTCTTTAGTCTTAAAGTGGGTATTAAAATCTGTAAGTTTATCCGTAATGCAATATTATTTTAATATCCTAAAACTCGACTTGAGTCACAAACTCTAACTTTTAAAAAGTTTTGTTACTCGTCTTCTGATACTGTAGACCATGATACTGTAGACCATGATACTGTAGACCATGAATATTTTCTCTTTTTGCGATATTTCATGATGAAACATTTTGTGGGGCGAATGCAAACGTGTTGTAGATCTTTTATGATAATAATAATGGTGTAGAAAATACCTACCAACAATCTTCTAAATTAAGTTGTACTTATCTACCATAACGTTAAACGTATGACATCACTCAAATCCTTTCAGAATGTTGTGAACACAGAGTTGTGAACATCTGCGCTGTATATTCAGAATCATTTTACCTGGGGGTTATGTAAAAGTGAGCCTTAAGTCCTCGGAATAAATTCTATAAGATGTGAAATATCTCCTGATGTAGATTGCGGCTTCGCGGTTAACATATCTGAGAGTAAGGGAACATTCCTTTATCAAACTATGTTAATGTAGAAGGGGATTTAGTTTTAATCATAATCTGAAGTTTATGCATTATATTATGTTATGTACTCGTAACAATATTATGTAGCTTATAAAGTTTAGATACAACTTAAGTATGATATCAGAATTATTGTTTGTTAGGTTTTCATTCGGGATATTTCATTTCAAGTAATGGTTCCACAAAATAATACGTTCATAGTGCTGAATTTGTTTAGAGTAGTGTTCTTTATTTTATTTATAAGTATTTATTTGATGTACTTTAGGCCAAAACGTGACGAAACGAAGCGCGGTTGCTAAGCGATTTATAGTTCTAAGTATCAAGTAATACATACATCTATATGCATACAATGTTATTTATGTTATACAGCTCATTTAATTTCGGTATTTGAGTTTTGACCCTTACTAATTTCAGACGACAGAAACAAAACGTACAAATAAACATTATGACAAGATTATGAAACAGATTATGATAAAATGCACGGACTAACCCAATATAGACATAAAAATATCACCATTTAAGGGTATGTAAATAAAGGCTATATTTTGGACGTTTTTTGCGACCCTCCGAAACATACTTAGCGCGCGCAAATAGTTTTACACCGACCATCCCTAAATTGTTCCCAACTGTTATTAGCTGCCAAATAAAATATTTGCAGAGCAATCCCTGTGTGTAATGGAGATAATATTTCGTACCAAATAAGACAGAAACTTAGATGATTTCTAGCGTTGATATTAATATGTTCTAAAACTAGAGATTGAAAGGAAACTTCGCGGGAAATGGGAATCTTATTTTTTTTTGCAACAAAAACTGGACCTCTTTTAACTAAACCGATTTTCTATGTATATCGGGACCTTGGGTGCCAGAAAAGAACATAGGGTAGTTTTTACTTTGACAAAGTGTTACGCCATGATTTTCTTAGTAGCATCAGGGCACTTAGACAACTTGATAATTTCGGCTGCGGAGGTTCCAAAATATATGCGAGAGAGGATTTGCCATATTATGTACCTAATGCATGCTCAGTGCCATTGTGCTTTCGATTTGTTATATCAAATATTATCTTAAACATTTTTAAATTTCTAACTTCATCAACCACTATCAAATAAATACGTTTTTTTCAAGTACAGTTTTTTTTCAGCGACCCCGGCAACAAAGCCTGGGTGGGGTGCTGCGGCGGGAGGGGAACTGGAAGTGTTTCCTGCTGACCCTCATGATCGTGGGCTGCCTCGCGTCCGTCGTGTGGTGCAGCACCGCCGAGATCGACCGCGAGCTCATCGACCTTAACACGTGAGTCGTAGAGCTCATATTAGACGTGTATGCCCACGAGCAAGCCAACAAGCATGTCCCACAGGCTTCGCTGTATAAGAGCCCCCGCAAACTGCAAACTTTTTGTCGGCCGATATAGTTTCTAGTTGAATCCTTAATAAGTATGAAGATAAAGTACCTATATAGAGATGGGCACTGTCAACAATTTGTATCGACCGAAAATATGAACTTAAACCACAATTCGGTTAATCTATCGGCCGACTAAAAGTGGCTTTTATAAGCTGGCCTGCCGCGACGGTAGCTCACTGTCCAGTCCTGTTAGTAGTGGAGCCTGTTAGAATTTCCCGCGTGCATCTATCGTAGGAGCAACTTCATCCATCTACAAAATATATTTATATAATGTATAACTTTACAAGTACGCTTGTAATAATTGTCTGGCTATCTTTATAATATCGAAAACGAGAGTTTTACAAAAGTAGTACATAACTATATTTAGTCATCTATGGTTGTACCGTGTACGCCCGTTTTCTGTGAGACCAATGTTTTAAACAGCACAATATCATCAGTATAATAATTATTATTATAGTAGTGAAAATACCACACATTGCCAACATTTACTTAAGAGATGTAGTGTGTTTATTTAATTGTTTTATTAACATTCTGTTTACCAACTAATAACATTATTATTTATAAATACACGGATTGCATATCCAGATACTTGGATCCTCGAGTACGCCAAAGGTCAGTTTTTATTCATCGAAACGTTATGGTTCTTATGTTATAAAGACACATTCGCTCAAACGCAGTTATAAGAAATCCAGGAATTCAATCAATTATTAATCCTTAGCCAATACGTTTTCTTTATCTCTTCTTTGTAGATTCGCGGATCAAAATGTTTGGAATCGACATAAAAGGAGTCGAATGTCGAAATGTCGAGTTCATAATATTAGTATCGTACGCTTATGTCAATAACTTGCAATTTTGATCAGCGATTCTTTATAAAGAAGATATAAAGAAATACGTGTCGGTTAAGGCCTCAGTTATAAACATCAACAACATAGAATCAATGATAAATAAATTACGGAAAGATTAATTTATTTCACGGCAATCGTTCCGAGAGTTGTGAACTTTGAAAAGCTCGGCGCTTTCAGACAGTTCCGCTGATTTGTGCTTTCCCACCGCAAGCTTAAAGTTTGGAAGTTTCCCAATTTTTCTCGGGCTTAGAAAACCTAATTAAGAACAAATGGCTTATTAATTGGATAAAAAAAAATATTTAAACACCAAGTATTAAGCCCCAGATTTAAGGATTTATTTACTATTGGATTGAATTACAGTATTATTATTTAAAATTTGTTTTTAAAATGCTTTTTAATAGGTTTAGTTTACATCTCAAAAGCTTTGACGAAAGTTTTATAAGCTAATCAAAAAACTTCGGACTTTAATACTTACCTAAATAAAGTAAATACGTTAACTAAACAAAGAACCTATTCTTAAAATGTAATTAAACAGTAGAAGGTATAAGCAATAATGAAGCAAAAAGGTAGTTAGTCACATACAGGAAGTCGTTTGTAATAAGGAAAATGCCCACTTGGCTAATGCATAAAAGATATTATTTCTTGTTTTCCCCCAAATTGGTAAGAACCTAACTCACGGGAAGTCAGATATTTTGTCCGATACAATCAGGTAGAAAGGTGAACAGATTAAAAATATTCTTGCCTGCGATTTTGATTACATTTTTAATACTATGGTATTGTAGTGTCCTGCTTTGTGGCGCTTGGATCGCGCTGGAACCGAATTTTCTTCTGGTAAATATCTATCATAATATTATGCCCATAGGGACTGAAAGACAAAGGCAAAAGGAAAAGGCATTAAACTTTATTATTGACATTTCAGTGAAAAAACTAGGTAAAAAATAGACAATATATTATATAATATAATAATTATAATTTTCTAAGTACTCATACGCAGAATATTGGAAAATTAATAATGAATGAGTTAACACCTTATTCAAAACATAATATTGAACATAAATAGAACATGTACTTTTTATAAGGTACCACACCACGTAAATAGCACTGTAAATACAGATGAGAATTCACAAGCACCTTATATGTCGACATAAATATGCGAGCAGAAAAAGTACATATGCTTTGATTTTTCGTACGCTCTGCGTATCAATAATTCATTGAGTGAAAAAAATGTCTTTTGGGAATCTCTCAGACAGAACCAATAAATCGATATGTACCTTAATAAGCATCGATTTCAGTAATTGAGAATTTTGTTAGAAGTATAAAATACATCACAACGAAATTATAAATAGGCATAGAGTTATTATGTACTAGTACTTATATATTATGTCAGTGTAAATAGGGTTATCTTCATTGAGATACTATAGCAGGAGAGAGCCTTATATCAGTGTACAAGCGTCAAAAGCGTGTAATGTTATGTCCTACTTACTAGGACATAACAAAGGAGTCGGTATGCATATTTCATGTAATAAAAGTGATAATAAAGGTTTTTATTGAACATTTTATGCCAGATATTGTTGAGTTCTATGGTTCCGCTAAATTATAAACCATAAGAATGGCCAAAGAATGCCTCAAACACGTGGATTTAACATTAAATACGTAAGTTTTGAACAACGTTTTTTGGACTTTTCAATTGGTATTTTTGTAAGCTAAAAAGGATAATATTTAAGTTTAATAATCCCTTATTCGTGCTATGTAAGGCATTAGTGCTAAAAATGTCACATTAATTACTAATTTGACTACAAAGGTTGCATAGCTTTTTACGTGTGTTTACGGATTCTCATTACTTGAACTATAGTTTATCGATATCATGAACTAAATGACTTTCTTTTCTGGCTTTAAATGTGCTTCGAAATGATCGACAAATAGAAATATTCAAGAAAATAAACGCACACTACTTGTATGAAAATAAGCACAAAATGGCCACGCGATGACTGGCTAAGACTACATCTACCTATATATCCTTAATCTGTGGTTATCTTATTTCTACAATGACGTAGGTCCATGAAGGTTTTCATGGAAAAGCTACATTTATCGTTTATGGGTAATGTGCACTCCATTACGAGTCATTTATGGTGAATATATACTGCGTTTCAATTCGTTTATGAGTTGTAATTATATAAACGCATAAAAACGGAATATGTTCTAAGGTCAGCCTCGGATTCATAAATAGGCCATTAAATAAGCCACGGCCTGGTGACAGCGTCCATAGAGGCCCTACAGATGAAGTAAATGGGGCTGCGGATATAAAGTGGTCTGTAACTCTCATCAGTATTCTAAGTTCTAACATATTATAAGATTCTAGTATCACAGTGTTTGTGAATTGTGCGTGAACTTCTCCGAAACGGCTCAACGGATTAGTTTGTATATACATTCGTTAAGTAGTACGGCTTGAGAATAGGTTTTTATCTACTTTTTATATTAATGCTAGAAATGTATTTTTATGGTAAAACAAAATCCGGGTCAGCTAGTAAAAAATAAACACCCCGCAAATTCGGCCTTGTCCCAGGTACCCCATCAAGCGGACTGTCCGAGAGTCTCCGTGCGACGTGGGTTACGCGTACATCCCCATCGCCTTCGTGCTGCTCCTGTATCTGGTGTACCTGGTGGAGTGCTACCACAGCACAGCACGGATACAGCTGGCGAGGAGGGTTGATGTGGCAGCCGTGAGTGCGAGAGTACACGCCATGAGAACGGCGACGCCGAGGGTGTGGTGAGTTTTTATAATATTTTTTTATGAAATAAGGGGAAAACGAGCAAACGGGTCACGTGATGGAAAGCAATTCTACAGTCGCCCATGGACATCATAAATGTTGCAGGTGCGTTGCCGGCCTTTTAAGAGGAAGGCGCTCTCTTGAAGGTTTGCAGGTCTTATTTTGTCGTTGTTTATCTGCATTTACATCGAAGGTCAAGCTGAATTGCTAATATTAGATCAACTAATGCAATAATATGAAATACAAATTATGGTCAAAACCGTGAAACAAGTCATAAGATTTTATATAGTCCATAATTTAATGTGTACAGTGTAACGTCTCCATGTTAGGCCACAGAATGGGATTAGAAGATATTAATAGACGTTGTTCGTAGTTGCTCATCATGGGCCAATATGGCGAGGCTACATTAGACTAGGTATAATTATCAAGCTCATGTTCATTTTCCATTTTCATTTGGCGTTTTTTACTCCAAGAGACGCTTCTGAACACAAAATTAAACATAAGCGCCGAATTTCTAAAGTAAAAGAAACATACATTCGAATGAACACAAAAATCTTTTCATAAATTATACAACAGTTTACAACTTTTTGAAGTGTGTAAAATATTGCATACTCTGATAAAGTAAACGTAGACATCACAAGGTTTCAAGCGATAACACAAAATTGTACACAAAGTATTTTCCACATAAAATGTTTTTCTGTAGCCAACCAGCAACTATAAAGAAAAACAATTTCATGTTGAAAATTAAACACTGTTGCTCGCTGGAAGTATAGTTTTATTTTTATTGCACAAGTAGCCGACTTTTATCGCTTCAGTTTTTTCAATAGACTTATTTAGCGATTGACTGGGTCTGGAAAATGATTATAAAAGTGCTTTTAAATTGTACGAGTTACAAGTTACAACAGTGTTATTTATTTTGCCTTATAGTAAGCTGTTGCCCGCGATTTCACCCGCGTCAAAGTAAAATTTATCCTCCTTTTTGGAAGTCGGTTAAAAAGTAGCCTAAGTTACTCCTTACTACATCAGCTATCTACCAAAAAAAGTCCCGTCAAAATAGCTCCAGCCGTTTCAGAGATCATCCGGAACAAAGAGACAGACAGACATACAGACGAAAATTGTAAAAAATTTTGTTTTGGTGAGTGTAGCGTATATAAATTCATATGCATGTAGTAACAAACGGTTCTTTCAATATTACAAACAGACACTCCAATTTTATTTATATGTATACATAGATTATGATGGACTAGAATCTAGAATCTAAATGAAGACCGTAACGTACATCCTTACGGGATAACTGTATCCTATGTCCTTTCCCGGGACTCAATGTATCTCAATACCAAACATCAAAATCAGTTCAGCGTTTAAGCGAGAAGTGACAGTGATTTTTCTATCATGGGAATCGATCCCACGACATTCGATTCAAGAGCCACGCTCTTAACCACGGAGGCGTTACACTTTTACATCATTATACAGCACAAAAACATCAATAAACGACTTGGTCAGTAAAACTATAAAGAGAAGCTATGAAAGTATACTGTAATGTCGCACTTTACAGCCCAAATGCTTTTATGGATAATAAACAGGCGCATAAAAATATTGAAAATTCTTCTCACATTCTATATTTACTTTGTCGTCGTGATATTAAAATTTTTGTGGTACATAAAACACATTGTTTAAACTACTTAAAGATTTAGAAACTTAAAAACCTGAAATACTTTATATACACTTTAATTTACAGATTTTACATGTTTCTAATATGAGCCATACTTTCAGACTAATTTACTGACATCTTAAATTTGTCATTGGTTATTTTCTTAAAATACAAAGAGGATATATATTCGACCGAACATGCCGCCCACCAAGGACATCTTGTAATGTCCTTAACGGGAGAGCAATAACTGAAATAATAATGATACATTTCTAAGAGGTAACTGATTATGATAACAAAATACAATTGTATAAGTAAACTGAATATAAACAAGCAAATTGTCTAAAAATAACGTTTATCGCTTTGGCAGCACACTTTAGCAATCTGTATTTGCAAATATTATTGAATTTCTTTATATTCCTTTCTAATGACCCAGATCTTTTAATACTCTACTTTTACTAAGCTTTGCTTTAAAATCTCTTTCTCTTCTATGACTGTCTAGTCTTTAAAATATTTTCTGGCCATTCTCAACGATCAACATCTCTGTAATCATTTTTCTGTTCTCTTCTCTCCTTATTTGCAATTTTTCTTTCTGTGTCTCCCTTCCACATCTCGCTTGTTTAAAGTTTAAGTTACATTTTCATATTTTTATTTGTATCGACGATAAATTATTATTATCCTTTTGGACTTGACACTCTTGACATAGTATACCTCAATGCTTTTGACACTCTTTAGTCTATTCTATGACGTCTATCTGGCATGTTCGTTTTAGGTACTTTTTCTAAAATCAAAACTTTTTCTTGACTTTTTATTCTATCTGACTGTTATGACGTTTTTGACATAACCTTTGAATTTTTCAGAATTTTTCCACAGTGACATATTTTGATGATATTTATTCCAAGTTATTTAGAATGTTATTAGACGTCTTTCTTCTTTATTAGTTTTTCTCGATTTTCTCTAGCTTCTTCGTTTATTTTTATGTCCCCTTTTGTTACTCATTTTTCACACTATTTACTTTACTCACATTTTCATCTAGCGCTAGCTCGTAAGACCATATTAAATTCTCAAGAGGTCCTACTGCTTTGCTTATAATAAAAGGACCATATTATTCGACTCAAGAGATCCTAGGGACCATATTTAAATTACTCTCCTCAGAGGTCCCAAGGACCATATTACTCGAATATCCATACCATGTTTAGAACTCTAAGGTCCCTTTTTGAGTCACTCAAAGGCTGTAAAGCTTTATAAACTGTATTTATTTACTTCTCAATGTTGCTATTACAAGCCATGTTATTTGACTAAATTATGACACAAAGTACTTGTCAGATGTATCTTTTTACACCCTAAGTAGGTTACATACCTACTTCGACGGAACATGCCGCCCCCCAAGGACATCTAGTGATGTCCTTAACTAAAGAGCAGTAGGTACAATTTAATAACAATGATAAGATGTCAAGTCCTAGCTGCTGAATAATACGTCTAGAAAATACAATAACACAATACAAATTACAATAACTGAAATTAAGCAATTAACTAGAAAAAGATATAACATTCTTAACTAAAAATACCTATATAAAATTATGTTGAAAGGCAGGTGAGCTTTGCTCTTTACAAAATATTGTTTCTTTCTTTTTCTGTTTCTGTCGTATAGCCTTTTATCATATTCGTCTTTCATTTTCCATCCTCTCTCTTTGCTTAGATATCCCTCTGGTTGTTTAAAACACTTTATGGCTATACTTAACGTACCTCTGTAATCTACTTTTTTGTCTTTATTTAGTTTCTTTACTTTGTACCTTCCTTCCACATCTCTTTTGTGTATATTTTCATTTATATCCTGATACTTTCTATTTTCTTCAGTCATCTTTCTTTTTACTCTACGGCTATCCATGGACTTTGGTTCCCAAAACCTTTTCTTCATCATCCTCTTATCATCATTATATCTCCTTTGCACGCTCACTATTGGCCGTTGTTGGCTTGTTTTTACAAAATGTGTCATAACATCTTCTACTTCTTTAGTGGACTGTATATATTTTTTATTTTTAGAAGCCTCGTTTCCGGTTATCACACCATGAGGAGGGTGTATGAGGGTATTGTGTTTCTTGCCACATTCAAGGCATCGTATCTTTATCCTGCACACCTTCACCCTGTGATTGGGAATCAAGCAGTTATAACACAGGTGCTTGTTTTCAATAAATATGATCTTCTCATCATAAGTGAGGCTCCTAAATTTTTGACACTTATTAATATAGTGTTCACTATCGCAATATTTACATTCAATAATTCTCGACTTATCAGTGTTATGAACTCTTCCATGTGTTGTTTCTCTCATATTTTCTGCCTTTTTTGTATCTACATTATTTACAACTTCCTTAGCACGTCTGTTTTTACTTGCCTGAGTGCCTTCTAAAGATCTAAATCTATATTCTAAAAATTCAACAAGCATCTCTAAAGTAGGAAGTTTGTCTGTTCTCTCTCTATTTAACCTTTCTTCCCACTGTTTTAATGACTCTGCGTCCAGTTTATTTACACATATGTATACGATTATAGCATCCCAGCTACTGGTATCCACTCCGATGCTGGTTAATCCGCTCAAGCAATCGGTTGTGGTATCAAGTAGGCACTTTATAGCGACAGCTGACTCGTATTTACAATTTTCTATAGCCATTAGTTTTTGTAAATACGCATTCACTACGACTCTTCTATTGCTGTAACGTCTTTTTAATCTTTCCCATGCTTGTTGGTAATTGTTGTCAGTGACCGGTATGTGTCGCAGTAAAGTTGCCGCCTCCCCGACTACGTGCATCTTTAAATAATGGAGTTTTTGGACATCCTTTAGTGCTTTGTTACTGTCTATTAAAGACTCAAACTGGTCTTGAAACGAATTCCAATTTGTATACGATCCGCTAAACGTTGGAATTTTTATTGCAGGAATTTTGACATCTATTGGACTCAGTTTATTAGCAGCTGGTGTCGGAAGATTATCTGTACTGCCTGTATTTTTCTGTTCTAATTGTTGTAAAGCTTCCAACATTGCCACATTTGTTTTAGTGTATACTTCTTCACATTCATAATATACGTCTTCAGCAATGTAAGGAGTGGTTCTCAATTTTTCATTGTCATACGTATTAAAAAGCAAACTATGATTTTGCTCTACTCTGTTCCATACTTTGTGAAGCAATTGTAACTTTATATTAATATAATTTGTACATTTATCTTCCTTAGGCATTGTCATAAACTTCTTATGTATTCTGGATATCTGTTCTAAAAGTTCCAGCTGAGCATTAATTACTCGTTCCATTTTGCCTATTTTTAAATACAATATCAATATTTACAAATTATCTTTCAAATCCTTCTTCGTCTTGACACTATTGTCACTCCTTTGTCTAAATTCTATGACGTCTATCTGGCTAAAGGTATTTTTCCACAAATAAAACCTTTTTTTCTCTTTGACTATTTTGACGTCTTTGGCATGAATTTTTCTACATTGACTTTTTACAATATTTATTATGTTACGTATTTTTATTTCTATTTGAGCCTTTCCTCTATATTATTCTCTATTCGTTTTTCTTAGTCTCTTTGCTTTTCTTTTCAGGCTCTTTACCCTTCTCTCATTTTATACGTATGGACTGTTCACTCACCTCCTTTTAAATAATGTAGCGATAGCGATCACAATATTCTCCGTTTTCTCCTATTCTTTTGCTCGATGGACCATGTTCTGAACTATTGCTTGACCATTTTTGGAGTTGAAACCCTCCAGCTTTCATCATTTCGGTCATTTCTCTATAAATTTCCTTTGCCTTATCAACATTGTCTGCTCCTGATAATAGATCGTCCATGTAGTAGTCTTTTAAGGCAATTTTGGAGGCAATAGGATAATTTTCTTTCTCATCATAAGCCAACTGTTGGACCGTTTTCGTTGCCAAATAAGGCGCACATGCTGTACCAAAAGTAACTCTTGTCAGATTAAACTCTTTTAGACTGCCATTTATCTTCCATAAAATTCTTTGCAGATTTGCGCATTCGTCTGTCACTTTTATCTGCCTGTACATTTTGATACAGTCAGCAACAAAGGCTATTTCATGCTTACGCCATGTCATTACAATCTGTCTCAATTCTCGCTGTATAGTGGGACCCACCAGCATATTGTCGTTAAGGGAAATACCATTAGGAAGTTTCGACGATGCATTGAAGACAACTCTAACTTTAGAGGTAAGTTTATCACGTCTCACAACTGCGTGGTGTGGTAAGTAAAATATCTCCTTTGTACTTTTATTACTATCTTTTTTATCTACTTTTGTCATATGGCCAAGTTCTAGATATTCTAGTATAACTCTATTATATTCATCTTTCAAATCCTTTTCTTTACTCAATTGCCTTTCTAGTTGTTCTAGACGCTTCCTGGCCACACTAAATGTATCTCCATAATCGATATTTTTGTCTCTAATTGGAATTTTTACTATATACCTTCCTTATATGGATATTCGAGTAATATGGTCCTTGGGACCTCTGAGGAGAGTAATAATATGGTCCCTAGGATCTCTTGAGTCGAATAATATGGTTCTTGGGACCTCTGAGGAGAGTAATATGGTCCCTAGGATCTCTTGAGAATTTAATATGGTCTTACGAGCTAGCGCTAGATGAAAATGTGAGTAAAGTAAATTAGTCTGAAAGTATGGCTCATATTAGAAACATGTAAAATCTGTAAATTAAAGTGTATATAAAGTATTTCAGGTTTTTAAGTTTCTAAATCTTTTAGTAGTTTAAACATATTAGTAAGGCCGATATTGTACAGCTGCTAACAAAATTTTAAACTTAATTTTAAACTTGGCAGGTTTTTGTGCTGTACGTAACACTTGATGAATTGTATACAGTTTACTTAATTAGATATTATAATTATATAATTATTTTAACCTGCCAAGTTCAAATTTAGAAGTATTATGGATCAGGCTGTTGATGAAGATGATTACGATCGATGAAATGCATCTGAACTTAGCATTGGATTGGATTTCAACTCTTTTTTGGGCCAAACATTAGCCGATAGGAACTTGGCCCCATTTTTACAGGTATGTTTTTGATGGGATTCAATCATACACTCCTTTTGTTTATAATCGCCTGTATAATTTAGCAACTATCCAGGCGTGGCATCTCTACGCTCATCATGATAGCTCATGTGAAAATACTTTGAGTCCCGGGAAAGGAAATAGGATACTTTACTTCGGATTCTTAACACGAAATATTATAGGAATTATTAGACAAAATGTAATTTTTATTACTGTGTATAATATTTATTTGCATTAAGATGAAAATATTCTATTTATAAGAATATTACAAAGCTTTTAGAGTAAACCTTGTTTAACATTATTCCCTTATGAACTTTTGAAATTGCTGTCTCTTTATCACCCAAATTATATTACATCGCGTTAGAAAGAGAAGACAAATAAATGAGGCAAAACACTCATTAAATCTCACTCCATCATACCCTTTGAAAAGCATTTCGTTATTTAAGGCAGAAAATCAATAAGGGTCCTTCCACACGACGCTTTTTACGCTGGTTTGTATCGATACAAACGCAAGCTGAACGCTCAGCGAACGCAAGGAAGCCGACAAGTTTTAAACTTTATATCTGAAAAACGCGATCAAAACGCACAGAACACAGAAGAAACGCACGTCGTCAGTGCGCAAATAATACGTCATGTGGAAGGGCCCTTAGTACAGTCTAAATCAAGAAGTACAGAAAAACTAAATTTTAGCAGAATAACGTATTCCTGAAATAGTAAATTAAATATTTCAGATATTGTGGCGCTTCTGCGGATGACACAATACAGAAAAGACATTGTGATAACTTGAATAAATTATTAAATAAATTAAAAACTTCACTCGAATGTGATATTGCACATAATTATAAATATTGTATTACAATGATATCACGATGTAATATGACGTAATAGGTAATACCGGCACCGTGATAATAAGGTTTACTTGAGTAAGAGAATATTAAAATATTGTAGTTACTGTCTAATTATTCTCACTAAAACATGGAAACAAAAGCTTAAAGAATGGTCGTGAAGGTAGCGGAAAGTCTTAAAATTTAATAATAAAGACGTTGCAAGCATTTTTGTCAAGCGTAGACGTTTTTAGGGAGAAAATACTATCTGGCTAGTTCTTCTGGTAACCACGCTTTTTCCAATATTTTTAATTAAAAAACTGCCTTTAAATTCCACAACACATAGCACATTTAGCCTCCCAGGTACTATAACGCAACACGGGCGTTATCGTACCCCATAAATGGATATCTTTTATGTTGATATTATCACTTCATTATCCATTGTTGGACGTCATAAAATGCACAATGAATTCTGGAATATTCTAGTACAATAACCGAGCATTTAATTAAAACGAAAAGAGTTTACCTTCAATTGTGAATAATTCAACAAAAGCCTATTTTCACCAAAATGGTTTGTTGCTTTTATCTCAAGCAATTGACTAACCGACGTACTCAGGGACATTTAACTATGATTAACCTTCGATTTAATGAAGAGTTCGACAGAATGATAATGTATGCGACTTATGATTCTCAAACTTTTAAATTAATTACATTTCAATAATGTTCCACTCTGAGCGCGTTAGTTAATTAAATTAACCTTATTAAACAGATTCCGCGATCCTTTTGACCCTACAGTTTACTTATGGATATTGTAAAATACATTAATTATGTTTTTGAGTATATAAAATTATTGATTATTATTTATTATTCTAGTGCTAAGAAACAATAACCAGACTACGCAAAGTAGTCTATAAATATATTATACAGGAAACTACCAGTAATATTATATGCCTACAATCATTATTACTTGACCCCTATTGAAATTGTGTTTCAAGAAATAAGGACCTGCGCGTTGATAAATGGATTTTCAAATGTGTTAGTCGCGCTAAAACTCAAAAACGGCTGAACGAATTGGGCTGATTTTAGTCTTAAAATATTCGTAGAAGTCCAGGGAAGGTTTTAAAGTGACACAAAGTTCACCGGGATAGGTAGTCTTATACAGTGTGAAATTTTAATGGTTGTTTTCCCGCAGTAAAATGATTCTATCTTAGTAGTACAATAGATATTTTGTAAAGTTTTTTTTGTTCAAATCAAAAAAAAAATTCGGTCGGGTCCATAGTAACTCGCGCCTATCGGCATAAAGTTTCCATAGTACGTCATACAAAATATTTTGTATTTTCAAAAAATAACATGCATGGTTCGATAGTACTACTATAGGTAAATCGTTCTGCTGCGGGAAAACAACCACTAAAATTTCACGTTGTATATAAAAATGGATTTTCAAATGTATTAGTCGCGCTAAAACGCGAAAACGGCTGAACAGATTGGGCTGATTTTAGTCTTAAATTATTCGTAGAAGTCCAGCGAAGGTTTTAAAGTGACACCTGGTGACACGACGTTCACGGGACATCTAGTATTTTATTATTATTTCGTAACTTACTATCTACACTACGGAAGCATAGTAAAAGTTGCATGTCAGTGTAAAATAACTCTGAACGAACTGTACAAAAAGTGATGTTACGGCGATATATTGGCGTAGAACATGCATGTTTTGACGCTAACTTACTACATGGATACATACAAATTCACAATGAAATGTTCGATACAACTTCTGTATGTATAACATAAAATAGGTATGTCCACATTATGCAATTTCATCTTCAATTTTCGTCATCTTTTTATTCAACTTTCGTTTGGCATATTCAATAATTGAATGCGTCAAAATCCTTACGCGTTGAAAGAAAAGTGTCATAGCGAGCGCTACGATTTCAACGCGCGTCACGGGCATGCCTCACGTTCGCTGTTGACAGCGCTATAACGCATGCCCTTGACGAACAGAAAAAGGCACAATGTGGACAAAGCCAATGATTACTATGATTGATAAAAATAGATAAACATAACACAACTGTATGTCGTTCAGAAAAAATAGTTCGTAAGGAATCTATGACAACGGTTACACGATCAGTCGGGCATCGGTTCAGTCCATCAGTCTGAGACTGACGCCAGAATGATAACAAAAAAATGATCAATCCGTCAATCAACCGGTTACACGATCATTTTTCTATCATTCCTGACCAAACTGATGGACTGAACTGATGCCAGACTGAGTGTGTAACCGTAGTCTAAAGTTTGATTATTGTATGAATCGGTAATGTGTATTACTTGGTGGCGCTTTTGGCGCCATATAACTGTAATACCCAAAGTAAAAAATCCCATTATATACAATTAGAAACACATTTCTATTTTAGTTGCTTTTATCGTTATTCACTCAGTATAGTATATATAATGTTTATTTTATACAGGTGGAAGGCGATCTGCTACCACTACGTGCGACGCAAGCGGCAGGTAACGAGATACAGAAACGGCGACGCCTACACCACCACACAGGTAACATAAAATCTAGATTTTATCAATAGAATTCCAATTGGTTTTTCCTTTACAAATATTGCATATCACAACAAATGTACTATCAGAGAAGTTGATTCCTAGGCAGATAGCGGACCTAAGCAATTTGGTCGCGTTATGTCAAACCCATCCGATCGATCACAACTAACATTGGATTTACATAAGCCGACCAAATAACATAGGTCCGTCAACAGCCTAGGAATCAATTACCTCGATGGTACAATCACATAAATTGATTAATTCCAAGTGAGTCATGAATCATGGTCTTGGCTGGGCGTAGTCGGCACAAAATCTGCCCGCCATTTGCTTATGAATCAATTTCTCTACTAGTACATAGCATATAAATGTATATTGATACATGTGGAAACAAGTGAAAGCTTGTGTTACTCTGCACATGCAAGTGCTGGCTCGAAAAAATATTTAAATTCATTGCTGTTTATTTTATCAAAATCAGAATATTATAATGTATGTTTTATTATACGTAAAAAGACTCGACTTTAACTTATAACTCTAAATATTTTACATTCAAATAACACAATATAATTTAAGTTTTATAAATAAACATGAAATAAACGTAGCAGATGTTAATACTACGTCGCAGCCGCCGTAGCCCGTAGCACGCTACGCTGAAATAACTCTACGCAACATCTAGCCATTTTCAACCTAAAACATCACTGGCATATGGTTGTAACTCTTAAAAATTAAACCTTCTCGTGTCGCTTCAGGACTTCCAGTTATCCTTCAACCAAAATATAATTACTCGTGCAAATTGTATTAAGATTTCGCTCCATGTGACAGTTTCAGATAGAGTTCAAAACAAGGGATTATGCGACCTTTGTGAAATGTCGACGTAAAGGTGGCTTTCTGATCCCCGCGGCGAACGACCACGACCAACAAAAATTAAAATATAATGCCACTTTATGACCTAGGTCCTAGGCTACAGATTCTACCGATATTGTTCCAACCGCTGATTAATGCCGCCGCCACTTTGTAGTGGCGTTACATAGCAAAATTATTAAATCCAGCATTTATTAATAACAAAAAAAAAACTATGTGCATTGTCGCAGGACGCAGCGTCCAGTTTATTATTACAATATTTTGAAGTATCGTCATTCATCACGTCCCATTAAGTTGTGTCTCGATGTGAATTGACCTTTAGATAACTACAATATTATATTCCTAGACCGATGAATAGCACGTCTATAAATATCTGCTTTTTATTGTATAAATACTACGAGTGTCGTTATTAATTTGTGCTTGACCTTTTGATACCTCTATTTTATTCTAAAACGCAATATTATTAATTTCTAAACGAAAAAAGAGTTAGTACTATAAAACTAATAATATGCGTGATTGAAGACTACGGTTCTAAATAAAACCTGTGCTGAATAATAATTCTTTGCGTTAATATTATAAAAACTAATGTTTGCCAGTGTGCCTGTTTGTAATTTCTTTGCTCAAAAAGTAATAAATGAATATTGTGATCTTTGACGTGGTAGTTTTAAGCTCTGGCCAAAAACATTAGCATAAAAATAACTAGATTTAACCTTAAAATTACTCAAGGCTCATGCGTTCAAATACAATGTGTCCCAACACCAGTGTCACAAGTTGTCACACTCACAACCACAGATGTCACAATAATAATTAAAACGTATAATATCAGTTACACGTCCTTAAACAGCACGTTAGGCCGTTAAGCCTTCATTACACGTTATAATGAAACTCATTTCGCGCGCAAATTGTAGCAAACAAAACGCTTTAGGCTCTGGCCACCTGCCTCTGAATAATTATTATGCCCATGTAGGTACAGCAAAGTTTATCACAATTATACCTTATTGCTCTGTAATAAGGTTCAAAAGGGATACATCTATTTTAAATTATACCATCGAAGAAATTCATAGGTGACTGAAGATGGCTGACCTGCGTATTTTGGGTCGCATTATATTAAACTCAGCTGAAATATCACAACTAATTACTGAATTGACAACCCGATTAAAATATGTGTGGCGGTACCCACATTCGCCTAACATCCTACATCGCGCTATCGAAGTTTTCTGAGCGCGTCAGTATAATATATACGACAGCTGAAATGTATCACGTGGGCTCCGGCCTGACCGGGCATAACACCTCGCCCGGTCGGAAGATCTTCCTTTGGGCCTCCACGCATTATACCCACATTGGTGACCCCGACGTGATATGAACACGCAACCTTCTTAAACTGAAGTCCGCCATTTGCCTATAAATCAACTTCTGTGACATTGTATAGTCACTATACAATGCGGGCCTATAGGCGACGTATATGTTTTATATGTATTTGACGTATATATTCATGATGGAAGAGACTGGTCTCCACGACACAGGGAATCCTAGTGTGGAGACCAGAGTTTTGTGTAAGATTAGCGTGTAAGTTTTCTGTGAAATAAAGATATTTATTTATTTATTATTTATTTATTATGTTCGCACCATAGTATAGTGTATAACGTCGCCTATAGGTCCGGTACAAATATAATATTATTATTAATTATTATCATGGGCATTAGGTTGTTTAAAACTCTGACTACGAGTGATAATGAAAATATATTTTTCTTAGCACGTATCTACAAAAAATGTTTTACGCTTGGCAGCTATTATGATAGTCATAGTTTCCGATGCAATAAAAATGGCACGATCAACCCGGAGGCATTATTTTGGAACCTTTAGCTTTAAAGTGAAAATTTTCCTAAATAAACAAGTGACATCGCTATCCGGTACCTACAGTCTACAAATTATGCAAATCCGAAGATAGGCACCGTCCTTTGTTTGTTAAGGCTTACCTCGATGACTTGGCGCTCCAAGGAAGTATGGATGGACAGAAAATATTACTCACATGAAAATATGGAGTATAAACATTAAACGTGTCTGCAGATACATACCCTCTTACTAATAAAAACTTCTTAACCATGCGTTCAACGTGTGAATAGTTATACAGGAGTTTTAAGTTACACACACGTTACACAGAGTCTATACATAGAAATTTGTATGGAAATGACAGCATCGTCATACAGGCCTTATGTCAAAAAATGATTATTAGTAGAAAAAATCTTATGCACCCTCTATACACGCTGTGTAACTTTTTATTAGTAAGAGGGATAATATATAAATGGTAAAATCATCAGAGAACTGGATTTGGTTGATTGATTGACTGTGTTTAATTGTTTTTAAATATGCTAATCTAATAATGATTAAGTGATGACCAAGTAGGTAGCTATCAGCATTTAGCTAATCGAAGATACTACCGCTCTTGCTAAAAATTAATTCTATATTTTCGATTGTGAAGTTAGAAATCCAAAATTTTTAGATCATTATGAGTATGACAAAAGGCATAATGTGCATGCTTATTGTGCATTTGCCTTATGTGCGCCAAAATTTAATGTTCACCAGGATTCCTCGACTAAATATTTATACACATAAGACAAACAATCTTGCTAAACGGCGAAAACACTGCTAAGCATTTTTCATGTTACATCGAGTGAAAACTTTGTCAATAGAGGCTAAGCTATCACTTTTAGTCAACTTTGTCGATAGTATGTGATGATGATAATTTCCAAGTAAGGCTTCTTACAGACGAACGGCATTTGTCGACGGCACGCGTCGACGGCAGTCGCTGGTTTCTACTGCTGCGGTTGACTGCCGTTGACGTGTGCCGTACTCGTCTGTAGGCGCCCTAATTGTAAAGAATTTAGCTTTGACTAATAGTTGTAGCGCCTTATCCCAATGAGGTTGATGATAATGACTTACCCAGGTATACTACGAGCGAGTGAACACGCACAGCGCTAGCACGGCGTTTGCGCACGCGTGTTGCGGCCAGCGCGACGCCTCCAGGAACCTCGTGTTGGACTCCAAGACGCCCATCACCAAGGTCCGCTTCAGCAAGGGATTCGCTTTCGCCAATATTGAAGCGGCCAGTGGTAAGTATAATAAGCCATGTTGTTACTATCTAGCTATGTTGAGTTGAGGGAATGTCCATTGTCTATACCTTTCTCCAACTCAACAACCTACTGCTGTGTGTGTACAGTGTATTAAAAATATAATCACTGAACAAAAAAATGTTGTCCAAATCGAACGATTTTCGAATTGTTCTCTTTTAAAATATATTATCTCAAAGAATTCCATATTGTTTTTCCTTGAAAAACCGTATCAAAGACAATGATGTAAAATAAAATTCTCGACTCACTAGAAACGTGAAAATACAAAAATAACAGCTTAGTTACCAACTAATGAATTCGTTCATTATTCACGACGAAATTAAATTAATATTCGGGCCGACCTTAAATGTCTTTTGTTTAATTTATCGTCTTCTTGTGGACGAAATACGATAATAGCCAAGTCTGATCACGTCTCGTTTCGTGAAAATGGCCTTTCAATGAAAAGTCTAGCTGTGAGGCTGTGACAATACAGCATTGGTATTTGGCGCCGCTTTCTTAAGAAAGAATCTTGCCCCAGGCACTACAGTATTTGAAGAGTGGTTACTTCGCTCTGAAAATACTGTATAAATCATCCACAATGGATGCAAAGGCCTAGTTTTTTTTTACTTTTTATTTAAAAAAAATAGCCTTCTAATGTAATTGAAAACTGTAATCATCTAAATTAACAAATACTCTTTGTGTAGAATTCGAGGACCAGCGGTCGCGGTTTTTCGCGGAGCACGAGCGGTTCGATGATTTCATGGAGATGAGGGAGGGGCTGGACCTCATCGGAGTCAGCTCCTTCAAGGAGTACATGGTGGCTTACAGGTTTGTTAACATGCAACTAGTACTTATCGATCTTATTGTACATGTACAGTGGTAAAGTTAAGAACTTAAGAACCTTAAGAACCATGTCCTTGTCCGTTCATTACTTTAAAATTGATCCTCTATGATCAATGTCTACTATGACAAATGACAGGGATGAAACTTTCATGGAGATCACAAAATCCGCACATGGACGATGACATGCATGACATGAAAAGCACCCTTAGGATGACAGCGTTTTATCTTTATTTATCTAAAGGGATTATTGTACAAAAATGACAATTTCAAGAATTTCGGAAGAAGGTTCTGCTAAAATGCTATAGTATACCAACATTACATGTAATTAACTTGCGTTGGTTCTAATTTTGTATGCCAGCGAAAAGATCGTTGGAGAGGTGCATAGCAGTTAGATGAACTCACCATTTATCCCCAGGGATGCAGACCGGTGTCCATGGTACTCCTCGCAGCTTTTGTTCTGGACTCTCTCGTGTCTGCTGCTGTCCTGGCCGCTACGCATTATCATAGAGTGTAACACTGCGTACGTCCATTTTACGGTGAGTTTCAGAAGAAAAGGAAGATTTTTGATTTGTAATTATTTAGTGATAAGGATAACGTAGTAGAAAAGTAGTTAAAATAGTGCAACATGATTATACTGTACTAAGGTTGTTATTGTAGAAATATCTTCCATTTGTGTTGCAAATACGTATTTTTTTATACGCCAATATTAATTTCACAAACAATTCGAAGAAAACGTATACAAATACAAAAAAAATGTTGTAGAGTTCGATGCTTTTCATGTCTTTCTTTTGTTCAATATATTGTCACAATTTAACGACTTCATTTTATTCCGTCACCTAACAACCTGTAATAGCTCCCACACCGGATTCGGTGATGGTGGCCGGTTTCATTGAAACCAGGCCAGCTACGCAGGAGTAATTTTATAGTGCCCAAGTGTGTGCGCAGTGCACAAGAGCACTCTCTATTCCTTTACTCTCATAACCCAGTGGGACGGCAGACCGATACGACTGGCGAGAGATGAGGCGCAGGACCGACTTTTTACATGCCCATCCGAAGCATCGATCATCTTACTTGTCAGAAAATCAGGTGATCAGTCTGCATTGTCCTAACCAAACATGGAAATAACATGTTTCCAACGCGGGAATCGAACCCACGACTTCCGAGCCAAGAGCCGCGCTCTATACCACTAGACCACGGAGGCGTTAACCCTGTATACGAAGCCTTCGCTCACAATATATTCCCAGATATTCCATGAAAAAAAAACTCCGCACGAAGTTAAAAAAAAAACATTTTTCTTTTTACATGAAACCTCGCCTCAGGCTCAGTAATTACCGTCTTCCGGTTACTTTTAGATAGAGGCCGGATAAAATAAACCCATTAAATTTTAGCTGCAAAATGGAGTTCAGCATAATAATTGCTCTCAATTAGACGTATTAAAACTTTTGTAGTGGTAATAGCGCAGCTTCCGATTTTATACAGAGCTTAAGCTTAGGAAACACTATTTTTAATTAATTATTCCAGGAGATGAGGCTTTCCTTGACATAAAGGCAAAATTCACTTCAATTAAGTGAACTGTATCTGTTGCACTCAGTGATATTAATTAATGACTTTAATTAAGTAGTCTTTAGACTTTAATATAATGAGAAATTTTACATAAGCCCCGTGGAATTTCTGTCAAACTCCTCATTTAATTAAAGCTAAGTATCATTGAATGAACTTACAGTAATGTTGTAGTGTAGTAATAACCAACGACACAGATAATAATTATAATGTTCACCAAGTCCGAAATTTACCTCGAATGACATCGGGTAGCTCCATTTAGGTCATTATAAGGCACGCCAAAATGGCCACAATTAATTTTTACAGCAGCGACATGTTTGTACAACATAATCACGTGGAATTTTGTTGCCGCTTTCATGATAATATGCTTATCATATTAAAAGTTACTGATAGTACCTACGAATTACGATTTTAGCAATGAGGGTAATTATGAAAACCCTCATTTTGATATCTGCTGTTTGACATGACAGATGAAACAAAAATATTATGTAGCTTCACTTAGTTGCAGGTGGTAGGCATAACAGTGCCAGAAAATTCATATTGACAGTTTTTGAAAACACGAGTCCACCAGGTGGCGTTACGCTTGTGTCATGCGTGAAGTCTTCCTCCTAGCGGCGAATGATACAGTGATAAACTTCATTGGTGATCCCACCTACTCACATTTAATCTTTGTTTCAGATAACTAAAATATTCGGTACAAATTACGAGCTAGACCCCAGTCGGCAGTTGGACTTGGAGACGCATCTGTCTGACACCCTGCCTCCGGTACCAACGACCAACTACACCTGGGCTCTGCCGGATGAGCAGAGTGCAGTACTATGCGCTTCAGCTCGGCCGCCCAGAACTCTCCCTCTGTCCCATGCTTCCACAGTAGACAGCCTAGAACTGTTCGCAGCTATTAGAGGTAATTGTGCTATAGTGCCTTCATACTCGGAAGCGATGAGAATCGACGCCGCGCTACGCGAGGAGCCCGGTGAAAATTCGAACACCGAAGCGTCCAATTCGGAAGTAGAGGAGCAGAGATCGCGAACTACAGTCAAGGCGTTATCCTTCGACGAACCAACGCGGAGGCCTAAAGTTACGATATCCAGCACGCACTCAAGTTACAGCATAAGCAGTGCTAGGAACGAAGCCAAGCAACAGAACAGGAGGTCGTGGGCGGGAGTTATATCATCGGGACGCAGCGCGAGACAGATACTTGAAGATTTCCGCAGCAACTCTGTCAATTATGAGCCGATGCCTGAACCGAGAAGGAACGGGGAGTATTACTTATCTAGGGAGCTATCTCCTACGTGCTCCAGAGATCCGTTCGGAGGCCGAGCCACTACCACTCCCACGGACGAGCCTCCTTCCTATGAGGAGGCACTAAAATTGCCGGCGCTGAGAAAATTAACGCGGTCCATAACTGGCACCGATTTTGGGGGGCCACGGCGGGCGTTTTTGAAGGATGTAGTGTCAAACAGGAGATCGTGTTTAGAAGGTGTAGGTGTGCTGGCCGGCTCCAAAATAATAAGACTCCCCTACACTGACTCGGGCGATGAAACGTCCCTATAGCGCTTTATGTTCTACAGACTTTTTATGGTGCAATAAAATATTTATACATCCATAGGCTACGCTGTCTTTGTAGGACCATTTGAAGTGATATAAAAATAGAATTTACTTTGTGCTTGGGGATTTTATGGTCCTCGAAAAGCTTACCATACTATTAACATATTATAGATAATAGATATACATAGTTAAAGGAATTGAATGTTCGGTTTGTTGACGTCCAACCTATACAATATTATGCATAAAATATAATATGTTTATACTATCTCAGTTAAGTAAATATGATATTATTTGTTATTTACTAATATCGGAAATCATAACTCACGCTTTATTTCAAAAACAAATATTAATACATTAATAAGTACGCATTGAAAGTAAATAAATTTATGAAAAAAATCCAATTGTATTATCAAATAATTCGAAATCGCTTATGACCTACAACAAACGAGTTTATCCTTTTATACCTTACACAAATTTATATTAACACTGTTTCAACTTTGAAGCATCAATTAATTAATTTGATTGGTATATAAAATCTTAATTAAACTTTACAATAATTGGTTTTACTTTGCAAATGTAATTTTCGCTAAAATTAACTAAACAAACTTCTCTCAAAGAACAACTACTCTGGTCAATTTACGTTTATAAGTTTATAGTGGGATCTTAAATATTAATGCCGAAATTTAGTGAATATTAATTTTTACATGACACAGCATTTCATAAAACACACGAAAAAAGGTGACAAAAATGATTTTTTTTATTTAAGTATTATTTTAAATTAAAAAGTTGCCCGATAAAGTTATTTGAAGTTTTGTACATACAGTAAGTATTAATTTCTAATATCGCAAGGAATATGCCAAATATAATAGAAGCAGTTTATTTAAGTAAGCTTATATGGTTCATTTACATCGAAGCGAAATGTACGCCCGACTTGACGATCATTAACAATACAAAATATTATTACAACGTGACGTTGTTTCACTTCCTTTTCTAACCGACTTTCAAAAAGGAGGAGGTTTCTCAATTCGATCGTATTGCTTTTTTGTTTGTTCGCAGATAACTTCGTCGTTTGTGCACTGATTTTGATAATTATTTTTTTGTTGGAAAAAAGATATTTCACAGATGGTCCCATGATAATGGAATATTCTTGAAGGCGGTTGTTTTTGTTAAAATTATGTATCGCTGTGATGCATCGTCGGGTCGCGAATCGTTATGCATCGTTTCGGTGTGACCTGGCCTTAAAATATTTCTGTAAAATGTAAATACATTACTCGCTGATAAGATATTTAGCTGTAAAATAACTAGGCGGTGCCTTTTAAGAATATAACTGAGCTAACATTGGTTTAAATAGGTTAAGGTAAAGGTCGAAGTCACAAACGCTTTTTAAAGAGTTCTCTGCATCACAGGCTGTATACAATAGGACATGCAACAAAAGAAAGTGATATTACTTTAGGGTGTGTAATGTGTATAATTATGTACCCAATAAAGAGTTTACTTTGCAAATAGCAGCGCTGAAAGCGTAACTTTTTTTTATTTTTGTATGGAAAATTCATGGTTTTAGGGCGCTATGCCTATACAAATCACAAAGGAAAATTTGCTCTTTCAGCGCTGATATTTTACAGCAAACTCTATATTTGGGACAAATATACACCCAAGAGTATTTTCACTTAGTTTTGTATAGCCCGGTCAGCGAATGCGTAGTAATAACTTAAATATATTTAACTATTTTCGTCTCAACAGTAATTATTGTGATTGAGACGCGATAGTTATATTCGAATTTATTTGTATTTGACCGAGCTATAGTGATTTAGGAACCTCTTAACTTTAAGAAAATGTTGTAATTGCCTGTTTACAATATCACAATCCAGTGATCCAATCCAGCACTGATTGCTAATGGAATAATCTAAACGAGTATTGGAATGCACTGCAATCTGCATTGCAATTTCTTGCATTTCAGAACCCGTTCGCATTATTCCAGTAGCAGTCCAGCGCTGAATTGTATCACTGGATTGGAATAATATAAACCCACTATAAAGCTTATGTGAGTCCTCGCTTAATGGTATCGCGAGCTATTATACCAGATTATAAATGTGAGGTCATCCTTAAACTAGACTGCCCGATTTGGAGCACGGAAACATAACTGTGATTTCAGATAACTGATGAAAGTAAAACAATAGCTATGTCCACACTGTGCACTTTCATCTTCAATTTTTATCATCTTTTGACATTCATCTTTCATATTGACGCATTCAATAATTGAATGGGTAAATGAACGCAACGCCAACATTTTCATTAAAGAACAAAGCGAAAGTTTTGGATACGGTCCGAGGGCATGCGTTGCGGGCATGCCTCACGTGCTCTGTTGATTGCGCTATGATGCATGCCCTTAATGAACAAAAAAGGCACAATGTGGACATAGCTAATGCATGCTGCACGTCAAGTAGTTTTACACTTGTCTCAGTATTACTCTACTGTAATAATTTTTAAGGTATTTATTGAGTACCGATCATTAAAAAATATGATGTTCTATTAATTTTATATTATGTTTTCCATTTAAATAAACTTTTTAGAGTTAAAGAGTTAGGTATAGTATGCGCTTCGTAGCATGCTAGAGATGGATCGCAGTGCTTTAAGAACTTCATGCTACTGTTTCGATGTTACTGTTTTGTATGAAAACATTTGTCATTGGTCAACATTTTGACATTTGAACTTTTTACAAGGCAATTTAAAAAGTTTAAAATCAAAATATTGTTAATACAACTGTATAAATGAGTTTTGCCGGGAATGTGAAAGAGTGATGTTGTGATTTTGTATTATTTTCCTAAAATTGTGTTCAGTTGGGTTTTTAATGTGTAATATTGGTAGAATATTAACCATTAGATATTCGTTATCGTGCACAAGTGTAGGAAAGTGATGCATTATCCAGAAACGTGCGATTTTGTGTTCCCTCCAAAACTCCATTGAAAATTTCAGTAAAGCGTCTACCACTTTACTGAAACGACTGACTTGTCTCCTTGTATTGACTTTTACTTAGACTTTGACTAGACTAAATGACCTGACGATATTACATGAAAACGATGCTGAAAATTATTATAGGAAGAATACGGTTTTCCCGCCATATTCCTTACCTTTTTACCTTATCTGTGGCACAACATACACATACTTTGTGTCAAGTTGCCAAAAACGAAGAGAAAGAAAGAAGAACTGTATAAATTGTGTTTTAAAAGGTTCAAACTTCAAAATCGTAACGATAAGCAATGAATGTTTATTGTTAAGTGCTC
Source organism: Plebejus argus (assembly GCA_905404155.3). NCBI lineage: Eukaryota > Metazoa > Arthropoda > Insecta > Lepidoptera > Lycaenidae > Plebejus > Plebejus argus. Next base: position 9,438,824 of record FR989943.1, read on the forward strand.
TATGGACTACACTATAATGTTAGACTGCACAAATAGATGTATTAAGGATAATATTATTATTTATTTTACAGTGTATCAAAATATTAAGACTTCAAAGTCAGAAAAGAGCGCATTCAATAATTTATTAAGAAAAGTCTCAATTACGTTAAAACTTAAAGCTCTCATTGAAGCTTGGTGCAGGCGAGCTACCGTAGGAGTCGCGTGCTTTCGCTAGTATTTATAAATTATGCTTTGACTATACACAAGCTGTCTATAATTAATCTAATGCTAAGTACTCCCATACGGTTTTACTCGATAGTTTTACTCCAAATTGAGTAAAATTGTCGTGTGGACCACAAAACTCACACGCTTATGTATGGCTTGAGTAAAGCTTGACAGCTCGCGTCGAGTAAGTTCGAAGGAAATTAGATTCATTCAATTCCATCGAGCCGGCTTGATACGAGCCTTCGAGGCTCGAGCTATGAGTTTTGCTGTCCACTTGGTAATTTTTACTCGATTTAGAGTAAAACTATCGAGTAAAACCGTATGTGAGTACTCTATTTAAATATGCGTAGCGGCCGGGCAGCTTGGTCGCGCGGACGCGTAATATAAATCGAGCCAATGTCTCGTTCAGAGTCCATTATCGTCATATAGTAAAAAAAAACTAAAAATATGTTGGATTGCGACTGAATGCAAAAAAATTGCAGAGACGTGTGACGTTTTAAGCAGCTCGTATGCACCGTGCCGTAAATTAAATGCGCCTTTACTATTATATCTATAAAAATAAGTATTTGAATGAAGTGTGCGATAAGTGCTGATTGTAAATTGTATAGTTTGTAAAGCTTTGTATTTAGAGTAAGTGTTGTACATTGACGTTAATTATGTAGGTTTACGCTGCAAATTAAATATTTTCCATTGTACGATTAAAATAAGCGACAAATGTTTATTATTTTAAATAAAAAGTTACCAATTATGACGACTTTTAGCATTGATTAGAAATAAACACCTCTACCCCATAATCAAACACACACATACGCCATTACTAATAAAAAGTTACACAGAGTGTATATAGGCTGCGTAAGATTTTTTCTACTAATAATCATTTTTTTACATAATATGGCCTGTATACGCCCGGCCGCACATTGTCCGAATTCTGATCAGAAACATTTGAATTCCGCCGTATCGTCACCCCGCACATTATCCGAAATATCCTTCCGGCGAGTTCGAGCTCACTTGGCTCGTTACAACATGTAAGAGACAGCGCGGATGTTAAACTGTTTCTGATTAGAAATGTCGTACAATGTGTGGCTAGGCTAACGCTGTTGTAACTTCATACTATACACAACACTTACACAAGACATCACCCTTGTAAAGGGGTGTTTTAGAGTGTGAATAATATCAAGATGGCGGATTTTCAATAGATCAGCTGATTATATTTTATTTTGACTATGTTGTTTTGAGTGCGTTTGCTGATTTCTACCATCTTAATATCAAAGAAATATAAAAAGAACTAATATAATTTTTTTCTCTAATCAACTGAATGAAATATATTTTCAATGTAAACGAAATATAAAGGCCGTCACAGACCTAGCTATAATATATATTAATATATTTATAGCTAGGCATAATTATATATTTTCTATACAATTTTCGCGTGACCACACACTTAGCTATAATATATATTTCTGGTCTCAGTGTGTTTAGTACGGTATATTAAGGTATATTAATATATATTATAGCTAAGTGTGTGACGGCCTTAACATACATCGCGATCGTTTTATGAGGGTGCGTTCCACTAAGCAACTTGTCATGTAAGTCTGTTACTCAGTAAATATACGGTATTATTAGAATTTTATCACAGAATTTTCCAGAAAAACAGCTCTGATACATCTAGTCAAGTCATGCATTAAAACAAAGGCCATTATCATGACATGCACGAACTCGCGTTGAGGAAATTCGTGAGCTAACCCTCCAGTGATGTTCAGTTTATTAAAGGGGTAGCGACGTACGGTGATGAAAACGCAATAAATATTTAAGAGTTATAAAAATAGGTTTTATTATGAGAACAAAGGTACTATAATATTGTTATGATAATTATAACAATTAACCATATTCATTCATACTTCCATACTTAATATTATAAATGCGAAAGTGTGTCTGTCTGTCCGTCTATCTGTTTGTCTGTCTGTTACCTCTTCACGTCCAAGCCGCTTAGCCGATTTTGCTGTTTGGTATGCAGATACTTTGAGGGCGGGAAAAGAACAATAGGATAGTTTTAATCGTGGAAAATTGTATGGTTTCCGCGCGCTAAATGCATTATTATTATAATAATTACGCAAATGAGTTGCAACCGTCATCTAGTAAAAATAATCGGCCAAGTGCGAGTCGGACTCGCGCACGAAGGGTTCCGTACCGGTATAGAGCGAAAGTAGACAAAAAATTGTGTTTCTTGTATGGGAGCCCCCCCTTAAATATTTACTTTATTTTAAATTTATTATTAATTATTAAAGTGCAAATACAATTAAGTAAGGATTTTGTGAAAATTTCAAGTGCGTATCTGTTACCATCAAAAAAGGTCAAAAAAATAAACTTTATTTTAATTGTTGTTATAGCGGCAACTGCAGATATATACACAATCTGTGAAAATTTCAGAAGTCTAGCTATAGCGGTTCTGTTCTAACAGACGGACAGACGGACAGACATCGAAGTCTTAGTAATAGGGTCCCGTTTTTACCCTTTGGGTACGGAACCCTAAAAAACATAACAACAATCCAAAAAACATTCAAAAGAAGGAGCCCACGGCGTTTGGCCACTTTGGCCCATACAGGTATTGTCAAACGTGATATTTCTAGAATTGGAAAAGTCTCAATAGGTATTGGAACCTTTTTCGTTGAGTCGAGTCTTATTGACACGTCTACTGAATTGTGATTAAACTATTCCATTCATATTGAAGAAACTATTAGACATGTTCTTGGAATGTGGATTCCATTTACTGTAGATGAAATTGAGGTTCGGGCAGACGGGCGATCAACGATTGATTGGTGTGGTAAATAATTGTCATCGGATACTAAGAACTGGTATGAATAGTAATAAAACTCAGTGATTTTCTTGTATGATTATCAAATAATCTTGAATGTATTTTTTGTTATTTTGACTGTTAAATTTTATTATTTAATGTCTTTGAAATAACTAATTTTAACCATCTTTCAATATTGAAGGTACCGTGATCAGTTTCCAAATTAAGCTAGGAAAGACTCTGTTCTATATTACAGACCTAATATTATTCTGTGAAAGATAAATTTCAGTGGACCAAACTTAGCCTAAATAATAATTGAGCTCTTATTTATGGATAATATCTGTGGTAGTCATTTACACCTTTTTGTCCAAGGACAAAGACCAAGTTAATCAAGTGTGGTCTTACATAAAGAGAAATCACTTATATAAAGAGAATTCTCTTATGTTTAACAAACTTATAAGGTGCAGCGCAAATGTGCGACAGTAACTGACATAATAGTTTGCTTGTCATCTTGCGGTGCAGACGCCATACGGCACGAACGGGCGGACGCATCCAGCCGTATGGATTATACAAGAAAACTGATTATTATCAGCTAACACGTCATACGTCATATTTATATAAGGCTTCGGCCAAAACTACGCGTCAGTAACGCGGGATGCGAGACGGGAGCGTCTGCAACGCGAAACTGATGTGCACATCGATACATTTCTGTGTGTGCACACCTGCGCGACTACGTTGCGAAACCGTAGATTATTCCCGCTCTGTCGACGCGAACGTCCCGCGTTGCAGACGCTCCCGCTTCGCAGTCGCTTTGGTCGCGTATGTTTGGCCGAAGCCTAAAAAAGCTTACTTAAATATATTTTTCATTTAGCACTATGAAGAAAACATCTACTTTAACGTTATAATGCTTATTATTCCGTGCGAGTTGTATACGGCTTACGCGACAATCTCTGTGTGCCGTAATTGTATAACAAGAACCGAGCTACTTTGTTACTTAACTAACTTAGCTCTCGAGAGTTCCTAACATATTTAAGATTAGTGTCAGTCCACACTGAGACGTGAGGCCACGCAAAATTTCTAAGGATATCCTTAGAAATTTTGCGGTTTAAAATTATTGAACGTAGGCTCACGTCTCGATTTATAATAATCAGTCTGCGCGACTGAGTGTGACCGCGCCGCTATTTTTATAATGCAGAATTACTTGTGATTTTTTTTATAAAATAGGGGGGAAAACGAGTAAACGGGTCACCTGTTGGAAAGCAACTACCGTCGCCCATGGAGACTCGCAACATCAGAAGAGCGGCAGGTGCGTTGCCTAAATTTTCCCTGATTTCGTTGTGTAGTGGCCAAATTTCGCGGACGCTTATAAATTGAGTCTTATATCACAAGACTATGTTATAATTTGTTTCAATTTTCGCATTTTTGCAGCACACGCACACTGCAGCTTTTAATATGAAACTCTTATTTCATGTAGTAAACATGTAACATTTCAATAACTTTTTCAGGAATTCTCCTTTTCTGGACGTCATTTAAAATCGCAATACTCGCGTCCCGGTGTGAGAAGACCCTAGATACTGCTTGCTGCCTACGCAATGTACCCAGTTCAAGTAGGTACTCAATTGTCACATTAGTTAAGGATATCAAGTGTTATTACTTGAGACATACTTATATAGCCTACTGGATGATGCCCGCAACTCCGCTTCTATAAAATTCGTTTATAGCGTGGGAACTGTACATTTTCCGATATAAAAAGTATCCTATGTCCTTCCCTGGGAAGCAAAGTATCTCCATAAAATTTTTTTGTAAAATCGGTTCAGCGGTTTTAGCGTGAAAGGGTAACAGATAAACAGACACACTTTCGCATCTATTATTTTAAAGTGTGTATGTCTGGATGGATTTAGGTTAGGTTAGTTTTTTTTTTTTAAGTAAGTATTTTATGTTTTAAAATTCTTCTCTTGAGATAGGACACATTGACATTTAGAATATTGGAACGGCTAAAAAACTTGAAACTGAAATGTTTTGCCGGGAAAATCATTTGAGATTTCTGGGCATTGCGAGAATTTCCTTTATTCGAGCGATGGCTGAAATTGAAATCGGTATGCTTTGTCTGCCTTGAGATAGTTTTGAAGATTATTTACGATCCGATCAAGAAACTGTCACGTTGAATGAATAGAAGACGTAAATGGATGAAGTGAATAACTAACATTTTATAACGTAAGGGCAATTACTCAGTTCTTCCTTATAATTTGCACAAACCTTGTTTACCCACTTTATCCACTTACGTCCTCAATGAATATAAAGTTTTTGTTTTATACCTCCTACATAGGTATAGGAGACGGTCGGTACTATTAAAACAAGGCCAGCTTTATGGGAAATATTTTATTGCCCAAGTGTGTGCGAAGTACACAAGAGCACTCTCACTTTACTCTCAGTGACACACGACTCGTGAGAGATCAGGCGCAGGATCAACTATTTACAAGTTTAACTTCCGACTCAAGAGCCACGACCTTGACTACGGCGGCTTTTTATACTTATTATGTAAGTAACAAATTAGACATAACATAAGAATTAAATAATTTTGTCGCAAATGACGCTACTAACCATGTAAACAAAACCTCATAAATATTATGACAATAATTCCGCAAAAAGTTATTTCTTGTGGCCTGTGTGCACCAGCCCTACTAGCGTTTTATCGATTGTCAGCAAAATCTTAATAATTATATAAATTGCCTGAAGTGGCAGCCCTGGTGTTAACTCAAGTCACGGTTGTTAGCATGAATTTAAACGGAAGTTAGCAGCTCAAAAAATAACTCTATGTTAACGCAGTAAGGCACAATTTCGTTCGATCGAGCCGTCACGCTGGCGGCTTTCTTCGAGATCAAAGCTAAGTTTCTTGAGTAATGTATTATTTTTCTTTTAATGGTTTTGCCGCAGAATCGAGATGTAAAGCGATATATCGATGTAGGGCAAACTTTGCAATCGAATATACACATCATTTGACGGCTGATTGAACAAAGAAAATGTAGTGTGTCTGCAATCTATCAAAAAAATAGAGTTCGAATAAGAAAAGAACAAAATAGGTTCCCGTTTTTACCCTTTGGGTACGGAACCCCAAAAAGATAAGAACATTGTACATATTTACGACTCAATAAATACTTCTTCGTCTTATAATCTGTGATTAATATATATTTTGTGTTATAATAAATGAAATCAAAAGGGAAAATATTCAGTCAGTTGTAACAAATTTTTATAAAGGTAACGCGAAACTTTTGGTAAACTTTCACCGAAACTACCGCGCGAATACATCAAAATATTTATTAATGTTTGTGATTTGTTGTTTCTTTGATTGATTATTTTCTTTCTTTTGCAAGCGAACCACTTTCGTGTTGACCCACATCGGTAACACAGTTTCCTAGTTAAGTGTATTCGGAACATTTTAAGAGAACTGTATTCAATTTTTTTCTTTTTCCATGTTCTAAATTCAATTCTTCAAAATTAAAATGTGAATACTTGACTATTAAAGAAAGAGGTTTCATTACGGCTATGGCATAACAACCACATTTACTTATGAGAAGTCCTAAATATATGAGGAAAGAAAAAATATAATCCTAAATTGACTACGGCGAAATGTGGTTACTTCGAATGAAACGACATTTCATTCAGAAACGAAACATAATATTGTATTTGGATTCGAACTTCAAACATAATATAATATGTGTATTGATCGTCTTTAGAAAGTCAGTTTGTAACTTTTGCATCACATTTTGAACGTTTCGAATTCGAGAGTTTGCTTCCAACTTCCATGCAATACATAAAATGAATTAAATAAATCTAGTACACATACGTAAGTTAATTAAATTGTAAAGAAATAGAAAGAAATGAATAAAAAAACGAAAAAAGAAGTAAATATAATTTGACAAAAGTTATAGAAGAAAATAAAAAAACTATTGTTAAAAAAACAAATAAAGAAAATCATAAGCCTGGAGAGTGAGACTTTAAACACCTTGAAAACTATATTCAAAGATATTCTAAAAACTTCTTCCTTAAGTTGTTGAACATAAATTATTATGTTCGGATTTTTAATGTATGAATATGCCGGTATGCATGCATGAAACATGGCGGATAGTAATTGCATCGTTCCCGCGTTTCCAACAAGGGCTTCCAAAATTAATTTGGATTATATTACCCGTGCGAATACTGTATATACATATATATCTGTGACATTATTGTTTTTCATCTCTCATTTGGTAATTGAGTTAATTCGTATATGAAATAGATTTGCACCCCCGTGGCATGAAACTTCATATCATAAAAGATTGTGAAAAATTCTGTGCCCGGTCTCGTCATTTTAATTATACTATGATATCTATACATATAATAAAATCGTAGGAAAGTCAATTCTGTACATTGAATATTTTTCAAAAATAATACTTGGGACGTGATCTACAATCGATATGGAAGCCAAAAATATAGTTTTTAGAATGTTTGTCTGTTTGTCTGTTTGTCGGTTTGTCTGTTTGTCTGTATGTATGTCCGGGATAAACTCAGAAAGTACTGAATGGATTTACTTCAAATTTTGCACGAATATTATATAGAGGTCGGGTCAACACATAGGCTATATATTATGACGATATAACCTAGGGCGGGGGGAGGGGCTCAAGTTTCAATATTTTTAGTTTTTTGCTCATATCGCTAAAACGGTGCGTTGTAGAGAAAAAATGTCCTGTACGTAATGAAAGCCCATAAAATTTTCTACAAATTTCTCCTTCACACTTTGTATCTATCTTCACTCGTTGCCATGCTATGAGCTTTTGTCTATCTTTTCTATACAAATTTCGAGTGTCGTTTGATTAACATGCTGGGAGCTTTGGCATCAGTCTTTTCTTGGGGGGGGGCTTCGTCCCCCCAAACCCCCCCCCCCCTCCACCTCCCCAAATTTTGCTTCAAACAAAGCGGTGTTGCGGCGTTATACATCTTTTTTAAGAACAAAGTTAAAAACTAAACTACACATACGGTTTTCCAGTGTCGTTTGTTTTGGGGGGGCTGCGCCCCCCCAAACCCCCCCCCCCTTATTCCTCATGAAACTTTTGTTCATAATTAAAAGGTATCGTGGAGTTTGTATTGCGTCTTAATTATACTTTGTAGGAACAAACTAAGTCATCTATACATATTGTAATAAAATCGTAAGAAAGTCAATTCTGTACATTGAATACTTTTGAAAAATAATACTTGGGACGTGATCTACTATACTAACGCGGACGAAGTCGCGGGCAACAGCTAGTCTATTATATAGTGTAGGCACACACTACGTAAGGATATAATAATTATTATGATAAAATATAATAAAATAAGTATTGTATTATATCCTGACGTAGTGTGTTGCTTTTCTTGATGACGAATATGCATGGAAAATTAAATTTAATTCATGCAAAATATGATATTAAACTGAAATAATAGAATGACGAAAATATCTCTATTTCTTTAGAAAATGAATCAGATATTTGCGATTAAAACGTTTCATCGATTCTTTTTCTTTAGCTCTTCCGCATTATAGAAACGATCTCGTATACTTGTAAAAACACCTCACGTAGTAACTTGCCCGCATCAGTTACAAGTGAAACTAATTACTTACCTGATCTGGCCCGCTGCCAGCATCAGCGTATTGGACTGATAATACTGTAGACCTATTTTATGTAACAGATTAACCCGTAAAAAATCGTTTTACAAGTATTTTCCAATTTTTTAATTCAATATTTATCGCATCGTTTTGCTCCGTTTCGGTTTATACCAGCTTATTACTCTTAGAGAAGCTACAAGGTCTTTTTTATGAAATAAGGGGGCAAACGAGCAAACGGGTCACGTGATGGAAAGCACCTTCCGTCGCCCATGGATACTCGCAACATCAGAAGAGCTGCACGTGCGTTGCCGGCCTTTTAAGTGGGAGTATAGGGTAAGTAAGGGAATAGGGGAGGGTAGGGAAGGGAATAGGGTAGGGTATTGAGCCTCCGGTAAACTCACTCACTCGGCGTGAGTCTGCAACCAATTGACCAAGAATTGCTCGTGCAAGAGTATGTCCAAACACAATTATACTTCGAATAAGAATTTTTAATTTTGTTAGTCCCGCTAAAACTCGAGAACGGCTGAACTGATCCGACTAATTTTAGTTTCAAAACATTCTTGGAAGTCCAATAAAAGAATATTGGGTGGAAAGCGTTATTAATAATAATAAGAAACTCTTTATTTGCACACCATAAAAATATACAAAATGAGAACGAGAAACAATTTTTGGGAAGAGGCCAAACTGGCGGTCTTACCGCTTTAAGCGGTCTCTTCCATAAAAAAGGATATAAAAATAAATAAAAGGATTATGACAAACAACTCTTAAAACTAAGTTTTACGTTACATAGTTAAGGCCCACTTGCGCCAATCTGGGTTAAAGTTAACTCTGAGTTAAACATCATGTCGTCTCTATCACTGACTTGGTGAGTCCATGCCTCCATGGTCTAGTGGTACAGAGCACGGCTCTTGACTCGGAGGTCGTGGGTTCGATTCCCGCGTTGGAAACATGTTATTTCCAAGTTTGGTTAGGACAATGCAGGCTGATCACCTGATTGTCTGACAAGTAAGATGATCCATGCGTCGGATGGGCATGTAAAAAGTCGGTCCTGCGCCTGATCTCTCGCCAGTCGTGTCGGTCTGCCGTCCCACTGGGTTATGAGAGTAAAGGAATAGAGAGTGCTCTTGTGTACTGCGCACACACTTGGGCACTATAAAAATACTCCTGCGTAGCTGGCCTGGTTTCAATGAAACCGGTCACCGTCACCGAAACCGGTGTGGGAGCTATTATTATTATTATTATTGGTGAGTGACAGATATGACATGATGTTTAACTCAGAGTTAACTTTAACCCAGATTGGCGCAAGTGGGCCTTAGTGGGTCATCTAGTTTATCATAAAATAGCCCTGGCCCCTGTAGCCTAGCACCAAAGATTCCAAATCCATAATAAGATTGAGCAGTCTACGCCGTAGCTCTACGGCGTAGCAGTGCTACAGTGGCTCGTAGCGGGAGCTACGGCGCCAAGTCGCTACGGCAATCTGTTGTTTACATGACGTCATCGAAGATTTAGGGTGAATTGCACCAGAAGCGTAGTTAAAGTTAAGGTTAAGGTTATCGTCAAATATGGCAACTTTTGCTAGGGATTTGACAGTTCATTTCACATTTTGTTATGGTTAAAGTTAAAGTTATATTCAAAGTAAGCCGGAGCAACCCACTCTTAAAATTAAGGCAGTGGTAAGCACCATGTAGACTTTTCGAAAATATTTGTTTCAAATTATATTTTATTCAGGCATAAATACATATTTTTCTTATTATTTACTGCGTAATTGATACTACCTATAGGTGCCCCCCTGTATAGCCTTGTAAAGCTGTACATAATATATCATAGTTATAATGTTTATATGATGATAGTTTACCTCAGTATGATATGGAGTCGCCGCCAGTCCGGCGCCGCCCATTATGTCGTATTCTCCGCAGGATATCACGTAGAGCTACGAAATATAGACATGACACATAGAACTTTTTGCACTTCTTAGCCTGCAGCCAAGACCTTTTCGCCGATAAAAATGTATGGAATTAGAGAATTCCTTCGAATACGGATTCGAATTGACATTAGACGAGTCGAACTCCTTCGAATGCGGATTTTTGTAAATCTATTGTTATTCTATTGTTGACGTCGCGATCACCGGTGCAATGAACGCTGATGTCAATTCCATACATTTTGATAGGCAATTCTATAAAGAAGCGATAAAGAAGAGGTCTTATCTAAAGGGCCTGATTGAATAGTATAAGAGATGTATAATTTGTTATACGTAGTACAAAAAGAAATAAAAAATGAAGGCTTTTTGTTTTATTATAGTACAAAAGGGAGTTTACATTTAATCCATACTGATATTTTAAATACGAAATTGTTTCCGTATGTCTATCTGTTACCTCTTTACGCTTAAACCCCTGCGCTGTACTGATTTTAATGAAACTTGGTATGCAGATACTTTGTGTTCCATGAAAGAATAAGGATAGTTTTTATTCCGGAAAAACGTACGATTCCCGCGCGATAAACGAGTTGCGGGCTTCATCTTTTAAAGTATAAAACTACTGTAAATTATTATATAAACGTAACTCTATTTACGATAGAGAAACCGTATATTTTTACCAATAGATAATGCTATTTTAGTAGTTTAAATTAGTATGTTACTAAGCATGGAATAGCCATTGGATAGATTTTGTATCTAGAAAGTTACAGGGGGGCTATTATGAGCTCTTATATCCAGCCTGTTTACAGGCCAGTTTACAAGCCGTTGTATAGACACGGCCTGTAAACTGGCTGGAAACTGGCTGGATATAAAAGGTCGTAATAGCCCCCCAGGACTTAATATACAAAACTCGTTTTAAGGCATTACACGAGATTTCCATCGTAATGAGTTTATGAATACATTTCAACTCTGGATTTCCAAACTTATTAATATGATATTTTAAGACATAAAATCATGTGACCATAAAATCACATACCATTTCTAAATACAGTAATTTCTCTAACTCTACAAGTTTTGGCATTAATTTGTGAGTGGATTAACGATCAATAGTCAATAGCTTGTGACCGGGTGGATTAATGATATAGATTGATGATAAACTGATACTAGTATCAGTCTTGTCCGTACTTATATTATATATCCGAAAGTGTGCCTGTCTGTCTATCTGATGAGATAACAGATAGACGCTAGTATCTCTGAACCGATTTTGCTGAAATTTGGATAGGTACTTTGAGTTACATTTTTGAGGATCCTTTTTCTCTCGTATTGCACGGTTCCCGCGCGATAAACAAATTTTAGAGTTACGGGCGTCATCTAGTTGATATATAGCTATGTCCACATTATGCAATATTTTCATCTTCAATTTTCGTCATCTTCTTTTTCCAAAACTCCGTTTCCAAACTTCCGTTTGGCATATTCAATAATTGAATGCGTCAAAATCCACCCGCTTTGAAAGAAAAGTATCATAGCGAGCGCTACGATTTCAGCGCGCGTCACGGGCATGCCTCACGTTCGCTGTTGACGCGTGCTATAACGCATGCCCTTGATGAACAAAAAAAGGCACATTGTGGACAAAGCTTATTGGTATTATATTTTTATGTCATGTAATTAAATCCACAGAAACGTTTCTCACTCGAGTTCAAAAATATTTTACACTAAAATATATATTTCTAAGCCAAACTTCTAACACGTTTAATGTTTATCGTCAAAGTATTTCTCATAAAGCGGTTAGTACCAAGTCGTTGGTGGAACGTGCAGGATCAAAGGCCATTTGCTTCTTTATTGTCATAATTAAATTCCGATTGAAGCACATATCTGCTCATTATGAAATTTTGTTTTAGCGTTTACGTAAATGATTAGTGGCGTCAGAAAATGTATCTAGCCTATATTTATTTATTCACTGGACCTTAATTTGTTAAAATATTAATAAAGTTAAATTTTGTTGAAATCTCAATTGACAATTATTATAGTACTTCAATTCTTTAATATTTAATATTATTACAACGACATTTATTGTTTGATCCAGTCCTTTTTCTATCAAATAGAAAAATAATGTTCTTATTATATTATGTACGCCAAACAAACACTGAATATTAAGAAACGTTAATTTGACATCGTTACAAATACCGTTTTGTAGTTTGAGAGCAAAGGATTAGGTCGAACAGGGAACGAACCCGCATTAACTTTGCATTAAATAGTAAAGAACATACATTTCAAAATTTTAACATGGCTTTTTTATTATTTTATAAGAAAGTAGACTTAAAATAAGGCGACACGTGTTTCTTGCTTTTTTAAAATTGTGTTTTTAAGATACCTAAAAAATAGATTTTAATCCTTCGTATTCTAAAGAGACGTAAGCGCCAAGTGACGTCATACTTACGCCTGAACGGTTAATTCCATTACAGTTTACAAAAGAAAAAATATGTCAGTGTAAGTTTGTTACGTTTATTAGGACGTCTGTCAATGTCATCGTGGTACTTTCGTATGTAGAAATGTCATTGTTGACAGTGACTGTTTTTTTTTATGCTTCATGATGTTTTTTTAAAACGCTTTTACACCAGGCAAAGAAAAATGTCTGATATGCCGTAAGTATGACGTCACAGCGTATTTTTCAGTTTTTCTTTATTTTCTCAGTAAATAAGCAATATAAAAAATTTTTGAATACTTTTTTGATATCAGGAAAAGAAACTAAAGAAACGGTATTTTTTATTTTAAGGCTTAAAATTTTTGAAATGTTGTCAATTAAAGCACATTCTTAGGCAGCTAATACTAAACCTACAATAATATTGCACAATACGTGATATTGCACAATTAAATTGATCGTCTAGGGGCCTGCTTATTATGATAGAGAAAAAATATTTCAATTTTAAATATTTTTGGGAGAATGAGAGTATAAGTCATGATGAAAATTGATATAAAGTAAACTATATCACGTCCGCCTTATGAATTGGGTCCTCGCTGACCCGCCCTTGAGTTGGTTTCCATCTAGGATAACTATGACAACCAAGACCTCACTCTACCCACAATTTCGCCTACTGGACAGCTCAACCTATACCAGTCAATGAAAGTGTGACTTGGCAAGATTCGATAGGTGACGTAACTGCACCTCTCTTAATTCCAGACATCCTTACGCCATTCTCAATCTTAGGACTCTATGATAGAGTTGAAAATGGCTTGATGGTACAAATGTTTTGCAGACTTTCCGTCTCCTCGCTGGCGTCTGGTCGGCGCCACGGGAGATGAAGTCATGTCTGTGAAAAGCCGTTAATATATAACACCCATGTAATTTACTACCAACTTATTTATTTCTTTATGTAATGAAGGTCAATGTTCTTACATGCGTCATAATATTATGAACGCATAATATGTAGCTAAATTACTTTATTACAAGAGAAAATAAAAAAAGTTAAAACAGCTTTATGAGATCTAGCTTAGTTTTTAGGGTTCCGTACCCAAAGGGTAAAAACGGGACCCTATTACTGAGACTTCGATGTCTGTCCGTGTGTTTGTCCGTCTGTCTGTCCGTCTGTCTGTCCGTCTGTCTGTCTGTCTCCAGGCTGTAACTCAAGAACCGCTATAGTTAGACTTCTGAAATTTTCACAGAATATGTATTTCTGGTGCCGCTATAACAACAAATACTAAAAATAAAATAAAATTAATATTTAAGGGGGGCTCCCATACAACAAACGTTATCTTTTTGGCTCGTAATCTATAATGGCAACATATAGGCACATGAAATTTTCACTAAGTCCTTAATTTTATGTGTACTTTAATGTTAAATAATAAAATAAAATAAAATGAATAATTAAGGGGTTTTTTTTTGTATTTGAAATTGCAAGTAGGAAAGAAAGTGCTAACTTTCCTTTGTGTAAAGGAACGTGCAGAAATTATAGGTTCACGTTATACGATATTCGCCAAGTAAATAATAAAGCACAAATTTCGGATTGTCGTTACCAGTTCACATCACGTTCATTGTACACGTTCTCTATAAGCAGTCGAGGTACTACTCCATCTTTTTCGCGGTGCTTTCCTGTAAACCCATGGCATCTTTACAAGTCGAAGTGTTCTGTTTGAGGTCGGTTTTCTGTAAACCCGGTATCACTTCACAGTAATAAAACAACGTTGCTATCGCACCGGTACTAAAAGCTAATTCGCGTAAATAAAATCGTAAAAATACCATTAAAGTTCGAGCCGAGAGCCTTATAAATATCAATTCCTTAAAATGTCGCCCTCATAAAAATTACATTAGCTAGCAGATTACCAATCGCGAATTCCTTGCCATCAAACACTAATCATATTTTTACGGCTTTGTTTACGCTCGTCGTAACTTTTTCAGAAGTACCAAAATGTAGGATTTTGTATTTCAACAGTGGGCTAGGTCAGGCTGTGTACAGCCTTATTATAGTAGGTAATAAGTAGGAGCTATAGACGTTACAGCACATGTCAAGTATCGATTACGCAGAGTACGAGTAGACAGAATTATACAAGACGAGCTTTTGCCCGCGGCTTCGCTCGCGTTAAGAAGTATTATTATTTACGAACTTTCATCCCCTATTTGAACCAAACGAGCGTAATTTGTGAGTCGTGAGCCGCAGAATTTCTGCCGGGCAGAAGTCTGCTACATTCAGTTTCATACAAAAGTCCTGTTTGATTCACACGAGCGTAATTTTGTGAGTCGTGATTTGTATGAAAAGAAATTCTGCGGCTCACGACTTACAATTTACAAGTTACGCTCGTTTGGCTTCGCCCTTATCCTTGAAACCATCAAATGAGCCCGTCAAAATGAACAACTTTTTGTATGAGAACAATGCTGGGAACTCAAAAAAATCCGTCTTCATACCCATACAGATTACCGATCCGGGCATCCGTATGGGTATGAAGACGGCATTTTTTTGGAGTTCTCAGTATGGGAAAACATTCAGAAACTATAGATGGCAGCACATGTCAAGTAAATAATAATCAAGTATAAGTTTCTGGCAGTCATTCATCATCAGGTATTTCTTCTTGGCCTTTAAGCTGTCTACACACCAAAGCCGCCGGCCCGGCGGCATAACCCGACGGGTTGCGGCCGGCGGCCTCATTATACGCTTTTTATTAGCTTCACCTGTATATTTGTTTGTAATGTTTGTAACCGACTTCTTTGGGCGCGATTTTGACCCACATTAAACGGCCAGATTTCGTTCAAACTTTGTAGATTTATCGAGGACCGATGACAATACACTAATTATTTGATATAATTATTCCATTTTTCAATTTGTATGTTTGTATGTTTGTTTGTAACCGACTTTTTTGAGCGCGATTTTGACCCACTTTAAACGGCCAGTGTAGTTTGGTTGTATATAAAAAAGCGTGTTTTTTAACGTTTAAAAGTTTTTTTAACTATTAATATTATTTTGAAACAATTTTGACAAAGCTTGTTTCAAAATGAGGCCCCGCAGCCTTGCCCGGCGGGTTATGCCGCCGGGCTGGCGGCTTTGGTGTGTAGACAGCATTAGACTTTCATATTATCATGACTACGTCTAGAATTTCTAGAAATTCTAGACGTAGTCATGATAATAAGAAAGTCGTTACCTAATTATGTCCCCGATAAGATGATAATATTAAACACCGTTAAAAATATTATTAAGGTCAAAATAGCTATTACATATGGCAGTGTCATCAAAGAAATTCTAAATGCTTGTATATTATGTATTTTAAAACACAGGCTTACAATCCACGACCTCCAAAGTATGCCTGTGGCGATTCCATGAACGAAATGAGAACAGAATATTGTATGGTTCGTTTTATGTTTATCATTAGAAAATAGAGGTTCCCTGAAGGTAAAGGTGCTTGAAATATTGTTTGTGGAAGATATAATCTATATATTATTAAAACTTAATGGAGCTATCATTAAGCTCTGTCAAAAGTCATAAAAAGTTCTTAGTCCGTATTTTCATAAAACGAATGGATCGTATTTGATGAAACGAGACGTAGAACAGTCTGAGGAAGAAAACTAAGCATAACATGGTAAAAGAATACATTACTACAAGGATTTCATACTAGAGGCAGCACCAGCATAGATAGTAAACTAAAAAAAATCGAGGTTTGACTTTTCTATCAATATTCTGATAATATGACGGGTGAAACTTGTTTGAATTCAGTTGAATTTTTTAGTGTATGTACTAGTTACACCCTTGAAACTGACCTCTGCGTAATATTTCCTTTTCAAATAGGATTATTTTCTTTTTATTAGTTGACAGGGTGCATAGCATCCTTGTGCACCTCGATAGAAAAACACGTGTTGGGTCATTTATTTACTTTTTTCGTCATTTTCACTTTTAATTTGTAATGTTTAGCTAGTAGTAGTTGTATCTTGTAATAAACTCCTCGCTCGACCTCAAATTAATGAAGAGGTTCGAGTGTCACTTGGCTAATGCTCTCCAGTCTCCAATCAGTACACTCGGATTAAAGGTAAATGTCAAAGGTAAAAATATACATATGTTTACCTATACAAGACAAGGGAAAGGTTAGGAAGGAGGCCTCCTTGAAACTATATTTAAATAGTAATATTTTATTTATTATAAAACGATGTTCTTTAAGACAAGTATTAAGTTGCCTATTTGGGCTTGTCACATATCAGACGTGACGACGAGTGTTTAAGAGCACTTCGAGCTATCAAATAACTAAGAAAATGCTAGTTTATATACCTGAAAGTGTTATGAGTTATGACTTATGAGGTTATAGTTGTCGCCTATTAATATTAATTTCACTGATATTGTTATAACATTTTTGAAAGTACTTTTCGTCAAGAAACAGATTTTTATAAGTCGCAGCCTATTCTAACTTTCAAATCTTCGTGAAACCAAAATAATTGAGTAGTAATTAAGCATCATTGTAACTAAAACACTCCGCGAGAGTCGAATAACAGGGTAATTCAATTTTAATGGGGTCGGTAAACACAACACCTACAATCAAACAAGCCTGAGTGGGGTAACACAGAGCTATTGTCACTGGATATATTTAATTCTGAGAAATATAATATTAGGCCGTCATTTTAGTTATATTATAAATACAGGGTGTAACAAAAATAAGTGCTAATACTTTAGGGTGTGTACGTGTTCCTTGTAGAGAGTTCACTGTGAAAGTAGCATCGCTGCAAGACCAAAAAATTTTTTCACTTTTGTATGGGGAAACTCGTGACGCTCGGGCCCTTGCCCATACAAAAGTAAAAAAAAATCGTTTTTCAGCGCTGCTACTTTTACATTCAACTCTCCACAAGGAACACGTACACAGCCTAAAGTATTATCACTAATTATTTTTGTTACAAACTTTATATTATGTGTTTACATCATTTTTGTCCGTTTGGAAAATTCTGAAGGCCAACAAAGTTGACGATCAACCAACACGCTTAGAATGATCATCATAGAATGACCATCATGACTATTACAGCGATACAATACAATACAATACATTTTTATTTTTGTTTTGATGGAAAACCGCATAACAGCACAGCAGGTGTATCAAACTTATGCACACAATAATATAAAATATTATATATTCACGTGTGTGCATTCGACTGCTGCTACGTATAGTAAACTTAATACTAATTAATACCTATGTATACTAAACTTAATACTTAGTAGTAGTATAAGTATTTATATTTGAATATTTGAGGCGATCCTAATACTAAATTGGTCAAGAGTCGTGACTCGAGTAAGAACTTAGTCAATGTTATACCTTACTAGTTACTACTCTTATAAATAAGGGGGATCAGGAAAAAGCTATCCATTAATATAGAGATCAGCGTTAACCCCACGGTACAATATGGGGTCGTATTACACCCCATAAATATACTACAATGTTACTATCAATCAAAAGATAATAAAGGTACATGTTACTTGTACATTTTTCATCCCTGCTTTGCTGAAAATCTGACAGGTAATGAATTATACTTTATTGAACGAAAAAATACTTGGATTGGAGTAATATTTTTGATCTTTAACCATTGTTAAGAAGCTGTTTTGCACAACAATATTTGTTTTTATATCGTCTAGATTGCCCACAACTTATTCGCTACAAGATGGCGCGGGAACCGTACAATTCTCCAACATGAAACTATATCCTTTATCCCTTGCCGGGGTATTCATCATTTGTTGCTGGAATGTGTAAAAGGTGCGGATGAAAGGAAGGAATTAATTGAAAATTTTAAGATTAACATTACTGATTTATGTTAGTATGTAAACATAATATCCTCACCTGCGAGTGATGCGGCAATGTATTTGTTCAGAATATTTAATTAATTGTTTATAATAGTATTTTATAAGTTACGATGGGGCTGGCATGTCATATATGGCAAAAGCCCTATATTTAAATAAAGATTTAAAAAAAAAATCCCTTGCCGGGGTTTAAAGTATCTCCATACTAAATTACATGTAGATAATAGACACACTTTCGAATTTATAATATTACTAGCTGTTTCCCGCGACTTTGCCCGCATCAAAGTAAAATATATCCTCCGTCTTTTTGGAAGTCGGTTAAAAAGTAGCCTAAGACCTAAGTTACTAAATCAGCTATAAACGACTATTTTCATATTGTTACTTACCCATTTCATCCACTTACGTCTTCAATTTACTTTCATTTTTTTTAACTTTGTAGCTACTGTGCTTGGAGTGCCTTGGAGGCTGCAAAAGTCCTTATAGATAGGGTAACATTTGCAAGCTCTCTAATGGGTACCCGGCTTAAGGCTCTGTATGCGCGGGGATTATGCAATAACCATAGTTGGCTTTCATATAAGCTGATTTAGCAATCGCATATTAGCCTAAGCCTTGTTTTCATAGAACACTGCTTTAGCTAAGCGCTGGAAATTCATGGCTTAACATTTAAGTAATCCCTATTAGCAAAACCGTTCTAGAAATAATGGAAACTGATAAAATCTGTTTTAACTTTTAAGGCACGCTTATACGGGAAACTAGGATAAGTAAAGCAGAAAAAAATTGAGAGTTGTCAAGGGACACCCGGGTGGAACGAAGTTATTTCTTATGTACAAAAAAACACTAAAAAAAACAAAAAATCGAGAGAAAGAGAGAGAGAGAGAAACACGCGCTACCGCAGAGCTTACAACTATAGCAAAAAGCACAGACAGATCAAGATAGATACCACATGTCCCGCGAAGTACACACACATGCATATCTTGATCTATGTCTGTGTCAAAGTGTCGTGCCAACTTTTTGGTCTTACTTTTTTTCCGTCTAGTCCTCTTTCGCAACGCGCGATAAGGAACTTCGTTCCAAAAATATTAGAAAGGATCAGAAGAAGTAAGAAGCACGGCAACGTCGCACCGCTGTACCAGCGTTACCGTGCCGTCGGAGGGTGGCAACTGGCATGTTATGTTTATTTTAGTTACGGAATTTCTTGATTCGGCCGCCACGCTCAAAGCACGCGATAAAAGCTATGTAATAGCTTAAAAAATCTTTCAGCGCTGCTACTTTTACAATGAACTCTCTAACACAGCATTTCTACTAGAGATGTGCAGTCGCGAGGAATGTGTTTAATTTGAGAACCAATAGAATCGCTTCATTTTTGTGACCTCGAGGCGCTCAGCGCAGCGATTCTATCGGATCTTAAAAACACATTCCTCGCAACTTACACATCTCTTTTAGAAACGCAGCCTAATAAGGGATACATACATACTCTGAGTATATAATATTATCACTTTGTTTTATTACTATTTGTAGAGGCCGCATAAATTGGTACGTTGTGTAGTATCATTAATATAACAAAGCGTCATTACAATATTCCTGATGTGATTGATTTAAACTCCAATAACCGGAAGTACGGAAATGAAATTAATTGAAACTTTCTCAACTTAATTGTCCTGTTATATTTTATGTAAAAGCTTTAAATATACCACTTTATATAGCGCCCCAGGCACAATACTGTGCCATCAGTCAACTCTGTTTGCGCTTTTTGTTTGTAAGAGGAGTTATAATAAATGTTAGTACATAATATTAATTTAATATGAGTAAGGATAGCAGGGCCCCCGCTACCATAATATGTGCAATGTGTGCAGTGCACACGGGCGCCATCCTCTAGGAGCGCCAAATCGCCATCTTTTGGGGCGCCAAAACCAAAGGGCCTTGTCCCCTTACGGGGGTCCTGAAGGATAGTCACATTATTATATTAGGCGAAACTTTGTGAGTATGTAAGTGTGTGAATTGTGATAGTGTATGTTTGTTACGTCTTTTTCACGCTTAAGCGGCTGGAGTGATTTCGGTATTATAGTATATTTATTTTGTTAGTGGCATGTTATAATGATGTAATATTTGTGACTACTATATCAAACTGATTTTTTTTATTTGTTTTGGATAGTCCGTGTATAGAGGCTTTAAGCTATATAACATTAGGATTCTACCAAAAATTGCTGAGCGAAGCATCAGTGACAAGACGTATTGCGACGATAATAACAGAAATTAACTCGAACGAAGTCGCGGGCAAATTAGTCGCAAATCAGAGGCAGTTCAGTCAAAATTCAGTCGCAATTTTTCGTTGCAGTTAGGGGTAGCAACTTAATCGCAATTCAGTCACAATTAAGTGCCAATTCGGTCAAAATTGAGTCACAATAAATTATAATTTATTGAAACAAGTAATCATCGTAAAGGATTATGTAAACCTCTTTTGTGTCATCACTCATCATATTAATTTTCCTGATGAAAGATACATGTGGAAGATAAATTCTGGAATATTCGATGACGAGGCGAAAAATTGCAGATAAAGGCAGCCTGCAGAGTGATTCCACAATCAATATTGGGGAATTGATGGATACATTTTTTGCGGACGATGGGAACACGTGTGTGACAGGAAAATGACAGGCGGATGTGTATAAGGCTGGCCGCATACTCAGGTTTTCCGTATTCGATTTCCTAATGTGGAATTTCGATCTGGCATTCCGTGAGACTAGGGCAAACGTTCGATGTTTGTTCCAGCATCACACGAAATCTACTGATCCGATTTGAATTTGAATTGTCTTCTACATCTTCTACATCTGGTGTATACCCCCACCTCTCTAAGGGGACCAAAGAGGAGGTCAGATTATGTATCATACAGTTTTCTTTAATGTCGACTTAATTCATATTATTAACTGTGTTTACCAACTTAACATCTGGTGTATAAAATTTTTCTCCCCCCACCCCTCTTAGGAGACAAAAGAGGGGGTAAGATTTTGTATCAACTGATGAAGTAGAAATACTTTAAATGGCAAAACAACGTTTGCCGGGACAGCTAGTTAGCAATAATTCAGTTTAGCAGAAGTGGGCCTCGGTAAAATTTTAAAAGAGCGATCTCTATTAGTGGTGGTTAGGCGATAGCTAGAAAAAGAGCTTTTCTAGCTATCGCCTAACCACCACTACGTCCGACCTGGGACAGCTGTCAACCCTGAACCGTCCGAGGGCGCTGATAAAAAAAAATATGTGTAGTGACTAGTGAAGTAGTGAGTTACCCCCCCCCCCCCCCCCCCCCCCCCCCCCCTCCCCCAAAATTTCAGGCTGCGACCGCGCCTGTCTCCTTCCCCATGATCTACCTGGTACTCTATTTCATCATAAATATTTTTATCCAATTTCAAAACTGTTTTAGTAGAGTTCATTCAATGCCTAACATTTTCTCTTTATACTGTAACGTAAAGGTGTATGATACCGCAATACGCAAAACAGTCGCCATTCAGTCTGTACAGTTCACGGCCGGCTAGATAATAAACTTGAATTTCTAATTTATGTGACCTGCTTTACCCACGAGTTGGGCCCATGGCCAACACTTTTGATGGGGCCGACCACGGAAGAAGGATAAATACATGGAAGTAGTACAAAACACGGTCAGATTTTTATACGTTTTTATTTTTTATTTTCTTATGGCAGCACAGAATTCGTCGAGACACCCCGAGACAGGCCGAGCGCGAGTGTGTACAGGGCGCTCTCGTCTCGCCTCGAGCTCTCGTTCTCGTCTCGGTCGCTCTCGGTGGCTTGTCGGTTTTTTGGGCCCGAGAAGAGAGAAGGAGAATGATTCTCTTAGCATCTTTCTATGGTTGTTTAGGTTTTGCTAATAACTAATAAGTAATATACTTATAATAAGGAATATTACGCAAACGGCAAAGGTCGGAGCAGAGGGCTGAGGGATACTGTACAGTGCACACGTCATATCAGAATATTGACAGAAGCGTTGTCAGACGCCAAACAAAACTTTTTCTGTCAATGCTGGTGCTGCACTCTAGCGTTAAACCATTCTAGTAATATAATACTCTATTACTAATATTAGAAGATTGTTACTTATGTAGGCACTAGGTAGTAGGTAATTTCGTAAATTACTTGATGCTTGCAATATGAATGAACAATATCTATAATGCAATAAAGTCGTAATTCTAACGTCGTTAAATTGGACTCCAAGCCTATAAATTTGGGGACACAACGGCTTTTTAGTTTCTAGCGCTCTCTCTATGATTTAAGCCCTAACCCTGAGACATGGTAGAAACTACCACTGGCCCACTTGCGCAGATCTGAGTTAAAGCAGAGTTAAAGTTAACTCTGAGTTAAACATCATGTCATCTGTATCACTCACCAAGTGAGTGATACAGATTACAGATGGCATGATGTTTAACTCAGAGTTAACTTTAACAACGAAAGACTACACAGAGTACACAGTAATGCAACCAATAAGATTCAAATTAAATCTTGACCAAAAATTATCTTAGAAATTCTTTAAAGCATCCAATTGTAAATTTCGTGGGAATATCTCACGGCCCTGTGGCGCAACGGATAACGCGTCTGACTACGGATCAGAAGATTCCAGGTTCGAATCCTGGCAGGGTCGAGCACGCTTTTTGAGCTTTTTACAATTGGACGTTTTTAGGGTTCCGTACCCAAAGGGTAAAAACGGGACCCTACTACTGAGACTTCGATGTCTGTCCGTCTGTCCGTCTGTCTCCAGGCTGTAACTCAAAAACGGTATTAGCTAGAGAGTTGAAATTTTTACAGATTATATATTTCTGTTGCCGCTATAACATATAAGTACTAAAAACAAAATAAATTAAATATTTAAGGGGGGCTCCTATACAACAAACGTGATTTTTCAAACCTTTTTTTCCTAGGTATCAATGATGACAACAGGTAAGCACTAATTGAAATGTACACAAAATATTCAACTGTATTTTTACTTAAATAATTAATAATTAAATTAATAATTAAGGGGGGCTCCCATACAAAAAACATAATTTTTCTACTATTTTTGCTCTATATTGGTACGAAACCCTTCGTGCGCGACTCCAACTCGCACTTGACCGATTTTTAATTTTATAATTCACTTCATAATAGGTATATTATTACAAACTAGCTGTACCCCTCGGTGTAACCCGTGGTTTATTTGGGAAAATAAATTATTGTGATATAGATAGATCCACGGCATAAACTAACACCATTACCAAATTTTATTAAAATCTCTCCAGCCGTTTAGACGCGAAGAAGTCAAACATAATAATAAATAAACTGACAAACTTTCGCCTAGCTCTACAATATTGTTCTGTGTGATTTATGCATTTCTCGCTACTTTCAATTTTCCACACCGCCGTTTTTCCATACAAATATGTACCTCCCCTGTTTCCTCCCTGGATAATGCTGGTAGAGTTATAATTTTTTTCCTATATATCTATGGCCACTAATACAATGTTACTATGTTTTTTTTTCATAATTTAGTTATTAAAAAAGATATGAACGTTCAAAAACCCAAAAAAATGGCCAGATTTTCCGCTGTGTTCAAACACCCAGAAAACAAAACTGGCTAGATTCTAGAATATACAAAAAAAATAAAACATAGTAACACAGCTCAAGCCTTGCTTTAATTCTTAAGAAGGAATCAGCGGACAACGAATCGATGATTTATTTATTAGAACTTTTGTCGTGCTGTCTCTATCGCGCTCTGCGGTGGGAGACTTGAGATTGGTGCGACAGCAATACATTTTGAAATACCTATTTTCGATTTGTCTCGCCCCTGGTATCCTCTTAATGACTTTATATTTCAAGAGTAACTACCTACTTGCGTAATAAAATCGTTCTAAAGTAATCTAAAGCAAAACAGCTTTATTGATCTTCTATTTCGGGATTTAAGTGTTGTTATCTAAATGTCATTCCAAATCTGGAGAAACTGAAATTTGATGGCGTGAAAAGTTTATTTTAACATAGATTAAAACTGCAGCTGTTGTATGTACTTAATATTTGTTGTTGATTTTGATCCACAACAAATATTATAATACATTATAACAAAACTTGTTTATAAAAGAACGAAATATAATATTATGTAAGTAGGATATTATAATTCGTACTTTTGTTTAAAAAAACATAATTATGTTTCTTTTACTCAGTGATATTTTAACTCTCACTTAAATAATTTAGTTTTTAAATGATAATAAATAAATAAGTAAGTACCTTAAAATTATATAATTGAGGACCTAATAATATACTTATTTTATACTTCAATTAAGATATTATCGATGAATATTATTTTTACTACGACAGTGAAATTTTTATTTCTCATTATCATATTAATATTTACTTAAATTCTAATTTAAAATTAACCATTTCGGTGTCCAATCTGTTTTATCGTGTTCACGAGGGACTAAGGGTAAAAAGCAAATAAAATATTAAACTACGTCCATAAAATTTTGCAAATTTTACGAGGGGCCACCGTCCACACAATAAATTGTGCACTGACACATGGGGACCGTACATTTATGAATAATTCATGTGCCTGCCTGGGGACAGAACTTGCTTAGATAGCCGCAGGGTTAAAATTATTTCATCATAGAACCGATGAGTACATAAAATTGACTTGAGTGAAAACCAATAATTGATGAGCAACTATTAATTAATTTTACTTTTCTAATAATAAATATTCTGTTCTAACAAATGTTCTAACAAAATTTTATTTACCGTTGCGTTTTTTATGGAGCTATACCTAATATGTACCTATACATAGTACATACATAATATTTTGTTATTATTTGCATATCTTTATGTATTAAGGAGTATAAGTATTTTAGCCTAGGTAGCAAATACAAAAAAGTATCTAAAACATCGATTCGCTAATAAAAAGTACGTGTTTAAATGGAACGAACTTTTGAAAAGAGTTACGAAAATACAGCGTGTATAAAAAGGTTTCTATGCACGGCAGTTTGTATAACCCAAGAGCCAACGACAGCCAGACTTTCATCATTTTGTTAACGCTGAAAGTTTGCCCGTGTAGAGGTACTCGTAAAAACAACCAGCAACTAGGAAGTTTCGGTTGCGGTTCTTTTAGGAAGTATCAAGTTCTGATGACCTATGATAGAGTATAAAGCTCATTTTTTATCTAATTTTCTCGGAATAACTGTAGGAATCTCGTCTTCCACTGCCCAGACACATCTTATAAGTTAGAACAGTTGCTTACCCCTGCCAGACCACCTTAAATTCTAACTTTAAGGGTCACTGGCTCTTGTGTTATATGAACGTTTGAATGAAAATGTATGGAACCTGGTTCATTTTACGGATGTGACACGTTTAACTATCGATTTTCATACAGCGATGAAAAACCCACTCGTGGTTGTTCCAATATCCTGTGATTGGATGATGGTTTTCTTTTGTTTTTCAAATGTTTTAGAATGCTGTTTTGTTTTTATAGAATTCAATATTAGACATCGGGAGCTATTATTTATATTTATAAAAAACTCGAATTAAAATCCATCAGGCTAACATAGTAGCTAATTAAGATTTAAGTAACATATTATAATATTATGAGATCTTAATTAGCTACTATGTTGCAGACTTAGTTTTAAGTAGGTACTTGGTACATACTAAGTTTTTCTGGGATAAAATCTTTTTTACTTCTTGTCCCGGAACCCAAAGAATCTACATATTAAATTTTGATACACTCAATTCCAGTGGCTTAAAACTGAAAAGATCTTTATACTATTAAAATATGTATAATATGCAAGAAAAATATATAGCATAAAATAAATTGCAGTATTTTTATGCGTCCATAACGTTATTTTCAGCATAAAATTAAAGAAACTAAAATGAATGTAGCCAAGTTTTATTACTTGCTTGGCACACTTCCAAAACAGCCGTCCAATTAAATGGCGAGATTCGGACAAACTTTCAGCCGAAATGAAAAGAGAACTTTGTTGGGAACAATCTCTTGCACTTATCTCCGATGGCTACTTAAAGTTCTTTTGGAGACCAAAACAAAACTCGTTTAATGCAACGAAATAAGTTTCTATAGTACGGGAGCCCTAGAACCATAATTTTGGCACTGTAAATTCGGCACTAATTTACAGTGCCGAATTAAATAGTGCAATGCATGTTTGTTAACGAGTTGATGGACGTAATCGTTAATGGCTGAACGTGGTTGAACTGATGACTTTACACAAGCTCGTGCAATTTTAATTAAATCTCAATTGTCGTGAACCTGCCGGGATATTTGTTGTGAATAATGAATTGATTTTAATATTGCACGATTATTTGGAAATTTTGTCTATGTTGTTCGATGCAGGCAAAGGTCAGTTTTCATGTTGATGTTGGATGACCTTACGAGCGAACATGTTTTGAGTAACAGACGTAACTCGACATCGACCATAGGCAATCATAGATCAAAAAGTATCCTATGTCCTTTCCCGAGGAGTCCCGAGTTCCATAGGAGTATGGAGACACCATATTATAAAATATCAGCAAAATCGGTTTAGCGGTTTGGGCTTGAAGAGGTAACAGGCAGACAGAGTACACACTTTCACATTTATAATATTACTAGCTGTCCCGGCAAACGTTGTTTTGCCATTTAAAGTATTGTAGTGTACATAGCTAAACTTCTTTTATAAAACCTATTTTATTTTGTACTCTTTACTTTATGATATTTTGACTTATTTACTTTTTGATAGATTTTGTCAATTTATTAGTGGGGGGAAAACTTTTTATACGCCAGATGTTAAGTTGGAAGAAGACAAATATATCTGCGAAAACCGCATTTAAATCGGATCAGTAATTTTCGTGTGATAGTGGAACAAACATACAGACAGACAGACAGACAGACAGATAGACAGACGGACAGACAGACAGACAGACAAAAAACTAACCACATTTTTGGCTTCTATAGCGATGTAGTGACACCCCCCGCTTATTATTTTTTATATATCTTTAATGTACAGAATTTTCATTTCTACAGTTTTATTATATGTATACATAGATATATTTAGTAATTAAGTATAATATTATATTAGTAAAATATGGATTCATATTATTCAAAGATGCTATTATTTTTCTTATAATATTATTGAGATTATTCTAATCTATTGTTGGATACGAGGGGTGCGACTGCGGTGGATTTAAAAAACCGTATTCATATTTATGATTTCCAACATTTCCAATATAATCATGTTACTCCGCGCTCGTTAACGACGTCACTTTTCATTATGATTCTACCGCAAAAGACATAGACATAGTACATACATAGGTCTACTTTTCCCAGATAGAATTTTTATTCAATGCTCGATTACGAGCCGTATTATATTGCCGAGACGCGTATAAAATGGCGAGCTGAAGTGACAGAAATGTTCAACTTGCTGAAGTTTTTTAATTTTTAAACTAAGTACCCGAATATTCGTCAATTATTATTATTTGCGTAGATCGGTACAGAAAATAATTTACGGTGTGTACATGTTCCTTCCATAGAGATGTTCACTGTGAAGTAGCAGTGCTGAAAGACCAAATTTTTTTTCCACTTTTGTATGGGGAAACTCGTGACGCTGGTGAGCTTGCCCATACAAAAATGAAAAAATTGGTCTTTTAGCGCTGCTATTTTCACAGTGGACTCTCTATAAGGAACACATACACACCCTAAAGTACTTATTATCACGCAGTTTTGTTACACCCTGTATACAAAAGTGAAAAAAAAGTTAAGTAGGTACTTAGCTACTCTTTTAGCGCCCCTACTTTGACAGTGAAGTGTGAACTGTATGTCAGGAACAAATAAAATAAAATATTATACATTATACGGGCTTCATAACGTTATCGAATAGCAGAAAAAATATCGTTACGTATCTACCGTTCTTTTCATAATGGTAGCCAGATAACGGTAATTTTTTTACGTTAATATCTAGTAATATAACGAAAAAATATCGTTATAATAATATAACATTTACCGTTATTAATATCAAATTACCGTTATCTTTGCCCTTGAAGCAGTAACGTTATGAAAAAATAACGATATTCGAAGCCCTGTATTATACCCTGTAAGGTATTATCACTTACTTAGTTTTATTACACTTGTTTAAAAATCTCGTCTGCCACTGCCGGTCATAATACAGGGTGCAATTATAACTTCCTGCCAAATTTTTATATATTGATCCTTGTTAAAAATAAAAATACACGTATTTTTTCTTTTATAATCACTCAGTACTAAAATGTTGAGAAATAGCTTCCAAAAGTTATCCTAAAAAATACTACAATTAATGGACACGACGCGTCGCCCGAGCGTGATGTGACCCCGCGCGCGCCTCCCCCCCGCGTTACCCCCGGTCATTCCCCCGCGCTGCGAGTGACCATTCTGCAACGATTTTAAATGGGATAAAAATATATGTTAATAAAAAAAATATAACACCCAATTTTTTTTTGTTAAATGGACTTTCCTAAAGATACCTAAGCCCTGGAAAAAATTTGGTAGGAAGGTTTAATTGCACCCTGTATAATGGCCCCTCTTCAAGATGGGCCAGCGCTGGCCCATCGAATGGCGCATGCGATGGCCATGCAATGGTCGCAACGCCTCTACAATATGATGGCCGTGTTCAGTTGTGATCTAAACGTCGTTCAAGATGGACGTGTAAGCATTAGCCATTACGGCAATGCAAAACGTGCATTTTTAATAATTTATGACTTCACCAGATGACCCGGTGAACTTCGTATGACCTCCCTCCTAATATGAACCTTCTTTTGAATTCTACGAATAATTATTTCGAGACTAAAATTAAAATAATGGCTTATGGTAGTGATGATGATGACAATGATGAATGTAATAATAGCATGTATCTTTAAAAAGTCAGGAGTTATGTATATAATGTAAAAGGTATAATAATTATTGTAAAGTTTTATTAAAATCCGTTCAGTAGTTTTGATAAAAAAGTAACAAAAGTAACAAACATCCATACATCCATACAAACTTTCGGTTTTATCATATTAATATAGCTTCATTCATTATGAGACCACGTACTCGTCATTTTAAATGAAATTCGTAAATTGTAATACGAATTACGACATCCGCACTCGACCGCGGTCAAGCGTCGACTGTCGTATCGCCAACGTGTAGAGGCGTACCGCCATCGCTGGGCCATCATCCTTTGATGTGCGGCCGAAAAACCGACACCGCCGCCATTCCACGACCATCGCTGGCGCCATCGGCCATCCTACGCCACTACGCCCTCCCCACGCTGGCCCATCGTGATGGCCCACTACGCTGGCCCATCTTGAAGAGGGGCCTTAATGGCCACATCAAAGGATGATGGCCCAGCGATGGCGGTACGCCTCTACACGTTGGCGATACGACAGTCGTCGCCATAGATAATACAGTATATAAAGTCGTCGCTTGACCGCGGTCGAGTGAGGACGTCGTAATTCGTATTACAATTTACGAATTTCATTCAAATTGACGAGTACGCGGTCTTATAATGAATGATAATGAAGCTATAATTAGTTTTTGATGTTTGTTACTCTTTTACTCAAAACTACTGAACGGATTTTATTGAAACTTTACAATATTATATAACTCCTGACTTTTCAAAGATACAAGTTTAGACTTTGGGAGTTTCTGCGTTGTTTAAAGAACAGAAAGCATATTATGCTATTATTACATTCATCATTGTCATCATCATCACTACCATAAACCATTATTTTAATTTTAATCTCGAAATAATTATTTGTAGAATTCAAAAGAAGGTTCATATTAGGAGGGAGGTGATACGAAGTTCACCGGGTCATCTGGTAAAGTCATAAATTATTAAAAATGCACGTTTTGCATTGCCGCAATGGCTAATGCTTACACGTCCATCTTGAACGACG
Source organism: Plebejus argus (assembly GCA_905404155.3). Taxonomy (NCBI): domain Eukaryota; kingdom Metazoa; phylum Arthropoda; class Insecta; order Lepidoptera; family Lycaenidae; genus Plebejus; species Plebejus argus. The sequence continues at coordinate 9,469,498 of FR989943.1, forward strand.
CTTAGATTACAACTGAACACGGCCATCATGTAGAGGCGTTGCGACCATTGCATCACCATCGCATGCGCCATTCGATGGGCCAGCGCTGGCCACTGTTGTAGAGGGGCCATAAGACATTCCCACTTCCAGACACATAATATGATATTTTGCACTACAACAAAATAGTTATTATGTGTTGAAGCATAAACACAGCGTCGATATGAAGATTGCGCTTGTAAACTGTCATAAACTTACCTTAATTGTCTCTACTTACCGACAATTTTCTCTGTTTGCCACCCTTGATCTCAGCTAATATGTTTTGGCAACACTAGCTTCTCCGCTCATAGTCTTCACCAGGAAGTTCTTCCTGCGACGCTGTGTTTATGCTTCAACACATAATAACTATTTTGTTGTAGTGCAAAATATCATATTATGTGTTTTCACATAAACACAGCGTCGATATGAAGACCTGTTTGATATCTGCTGGTGACAAAACACAAAACGCTATGTGAAATAACTTTGTTACATTTAGTATAATATCAATATCATACCTAAATGCAAAATAATAATAATTGCAACAACACAAATGTTATAAGGAAATAAACAGTATATATATATTATAAGCATAAAATAAATTCCCAAAAGACAAAAAAACTTTTATAATATGTCCTTTTGGCATATTTAAAACAACAATTAGTAAAATGAGAGGTAGTGGGCAGTAGCAACTCTCCTAGGGTGGGCTGCACCAACTTACTTTAACTATAACTTCAACTTTAACCATAACAAAAGGTCAAATGAACTATCAAATCCCTAGTAAAAGTCTATTATGGACGCCATATTTGATGCTAACCTTAACTTAAACTATGCCTCTGGTGCAACTCGCCCCTACAATTCCTATTTTAACCTCAATTTAACCCACTTAAATTGATTCCTGAGGTCACAATTAAAGCTTTGTAGGTAATTTTAATAATACCCAATAAACTTGGTTTATAAGTTCCAATTAGGTACTTAATTATTATTATTTGGTAGTTTTTTTTTTTTTTTTTTTTTTTTTTTTTTTTTTTTTTTTTTTTTAGGTGATTCACCTCTCCAGCCTTTCCTAGGAAGTAATTACTGGGTGGTTATCTAACCAACCTGCTGAGGTTACCTTGGATCAGTAAGGCAGAAACTCCTGCTTTCTCATGTAGTTTTGCTTTTTTAGGCAACCCGTTATTACCGTTCTGGATATCAGATGTGGTCTGGCCAATGAAAAGTTAAAACTAAATTGTCTAATATTTCTCTTCTGTACTTAGACATTAACTTCTGCAGTCACTTTACGGGGCACAGTCCTTTATCCAGATGTGGGCAACAAACTGCCCTGCCTACAGAGATGCTAAGATAGGCTTCTGTAATTTTTATAGAGCGCCCCCTGACCAGGAGCTAATAAAAGGATTGCTGTTGTTCCTTGGGATGTTTTGAATATGTTATCCTGACAACTTAAATTAGAAAGCCAATTAAGCAGAACTTCTGGATCCCATCTTCGGCCTTTTGACTTAGAAGGCTGAGCTGAGGAACTAGCCATATGGTTTTGACCATTTTGTTCCAATCTATGAAGTGTAAAAAGGACAATCTTATAAACTAAGATTGTCTATTATATGAAGAGTTAGCTTCATTTAAATTTGTATTTAAATGTAATATTTAAATTAGGTTAGATCTCAATACTTTTTGCACCATTCTTGCCACCACTCTTGGCTTGCCACCATTCTTGGCTCTTATTTGAGGCAAAAATGTTTCCAGAGGGGATTGTCCTCAGCTATAGGTCAATAATTATTGTCTCTCTGGTTTTGACCATCCAGCGATAGTTTGTCCCCACCTCTCATCATCCAGACTAGTTGTGTTAGCTGGTTCACTTCGGGTGGCAGGCCCGTTGTTGTATCCACTATACTCTCCGAGAGTATTTCTATTTACACAGAAGGTTCAGAGGCTTATGCCCTGTGTGTGTATTAGATTGTATCTGCCCCTGGACTACATATCTGTCAATAAATGATATTGTTTCTTGATTCTAGCATTGCTCAGATGGGCTAGTACAAGGTTAGGAGGTGGGAACATCCAGTCCAACTGCAGGCTTAGCATGGCCATAGTAGAAATGTGAAGGAATAGAAACATTGCCAGTTTTTGTGCACAACTGACAGATTCCCTTTGTTAATCCATTACCTTGTCTTCTTTATCATAATAACAAACTCGTCTATGGTGGTCATGCTAAGCATACTGAAAGTCTCATTTTGACTTGTCTTCAGCATTTAAAAATAGCGATTAAAATTTGGATATGGCAAAACCTGTCTGCTGACCACAGTTGAGTCTACAGACGCGAATCTGTCGACGTCTGGAGTGCCCCAATGACTAATCAGTCTGTTTGTTGCAGTGGGTAGTAGGTGCCATTCCGCTCGCTGCCGTTTCCTTGATAGACAATTGGTAATAATTGTACCCTTCCGAAAGGTACTGATACTGCTGACAAGAGAATGTTCTCACTGTCAATATCAACAATATGCGAGTTGGACTGAGCAGGCTTAGTGTGTACCTTCCTTCTTTGGGATATAAGCCATCAGCGTGTGAATGTCACATGGGACTAATATTATATTATGCGCTGTCTGCAGTAATTGAGCTTGATTCCGAATCAAGACATATACTGAGAGAAACTCCTCATTCTGCATCCGTTGCATCCGCTGCATCGGTTGTCAGGTAATGTTAAGTAGGTACTTATATGGGGGACCCCCTCTGGAGAATCTTCATCCTGCACCAGCTGCATTTGCTGCATCGGTTGTCAGGTAATGTATATGGGCGCAGATACAACTCCTTGTTGCTGTCTACTGCCTTGAATATTAATTCCCACACTGGTATCGGTGCTCATGGTCAGTTTATTAAAACCAAGCCAGTTACACAGGAGTAATTTTATAGTGCCCAAGTGTGTGCTCAATACGCAAGAGCACCCTCTATTCCTTTTACTCTCATAACCCAGTGGCGGAAGGCCGGCACGACTGGAGAGAGATCAGGCACAGAACTGACTTTCGCATCTCTATCCGACTCATGGATCATGGGCTTAGTGGAAATCCCAATGGTGTAGGTGGCCACTTGGGATGATCCTGTTGGAACTCAGTTGACGCAAACTTCCTTGCACCTGACTAAACTGCATACTTTACTCTTGTATTCTCAATATTGTAATATTTGAGAAAGAAATAATTCTTATCATTAACTTCCTTTCTAGTGCCAGGAACATTAATTTTTCCTTTGTGATCGAGGCATTTCTTAGATACTGCAACTGTTGGGTTGGTTTCTAAATTGATTTTTGACAGCTTACCTGCCAGCCCAAGACCTCTTAAACTTCTTGGCTTTCGCAGCCTGTTAGTCACAACTCATAAGGCCAGCTTAGCAGAGTCTTTCGAGCTACTCTGATATTGGCAATTCACCGAGTCAGTCATTATTACAAGAAGAAGAAGAAGGCCAGCTTGGTAGAGTCCTGGTTTCCAAGTAAACAATGTTTTCTAATTGATTCTTCCCTCAAGACAATAAAAAGGGCTCTCACTACTCCCCTGGCAGGTAGGATTTCCGCAACCTAGTTTGTCATTGAGGTAAATGTATTGACATTTAAATTTGCAAATTGCATAGTTCTGTTGATGAGTACTTTCCGCACTCAGAGTAGAACATTAATTACTTAAATGTAATTATTTTAAAAATTTGACATAAGCCCCATACACCATCTGTCAAACCCCTAGTAAATCGAAGCTTAATTCTCTTTGTTTTAATAGGCCATAAGTTAAGCCAGCCATAGTTCTCACTGTTTCCACTAGATACTCTTTACCTTTACTTAAATGTATAAGTTTGGGTTTATATTCTGAATCTATAAAACCAGCCAGGAAGTAGTCGTCTAGGTTACATGCAAGCAGTCGCACCCCCTTTGCCCGTAGGGTTACCGCAACCCAATTGGATACGGCTGCAAATATACGGGGGGCAGACGATAGCAGTTTTAATAAATCTTTAGTTCTTTAACTTAAATATTGTAATGAAACAAGTGGAATGGGTTATATTTTTCAAATTTGTTAACTAAACATTAACTCATCAACTCTCAAGCGGCCCCCGGTGGCCGTACAACAATAGAACACCCATTGTGTCTGGAATACCAACAATTGAGGACAATCACTGGCTAGAATTGACTACTTATGGTTTATCGTTAAAACCATGATGATATTTTAACCATTGCTAAAATGGTGCAATCCATTATTGACTAAACCAGTGTATTCAATGAGGTATGGAGTTATGTACATTGGCTGGCTATTTTTTGACATTGTTATGACGTTTATAACTTTTAAGCATACCTAGTAATTGCATTGGTGTAACAAGTCATTTATTTCCAGCTTAATTTAGTTAATGCAGAATGTTAAAGCTAAACAACTCTCAGTGATATTTCAATAATGGAGCGGCAATTTTTCAGTGCCTAGGGGCGGCTAATAGTTTAAAATCCGACCCTGACACCCGGATTGGCTTTTAGGGCTATTAGAAATGCAGTATTATCAAATGAGGCAACCCTCGCCCAATTCAAGCCGTCCATTAGTATTAGTTCTTCTGACTTACCCTTTGGAAGTCGGCCTCCAAATCCGAGGATTCAGAGCTGGAGGAATTCGCAGCGACTCTGTTGCTCACTCGACAACTTACTCACAGCACAAACTACACTGAACACACTGCGTTGCACCAACTCTTCAAAACCCAAGCGGCCACATGTGGCCGCGAGAACAAAGGACCTCCGAATCCGCGATTGAAGAACTAAAACATGGAGAATAATATCACTACGTGTGCTAAAACTCGAAATTGAGTTATATTCACTACTTTAGGTGAATTAAAACACAAAAATCTACTTATTTTCAGAAAAGAAAATTTTTTGGCGGTTGACATTTCGAGTTTACAAAACGCTATGAGCGGAGAAGCTAGTGTTGCCAAAACATATTAGCTGAGATCAAGGGTGGCAAACAGAGAAAATTGTCGGTAAGTAGAGACAATTAAGGTAAGTTTATGACAGTTTACAAGCGCAATCTTCATATCGACGCTGTGTTTATGTGAAAACACATAATGGCCCCTCTACAACAGTGGCCAGCGCTGGCCCATCGAATGGCGCATGCGATGGCCATGCAATGGTCGCAACGCCTCTACATGATGGCCGTGTTCAGTTGTGATCTAAACGTCGTTCAAGATGGACGTGTAAGCATTAGCCATTGCGGCAATGCAAAACGTGCATTTTTAATAATTTATGACTTCACCAGATGACCCGGTGAACTTCGTATCACCTCCCTCCTAATATGAACCTTCTCATGAACTCTACGAATAATTATTTCGAGACTAAAATTAAAATAATGGTTTATGGTAGTGATGATGATGATGATGACAATGATGAATGTAATAATAGCATGTACCTATCTTTAAAAAGTTAGGAGTTATGTATATTTAATGTAAAAGCTATAATAATTATTGTAAAGTTTTATTAAAATCCGTTCAGTAGTTTTGAGTAAAAGAGTAACAAAAGTAACAAACATCCATACATCCATACAAACTTTCGGCTTTATCATATTAATATAGCTTTATTCATTATGAGACCACATACTCGTCATTTCAAATGAAATTCGTAAATTGTAATACGAATTACGACATCCTCACTCGACCGCGGTCAGGCACCGACTGGCGTATCGCCAACGTGTAGAGGCGTACCGCCATCGCTGGGCCATCATCCTTTGATGTGCGGCCGAAAAACCGACACCGCCGCCATTCCACGGCCATCGCTGGCGCCATCGGCCATCCTACGCCACTACGCCCTCCCCACGCTGGCCCATCGTGATGGCCCACTACGCTGGCCCATCTTGAAGAGGGGCCTTAATATTTTAGTCTAATAAGCTTTAAAAAATTAGAGCCTAAGGTAACGAAAGTTAGGTACCTACACCTTTACCTCCTAAAGTTTTTTTTTGGTCGGGAAATGTTATTATGGCCCCTCTACAACAGTGGCCAGCGCTGGCCCATCGAATGGCGCATGCGATGGCCATGCAATGGTCGCAACGCCTCTACATGATGGCCGTGTTCAGTTGTGATCTAAACGTCGTTCAAGATGGACGTGTAAGCATTAGCCATTGCGGCAATGCAAAACGTGCATTTTTAATAATTTATGACTTCACCGGATGACCCGGTGAACTTCGTATGACCTCCTAATATGAACCTTCTCATGAATTCTACGAATAATTATTTCGAGACTAAAATTAAAATAATGGTTTATGGTAGTGATGATGATGATGATGACAATGATGAATGTAATAATAGCATGTACCTATCTTTAAAAAGTTAGGAGTTATGTATATTTAATGTAAAAGCTATAATAATTATTGTAAAGTTTTATTAAAATCCGTTCAGTAGTTTTGAGTAAAAGAGTAACAAAAGTAACAAACATCCATACATCCATACAAACTTTCGGCTTTATCATATTAATATAGCTTTATTCAATAAGAGACCACATACTCGTCATTTCAAATGAAATTCGTAAATTGTAATACGAATTACGACATCCTCACTCGACCGCGGTCAAGCGTCGACTGTCGTATCGCCAACGTGTAGAGGCGTACCGCCATCGCTGGGCCATCATCCTTTGATGTGCGGCCGAAAAACCGACACCGCCGCCATTCCACGGCCATCGCTGGCGCCATCGGCCATCCTACGCCACTACGCCCTCCCCACGCTGGCCCATCGTGATGGCCCACTACGCTGGGCCATCTTGAAGAGGGGCCTTTATACGCATTCCCGGCAGCGTTGGGGAAGGACCACCGGTGACCGGGGTATGTGGGACTTGCTACGGCCGAAGAGATGGTAAGTGGCCGCAGCTGTACCCACTAAAACCCGACCGTGTTCCTACTTCCGCGCAGGACGGAGACGCGAGGGTCTATTACACGTCTTCCGTGGCTTCCGTCCGCGCTCGCCTGCTCACCCAAAGCAGGCCTACGCTCACTACGCTGTTGGGGTTTCTTGTCCCCCTAGGCCGAACAGAGGCCCCACATGGGGGTCATGTATATAGGCCCGTCGTCTTCTTTGTGTCGCGATGCGCAGGAACACAACGCGCATCGCGACTCCCTCGGGGACTCGGTGTCCCCGAGGGATGAGTGGCGACTGGCGACTGGCGGCATCACCCCGTCCGTCACCCCGAGTTCCGGTGTATTCTGTGCCTGTGTGTAAAAGGACATGCACACATTTTTCCCTCTTATTATAATTCAATTTGAAATCGGTAATAATGATAAACACAAATTAATATTTGCAGTTTGCAGCCTATATCAATATGGCTATAATGCAATTTGATTGATGGGAGATGGATAAAATTGGATTTGCGTTTCGTTCGCCAGGTACAAATTAAATCATTCCCCGCCACGCCATCAGCTAGGTAGGTAGGTACTTAATCGCATCATACGGGGTTTTCACGCGGAAGTTTGCATTGATTTGCAAAAATAAGATAAAAATAATGAATTCCCCCGCAATTTCCCTACGTACACATACACACAAGTAATTTTATATTGTACTTACTCTTTAATCTTTACATATTTATAAGTACGTAATATTATAATAATTCTGAAGAGTTTGTTTGAAACTTTGAACGCGCTAATCTCGGGAACTACTGGTCCGATTTTAAAAATTCTTTCAGTGTTAGACAGCCCATTTATATAGGAAGGCTAGGCTATTATACATATTTATTTAAAAAAAGCCAATAATTAAAAAAATATTATGTTATATAAAATTTTGTGAAAATAAGTATGAAAGGGTCTCATCTATTATTATTTAATTTGTGTAATTTATCTGTTTTTGTATTTTTTATAATGACAATGTTACCAATAATTATTTTAAGATAAGATAGTGTTCAGTTGTAGTTAATTATTGTAATTGGGGTAAGCCGTTTTAATTAAGTAACTTTAAATAAATTAAAAAAAAACACGCTAAGGCGGACTTGCGTAGATCTGGGTTAAAGTTAACTCTGAGTTAAACATCATCGCTCTTACTAATAAAAAGTTACTCAGGGTGTATAGAGCATAGACTTATAATATACTGACGATAGAGGCTGCGTAAGATTTTTTCTACTAATAATCATTTTTTTGACATAAGGCCTGTATAACGCTGTTGTAATTTCCATACAAATTAACACAACGCTTATACAAGGCATCACCCTTGTAGGTATAGATTACAGTTCGACAAGGCTTTGTAATATGAACGTGGCGAGAAAAGGAACTAAACGCTTCTATCATACAAAAACGTCATTTTTGTCATGTGTTTGACAGTTCTCCTTTACCAGCAGCGCTTATTGACACATGTGACACATTCATACTTAGGACTATACAATACTTTACATAGATTAGATTTTTTATATTAAATCACAACAACACACTATAACTACATCATAATTATTTAAAATTTTCATAACTACATAGGTAATAATTATTATACATACATAAATCATAATATTTACAACGTGTTTTTTAAACTGTATTTAATATAAAGTATCAAAATCTTTTATAGTGCCTGGATACAGTGTGGCCATAAGAGGCCACACCGGAAACAAGTAGCGACCCTGTCGTGACTTTCTTTCATGTTGAATATCATTGCACTATTTTACATATTTCTTATAAAAGAAAATAAATGTCTATGAAAATGATCTATCGTCTATGGTGTGTCACATGACCATTATTTTGTCCCCGTGATCAAGATACAGAAAATTCAAAATAAGTTGCAATGGCCAAAGTGGAAATAGATCTATTGGACGTTCATGAAAACTCCCTCGATAATAGGTAAACAGAGCTAACGTTATTATGTTTTCTGTAAATCTATAAATGATTACATAATTTTAGTGTTTTTACGTGCCATCGAAGGTCAGATTTTAGTTTTGCGTTTTGGCAAATCGTTGCCAACAAATTTCTCAGTTATCTGCCTACTTATGAGTTCCAATTATTTACAGTGCCGATAGTGAATATTGTCGAATGGTGGATGACGGCTCTTTTGGTAAGTTATAATATTGTTTTCTCGCTGTTCACTATCTACATTTGGGGTCTATGATGTTTCTACAGTCAGTGCCTTCTGGTACTTTTAACGTATTTTCCTTCCTTTGAGGGTGTTTTTAATATAGGTACCTAATTCTTATACGTATTGACTATTGAGTAGGTATAGTGTGCATTGTTTATTGAATTAGTGTACAACCATTAACAAATTGAATTAATTAAACCTATTACAGAAAGCAGTGAGTGTGAGGGTTCACAAATAGTGTCAAACGCGTATCTTGATGGTAGTGAGGACACCACATCATCATACAGTTTCAAAGATTTATGTGAGTTTGTAAAGTACTAGTGGTCCACCCTATCTTTGCACACATCCCTTACATTACTTTCTATTGCTGAAAATGGCTTACAATCTGTGGTGTAGCTTAAAATATAATCAAATAACAGAAATCATTACAACTTCTAGTTTTCCAACCCCAGATAATTTAGATTAGCACATTTAACACTGTCGAACCAGATTGGTTCCTTCTTCTAAGAATAAGGAAGCTATTTACTATCATTAAACTATGCCAGATGTTTGTGAGATCATGTTTTATTTACAAAAGATTTCAGTGACATGCTGTCTGCTCAGTCTATCACACTTTATAAGTGCATCATTATATCTCATTATTGCGTGGTTAATCCATCAATCGGAGATTCTTGGAAATTCCATTGTATTGTTGTCGCAATCACTGGTGCTCGTATGGGGCTTGATAGGTTAATATCATTTTTGACTGGTGTCATTATAGCTGCTCTTGCAGAGCTTATAATATTTAGATAAAAACTAAATCAGTGTTTGTAAAATAATTTTCCTTTACATGCTTGAATATTTAATACAAACATTATTGTATCTGTTACAGCCGGAGCAGTCACATACAAACTAGTACAAATGAAAGATGAAGAACCGAGCGACATGACCACACATTCACCATCTCACGGTATATTCTTTTTATTGCTATTGTAGTTTTAAGTTTGTTTTTAATAAGAAAGTAGCTAACGGCTAACGCTACATAGATGTTATTAACTTCACATAAAACTAAAATATTTTGTGTTCTGCTCTGAAGCATAGCATACCTTGGCGGGGCCCTGTATACAATTTGTTTGGGGTCCTTTACGAATCATTAAGATTTCTTCAGTAAAAAAAATATTATGAAATTGACATTATTAAACAATAATAATAAATAAAGCCTATGAGCCTTTACAATGAAATAAAATACTTATTCTTGAATTGTAATTATCAAATATTGAACAAATAGTCCCCATTTAGAAATATACTAACCATTGTGTCTATAAATAATAAAAATCAAGTAAAAGTTTACTATAATGAAGCATAATGACTATGAAATAATGTTTTTTATTTCAGTCATGCCAAGTGGGGAGTTCTACGTAATAAGTAACTCTGAAGATATATTCAGTTCTTCCAACCCACAAAAGAAAGCCATCAGAAGGCAGCCTCTACAGCCTAAAGCAGTCACAGCCAAAAAGGTAAAATATGTCTACCCCATACAAAGTTTTGCTAATTATTTGAGCATAAAATAAGACAGTTTATTTTATACTCAACATACTTTATTTACTTGATAAAACATACAGATACTAATTTTGTGAGACATAGATGGTCCAAATCTATTGATGGTATATAATAATATACTAAAGCGCAATACACACTGAGCCCGCCGGGCCGCCAACAAAGCCCGGCGACACAACCCGGCGACTTGTATGAGAAGAATGATGTCGGCAACATGCGCCCGCGTGTGTTACCCGCCGACATGTTGGCGGCTTGGGTACGCCTGCGCTCAGTTGCCACTTGCCCGGCGACACAACCTATAGACACGCGGCAATCACTGACCAATCACTGACTGCCAAATAAATTTCTCATCTCAAGCCGCCGACCAAATTTTCCAACTTGTATTAAGTGAAGCCGCCAACTCGACCGCCGACAAAAAGTTGCCGACATATGTCGGCGCCCGGCGGGCTCAGTGTGTATTGCGCTTATTTCTTGTGTAGGGCTGTGTATTTTGTATTCCATGCTCTTTCTGCGACTCAAAAGCATCTCCATACCAAGTTTTATCAAGTTTGGTTCAGTGGTTTATGAGTGAAAATGTGACATACAAATAAACACACATTCTCATGGATCCATCATCATAAAAATATACTTACAGAGGGATGACAAAAGACGAGCCACACACAATGAGGTAGAAAGACGGAGACGGGACAAAATAAACAGTTGGATCACAAAGCTGGCTGCACTGGTTCCTAATTCTGGACTCCCGGACACTGCCAGCAAAGGTGGAATACTGGCCAAAGCATGTGAATACATCACAGAGCTAACCGATAAACAGAAGAAGTAAGTTTTTACCGCATACAAATCTTTTAAAAGTAGGGCAAGATTACTAACATTCAGAGATAGTATTATGTATAATGTTCTGAACTAATATTCATTTTTAGGGTTCCGTAGTCCGTAACCAAAGGGTAAAAACGGGACCCCATTACTAAGACTTCGAAGTCTGTCCGTCCGTCCGTCTGTCTGTCTGTATGTCTCCAGTCTGTATATCAAGAACGGCTATAGCTAGACTTCTGAAATTTTCACAGATTGTGTATATCTGTTGCCGCTATAACAACAAATACTAAAAATAAAGTTTATTTTTAAGGGGGGCTCCCATACAAGAAACGTGATTTTTTTTGGCCTTTTTTGCTCGTAATCTTAAAATTTTCACAAAATCCTTAATTGTATTTGTACTTTAATAATTAATAATAAAATTAAAATAAAGTAAATATTTAAGGGGGGCTCCCATACAAAAAACACATTTTTTTGTCTACTTTCGCTCTATACCGGTACGGAACCCTTTATGCGCGAGTCCGATCTATTCATCGCACTTGGCCGATTATTTCCAGGATACAAACCACCAAAAGTATATATCCACCAAAGTTTTCATACTTAAAGCAATTTTCATCAAAATCTGTTAAGCAGATTTAATGTGAGGTGGTAACAGACAGACACAATATATACGGCGTATTTCAATATGCACCATAATAATATTATAATATGTCTGTATATTTAAAAACTCAACTAAATACTTTGCTTTTCTTACAGGTTGGAAAAATTGGAAGTTGACAATGATAAGTTGGTATTGGAGATTTTGCGATTAAATCATGAACTCACAGAACTGCGTAAGGAGAACTCAGCGATGCACATACAGCTTGCTGAGAAGTGTATCTCCCTGCCTAACACCAGGCCAAAGGGAGAAAAGTCTTAGTGGAAATTAACAGTATGTTCGGACAATTATTTAAATATTGTGAGGTGCTGACAGTAGTAACTAGAAAATAGTGGCATTGGTAGCGCTGAACGGATTGTAATGCTGTTATCAACTTGTTGAATAAGTTATACTCCAAGTGTAGATAACAAATAAGGTAACAGTTAGACAGATATAAAGATATACCCTTAGATAAAAGAAGTATTAATTTCTTTTATACAGTTTTTTTATGTAATATCAGGATAAGAATTGTTGATTTGTTTTGTAACAAATACTATAATCAAGTAAGTAAGGTTGTAGTACTACCTTAATAGTTTTAAAATTCAACTATTTTTTTTTAATATAAAACTTCTACATCACAATTCACAATTTAAATAACTTGTTTACAAATTATTATCATGTTGATAAACAAATTTTTATCCCTTTTTTTTTAATTTTTTTTACATTCATATTTTATAAACGTAGATTGAATCTGAAAATTTTGAGATTGTTTGGCCTGTATTTGAAAAGCTTCCAAAAATTTCCTTGATATGTGTTTTGTTTTCACTGCCTATAATTGTACCTAATTGTACTTGCTTTTGTTATTTGGAACAATAATTTCCAATGTTGTGTTTAATATATTTTATTGATCTCCAGTAACTTTCACAATGCAAGAAAAAGTTTACTAATACCGCGGCCGCATATGTGTAGTGCTTCGCCCTAAAACCGATTTTATATAGGATCATCCGATACTATTGGACGATCTGCGTGTATCGTCCAATAGTATCGTCTCATTGCACGAAGCTTCGGACGATAAACGCAGGTGCGGCCGGGCCGTGAATTTATTATTTAATGGTGCATGTTGTAACTCCCATCTTTTGGGTAAAATTTATACAGTTAATAAAACTATACAAACTGCTTGTCTGACACATTCAAAAAGTCACATAACAGATTCAGACAATGAACCATACAATAGTTTTACACTGCATACATATTATTATTAGGCTGTGTTTCCACCAGAGGTGTTACGAGGAATGTGTTTTTAGGATCCAATAAAATCGCTGCGCTGAGCGATGTACGTCAATGAAGCGATTCTATTGGTTCTCAAAAAGACATCACTCGCAAGGTCGCAAGTCGCAACAAATCTCTGGTGGAAACACAGCCTTTAGAGGGTTCATTTATTTTTTAAGTTCTTAGGAGATTATTTATTTTACTTTTGACATCAGAATTTTGCAGTAAAAAAATTGCTGGACGATTATACTCTTCACGATTTTTTTTATTTAATAACTTACCAATTCTGCTACAATATAGGCGAATGCATACCGTCAAATAAAGGCTAGAAGAGGTGTGTGTGTTAAAACAACTCTGCATGTTTAAATTTGATCCGAATTGTAATTTAAAAAAGTTTCTTATTACATCTTAGTATGTATTACATCTTAGTATTGCATTTGGTATACTATTCTCATTCGTAAATACCAAAAATAATTTCTAAAAGTAAGTATACTGAATGAAAGATGGTTTTAATCATAGTTATTTTTAAGTTGGGCTCTTGTTTTAGCCTGGATTAGTATAAGAACTAAATTTGGGACTACGGAGAGCCTTTAGCAGTGTCTGTGATGTTTATTGAGGCACTAATGTTATTATATTTATATTGTAAAATGATTTTGTACATAATAATTTAATAAAATTGCAAAACTTAGAATGTGATTTTCTTTACAACTAGCTAAAAGCCGAGCTTTGTGAGGGCTCGCATCATCACACCTGACTGACTTATGATAACACATCTACTATAAATAAAAATTTGCAACAAATCAATAGGCATGATAGTTTTTCCGTAAAGTGTATTCCACAAAATGTACAGGTTGTACGATGTATGCATTATATGACTTATGAAGAGTCACTACAAAGTTTATGCGAATTCGAATGTGGGTAATAAAATAATTACCAAATTGTGTTGAACTATATTCACAATAACAATAAGTTATTTTCTTCAAAGAATATGTTACTTATAATAAGATCTTGATAGTTATTTGTTTCTTCATTATTTTGTATGATATCTTCTCTTATATAATCTGGTCTTTCCACGCATTTCTTCACGTGGCCCTTATAGCTAGATTGCGTCACATATTTTTTATTACAGTATTCGCATCTAAACGGCTTTTCTCCTGAAATGTACATGATTCAGTTAATATTCAGAAGAAGTATTAAGCAGGAAAACACTTGCCACGCTAAAGGTCTTTTGATACTTAAGCAGAATCGAAGCGCATCTAAGCGAATTACCAAAACTGAACATAACAAATTCAACCTTAACTCCAGAGCGTAACGCACACATTCCTCTGAGATTTTAAAAAGACGCTGCGCTGGTCTCGCTGAAGTAACGTGTGCGTTACGCTTTGTAGCCCTGCATGGCCCTATGAGACTGTCGTTAGGTGGCATTATATTTGATTTTCTGTCGGTCGCGGTTAGCCGCCGTAAAGATCGGAACGGCCGCGGCACCTTCAGTTTATCTCCACAGTTTTTCTATACTTCCGCATTTTCTCTTCGATGCACTGCGACTCTGGCCTCTGGGCTATAGTAAAAAGTGACCCTAAGCGGTATTGTTATCACCTGTATGACTTTTGATATGTTTGTTCAAGGCATCCGACCGCGAATACCGCTTCAAGCAAATGGTGCAATGGTGTGGCTTCTCTCCAGTGTGTTTTCTGAAAATAACAAATTTAGTAATGTCCGGGTTCCGATGTGAACTTCTCGTTAGTTTGTAGATTAAATAGATGTGCACTAGTTAATGCGAAATTCGTTTATGGCGCGAGAAAAAGTACGCGGACTTAAGGCTCGACGATCTTAATCGCCTGTGTGTCAGCAAATAGCCGCGAGCCGCGAGCCTGGGGACATGGTAATCCAGTGTGAGCGATAAGTGATTCTCGTGTGTCACCGACGCGAGCCGAGTAAGTTATAGCGAACTAAAAACCGGGTACTTTAAGTTCGTACGTCTACCAGACCTTTTACATTTGATAAAATGTATCCTATGTCCTTTCTCAGGACTCAAAGACGTATCTCTATATCAAATTTCAGCAACAGCGGTTTTGCGGTTTGAGAGTGAAGAGGTAACAAACAGACAGACAGAAATTGTACCATAACATTTGCCCGCAAGCATTACACAAAAGTGGATATCTACTGTATTCACGGCTCACGAGTGCCATAGAGTCGGATCTAAATAACGTTTGAACTTTGACATGACGAAAACCCAATTTATACGCACGACGGCAATTGGGAAGTGAATGTGCCGAAAATTAAGTCTTTTAATCAGGTTTTATAACCGTGAGGCCGCAGTAGCAGCTTCTTGTACGACTCCTCATTCGAACACGAAAGGGTCAACCATCGACGACCAACACGACCTACGTTGTAATTGCGTCGATTGCAGATTTTACCGCGAGTAAACTGTATATAACACGCCACCTAATGTGTAGCCGGTAGTTGGACGAGCTCGCTGCTGACTCTAGGCGCGAGTAGTGTATATTATACACTCGCCATAACGCGGGTAGACTGTATTACCTCATGTGACACGTGAGGTCGGACGTCCGCACGAAGCCGGCGCCGCACAGGTCACAGCGGTGCGTGTAGTTGCGCGCGTGCCGCCGCTCGTGTAGCCGGTAGTTGGACGAGTTAGCGAAGTGCTTGCCGCATATCGTGCAGACGTATTTCTGAAGAGTTACATCTTTAATTAGCAGAATAAATATGTATTTTTGAGGGTGGATTGCATCGACTTACTTTAACTATAACTTTAACCATAACAAAATGTGAAATGAACTGTCAAATCCCTAGCAAAAGTCGCCATATTTGACGATAACCTTAACCTTAACTTTAACTACGCTTCTGGTGCAATTCACCCTAAGCTATTGCATAGCTGTTATCGCGTTCTTTGAGCGCGGCAACCGAATCAAGAATTCGTTACGGAATTTCTTTATTCGGTATTTATTGCGCATGTCCAAATCATGTCATGCTATGGCAACGCCATTCTTGTTGGTGGCGTTGGCATGACATGATTTGGACATGCGCAATAAAAGGTTTTGTGGCGCATGCGCCAAGGCAACAGCCAGGGAGTAACGACCGACTCTGCAGGTTGTGATGAATAAATAATACAGGGTGCAATTAAACCTTCCTGCCAAATTTTGATATATTGATCCTTGTATTACTCATTAGTCATTACTAAAATGATGAGATATAGCTTCCGAAAGTTATTCTAAAAACCACTACAATTATTGGATACTACGCGTCGCGTCGCCCGCGCGTGACGTGCCCCCGCGCGCGCGCCTCCCCCCGCGGCACACCCGATCATACCCACCGCCGCGAGTGAGCATTCTGCAACGATTTTAAATGGAATAAAATAATATGTCACTAACAATAAAATACCACCCATTTTTTTTTGGTTAAATGGATTCTCCTAATGATACCTAAGCTTTGAAAAAAATTTGGCAGGATGGTTTAATTGCACCCTATATTATTTATTTATCACAACCTGCAGAGAGCAAAATAACGATTAAACACATACCGAGCCCACAACTTTACGTGGTTTGATACCAATGTGTGTTGTTATGTGTTTCTCCAAAGAATGTTTACTTGTAAACCGATTCAGAGGACAGTACTCGCACTTAAAAAATTCAGGATCCTGAAAGCATAAAATTGTGATTGGACAAATATTCTTCTGTACCTAAAAAGATATTACTTACATATTTTTATGTGCTATAGTTTCTACCTCCTTTACATGTTTACGTAATCCATACTAATATTTTAAATAATTTTTATTATAATTATTCTGAAGAGTTTGTTTGTTTGTTTCAACGCGCTAATCTCAGGAACTACTGGTGAAATATTCTATCATTGTTAGATAGCCCATTTATCGAGGAAGGCTATAGGCTATATTACATCACGTTGTGACTTTTAGGAGCGAAGAAACAGAGGAAAGTGTGGAAAAGAGCGGGGAAAATTATTCTTCTTTGAGAGCTTCCGCTGCGTGCGCTGCAAAAACGGTCTAAGATACCCAAAAAATATGTATGAAAGAATTATTCCTCTATAAATGATCCAAAAAATGTCCGTGATAGTACATGATTATCTTTTAAGATTAACTTACAGTAATCGTTTTTATCTATACTTATAATTAACATGTTCTGACTGATTCATCATCGCTGAGCAAAAACTGTTAGAGTTACAGCAACGAAATTTGGTGAATATTTTATTAGACACTCACTAAGGAAGGAATTTTGGAAATTTTACCCCGAAGGGGGTGAAATAGGGGTTGAAAGTTTGAATGAAAGTCCGTCATTTCTTGAGATAGAAACATGAAGCTTTTTTTTGGTCTACTGATTAAAAATTAATGGATACATGTTTAAGCTTCTTGGAAATTCTGCCCCAAGGGGGTGAAATTGGGGTTGAAAGTTTGAATGAAAGTCCGTCATTTCTTAAGTAAGAGACATGAAAGTTTATTGACGTTTGATTTGACGTTTACTTAAATAGGGTCCCGTTTTTACCCTTTGTGGAACCACAAAAAGGGGAAAACTATCCATCTTTGTTATTATATTACTTACTATGTTAAAGCGGACGAAATTGCGGGCAATAGCTAGTAATAACAATAATATCTATGGACGCTTTACACCACGTCAAAGGCATAAGTATGTCTGTTAGATTTTCACGCCCAAACCACTGAACCACCACCACTGAATTTTGGTGATTTTGGTAGGGGGATACTTTGAGTCCCGGTAAAGGACATACATAATATTATGATACTTTTCATACCGGAAAAATGTACGGTTCGAGCGATAAACGAATTTTGCCACCTGCGGGAGTCATTTAGTATTTAGATAAAGTCGACCAAATTCGTGGTGCCGATGGATATTGGACCTGGATATTTGATATATAAGGTGCTTTATAACATGAGCGTAAAACCTAAAAACATACTTACAGTGTGTTTTCGTAAGTGACTAATAATACATCGCGGAGTAACAAAGTGTTTTCCACAGTGATCACATATATATTCTTTACGTTTTATCTTCTTTGGTGCAGTATAAATTTTGGTGTCGTGGTATTTTTTACTGTGTATTTTCAAACCTTTCAAATGTTCGAACTGTTTCTTACACATTTTGCAGTAGAAGTTTGTGATATTAAAATTTTGGATGTCACATTGCCTGTTTTCTTTATTTAGTTCTATTTCTTTGGCTATTTTGATACATTTCTTTCCTGATTTCACGGTGTTTATTACAATTCTTTCTTCGTCTATTGGTATACTAACTTGCAATTGTTTTATATTTTTTGCATTCTCTTTAACAGTGGAGTCCAACTTTTGTGTATTATAATCGACAAATAAATCGACGTCTATTATTTCTTCTTTAACATCATTGTTAAGAAACTTATCTATTATATTATCGTGACTCAGACTGTGCTGGTTATTTTCGGCTGCTTCGTCTTCTAGCTTGTCTCCGAACAATATATTTGATATGAGTGGAGTTGACGGTGGAGAAATATCACGTCTGACTGAAATTTTAAGAAATTTAATCAGGAAATGTATTCTTCTAAGTGGCTGTTTTACAAATTCCTGATAAGTGTTGATGAATTTATTCTAAAGGTTTAGAATACAAATAGTGACGTGCAAGAACAATTTTTCTTGACCGGAAGCAACTAATAGGAACATGCAAATAGGCAAACTTATGTTTAATGTAAGTGACTTTTTACTAGATTTAAGGCTTAAGTTACCATTTCTTTCGCAAACGAATTACTATCGAAATACAACTAACAGTCATATCACTTTTCAATCAATATAGACACAGACTTAAGAATGC
Organism: Plebejus argus; assembly: GCA_905404155.3. Lineage (NCBI taxonomy): Eukaryota > Metazoa > Arthropoda > Insecta > Lepidoptera > Lycaenidae > Plebejus > Plebejus argus. The sequence continues at coordinate 9,488,608 of FR989943.1, forward strand.
TCCAACCGGAGAATTAGTAGGTCGGATGTCTGTCAGTACGAATATCGACGTTAATGACATTAAAATAAGATTCATATTAGCGCGCCTTGTACAGTGGCGGTTACGACGCTCGCCGCGTTCTTGATATGGCGAAAATGTATGAAAAAATTTGAGAAATTTTCTTGTTTTTCTTATAGCTGGAAAAGTTGTTTATTTTTATATAAAATTTTTAGCGGACTTTATAGAGGACTAAATAAGCAACAATTTTTTTGTATATCTATTTTTCTCAGTTCAGTGTATTTAGATATTAAGGTACCTAATCAGACCCCATTTTTTTCATATTTTGCGATTATTGTGATGGTTAAAACGTATTTTATGTGAAAATGTTGTATGCGGCTATAGAATTTTTATGGTACAGTCGTGGAGACATATTAATATATGTTATCTTTCATTTGAAACCAAAATATCCTCGCAGTTTGACTCCTAATTCTTTAATAGGGTACCGGAAAATCGCTGATATTTGTAATAGCGTCCTTAAGCATCAATTTACACCAAGAAGAGTTACGCGACTAGTTATGAATCGACCCTCAGCATCATTAATAATTTATTTTGTTATTAGAACTAACTATTCGGGAATATTAGGCAAAATCCAGAGCAGAGGGCGCCACAAGCACATACAGTAAATAATCCAATCAAAATCCGACATGTTGCACACGTCATATCAGAGTATTGACTGAAGTGTTGTCAAATGACAGACAAAATTTTTCGTTTATTATGCTGGTGATGCCCTTAGCGTGAAAACATATTTTTATTCACCACAAATCAAACACAAACAGAATGTACTATCAGAGAAGTTGATTCCTAGGCAGATGGAGGACCTAAGTAAATTGGTTGCATTACATTGTGGGAATTGTTAGGCAAATGTGGGTACCGCCACAACATCAAACTTATCCGACCGATCACAGCTAACATTCAATTGACATGATCCGACCAAATGACGTGGGTCTGTCAGCTACCTAGGAATCAATTTTCTCGATGGTACTAGGCCAATTACCTGTAGGAGTAAGGATCAGGTCCAATGGATAACTTTCAGTGTCTTTTCTCAGTGCACTCTCTAAATTCTTGTCAATAGAGTCCTTATCACTAGCGTCTTTTTTTAATTCTTTAAACTCATGAGTATCTCCCAGAGGCTTATCATCTTCAAAATTCTCCTTTGACTTATCAAGACTCAGATCTTTGAGTGGGCTTAAACTTGACTCGAGTAGCTTTTGCAATGAAATGTCTTTGACTCCATAGTGACTGTCCAAAAATTTTTCTACACTTTTAAAGTTGGTGTATTTATTTTTATTTGTCTGATCGGCATCTTTTCTCGGTGTGTAACGATGGTCTGAATTCGCCAACCGAGGTGTCGCAAATGGGCTGAAACTAATAGCAGGGGAGGTAGTGCTAGTGATTTCCAAGTCATTTCATACCAGCCAAATTTTTGTCCAGTAGTAGAGTAAAATTTATTAATCAATATAATGAGCGTCAGTCGCCGCACCCGTGGTGGGTTAAAATTTGAGAATATCTCAAAGTTGTAAAAAAAATAATTGCGAAAAGTAATTTTATACCGAATGAAAATTTTATAGAATTATTGAGGTCATGCTTAACCAAAAAAGCACCGTCAGCCGTTTCGCAGACGAGGGAATCAACGTCAGTCGCGTTATTGAACTAAGTAAAAAATTTTAAAAAATTAAGTCATTTCATACCTTACGAAATTTATACAGGTGAATATTGATACCTTTTTAATAATAAAGACCACCGTCAGTCGTTATTTATGAGGGTGGAAAACCCGTCAGCTAGCGATATAACTATAATAACCACGGAATATATAACACTAAAGGAAAGGGCATAGCAAATAAGTTTCATAGAAACTGCTGTCGCCAAACTCACACAGTAACATTTTACGCACACAAAAGAAATAACCAATCAGAAAGAGATTTTTAAAATACAATGTCGTAAAAACAACCCTAACCCTTTTGAAATAAAGAAGAATTTAAATTTAGCAATACCGGCTCTGACTACCGAGCTCAGTTATTCAACGCTAGATGGCGCTTAACAGCTAAATATGATAAGACTTGAAGTTGTACGCAATTTTACACCTTACGTCAACTACCGTAAGGTTTAAATTCGTACTCGCACACTTTCTTTTGTGTGCGAGTTAAGTTACGTCCAGCTGGGCCCTATGGCACGCGGGCCACGCCCACATGCCCTTGCCTCTACTGTTATATATTCCGTGGTAATAACCCATTAGTAGGAGTCCTTAACTTAAAAATACGGTACCATCCTGAAGAAAGCATCAAACTTGGCATGAATGTAGCTATCATATTATATGTGCTTAAATTTAGATATGGAAGCACGTCCAGAAATAATGTTTTCCTCCCCTCCCCACCCTTTTTATCTCCCTCATTCCGGTTTTTTGAATTTTCTACGAAAACGACAAGACTGAGGAGTTTACTCTTTAGAGAACAAATTATCTTCGATAAATTACCTACAAAACGATACTATATTATATAGTGGTAAGATTAATATATTTCTGTTTACAGCCACCAACGTCTTATGAAATTGTAAAAACAGGCTAACTTTTTTTATTCTTGCTCCAATTACAGGAAAACGACAAGAGTGGTGAGAAAATAGACAAAAGAAGTTAGATACCTTATACATTGAGCTACAAAATGACACCTATTTCATAGTCGTAGAGGCATTACTTCCAGAGTTACAGTTTACTACTGCCCGGCTGTAGGCTACACCCCAAGGCACCAGACCACCAGAAGAGTGAATCTTCTGGTGCCCCCTATGCAATTGCTTAATTGATAAAGGGTTTCAAAGAGCTAGTTATAATGTTATTCTATTTCGAATAAGGTATGCTGTTATGAATTCAGAAAAATCTATTCTTAAGCACCCAAATCTGCACAAGTCGCCAATGTGTCTAAAGTTAAAAAATATATATTTTTAAAGCTATAAAATGATACAAATTACCTAAAATTAAATGGTATAGAATCTGTATTTATTGATGCATCATCCTGCAACCAGCACGAGTCCAAGGAATCATCTAATATGTCAGCTTCTTCCTTAATAACCTCCAAGATTATCTTCGCCTCATTATCTGGTATTTCCTCGGGTGGCAAAATATCCGTCATAAAGTTCTGTATACTTGTACATGTCGATTCTGGAATGGGTTATAAAGATGAATAAATAAAAAGCACAAATAAATATTGTCTATAGACAGAATATTAAGTTTTATTTTTTATTCTACACAAGTTTTTTTTTGTTTTTATATTATGAACAAACAATATATAATAAAAATTCATGACGTTACTGCTACTACTGAATCATTTGAGATGAAATTTTGCATGGAGGTACTTTGGAGTCTCTGGGACATTGGCAATTTATTGATAGGACCAAACATAATATGTTTGGTCACTATAGTCTATAGTTTTTACATGATAACATTATATGAATTTTTAAAAATATAAAATTAATTCATGAAGCCCCAAGCGGTTGCATGCGACCGCGATAACAATAGATAAGTTGTTTTTCTTACGATCTACGGTTTAAGATGCTTAGAACCTAAATAAATTAATATGTAAAAAAATAACCATTATCATCATCCTTTCTTGTGTTAGCTGGTGTGCTGCTGCCAATCATCAGAGGGAGCCTGAAATTGAACAGCATTTGCCATTAACTATTAAGACAATATTATGATATAATTTCTTAGCCCCAAACACTAATAAGTACAGAAAGATTGGTATGATGTTATAGAAAGCAAATTCAAAATCCTTAAAAATGTAGAAAATATTGTACCTCAACTTTAGTGAGTCATCATTATTTTTCAAATAGGTGCACAGGTCAATGGAGTCACCATCTTCTTTAATAGCAAAATAGCTTTTCAACTTTTTATCCGAATTTCGGCTATTCTTCTTAAAAGTACATGCTATTTTCATGTAGCTGTAACATTCTTTGCAGATTTGAAAGGTAATATTGTCATTTCTCTTAACCTGTAAAATATATTTAAAGTAAAAAGTTATTGGATGTTCCTTTTTTTCAACATTCATAGTCTGAAGGCCGTCACAGACTTAGCTATAATATATATTAATATACCGTACTAAACACACTGAGACCAGAAATATATATTATAGCTGAGTGTGTGGTCACGCGAAAATTGTATAGCAAATATATATTAATATGCCCAGCTACGGAGTACTATTATATATTCTGTGGCCCAGCTATAAATATATTAATATATATTATAGCTAAGTCTGTGACGGGCCTATAGGAATGTAGAATACAAAATTGTTCAACTCTTGATCAGGTGTTCTTTTTTACATAAATACATCAAATAATTTTTTTATTATTTATCTCCAGATAAATAATAAAAAAAAAATTCGGAGCGTCAAAATTTACTTATTCCTATCATCCAACCTAGCCATTATGGCCATCCAGCACCTGCGAATTTTACCTTCCAACAAACTTAAGGTTGGAAATATTTATTAGTAGTTTTAAATAATATTCTCCCCATTATTCTTCAACAAAACTGGCTCTCAATTACTTACACAGTAATTCCCCGAGCAGCTAGCTATTTAGCTAGATGGGACCCTGCTTTACTGAAGTATTTTTATTGAATTTTGGAAAATTATCTGATGGTAGTTAGTGCCTATGACAGAAGATAATAATTATAGTGTAACTAGTTGACCCGGTGAACTTCGTATCACGTTGGAAATGTTACTAGCAATTTTTCCATTATTTCTCATCTTTAAAACCTTCCAGTCCAGACTTCCAGGATTATTTTAAGACCAAAATTAGCCAAATCGGTTAAGCCGTTTTCGAGTTTTAGCGCGACTAACACATTTGAAAATCCATTTTTATCTTTATGAAGATTTTTTGCCAGAATTTTAGGTCTTAAAAATACAAAAAAAAATTTACCTGTAATCCTGTAGAGTAAACAAACAATCTTCTATTTTTCTCACTATATTGGAGTAAGGAGGAATCATCAAACTTTACCAAGCAGGCCCTACAAAAGCCTTCCATATTTTTAAAATTGGTTGACTTCTAAAATAAGACTGAAAAGAGCAATAGGCCAATGATTCTATCCATAAAACTTTTGATTAAGTTTTATTGACTTATTTAACAAAACAATTTGATCCCGCAACTTTTGTGGATTGTTGCATTTGTTGCTTACACAATATAAAAATGTTGTGTGACATTTGAATCCAGTGTTTCCACTTTAATGATTTCGTTTCCCCACGCATCAATTATTCAGGACTATAAACAAGTACGCTGGATAGCTGAATACGTACCTGCTTTTTGTGCCTATTTGAAGAGGAATCAGCGCCCCCATTATTCGGGTAGAGAACTAAATTTGACGTAACCACAACCAATAACAACAGTACCTAATTATTGTCATCAAGCAGCGCCATTTGACATCATTGTCAACACATTCATAAGAGCGTTTTCACACGAGACACGACACGACACGACGACGATTCAGCGCGCCATACATTTCTATGTACCGTTTTCACACGGCACAGCACGACACACGTTTTTGAGACGACAATCCGCTATGTCGTCACATTTTTTAGCATAGATAAAAAATTTACAAAGATATTATGACAGCTATCTGTGGGTCATTTGTTTACTTTTAATTTTGTTTTGAAATTTAAAATTTGTATGGCGGTGTGCTGCTAATAATGGAAGTTTAAATATTATTATATTTATACCATAATAGAGGTAGTGGAAAATAATTCGTGTTTATGGGACAAAAGTAGTGAACATATTATAAAGATAAAATAATGAGGAAAAATGCGTGGCGCTTAGTCTGCAGTATTTTGGAGCCGGAGTTTGAAAATTTTGAAATAAAAAGTCAGGAAGAAAGAAGTGTTTTATTTATTTAATAATTTATAATTTTAACTTGCTACTAAATTTTGTGTTTACATGCAATTAACAACTTAAAATAAGTTAAAATTTAGTCAACTACTTATCAACTAATACATGTAAGCCAGCCATATTACGTGTAAGTCAGCTATAAGTGGTGTCGTCGCAGCAGAAATCTCTAATCTGTGGTGGCTGCGGTGTCGTCACGAAATCGTCGCTCGTGTGAAAACGTGGAAACGACAGCCTGTGTGACGTCTGTCGTGCAGTTCCTAAATCGTCTCGTGTCGTGTCTCGTGTGAAAGCGCTGTAAAGCCTTGTCGGCCTCGAACTATAGTTAAGTATGAAATACACGGTTGCCAACGGCAGTCGTCAACAGTTACAGCAAAAAATAGTATGCGCATTGCCAGCCACACGGTTGCCAACGTGTTGTCAACCAGTTTTTCATTAGGCGTCTCCCAGACAGACGCGGGCAGCGGTGGCGGTCGCGGTGGCGCGGGCGGTCAGTTGGATGACTTGAAAGTTCTAGGAACGACACAGACACACGCGGTGGCGGTCGCAGTACAAAAAACTGACTGTCCGCGTCTGTCTGGGAGACGCCTTATAGATTTTGCGCGGTCGTCAACCGCCGTTGACGACCGTGTATTTCTTGCTTTACTTATTAGCCTGTGCTGTGGACGTTTCCACCAGTGTTGCCAGATCATTTCCCCCTAGATTTAGGGGGTTTTTTCCTAAAGTGGACGATAACGCCCCCTTATGGGCGCCGAAGATCTAAAGGGGGGGTTTGGGACCCAGAAAAAAAAGTGGGGGCGTTGTGTAGGCTTGGGGGTAATTTATTTTATCTGGATGTATTATAAATTGAAACAAACGGGGCACTAAGACATAATTTGTTCTCAAAGTGGGAGGTTGACAAAAGAAGTTTGGGAACCTCTGACGTAGAGGTTCCCTCTTCCTTTGAGTTTTTCCAAATCATTTGAAGGTATTTGGCCTCTAATCCGTTCTGTGATTCGGATAGGGACGTTGGGATCGATTACTTATTGCTTTTAATTAATAAAATAAGATTTATTACTTATGTTATAGAAGAATGTTTGACCTTGAATAACTTTTGATCAACTTGACTTAGAACTTTGGTGTAATATTAAAAAATATTCCTTAGATTATGTTCTGCTTAAATAATGGGTTTATTTGCGTTGGCCGGCACTTTTAAAATTAGCCCATTTGGACCATGTCCTTCAGTGGGTTTTGAAGTTGCTTTAGGGGGGAAATATTTTGAATAGTTGGCAACACTGTTTTCCAGTTTCTACGACGTTTCTTTTCTACTCTATAATACTCTAATCTGTGGTTTCTTTCTAGTTTCTACTCTATATACTCTAATCTGTGTTCTAGTTTCTTTGCTGTTTCAATGTTGATTTGTTATTATTGATAATAAATAATTATAAAAGAGTGGAACTGGAAACAAAAATTAATTATTGCAAAAAAATGGAAGAGAGCAGTGAAGTTCAAGTAACTATTAACCGACCTACAAAAATAATTCATTTTAGCGACGGAGTGGACGAAGAAATTGAGCAAGAAAAGGCTACCGAAGTAAACACTGTTTCTAACAACGTAGATGATGTAAATCCAGTGAGTAATGTTTATTATTTTCAATGTAATTTAGAATTGGTAATATTATAGTAATGTAATTTAGAATAACAAAAGCCAGTGTCAATTTACCACATTTATTTTCCTCTACGTGCCTCTACTACAAAAATACTACATTCAGGCATCATGCACTATCAATGTTCTTTTGTTTCCATAAAATATGATATTGTTTTGCTATTGCTGTACTCATTATTTTTTTATTTGCTACATAATGCATTTTTTTTCTTGCAGCAATCATTAGGCTGGATGCCATGGCTCTCACATTATGCTTGGAAATCAAGCTCGAAAATGTTAAACGCTGTTGACTATGCGGGTGAAGGGCTGGCAAACTTTTTCGGTATCACAACACCAAAGTATCAAATTGAGATTGATGAGTATGAAAGAGTTCAAGAAGAAAAGAAGCAGCTCGAAGAAGAATCCGCTGGTTGGGTGCCGAAAAATGCTGGAAATGATATACCTCTTGTTTTAACGGAACCAACAAATAACCCTTCAAAAGTCTAGTTTCTGCTAATTATAGCAGAAAGTACACTTTTGAAGGACTTCATTTTAAAATCTAGTATTAAATAGATTTAAAATTAACAACCTTATTCAATTTTAAGATTATTCAATATTTTATTATTTATTAATGCCATTTAATACTAAACAATAATTTTTGCATGCACTATGCTCATTTTAATATAGTACTGTTAACTAGGGTATTATGATGAAACTGTGTGATGATTGTGGCAATGTTTGGTCTGTGATTGTAATGGTGTCTTATTTAATATTTATTGTTAAAAAATGTTTTATCAATTGATAAGCAAACTGTAATAAATTATTATAGTAGAATATAGAATAAATGCTCACTGTTAAGCATTTGTGTCCTAATCCACAATTTTTTTTTTGTTGAATTTTGAATGAATTCTTGTTTTAAATGATCTAAAGCACATAATATCTGCATTTATAACTCAATAAATATTTTTAACGCACTGTGGAAGACTGCCACTTATCAAGGTGATGAGGATGGTATGCTTTCCGCGTGGGACGATGGCGAAAAGTTGCAGGTGGTATGATTCCGAACAATTCCTCAGAGCACTCCCCGTGATACAACCGGTAGAGGATGCAGAGTGAAGCCACATCTCGGCGTAATTCCAAGGGGTCCAAGCTGTTTGAAACACTATGGCAATCAACAATTCGAGAGGCCCTTCGTTGGATACGATCAAGAGGGAGCAGTTGGTATTTTGGCGCCCCTGCCCAGAGATGAGAACAATATTCCATATGAGGCCGAACCTGCGCCTTGTAGATATTTAATATTATTAATTAATATTAGTCGTGATCTGTCGCCAGGGTTTGACATTTACGCGACCAAATTACGTAGGTGGCGGACCTCTTCTGCCTATGAATCAACTTCTCTGATAGTACATAAACAGAATTATATGCCTCCTTCAGGTTCCAGTTTGTACACCCCTTGCATTACAAGTATTAAAATACTAATAGATAAAGTTTATATTTCCTTGTAAGAAAGTTAACACTTTTGTAATTTTTATAATAAATAATTACTGTTATGTAATACATTTTTATATTTTATATCTGAAATAAAATAATTACATTTAGCTTTTATTGGCATTTTACAATTATTTATTTTCTATAAGTGAGTTAAATATTAAAAATAAAAAAGCTCCAGAAATCAATAATTAGAAACGAACGCAGTGTAATCTAACTAATATTATACTTTGCGTTCGGACTTCGGAACCCTATAAGATTTTGTGGATGAGATTAAAACCGCCATCTAGCGCCGAATAGTTGAACACATTTTGTTGTGTTCGTAAATTGATTTCAAATAAATACTGCTAGATGGCGCCACAACAAAATTTTTGAAACGTTCCTTTTATATTGAGATACTTATTTGGGACCACACTAAAAATTAAAATTTAAGATATTTCAACAAATCGCTTGGAATTCAAGACTATTTAAATTAAGTTTATCAATCAAAACCTTTAAGTTGCCTCATATCTTATTAGTTATTAGCATAATATTAAGTACCTATGTATTAGTTTATTAATTTTGCATTTAAACTATTTTTCATTGTCCATGCACAGTTTTAGCTAGGTGAATTATTGAATCTTTGTAATTAATAAATAGACACAGGGCAACTGAATTTACTATCAAAAGTGAGCCTTATACAGTTACAATACGATTGAATTTCGAGTATAACGACGCTGCAATAAATTATATCTCGGCGTGATTCGGCGTACAGTATGTGACACGATTCCTCGGAGGGAATTTGAACTTTATTGCATCAACATAGGGTTGATATTCGCGTGCACACGAGATATTATTGTTTGTCAGTGTTTAGTGTGTGATATGTCGAAATGTACGGCGTTCCCGTGTCCGCAGATCAATATGCGTGTGGCGGGGTGGGGGCCTCGCGATTGGCCCCCGTATGTGGGGCGGGGCACGGGGGCCGCGCGGGGCCTCGCGTGAGGCGCGGTCTGACGCTGGATTTTGGCGCCAAATTGCGCGTCCTCTGTCAGAGGCCATCCGCCATAAAAGGGAATTTATGGCCTACTTTGCGTTATTGAATACACGCATATTTTCACATGTCTATCCTGTCGATACAATATTACGCTCGTGGTATCGGTCTTTTTAGGGTACCCAAAGGGTAAAAACGGGACCCTATTACTAAGACTTCGATGTCTGTCCGTCTGTCTGTATGTCTCCAGGCTGTATCTCAAGAACCGCTATAGCTAGACTTCTGAAATTTTCACAGATTGTGTATATCTTTTGCCGCTGTAACAACAAATACAAAAAATAAAATAAAGTTAATATTTAAGGGGGTTCCCATACAAGAAACGTGATTTTTTGGCCTTTTTGCTCGTAATCAATAATGGTAACAGCTGCACTTGAAATTTTCACAAAACCCTTAAAATATATATTTGTAATTTATTAATTAATAATAAAATTAAAATAAAGTAATTTGTTTAAGGGGGCTCCCATACAAAACACATAATTTTTTGTTTACTTTTGCTCTATACCGGTACTCGGTAGGGAACCCTTCGTGCGCGAGTTCGATTCGCACTTGGCCGATTATTTATAAAATATATTGAAGTATATTTTGTATACTTCCCAATTTTCAATATCATTTTGGAAATCATTATTTTCAGAAAGGAAAGGATCATGGGTAAAAGTAGGTTACCTAAGTATAGGTACTATGGTACTAAACTACTTAATAAAGTATCTTCTTTTCAACTCACAATCACAACAAATGCTTCTAAAATTAGGAAAGGGCGAGTATAATAAGTCTTATGACGATTTTCTCAATTTCTATCTTATGAGTAGGTACCTACCTATTTTAAGTACTTACTTATACTTGCTCTTAAGATAGAAATTGAGAAAATTGTGTATTATTTAACGTGTAGGAATTCGATCGATAGGTTTATAATAATAATAATAATATAATTCTATGCCATAAAACTGAATTACTATCTTCAATCGTGTTGAAATAAGTACCTAGGTAGGTAAGTGAAGTTAATTATTATTTCAAACAGGCAAAATATGCTTATCTACCTACAACATCTCTGTAATGTTTTAACTTTTAACATAGGTATCTATGGTATAGGTATCTGTATACCTACCTAATTAATACGTAGGTAAATATTAATATTATTATTTTATAGCTCAAGACTCAGGTAGTTAGGTAAATAAATTACACAAGACACAGAAGTATAGGTATTATAAACAATATAATAATAATATATCTTCGATTCGGTGACCCTGTTTAATTTTCTTGGTTTTTCCTTGGTTTTCCAATCTCCTTTGCTCAATTGTTTGAAGATAGAGATGTAGAGATCACGTCCTAAAGCTCTAACTAAAATTCTATCACCAAATGAACGGAGGAGTACAGGAGGTAATTCAGACCAGACCTGGAACAAGAAAAGGTAAAAAGTGTACAATTATAGGTAGATATAGGGTTGCCATCACCAAAATTGCCGTCACCGGTCAAACACGACAAAAATCCCAGACATTTGGCAGAAATGTGGTTATTTCCTCGGACACCTCTTAATATAATAATATCTATGGACGCCTTTACACCACGTCAGTCTGGCCCTGTGGTAAGTACCTGAAGGACTTGTGTTACAGGTACCAGACAACGGAAATATATTAATTAATACTTTTTACAATAATACATAATATACATTTAAGATTTCTATTATAGGATACATGTATTTAATACATCATCCATTACCCAGGAACTTAGAAAACATTTTGTCCCGTCGGCGGGATTCGAACCCGCGACCCCCGGCTTGAGCTACCAACAGCCCACCAACTGAGCCACAGAGGTCGTTAAAGAAGTCGTCACTAAAGAAGTACAGTGAAGCTTAACAAGCCTATGAACCTATAGAGATGATGAATCTTAGTCCTAATGACCTACCTATGATAAAAAAAACCCGAAAAGCAATAAATAGTATGTAAGTAATAAAAATATTCCCGTAATAAATAACAAATAACACAATTATTAACTAATTCTGCACTGCTGTTAATAACAAGTACAAACCAGTGGCACAACAACATTTTCCCCTTGATTTAAATCAATAAAAAAAAATTGCGAATTACAATATGGCGCGTGTTCGAATTTTGAATTTGAAACTGGAAATTCTGGTATTACTGGTCCGCGTGTAATTGAAGCGTGATGGCGAATAAACTATTGTCGCGAATCGCCTTCACGCTGTTTTGCAAAATATTATCAAACGTTGTTGTTATTTTGGCATCCAGGGTAGAACAAAGCTGGTACAAGTAATTAAAAAAAAGTTTTTACAAAAATCTGACAACATTGTAAAATATTAGTGAAAACTGAGGTGAAAACTAGGAAAAAGGTGAATTTATCAAGTCATACAGAGTCGTTTTGTTACTCCTAGGACCTAGCAGGATCAAAGTTAAATTGTATAACTTTGAGGCATGCAAATATTAGCTAGTAAGTACCTATATATTTTGATAAACTTTTGAAGTGAAATAAGATTTCGATAAACAGTACAGTAGTTAATATTATGGTTCAAATACCTAGTGATTTAACATGGGCGTATCCAGGTAGGGGCAGGGGGCCCTGGAAGATAAAAAAGATAATTTTCCTGGCAAGTGGTTAATTAAAAACGTGAAAATTAAAATTGAAGTGTTGGAAACAAAAATATAACTTTTCAGTCAGATAAAATAAAAGTCAATTTTGATGATTTTTTGTTTCAATATACCAGCGACCATATTGTGATTTAATCTTAATTCTTAATGTTATTTATTACAACTTAACAAGCTAAAGTTTAAGCTAAGCTTTATTCGTAGCAGATGGTAGCCCGTATCAATATGCAAACAATATACATAAAATGCATAAAACTCAATCCCACCTACTTATTATAATAAAATCTATAAAATCAATGCACCAAGCTCATTATTATTCCGATAGTTATTATTGTTGCTACTATTATTAATTATTAACTATTGAAGCGAGTATAGCGACTGCAATATTCAAATTTTTGCAGCAAGGGTTTGCAGGCAGATGTTCTTGCCGTGTTGTTTATTAAAAAAATCTTTTGTGGCCATTTAAAAGTAAAACGTCCCTTGACAATGCGCGATGCAAATTAGAAAGTTTCGCGCGCAAAAAACGGCGCATATAAACGTAATTGTTAAGCAAATTCCATCCTTACTGCGACGCAAATTAAATCAAAATCGTTTGATGGAATATTTTGCACAAATATTATTTTTATTGAACGTATCGTTTTGCTATTATGGATTGTATTTCGGTCGGAATAGGGGCGATTGTTGTTTGGGGCGGGCAGGAAATTTGCATAAGCAATGCGCACCTTTCGGTGATCCTTTCTAGCAGTTTGACTGACAGGGTTTAGTTTGAATGGAATTTGAATCACGGATACGTTTAAACCTTTATGTACTTGCTCGGTTATGTATTTCAATGGAAATGGTTCAAATGACAGTAGTTTTGTTGCAGTTAGCCAGAGATTTTTAGTTTGAATTGAAAATGGTAGAGATAAATAGCAAAAGAACATAGGTAATATTTTACAATAACGAATCAAAACGCCTATAACTTTAGTAACTATAAAGCTTTTATAAACTATAAATCCTTAAAAATGTATCTTAGAATGTAACTAAGTAACTAGGTAATATTGTATCCAAATTTTTTAAAGTGTTTTGTAGTAGCGTATTTTGCTAAGTTCATACATAACATACCTAACAACGAAGCCAAATCGTAGTCAACAAAAATATTCTAAAATAATTTCGAATACAAAAATAATCATGTAATAAATAAAACAAATCCGGAAATAATACATAAATCAAAACCTGTGTTGGGTTAAAAAATTCGCAAACCGGTCCAACCCTGCGATGCGACACTTAAAAATTTAGTACACAATGGACAGCCGGCGGGATCCGAGTGACCGGCACAAAAGGGAACCAGCCGATTAATATGGGACACAATGACCAGGGGCCGAGGGGTCATATTTAGGTAGAGGGGTCAAGGGGTCAGGGGTCGGCGGTAAATAGCGAGCGCCCAATGCGGAGGGAGTGACGGCGGCTAACAGTTTAGAAACAATTTGACGTTGACGGGCCACGAAATTTATGTGTTTTTGAGTTATGGAGTTTTGCGGTTGCAGTGTGTACCTACCTACTGGTGTTTTTAGGAGATTGACAATAATTAGAGATGTGGATTTGTTATAAAAAAAATCCAGTTTGATTGGTAAATTACTTAAAAAAATTAAGTTGAATCGGGAACAAAGCAATAGTAAATTAAATTAATTGGCAATTATTGTTTATTAGAATATAAGGATTATGATTTAGCAAAACCAGATAAAATGTTTTTCCTACCACCAAATTTACAGCTTTTTTACGATTTTGTTTACTTAATAATGTATCTCTAACTATATTTAAAAATTATAAAAGAACTAGCGGAGCCCCGCGGTTTATTAGGCAATATAAAGTATGATATTTTCCCGCAGTAAAAAGTAGCCTATGTGTTAATCAAGGGTGTCTAACTCCATACCAAATTTTATTAAAATCGCTTCAGCCATTTAGACGTGTAGAACTAACAAACATACAATCTCAAAAACTTTCGCCTTTGAAACTATGTTTCAACTTTCAAATTTATAAAATAGGTAATCAAAAATCTCTATCCAAACCGTTAACCTTTAAATGCGAAGAATGATTTACCCATACAAAAGTCACCAATGTAATCTGTTCACCGTAATAAACTATTTGAAATACTAAATCACACAAGTCAATAGGACGAGAGCTCTTGAGCGTTGCGAATGGGATTGATCCTTATCACCGAATATGGAATAGTAGAGGCGAGAACTGTTAAATTATTGATATTATCTGTCCTTTATAAGGGCCTATTGAATCTGGGACAATATTTTTTATGACACAATACGCAAAAAATCTTATGATAGTTGGCAGTGATGTAAAAGGCTTATAAAGTAATCGCAAATTATATTTTGATGAGCTATTAACGTGTCATTGCTTAGCTCTGTATTTAAAAAGTATATTATAAGATTTTTCATCAGAATCGCATAATATTACTTACAAAATAGGCTAATAATATTTATAAAAATGTGTAATTTACCTAACGGTACCTAAATAAAATATGTGAGTCGCACTCGCGCACGAAGGGTTCCGTACCGGTATAGAGCAAATGTAGACAAAAAATTGTGTTTTTTGTATGGGAACCCCCTTAAATGTTTACTTTATTTTAATTTTATTATTAATTATTAAAGTACAAATACAATTAAGGATTTTGTGAAAGTTTCAAGTGCGTAGCTGTTACCATTATTTATTACGAGCAAAAAAGGCCAAAAAAATCACGTTTCTTGTATGGGAGCCATCCTTAAAAATAAACTTTATTTTATTTTTAGAATTTGTTGTTATAGCGGCAATAGATACACATAATCTGTGAAAATTTCAGAAGTCTAGCTATAGCGGTTCTTGAGATACAGCCTGGAGACATACAGACAGACGGACGGACGGACAGACATCGAAGTCTTAGTAATAGGGTCCCGTTTTTACCCTTTGGGTACGGAACCCTAAAAAACAAAAATTGATCACTAAACTCAGAAAAACATATCACAATTTGAAGTTAGGAGCTGGTGATTGATACAGTTGAAATTTTCCTAATCACGTAGTTTAAAAAGTCTTAAATATTTTTGCAATAATATTCTTAAGTTTCATGATGATCAAATGATTTAACGATGTTGAGACACAAATATTGATTTTATATTTCTAATGCATTTTGCACCGAATCCTTTTGTATTAAAATATTATAAAGAAGCGTCAAGAACCGCAGTAGCAAAGGGTTATCTATGCATTAGCGTCATAATAAAAACCGTCTAACCCTTTCGCCTCGCACAAAGGCCGAATCGACTCGGGTGTCTCGTTTCACATAATAAAAAAAGATAAAACTTTTTTACCCACGATTCTTTGGGGTTATATTTTTTTTGGGGTTCTTAATTTGCAACAAGGTGCACGATTCAAATGAGTTGTATAGTGAAAAAAGTCTGGGGGAAGCATTACCATACGGCGCGCACAAAAGATGTTACCGTGTTTGACATTGATGTCATGGGAACATTTTATTGATTACCGATTGATTGTGTCTAGGTATGCCGTGTGATGGAATAATGGCTATGAAGTAAAGAAATGATTTTTAGGATTTTTAAATTTTAATAAGTTCTGTAAAAATTTAATATTCACTCTTAGTTCAGTTTCGTTCCTTGTTCGAGTTCGTTCTTTTTTTATACTATAAAATAGTATACTCGTAAGTATTATGGTACGTTAAACAATCGTTTTACACGTTGAATTATCACAATTCACGGGACTAACTTTTGTAGAAATAAAGGTAAACTGCGATTCAGGTACATTGTATAACGAAATTATGTAAGCAGCAAAATTGATAATTTCTAAAAAATATTTTTTAAATTTAACTTCTCAACACTCATTTTACAGGTAGGTGTACGTGTTGTACGAACTTTGGGCTCCAATGGGTTATTTCTAGAAACTAAAATATCCTAACTTCCTGAAACTGAAACTTCCTAAAACTTCCTAAAACTGAAAAGGCGAAGGAGATATAAGATAAATTTTATAAGTAGCTACGCTACAAACTAATATTTCAATGCGAAATGTGTCTGTCTGTCTGATACCTCTTAGAGCTTTAACGGCCGAGCCGACTTAGATGAATTTCGGTATGATGATACTTTGGTAGACGGGAAAAGGACAAATTATTGTTAGGATAGTTTGTGTTACGGAAATTTGTAGGTACCCGCGCAATGAGTTTCGGCACAACAGATTTGCGGGCGTCATCTAGTAAATATTATGATCTAAGTAATAAGTAGGTGTTTGAGTTACATAGATGATTGGAACAGTGACATGTGACATAGGCTGTATTAATTTGCTAAGTGTCTGTCAGGTATCGAGCACAAAGGTAAACAGTGGGAGCGCAATCAGTCGGTAATCACGACTATAGGGGACGTGTGGCCGCATCCATCTTGTGTAGCGTCAGCAGAATAATTAAAAAAAATCTGGGTTATTTTTTATGACGATGAGAAAGGCGAAAGTCATGCTGAACTTTGATCTCGAAAATCTTTAAAATGTTTTACATTATAATGGGCATCCATTCCTTTTTTGAATTGTCTGATAGGTTCACAAAATGATGATATTTTCCAAAATAATTCAAATGTTACACTTTGTATATATTTTTATGTCTTAGACAGAGCCTTTCTAATTAAAATAATAATTTATTAACTCTTAACTACCTGACCGGAGTCTCTCAGACTCCAGCAGTTCTATTTTTGTTCATATCTTTACAAGCAAGGTCCATTGACGGTCGTGCGTCTGTGTACCTTCGCTTCTCTACCTGGAGTACCGCTTTTCAGCTCGTCGAGGTCGCACGCGCATTTGGTGCATTTTGGTGAGTAAAAAACTATGTCGTGGAGTCTGAGAGACTCCAGGTAGGTAGTTACGTGACTTTTTCAAGAACCTTTTTCTTTTTTGTTTTAGTTGAAAATGACGTCAAATAATAAAAATATTGAGCGTTGGTTGGAGAAAGACCTTTCTTCGAATGAAGAGGAATATTTTGATGAACAATGCAGCGAAAACGAGCCAGATATCGATGAAAATGTTGTCCTTTCTTGTGATTCTGCATCGGATACAGAGATCGAAGATGGTGAAATCGTAGAAGAGAGTGCTTCATCGCAACCCTTAGGCTCGACCCTAGATTCTTCTTCGTCAGACGACAATACAATATTTTGCTTCATATGTAAGAAGCCTACCTGCCTGGAGTGCAGTACACGACGTGCTCAATATGCCGTGAAAAATTGTAAAGTTCGAGCCTTGCAATTTTATTTAAAAAAATCTTTTTTACCAAATATGAATGTCACATTATGTTGATTAGTCACTAATCTTTAAATAATTTATAAAGAAAGTTCCTATTTTTTTGTTAATATTTTTTAAAGATTTCGTTTAGCAAAACTGTAAGAATTTTGAAAAAATTTTGTTCATTTTGAGAAAATGTGTACTTTTTAAGTATAAGACATAAGGTTTTAGTGTTTTTATTATTTTTAATAAATAAAGAAGTATTTAAGCTATAACAAGTTTCTTTTAATTGATTTTCATATAGCATACTTTTTGTATATTAAGAGTTCAAAATACGGGAGTCTGAGAGACTCCGGGTAGGTAGTTACGTATGAGAAATAAGGGTCAGGTAGTAGAGGGTTAATATAGATTTGTAGCGGACCATAAATGTACCGCAATCCAGAATGACGCTATCAAAGTTTCCCAAGTCTACACGACATGCAAACACTTCATTTGAAATGATTACAGCGGACTTCTACTTAACAAAGCATAAATGTCACAGCACACGGACCACACGCGACAGCCACAAACGCCGCCACAAGCAAGAAAAGGCACAAAAGTAGCGGTCACCGGCGTCAACCGCGTGCGGCGAGTCCATAATATTATATAAAATGTATGAAAACCACAGGAAATATGCCCGAAGCGGCGTTTTGTGGTTGTGGCCGATGGCGTGCGGGAGCCTAATATAGCACTTTGATTCCTTTGGAGCCTGCCTCGACTTTACATCCACAGATTATTATTATAATTTATAAGCAATATAATATAACGATTACAACTTTTTTTTTCTATCGGTACATTAGATACCTGAGTACAAGCACAAGCGGGCAATTTTAGAGCTCTGTCCTGTACAGGATTTCCCTTTGCGACGTGTGCCTTCAAACAGGAAAATGTACCCCCCTACCCCCCGGTCACCCCACCGGCTTAGTTGACGAACAAAGTGTGTGGTTTAGACACGAGCGGGTAGCGTGTTACGTCATATAATATGTAATAATAGCTCCCACACCGGTTTCGGTGACGGTGGCCGGTTTCATTGAAACCAGGCCAGTTACGCAGGAATAATTTTATAGTGCCCAAGTGTGTGCGCAGTACACAAGAGCACTCTATTCCTTTATATCATAACCCAGTGGGACCGGCGACCGACACGACTGGCGTTTACATGCCCTTCCGACGCATGGATCATCTTACTTGTCAGACAATTAGGTGATCAGCCTGCATTCTCCTAATCAAACTTGGAAATAACATGTTTCCAACGCGAGAATCGAACCCACGACCTCCGAGTCAAGAGCCGCGCTCTATACCACTAGACCACGGAGGCGTTAATATGTATACAAAATAATAGGTATGTAAAACATTTTGTAAAGCCTAAAAAACCGTTTCAGGAAGGTTCAACTTCTAAATTTATTTATTAGTTTACAGTTATTGAAAATTATCATTTGAATAGATGGTAGATGACAAGATGGACGTTACTCTTACTTCCTGCTACAATACAGATTGCTTTCTTTTCATATTAAGGTGACGCCTTGATAATTTGGCTGTTATAGCGATGTCCATTTTTCTCAGCAATGACTAAAGCTAAGAAATTAAAGTTCACTGTCAGTATTCATCATGTCTTTGTCTTTGAATTACCCATAGCATAACACGATTGGTCAACTTTTATAACACAGAATAATCAATCATAAATACCTCTGTAAAAAAAAAGGGATTCCTATTTTGCCAACAGAGGAGAGTGATATAAGCTTCCAAAATTTGTACGTAAATTGGTTCTAGCATACACTTTAATTTGCCCATAGCTTATATGAAATGTATTTATGGTTTTTAAATTACGCGACAAAAACCATTTTGTCGCTACGCCCTTTCCATTTTTTGCTGTTCCATTGCTTGTTTTCTATGAGAGGCCGGGGCAATCTCGCATAGAAAACAAGCAATCTAAAACACATCCAACACGGTTTTTTACTTTAACGTGGCGTCATCTTAACCTTTTGCGTATACGGATTTTTAATTTGATTTACACTCAATTAAGAAAAATGCTCTTTAATACAATAAAACGTCTTTCTGACATCCCATTGTGATAAAAATAGACTTTTTGCTTCATGTATAATATACGTATTTCTTCTTTGTATTTCTTTTCTTATTCGTATTTCTTTATTTTAAATAAAAATATTTAAACAAAGAAATACGAAATCAATCCTGTCTTTCTTATAATTTGCCTTTTTCCAGAAAAAACAATGAAAAAATGAATTTTTAGCGGGAAACAATTCAATGCGTTACGTAACTGCTCGCTACTGCCTCTACCTTACACCACTTATCTAAACACGAGGGGGGCTGTTTAGACCACGACCAGGGGGGAGGGGGGAGGCATGTACCATGATATATAGTGCCCCTTAAACTTAAACGGATTACCTTTGATATATTACAGCGCGATTTAATCCCACCCGATCTGTACTATTGAGATTATATGTGATATATTACAGCTATATACATAGTGTTAGTTTTGTTCCATAGATGTAGGTATATATAGGTACATTACTATACAATGATAGGTTTTTTTGGAGGAAAATATAAAATAGATAAGTAAAGTGACTAATAATAATTATTATAAACCAAAGTTCTCCTATTTCGTTTTTATTACTAATAAATTACTGTCTTTGTACAACAAACATAATATTATCGTTTAGACAATTTTTGGTATCAAAAGAATTTTAAAGGTTTCGCCAATCTTTAAAGAACTCGATTCTACTATTATAATGCAATATTGATGCATCTTTGTTTCTTGTTTGATCATTTTACAATACAAAATTGTATTTTTAAAACTTCGTATTTCACGTTGCGTGTAAACTGCTGTTTGACAGGAAACCTATAATATAATATATTCTACTGATACAATAAGAATTTCACATCCCATTTAAGACATCACATTCCCTGTATAGTTTAGTATACTATATGTATAGTATACCATTGTTAGTACACAGGTGTAATGGCGTCGGCCCTCAGAGGGACCGGAGAGCCGCGATGGAGGGCCCATCACACGTCCTTTCATCACTTGCTGAGGGCGCACAAGAGTGACGTCATATCTGTGGATATGACTCTTACTATCTGAGTAATCTGACTGAAACTGAATTGCAGTATCGAAATATGATTATAATTATTTTGAATATTATTAATTTAATTATGGATAATGGATATTTGTCATCAATATGCATATTTGCGAAGAAGCGAAATAGTGTGGCATTGTAAGATGACGACTTAAAATTTAAACTTTATTTGGTTTAAAAGAAGATACTCGTTTTATTACAAAGTTCACAAGTGCAATTTTTTGCAAATTGCAAGTCACACAAGTGCAATTTTTAATAGAGTTGATAGTTAATATGAGGTAAATATGAAGATTTGATACAAAACTGTCTTCTTGACTTATTGACTACATTATTGAAGTATAACTATTTGGAAGCTTCTTTTTATTTTAACGCCAAACTCTAATAATAAATAGCCCATGTTACATTGACTATAAATTAACTTATTGTAATATCAGAGAAGTTGACTTATCGCAGATGGAGAACCTAGGTAATTCAGTTGTTTTATGTCAATCCCAGCCGATAGACATTACCCAAAATTGACAATATAGAATTGACAATATAACCAACCAAATGACGAAGGCAGACGAAGTTTCGTCAACTGCTTGAATCAATTTCTCTGATAGTACTAAATCAAATGTTAGATTTTATAACTACCTCCTTGAAATTCAATTTATATATCTCACAAAGTATATAATATAATAGCACCATTTACTATAAAACGCCACATCCATTCCGCACAGACCGTGTCAGAGGGTGTGTGGGGGCGGCGCGTGGACAGGCATTCGAAATGAAGAGTGCTCTGCCCCACTGTAGGGCGGAGGACTATATCCCAAGAACTATAATATGTTGGATATAGCCCTGTGATAGTAGCACCTTCGTGGTCCAGTGGTTCAGAGCGCGGCTCTTGAGTCAGGATTCGATTTCCGCGTTGGAAACATGTTATTTCCAAGTTTGGTTAGGACAATGCAGGCTGATCACCTAATTGTCTGACAAGTAAGATGATCCATGCGTCGCGTCGGATGGGCATGTAAACGCCAGTCGTGTCGGTCTGTGCTACGTGTGTAGAGTGCTCTTGTGTACTGCGCACACGCTTGGGCACTATAAAACTACTCCTGCGTAACTGGCCTGGTTTCAATGAAACCGGCCACCGTCACCGAAACCAGTGTGGGAGTTATTATTATAGTAGAACGAACAATATTATTATTATTACTAAAACTTTACTGACTAATAATCTTTACAAACATAAATATAGACCAAAACATAGTCGTATATCTTCTGTTGTAGTGGAAGCCAGTATATATTAAGTCACAGTTATTATTTAGTTGTTTCTTGAAATATCATGCCTTCTATTGTATATTATGTATAAGTAAGAATAAGAGAGAATATAACGTGATATTTACGGTTGTAAATTGGTAAAAGAAAAAACAGGATAGAAAAATTAATAAATAATAAACGGATCTTGCGGGGCCACATTGTTCAATTGCGTTGTGTCGGCGCAAGAGAATGCATTGCGTCAACGCAGGACACCAGCGTAAGAGACCATCGTTGACAACTAGGACAACGCACGTTATTCCCAATTCATCTGTTGTTTCGACGGAACAGATGTCGCAAAGCATCAATCTGACACAACGCACATGCAGCTCTTCTGATGTTGCGAGTGTTCATGTTAGTTGTTTTTCCATCAGGTGACCCGTATACTCGTTTGTACCCTTATTTTATAAAAAATTTATAACAACATACATAGTTTGTAAAAGCGGGTACGCGACGTAAACGTACGCAAAGGAATAACGCCTCGGTCTTACAACGTAGTAACTCCGTAGCGGGGCGTATAGCCGCGTAGACGTTTCGTAGCACAGCGTAGCACTACCAATATTCGTAGCACTGATATCTATACAAGTACGCTGGATTGCTGATAGCCTTTTAAATGACAGCTATTTTTTGTGCCTATTTGAAGCGGAATCAGCGCCCCTATTATTCGGGTAGAGAACTAAATCTGACGAAAAAATGACGTTTGAAAGCCGCCATATTGGCGCAGTAGTGAGAGTATTTGGAACTAATACTAGTGATGACAACTGTTGTTATTGGTTGTGGTTACGTCTTTAGTTCTCTACCCGAATAATGGGGGCGCTGATTCCGCTTCAAATAGACACAAAAAGCAGGTCTGTATCAGTAATCTAGGGTACTTGTATAATAGAGATCAGTGATTCGTAGACAAATACAATTTTAGACTTTCTAATGATATTATAAGTAGCGTAGAACGCCATTTTTAACATTGCCCTTATTAAAATACTTATAATATATCTATATCTATACTAATATTATAAATGCGAAAGTGTGTCTGTCTGTTACCTCTTCACGCTGAAACTGCTGAACCGATTTTGCTTAAATTTGGCATGGAGATATGTAGTTTGAGTCCCGGGAAAGGACATAGGATACTTTTTGTCCCGGAAAAATTTACGGTTTCCGCGCGATAAACGAGTTTTGGCGCAACGGAGTTGCGGGCATCATCTAGTTGACAAATAATTCATTAAAATATCAGTTATAGTATGTTGGAACGCGAACTACAAAAAAAGCCAAAGTCTTAATCCTATAAAGTTTTAAGAATATGCTCTTGGGGTTTAAATTTTAAAGTACAAAATTAAAGGTTAAACTATAGCAGGCTGTATTATATAGTTTAAAATTTTATTTTTAAGACTTTTTATTTGAATAAAAAGCCTCTTCCGCACAACCCAGCTCAGTATATGTGAGTGCGGCCAGTATATTGAAATACTCGGCGACAACGCGATGCTATGTCGTCTGTACACAGCCGAATTCCAACATTATTAAATTGTTCATAACCACTCATTGGTATGGTATGTCATATTGCTCTAGAAATGTTATAATGGTATCTTTCATCATGGAATAAGTACAAAAAATCGTAATGTCCATAAGATGTTTCATACCAAATAGTTTTGATGAATATGAACATCAACGTTGCGCAGTTATAATCAATTTTACCAAACAAAATATGACACTTTTGAACAACATAAAGAAATAAATTAGTGGCAAATTAGTGTCTAACACACTAGACCGAAATTACGCGGTCGAAATTCAGTTGCGTAATTTTGTTTGAGTATTCAGTGTCTCGAGCGCTTTGTAACTGGAATAAACGATTTTTATTGACTTATTTTAGCTATAACATTTTCCCCACAGTGATATGAGGCTGGCACCCATAATAACAAAATATGATATCCAAAAAAATGCTTTCTAACGAGATACCTCTTACAGTAATATTGGTGGTGGGTATACTTCCTATACATTTTTGTCCATCCTCCTTTCAAATAATATTATTTGAACTTCTAGGTATACTCCCTTGGTTATGTTGATTTCTTGCTGTTTGATAAAACTAATTTGCTGCATAAATATTTTTTTAAAATGATTGGAAACTATTTAAGAAGATAGCTTAGCGTAACATAATATAAATAACTATAAAATATAATATGATAGGATACGTTAATTTTAATACTTTCAAATTATTTTTTATAAACTGACTACCTACATAGCATTTGATCTTACATCAAAGGAAAGTTCCGCATTGCAGAGGATTTGGCATAGATTGAGATTAGATTAAGGCAATAAACTTAGCTAGGTTTAATAGATATTCTGGTATAAAATTGAAGTGTAGAAATAAAATAGGTAACTATTAAAATTATATTGGTATTTATCAAATCAATTTTAAAAGAACAAAACTATTTTCTTAACAACAATTTAAGTCAAATCTACTTAATGAGTACTGACAAGTAGAACGATATTCTGAAAGTTTCTAAAAACATCATGGTCATTTATTATTATTATAATTACCATTTATAAGTTATCTTAATATGAAAATGAAAGTCTATGGTCTGCACTAAATCAGTACTGGCTGGAAAAAACAAGTGACGAAAAAGAACATGACTTTGAAAATTCAAATCTCGCGGCCACAAACTGCTCTACATAGAGCTGTTAAGAGCGAAAGTTTTTTCAACTCGATAAGTTACACACTTAAACTTATTTACAGGTAGACAATTGCGGCGTTGCCATGGCGACGGCAAGATGGCGGCCTGCGGTTTGGAAGTTCGCATCTAGTTCCAAATTGTTCGGGTATTTAGAGCGGTGTATGTAGGAGTGTGCATAATTACATTATGTACGGCGAGCTATATACGGCCGCACTAATTACTGTAGCGTCGGCAGATTAGGGTATCTCGAGCTTAACCAGGAGACCGAGGGCCTGTTTCACCCCTTCCTGATAAAGTGCCGAATAGGCTATTCACAACTTTTTTGACAGATTCTCCATACTCGATCTGTCAAATTAATTGGTGGATACTAATAAAACACGTATATTTCGTGCTCTTTTTCCACTATAATATTAAGAAATTATTATAAAGTTTAACAAATTACATGACCGGTTTCGAAATAAATCATCGTCAGGTGTACTTATATATTAATATAATGGAAAAAGTGCACGAAATATTGTGTTTTATTAGTGTTCAACATGAATTGCCACCAAGAACCAACAGTACAATCAATTACATATAATTGGTGGATAACCTGCGTGTGCTTGTGTCAAAGGCCAAGACTCAATTTGGGTCGCTGCGCCGCAGTAAGTAAGTAGGTGGATAACTTATATTCGGCGCTTATCAGGAAGTGGTGAAACAGGCCCTAATTCTATCTTTCTTCTGATAAATTTTGTTGCAGCAGGGCGATTCACGATTTCCGTTCGACTCGGACTAGGAATCATTACCGTCCGGTGCGTCTATTGGATGTCGCGCGATATTTGTGTAGGCGCACACGATGCGACAGGCGTCTGCGACAGCTCGACGACTAGACGCAACGACAGGCTACGGCCGACAATTTTCATATATTTTGTTCGAAGCTCCGCACACTTGACGTCAGAGTCGCAGAGTCGCAACGACAAGCTAGGGGAGCCGCGCGCGCTCGCAGTCGCTGCGTCTGGAATCGCGTACACGCGCACACACGACGACAGTCGCGCGTCAGTCTCGCCGTCTGTCTCGAATACTCTACTACTAATGATGGCTTCCTACACGGCGTCTGTCGCAACTACACTGTCGCACTGTTTGCGATGGCTCAAAGTGTCCGAATCCGAGTCGAATTCAAGTCTCAAGCTTAGCATCTCCCTCGGCTACCGGAAAGTATTTTCCGTGGGCGGTGGGAGAGTCGTGCTTCAGTACGGACCTGCTTCGTTAGAGAATGGACTCTCTGAAAATTATTTCTAGCTGTGTGTGAGCTATTCAATATTATGAATTTTGAAAAGAACTCATTCTATCGTATCAGATTACAAACAAAAAAGTATATCAAAATCGGCCCACCCGTTTGGATGCTACGATGCCATACACGATGACAGACATACTGACAAAAATACATACGAACAGAAAACTGGCGTGAAACAGCGCTTGTGCTGTGTTTCGCCGTGTGAGTGAGTTCACCGGAGGCCCAATCCTCTACCCTTTTCCCTTCCCTAACCTCCCTTATTTCCTTCCCTACCCTCCCCTATTCCCTTCACTACCCTCCCCTACCCTATTACCTCGTAAAAGGCCGGCAACGCACCTGCAGCTCTTCTGATGCTGCGAGTGTCCACGGGCGACGGAAGTTGCTTTCCATCAGGTGACCCGTTTGCTCGTTTGCCCCATTTTTTCATTACAAAAAAAAAAGAAAAGCATGTGAAACTGATAACACCCCTCAAGGCTTAATTAAAATCCCCATGTTACTATATTTCTCGGAGCTTTCTCTGCGAACCGTACAACTTCTCTGAAGGATTAGTAAGGAGGATTTAATAAGAGTTTCTTAGACAAGTGTAGGGAGCCTAACACTTAATTTGAGTGCCTCTTCCCTTGAGTATGGTGACCACACGTAATTACACTCGTAGACATAAAATGAATTCAACCCTTTTTGTATTCGACACTTTACTTGAACTGTCAAGGGCGTAGAATTCTGATTTTTTTATGAAGATTTCATTTGCTAGTTAACATTGGTTGTTGTTAAACATAGAAACAAAACTTTTTATTTTTTAAAATTGAATATACAAGATAGAGTGTTTTTCGTGTACCTACTCTGGTGCATATATTTTATATTTTGATAAAGTCATAACGGTAACTTAAGAGGTATCATTATTCATTAGATTCGTTTTAAAACGATAAGGTTTAGATAGGTTACGGGTAAAAACTAAAACTACACATTTTGGTATTTGTCGGATATTTTTACCCATTTATATAATTTGCCGTGGCACGGCACGTCACGGTGCTTTTTTCGTTACGGCAAATTAGTAAAGCAAAATTTACGTAATCGAATCCAGAGGCATTTAGTTTAACGGTTTCAACGGGTAACAGAAATCTGAGACGTCAGAATTACCGTACCGTGCCGTGCCGTGCCACGTCAGAATATTATAAATGCAACCAATAGGCAATATACAACGCGTGACCCTAGTCGTCAGTAATAGGTGCTCGATATATTTATACTGTTTTTTTAAATGGTTGCTTTTTAAAATAAACTGAAACTGATTAGCTTCTGTTTATTTTATTATTTTATATTATCTTATACCTTTAAATGAGCAATTCTTGTATATATATATAATTGGAATCTCGGAATCGGCTCCAATTTAGTATATAGGGGGTTTCGGAGGCGATAAATCGATCTAGCTAGGAATAATTTTTAGAAAATGTCATTTTATTCGTGTTTTATCGAATACCGAGCAAAGCTCGTTCAAATAGCTAGTTAATAATTATTAAACTACTGTAACTGTACAATATATTGTATAAACTCAAGCTGATCTGATAGTGTATATTATACTACGGTAAGCAGTAACTGTATACTAATATATTACATTTGTATAGTATTCCCCAGCAGGTCGGTGTACGCGGCGGATATTACAGCGCATATTACCCGACCGCACGTCGCACGACGGATATCGACTGATTTTTCGATAAAACTATATGTTTTTATATACTGTATGTATTCATGTATAATATTTGAGATAAGAATAAAATATTCATAGGGTTAAAATACATATATTATTTTCATTTAGGTCATTACTCATTACACTTTATTGAATGTATCTTGAAACTTGTTGTGCTCGATAAGATAAGAAACTATAGTAAGTAATATTATACCTCTATTTCGAAGCAGTAAAATTATAATATAAATTAAAAAAAAATAGTTTTATTTCTGAATAGATTTTAAGAAAATGCTTTCAGAATGTTGGTACTACTGGTGCCTACCACTGCACCGGTCTAAATCTTATGCAACTCAAACTAGGTACTCGTAGTTTGATTCTTAATGTAATTGATATGTTTGTATCATTCTACCTAATTTTCTTGATGTAGGTAATTTATTCATTGACTATACCAGTCTTATGGTAAGGAACAGTATTTAGATAATACATTTTCGTTCCTTGTTGTAATTGAATCGATGAACCGATAAGGTATTAAAATGTATTATATCTTTAGACACTAACATATTATTTAAAAAATAATAAGTGTGTCACTCGGCGACTGCCGCGGTAAAGCTATTACATAGCATTTTTACCAACTTATGCAACTATATTTCGCATACGTCTAGTCGCACGCACACAAACGCCACACCGACCGAACGGCTTTTGGTACGGATTTTTTTGATTCTGTCGCCGTACTCAAGGCCCGCGATTAAAGCTATGCAATAGCTTAAAAATTATTTACCCAAATCCGCCAAAAGGGTAGTATTTATTTAAGACCCTTCTACGCAACAGCAATACAGACGCAAATCCAACATGTGAAGGTAAATAATTATTTAGCGTTACAATATTGCCAGTCGCTAAGCTCGAGCGGGCTCGCCACAAAGGTTCGCCTAAACGCCGAATTTACCCCACCCGCCCCCCTGGGGGGACAGCCACCCCCTCGCCGGCTCACGTCTATCCATTTGCCAGCTAGTTCCGAGCTAAATTAATTTCAAAGCTCCTTATGTTACGTGCCTTGCGGCTTAACTTTGGATGTGTGTGTGGATCCACTTTCGGAGGCTGTGTATAGTATATAGGTCTATATACGGTCCGACTTGTTAGGGTTGGATTGGGTAGATAAATTAGTTTAGGAGTTGTTAGCGTTTGTGGTGCTTTGGGACAAAGATTAAAACGTTCAAACTAAAAACAATAATATTTTTAATAGGGCTCCCTGCGAGAGCGAGATTTTTCTCGTCTCGTCTCGTTCTCGTAACTCGTCTCGCTTTTTCGAGACGAGACGAGACGAGACGTTTTGGAAAATATTATGGGCAATACCAAGACTAGGTATATACAGGGCAACTCGAGAGTCTCGTTTTGGATCTCGTTAAATATTTTTAATGAAGTTTTTATTTGAAAAATCAGAAAAGTTCTAGGTACTTAGAAAACAATATATTTCATAAAATATAAAATCTAATCAAAAAATATTCCTTATTCCCTTAATTATATAGATATATAATATTATTTACAACTAAGCGAGACGAGAGAACTCGTAACGAGACGAGACCGAGACTTGAACGAGACTCAATTTTTTGAGGATTGACGAGACCGAGAGGAGATTTTTGTTACTCTCGCTTACTCTCGTCTCAAGTGAAGCCCTAACAGATGAAAGAACAATATCATGCTTATTGGTTAATAAAGTAATCATTTTTAATGATGAACATTTTTCACTACCCCCAATTTGAAATAATCGACCAAGTGCGAGTTGGACTCACGTACGAAGGGTTCCGTACCATTAGAGAGCTAAAATAGCCGAAAATAGTGTTTTTTTTTTGTATGGGAGCCCCCTTTAATTATTTAGTTTATTTTAAAGTAGCGACTGTTGAAAACTTCACTTGTTTTATATTTTATTATTGCCAGCACGATATAGCCGTAGAACACATACCTACTTATTTAGAATTTAAAGATATTCAAATGGCAATGAATGGCAATGTCATAGAATGATTCTAAAAAAACTAAAAAAGAGGTTTGAACAATACGCATCAGCCATTTACTATATTAAAAATATAAATCTATAGCTTACATCGTGTCTATAATACATAATACCTTCATGGTTGCTATGTTCCACTGAAAGATTGAAAGGAAGTTCATATCAAACCTCAAGGGTGCAAAATGCTTTTTAAATAATTTAACCAGGCTGAATATACAAGTGTAGCCGGATATTATACTCGTGTTCCGGGTGAACCGGGCTTATACTTGAATCTCACATGACTTAATCAAAGTTTCAACCGGGTTTGACGGTTAATTATTTTGTAATAATAACTGCGGTATGTTGTGAATAGCGTATTATCATGTATTTGTGATTTTGTATAATATTACACTTTAAAACTTGGATTAAATTAAATTTTGACTATATATATTTTCTGTTACCTAACTCTATACGCGTAAAATAAAATTTCCACAGGAATCATACATATATACATATGAATCATATAATATAATAATATAATAATCTGGTGTATAAAATAAAATAAAATATTAATAAAACTATAGAAATGAAAATTCTGTACATTAAAGATATTCAAAAAATAATAAGCGGGGGGTGTCGCTACATCGCTATAGAAGCCAAAAATGTGGTTAGTTTTTTGTCTGTCTATATGTTTGTTCCAGCATCACACGAAAACTACTGATCCGATTTGAATGCGGTTTTCACAGATATATTTGTCTTCTTCCAACTTAACATCTAGTGTACAATTTTTTTTTCCTCCCACCCCTCTAAAGGGACAAAAGAGGGGGTTAGATTTTGTATCAAACTTTTTTCTTTAACACGAAAACTACTAATCTGATTTGCATATGGTTTTCACAGATATATTTGTCTTCTTCCAACTCAACATCTGGTGTATAAATTATTCCCCCCCCATCCCTTTAAGGGGACCAAAGAGGGGGTGAGATTTTGTAACTTTTTTCTTTAATGGACTTATTTCTTACTGCGTAATGTGTTTTCCAACTTAACATGTGTATAAAATTTCTTCTCTCTCCACCCCTCTTAGGGGACATGGGAGGGATGGAAGGGATGAAGAAGAAATACTTCATATGGCAAAACAATGTTTGCCGGGACAGCTAGTTTTTAATAAACCGTTAAAATTTTAGGCCATATTCTTTCTCATGATAGTATCTGTACCTTCTAAATAACGATGCAAATGAACAAACATTTCCAAGTAATTAAAAAAATGTAAGAATTAATCGTATGAATTAGAAGAGACTACACAGCAAAAATTATACTGGCCTGCTATAAATTTTTAATTGCACGATACTGATACTGGCACACTATATCTACCTTTTTTTAATCACCGCTTGACATTGGCACAAATACTCACCTTTCTATTTTTAAAAACAATGCGAATAAAGCGCGCGACACTTTTAATTTACATATCCAAACTTGTAGCTGTCAACTTCTGCCCTTTATTCCAGATATAACGATCAAAGAAATAAACTGAGATTAATTTGTCCCTTCGAAAACAATACAGCGTGCATTATAAGGGTCTTTTATAAAGGGTTTACAGGGCTCAGTCTAAAACGCTGCATGTGACTTCGCCTTTGTTTTAGCGTAATTGTGACCTGAACAATGCTAAAATTAATTCAATGCGTTATCGTATTCCGAACTCCTTTATGTTTTTGTTTATTGAATATTAAAATCGGATTTGTTTTGGAGTTTTAAAGCGTTTAATTGATTGTAGAGTACTAAGATAGTAACGAATTTATTTATAAGGCTTTTTAATAAATATTTAAAAAAATCATTCATTCATTCAAGCAAAAAGCATGGCTGAAGAAATGGCCCCACTCCGGTGCTAAAAACAAGGCTAAAAAATTATTTTGCCATGCTTTTTGCTGTATATTGCCACTTCAACATTCATAGTGCCGACTTTCAATACGAAGATTTTTTATCCCGAATTTCAAGTCACTTATTTTATTAGCCTCTAACTAACCAACAATATTAGGTTATTTAGATTAAATAATAATATTAATACAATGGTCGGTATATCTATATATTATTTTAAATAAACGTTACGATCAAAATATTTCTAAAATACCATCTCATTTACAGTAAAGTTTAAATAGCAATTTTTGCTTACTGACTTTCAGCGTGTGTACCGAAGCGCGGGTTAATCAGAAGGGCGTCATGCTTCAGATATCAAGAGTAACCAATATCGACTAACTTTGTCCACAAAATATATACAAACATTGTATTTGTAGAATATACGAAACAAATATTCGTTATATTGCTAGAATTCTGATATTAAAGTTATTTACGTATCTTTTTTTTCTTATTTTTAGTATTAGGTGTTTTGTCATGGTACACCTGGCTATAATTCAAGGGAATGTTAACTTATAAGCATGTTGAAACATTAGCAGAAACTGTTCAGCAGTAAAAATAGCTTTAAAACCCATAAAAGGGGATAATTTTAAAATTATTTATAACTAGCTGTCCCGGCAAACGTTGTTTTGCCATTTAAAGTATATTTTATCATCAGTTGATACATGTTTTACCCCCTCTTTTGTCCCCTAAGAGGGTGTGGGGGGGGGGGAAGGTCATACACCAGATGTTAAGTTGAAAAACACAGTTAATACCTAATATGAAGTAAGTCCACTAAAGAAAAAAGTTGTATACAAAATCTGACCCCTCTTTGGTCCCCAGAGAGGGTTGAGAGGGGAGGAGAGGAGGGTTGAGAGGGAGGATTTTTATACACCAGATGTTGAGTTGGAAGAAGACAAATATAATATATCTGTGAAAACCGTATGCAAATCTGTGAAAACCGTATGCAAATCGGATCAGTAGTTTTCGTGTGATGCTGGAACAAACATACAGACAGACAGAAAGAGTGGCAGACAGACAGACAGACAAAAAACTAACCACATTTTTGGCTTCTATAGCGATGTAGTGACAAAGGTGTAATTTCGGGTGTCATTTCATATCTTTTATGTACAGAATTTTCATTTCTACAACAGAATATTTTCTTCCTCCCGCACGCGCTTTGGTGACGCTCACTATCGTAATATTTTAATTTCGCCATAATTTCAAAACCAAACGTCCAATTTTAATCATTCAAAGACCAAATATTATCTACATAAACTGTACTTAGTGATAAAATAATTTATTTTGATAAGGATTAAGGATTAATAGCGTGAGTAAAATATATCCGTTTAAATTTAGTCCAAAAAAAATTTAGGATTTTTAAATAAATAAATGGTTATTGTGTCTCACTCGACATAGATAGGTATAGTGTGTCGCGGACTTTTTTGTAGATATTTATAAGATCTACAATTACTTAGAACATTTTATGGTTCTATCTTTTATAGTTTAGGCAGCGTACGCAAAATAAGTAACTTTTCTAGCTGATTTTTTACACCTTGCGTCCGAAAAACTCAAATATCATACGGAACCCTACTTTTTTTCAAAATAAAATGTAGCCTATGTTCAGCAGAAATAATGTGAGATTCCAATAGCAAAAGAATTTTTCAAATCGGTCCAGTAGTTTCGGAGCCTATTCGACTCAAACAAACAAACAAACAAACAAACAAATCTTTCCTCTTTATAATAGTAGTGTAGACAAGCCTTTACAAACTCCCTTTCTTCTTCTTTAATGGGTTTCATCCTAATTTATTTTTTCAGTTTAAAACACAGAAATAAATCAAGAGTTTGAAACCTATCGAATCCTGTGTAATGTCTTTTAAACAAATAAGAACGGATTTGAAGATTGTTTGCATTTTTTATACTTAAATATAACACATTATGAAAAATAGTTACTATAGCGCCCGGTTTCTGAAAGGTCTGTCAAATCAATGATCAACTAACACTGCTGTTAATTTAACATGGATGTCAAATCAATTTGAGTTTCTGAAACATTGATCAGCCAAAATTTAACTAATCTATGATCATTTTTAATTTGAACAGCGATTTGTTTATTTTCGTTCATTAGTTCATTATTATCTATCAAAAATGCCAATGAAATGTCAAAAGAAGGGATTTGCGGACTGTCATTGCTTTAAAAAATGTTCTGGGAATGTGAAATCTGATGCTTTTAAAAACATTGATCAAACGAAAATTAACTAATCTGTGATCATTTTGATTTGACATGCGATTTGTTTGTTTTCGTTCATTTGTCAGAATTTCGTGTTTAATTTTTTCAGACGGTATCGATTCTTAAATTATTCTTCATTATAGAAATGATATTGACTATAATATACATTTTTTGCAAATAAAACAAGTAATGTAAATAAAACAGTTTCTTACGCACTATCAACATATTTATTACAAAGTTTTATTAAAACTTCATAATAAATATGTTAACAAACCTTATAGTAACGTAGATTCAAAAGGAAAATGTAGGTTCAGGTAAAAAATCAATTGAATTCATAAGTTAATTCGCCGACAACTACCGATTAGTTGACACAGCGTTTGACAAACCTTTAATCTATGATCACGGCTTGACAAGCGTTTCGGAAACCCAAAATGGCGGTAGTCTCGAGTAATATTTAACAGCTATGTCAACTGACACTCTGATCAAATTAACTAACTAATTATGCTTCTAGCAACCCAATTGGTACTTGACAAGAGATTTAACAGCCGATTAGTTAATTTTAGCGTTGATCAGCCTTTCAGAAACCGGGTGTAAGTCTACCAGAATCTGATGGCAATTTTTGACAGCAGATTTTCAAAAAATATTCTTGATCGTTAGATGAATTTTTATATTTGCATGTTTCACACACAAAATAAGCCGCTAAAGGAATAAAAAAAGGATGAAAACTTTTTATTCCTATTACCCCGGTATTTCTAGAGTCAATTTATTTTCTCACTTTTTGCCATCAGATTCTGGTACACCTATAGCTAATTATACTAAATAGTTATCGAAAGCATCGAATCATATAACAGATAGGTCAAAACGCCTTTGACTGTATTCTAATAAAAAAAACAAAATTCACATCATCTCCATTGCAGTTTTAACCTTACCACCCTGTTATAGAGTTGAAATTGGCAGTTCCAACTCCAACACGTGAATAGTTGAGGCGGTTGTAACAAGGAGATGGCATCAAAGGAGGTTTTTCAAAGGGAACGTGATTTTCGCTCTAACAAGACTGCTGGGTGCATTGGGGCGCAACAGCAATATCTCTGACAATATCTTGTAATAGAAATTGCAAATTATTTTTACTATTCAAATTAGATGTATGTCTCTTTGTGATAATATGTTCTGGTAGTTTGGTCGTATGAGTTTTCAAGAGTCCAAGTAGAGTAAGTTTCAATGGTTTCAAGTATACTAGTTGATCAGTTAGCTCATTTCATTCAATATAGTAAAACGTATTATCTAAACTAATCTAAACTTGTCCAAAGTTATCTTAATTTTACTAACACTAGGATAAGGACCCATTGTTTAGTGTTTACTAACACTAATTTATGGACGAAAGTCTGAAATTTGAATTTGAATTTGAAAAACAAAAGATAAGCTATTTAGTTTAAAGGTTGAAAAATAAAAATTTAGTATTAATTAATACTCGAATTTCAATGAAATTATATATGTAACTAAAAATTAGAATTGTTAGGTACGCATCATTTTTTTAATAATATTTTTTATAAAATCTCCAAGATAATTTTATTATGTAATGATGTCTACGTGGACTATCGTTAGAGTAAAATGAATTTAGAATTCTACAGCTCATAATAATTGTGACAAAGTGTGTTTGTATGTCTGCCTGTATATATAATCTCTTCAAGCTTAGAGAGACAGGAAAAGCCATAGAATAGGTTTTGTCTGGAAACTACAAACGGTTCCTGTGTGATAAATAAATTCTGGCAAAACGGAATAGCAGGCATATAAACTGATGACGCATGAAAAACTTGACTTTTAAACAAGAGTTTAAAAGTCAAAAAAAAATCTATGATATTAAAATGTACTGTGTAACTTCTTGGTAGAAATTCATGTTTCATTAAATAATTAATACACATTTCTTGCACTTATTCAACTTTATTGTTGTATGTTAGATTTCTTACAAAGTTATTATTTTACACGACCGGTTTCGACAGGATTTTGCCGTGTCATGTGATTATTATTGAGCTGAAATCAAAATTGTAACCTAAAATTTTAACACAGTTTGGTTTTTTTAGGTGTGGCACAAATTTCACCCATCCTCCCCAGCCGACATACCAGCGGGATTAAAACCGGGGAGCTCATGTGTCGAACCAGAAGCGCAATTTGTCCGGGACAAAGCCTGATTGGAATGTATGGGTAACCAGGGCAATATCCAACTTCAGGGCTATTACGTTGCCACCCGTAAGAACTTCAGACTGTTTAGAATATTTTTATTGATTATACTCATTTTAGAAAAAATAAATAAATGGGAAACCATTTTACTTGCTAGCTCTTAGTTCAAAACGTATGGTAACCGAACCTCAGACCAAATAAAAACTCAAGACAGAGCGCTGCAAACAACAAAATGAAGCGTTTTTTAAGCATGTGTGCGCGCCGCGCACTGTATGGGCTAGTGTCGCAATGTTATTCAAATTACACTAAAATCGATGAAATAAATCTATACATATAATAAAATCGTAGGAAAGTCAATTCTGTACATTGAACATTTTTGAAAAATAATACTTGGGACGTGATCTACAATCGATACGGAAGCCAAAAATATAGTTTTTAGAATTTTTGTTTGTTTGTCTGTTTGTCTGTATGTCTGTTTGTCTGTATGTCTGTTTGTCTGTTTGTCTGTTTGTCTGTATGTATGTCCGGGATAAACTCAGAAAGTACTGAATGGATTTACTTCAAATTTTGCACGAATATTATATAGAGGTCGGGTCAACACATAGGCTGTATATTATGATGATATCGCCTAGGGGGGGGGAGGGGCTCAAGTTTCAATATTTTTAGTTTTTTGCTCATATCGCTAAAACGGTGCATTGTAGAGAAAAAATGTCCGGTACTAAATGAAAGCCCATAAAATTTCCTACAAATTTGTCCTTCACACTTTGTATCTATCTTCACTCCTTGCCATGCTATGAGCTTTTGTCTATCTTTTCTATACAAATTTCGAGTGTCGTTTGATTAACATGCTGGGAGCTTTGGCATCGGTCTTTTCTTGGGGGGGGCTTCGCCCCCCCTCAACCCCCCCCAAACCCCCCCTCCTCAAATTTTGCTTCAAACAAAGCGGTGTTGCGGCGTTATACATCTTTTTTAAGAACAAAGTTAAAAACTAAACTACACATACGGTTTTTCAGTGTCGTCCCCCCCCTTATTCCTCATGACACTTTTGTTCATAATTAAAAGGTATCGTGGACTTTGTATTGCGTCTTAATTATCCTTTTTAGGAACAAATCTATACATATTGTAATAAAATCGTAGGAAAGTCAATTCTGTACATTGAACATTTTTGAAAAATAATACTTGGGACGTGATCCTAACGCGGACGAAGTCGCGGGCAACAGCTAGTATAATATAATATTTATACCCCTTCATAACACAGCTCGGCATTTTGAAGTGTTTACAAATTATTTTCTAAACGCGTGCTGCTGTCACGAGTCGCGATATATACGACTAAAACTGGCGTACTTTCGTTTTGCGTATGTGGGCGTAAGCGTGTACATACACAGCTGGCGTACTTTCGATCGGCTTCACTTTGTTGTCCGCAGCGCTCTGTCTTGAGTTTTTACTTGGTCTGAGAACCGAACTTAAAATAAATAGTTGATAGCAAATATGTATACAGTTCTAGCGCTATATATGGCGAACAAAAGTGCAAGAAATCTATAGTTTCTAAAAAGGACTGGTCCAATGATGGTCCTACTATCACTAAAATATAAATAGACAACTTTTTTTATTAAATACGTAGTCAAAATGTTTGAAACGTTCAACAAAATATTACTAACATGATAAAAAAATTCTGTCACATAATAATTATTAATACCCTTTTGCAGTACATACATCAAACAAGCAAGTATTTCCCACATGTTCTTCGTATTTTAACAAAACATTTATTTTATTTCAAACTCCTATCGATTTTCTCAGCTTTATTGCGTGATGTCATGTGTCAGGTCAATGCATCCGATTCTACGCGAGGAAATAAAGAGAGACGGTTGATTTATTCTTGATTTATTCTCCCTTGGACTGAAGGGATTCATGGCTGTCGAACTTCGTCATCATTAAGAGATAGAGATAGAGAGAGGGAAAAAGTGCTGTCTATTTAACAAATGGAGGTTTACTAGTGGACGTACTTTAGAGAGATTTAGAGCCGTTAAGTTCTTTAGGAGTTTAATGTTGGAAGAAATCTTCTCTGTCTTTTTGTGGTTAAAATAAATGTTGAAAAGCTAAAATAGAATAAGTGGATTCAAAATATTTAATTTGTTATAGAAACTGTATCATAGTCATTTTAACAACGACTGAAAAATAATAAACTAAAATTTTAATCCAAACCTAAAACATGTAAGAGTTATTTTGTTTAATGCTTTTGAATCTTAAATTTTACAGAATAACGACGTTATTAAGAGCATACGCTAACACTTTTTTTCCATACAAACGTATTCCTCAATTTCCTCCCTGGATAATGCGTCTAGACAAATGATTTTTTTATACATTATTGGGATCTGTGAAAGCTATGCCTCTACGTTCGATTTTTTTTAATTTACAATAAATAAAAAAATATGACCCTTCAAAAATCGCAAAAAATGAATGTTCCCTACCCCGCCAATCAACCGACCATAAAAAAAAACGAATTTGAAACATCTTTTAGGTAAAATAAAAACGTAGAGGCATAGACTTATCCTTTCTGAAGATATTTAAAAAAAATAATTAGATAGGCTCTATTTTGAATGAGGGATCAGAGGAATACGTAACCTCAATTTACTGTATCTGTCTCTATCACAATTGACGTGCCAGCGCAGGGTGAAGCGTGATGGCAATAGTTTCTTCGTACAAATTTTACTGTATTCGCGTTCCCTCTTATAAAAGTGTTTGGTAATCGTATTTTACACGATTACTTATTTATATCTATGTAATTATAATCATTGTCTATACTTAGGAATTTAGTTATACTAGTATAAGCCATTATAAAGGGGTTCATAAACGAAACAAACTATTATTACCGATAGTTTCAAGAAACATCCCCATGTCTTAATACGTCGCCCCGGATTATACTAGGGTACCCATAAAGTTTATTGGATTACCAAAGTTTTCCTTAATTTGGCCAAACATATTACGCCGGAATAGTTGGAGGGAATGTACATTGTAGCATATTTATGTTCTCCTAATGTATTTCAGTAAATTGTTTGAGTTTATATACAAATTAAGCTGCATGTGTACAAAATTGTATACCTACTGTAATATACGTTTATCTTGAATTCAGCAAAGGTATTTTCATAGTGAAGATAAATGAAGTTTGTTTTTTGGAAACTCTTAAGTTATCCGTATTTTTTATGATGTATTCCGTATTTTGATGATGGTTAGTTTTAAAAAAATCGTAATTTATATTATGTGATAGATGGCTAAATTGTCTTGAAAAAATATGTCAAATATGATATTAGTTTCCTAAAATATTGGTTAGTTAATCTTAAAATACTGAAAAAACGTAGCGGCTACAGAATTCTAAGCTGCACTCCCGTGTTCACATTAATCTAAATTAAACGCTCGAAGTATACTAGTGAGCGTTTCAAATAAATTAAACTCCACTCGTTATATATAAGAGACGTAATTTAAAGGCTTTGAAGGTATATGACGGGTGAATGGAAGGCTGAGGGACGGCAAACGCCCCAAAGTCACGTATGGCCTCGCGATATTACAGAACACTTACGCACGCGTGCGTATATATATATACGCGTATATGTATATATGTATACGTATATACTATATACTTAACCCGTGTACGCAGCCCGGGCAGCCCACACGACCCCGCGAAGGGACAAAGCGAAACGGGTTTGTCCCAAGGGAAATTCAATATTCGGGACTAAACCTTAACTCCCTGAGACACCCCGTCTGCCCCCCTATGCTTATATGGCCGAGGTGTATCGATTTTCTTGGCAAATGGAAGATTGGTGTCGAAGCTCTCCGTGGACGAGTGAATGATGTATCGTCTTGAATATTTTACGTTTTCTGCCTACGTACCGCAAATTGATTCTGGGGTGTTAGGTGTAGGTAGGTAGTTGGAACGGTTTTGAAGTCTATTATGTCAGGATATTTTCGTCATTAAGATGTTTCAAATATATCTTTATGTTTTTTTTTAATTTGCAATTTGGGGCCATCTATGGGCTCTCCGCCCATATTCTTTTTTTGCTATATTTATTTAGTTTTTTCGCCCCAAGGATAATTTATTACAATATTAAAATTAATATTATTTTCATATTAAGCATCATTTGTATCAATCAAAACTATAGAGCATATTTATTTCATAATAAAATTCTATGACACTTGCACTATCAGGTTCAAAACTCTGTCATGAATGAAGACAAAGTAGAGTCTTACAACTTTTAAAAGAGGGAAAGTTGCGACCTACCGAAGACCTTAAAAGTTCAAAGTAACGTAAAAATTATTACGTTTACGTACTATGTAGTGAAAGACTGTTGAGTGCTAAATTCAATCTAGAAAATGTCTGTTAATATTTTACTATCTTTAAATATTATGTATTAAGGTGTTTACTGAGGAGATAATATATTTTAGCCATTTTTTAGAGATTTGATTTCTTGGGATTTTACTGACGAATTGGTATTATTAATTTTAATATAAATAAAGAGAAAGCTCAGTAACATTGAACTGTTGACCAAGAAATAAAAAGACAACATAATATTACATTCATTTGATTGTATTTTACACTTAAAATTTCGAAACGGACTACATATTACTTTTAACGTTTTAATTGGCAAACAAATCACTGATTTCAGATAATTATAATTTTAAGAGTCTCAAAAGAAAAACAAAAAACAAAAAATCTTTCCACGCGTTTGAATACTACGATGCTACTGACTGACAGACAAACAGACAGGCAGACAGGCCACTTATAACACCTACCCTCTTTATGTAGGGGGTTTAAAATATGTCTTTTTATTATTTCATCCACAAATCATAACTAGCTTTATTGCGACAGAGTGCAGTAAAATATTATAATGAACTCCCAACGTTATTTCACGTGGTTTACGGCGTGTTACGTACATAAAACGTAGATTTCCCGTAACCGAGCTCCCTGCTAAATTATTTACTGGGTCACGAGGATTAAACGTGTACGTCTTCTATAACGTATACGATATAGATTCACGTATGCCTGAATATAATGTGAAACTTTTAAAGTACCTAGTAGTACTAAATTTCTGTAGTTATAAGCAGGGCACAATGATGTATAACAGCCAAATTTTTCAGAGCATCGTCGCATCGCGTCGCATATTGGTGTGAATTGACCCTAAACAAGAAATCTGATTTCATTATCAGATTTCTTATTAATTATTTATGTAAAATAATGACAAATTTCAATTAATAAAAGATTTTATAGGAAATCATTTATTTTTGGTTGCTCAAAATATTTATAGACATTGGTAATCGCTTACCATTGGGTGATTTATTTGCTCGTTTATCAGTGCCATCAAAGGTAACGGTTTCATAAAATAAACAAAAATGTCAAGTCTAATGGCCGTTCCCTATATTCAATCTATCTCTAGTTTGACATACAACCGATCGCAGCTGACATAGAATTGACATAAAATATATGGAGCTAATGTCTAATGTGAGTTATTCCTATCTCCAGTAAGAGATAGATCAAATATTGGGAACGGCCGTTAACGAATAGTAAGCGAAAGTTAACTTATGCTACAACTTTTGTCTTGCTACGAGCTACGGGCTACGGCGTAGGCGCTACGTAGCGCTTTAAAGATGACAATAATTTCATATTTTTCTTCCTTTGTTAATTTGTCTGGAAATTGTATTATAATTCAAAGCTCAAACACGACATCCTTACCAATATTATAAATGCGAAAGTGTGTCTGTCTGTGTGTGTTACTTTTTCACGCTTAAACGGCGTGAATGGAGTGCCTAGTGTGAGTTTTTTGATTGACTTCGATCGCGAACGCGTTTGGCATTTACTAAGATTTTATATGGGATCTGTACAGCGTCACCTAGCGATGCTCATGGGAGTGAGCCCAGCTCCCATACAAAATCTTCGTAAACGCCAAACGCGTTCACGATTGAATGTCAAACAAAAAACTCACACTCGGGCCTCTGATTTAGATGAACGTTGGAGATTCTTGGGACAGGAAGGATATTTATTACGAAAAAAAATGTACAGTTCTATAAACAGATTTGGGCGCAGCGGAGTCGCGGACGTTATCTGGTAATAAAATACTTTTTGTTTTGAAGTGAAACTTCTTTAGGTGCGTTGAGACTGAGAGTCGCGAATTCGGAGAGAAGTTTCACTTCTGATACATGTACTCTGTAATCATGCTCTTTTTATTTGTCTAGAAACTATTCTAAGTTCAAACATACTACAAATTAAATGCGAAATAAATTCCCGAAGGATCGAGAGAAAAGAAACTAAACACACACATAAGAGAACATTAGTATTAGTATTCGGTGTTTCAAAGTCTATTTTATTTTTCTTTGCTTGTCTAGAAGATATAATTTATTATTACAGTCCAAACATTCTATAAATTAAACGCGCAACAAATTCAAGCGTTCTCGAATAGCAAGCTTAGAATCGAGAGAAAAAGGTTTTAGCCTGTTTTGTTGTGCTTAACACCCACACATGCGGGGACATTAGTATTCGGTGTTTCAAAGGCTTTTTTGTTTGTTTAAAACTATTTAACTTCAAAAACGGCATGTTTTTAATAAATTATACTGAGCACGTGAAACAAATTCAAACGTCCTCGAATAACAAGCTTAGAATTGAGAGAAAACAGGTTAAAGCACCCACACATGCGGGGACATTAGTATTAGTATTCGGCGTTTGAAAGGGGGGAGGGGGATGAGGCGGGGGCGGGCCCAAGATGGCGGCGGCCGGCCATAAGGGTAAGTATATATGTGCCTGGTCACGCCGGGTCAGTATTGATCGGGGCGAAACGTGTTTCGTTTGGCTTTTATTGTTTCTGTTTGAGTAAATTTTGATTGATACGAAATTTTAGTGTTATACTATTGTTAAGATATGAGTATTGAAAAGAATAACAATTACAATTTTATGTCATCGTAAAATTAGTAGAACTGTAGAAATCATTAGTTTAAAAAGGGTAATTATATGTAAAATATAAGGAAAAAATGCAATTTGGTACCAAGGTATTTACCTTGGTACCAAATTGCATTTTTTCCACCAATAATTATAGTATAATCTATAGCGGAAGAATTCTTCAAAAACTCGAAAATCTCGCTAAAAATGTGAATGAACTGAAACTATAGCAAAGCTTTTTAACAGTATTTTGCTAAAATGATAGTAGGTATAGATACGCTAGTATTAAAAGAAGTTTCAAGAAAAACACTACACATCTTTATCACAATTCCTAACAATATTCACAACTGATTCGAAATTCAAAACACTCGGGGCAGGTTAGAATAATGTCCGCCGTCGGTATCCTAGCAACGCGTTGTCCACTAGGGGGATTTTCCCTTACGGGTAATTCCCCTATAGGGCCGATAAACTCCGAAACCGCGGGAGGGCGGCCCTCGGAGGGCATAATTTATGGCACCTAGAACCCTTCCCGCCGGACGCCTGTGAGGCCCTTAAAGTGAAAACTATGTTTAGCTTCATTTTGGAAGCTATAAATACCATGGTTTTATGATTAGAATTTGATAATATATCAAAAAGGTTTTTATCAAGTATTTTGTCTCTACGTAAATAGATAATACGTAGAGACAAAAACACAAACTCTAGTAATTGTCTGTTACCTTTTATATTATTCGTTCTATAACATACTTAGAATCAATTTTAATGTTTGGTATGAAGATACTTTGACTCTCGGAAAAGCACATAGGACACATAATACCCCAGATAAATACACGGATAAATGCAGCTCAATGCAATGGCGCTAGAGATTACAACAAAGTTCAAAGTATAGCATTTAAAAATGTTGAATAAAAAAATAACTGATTTTCTTTACAAAATCACACAAAATATAATACCTAAATTGATTAATCTTTAGATGAAAATGTAAGCTTTGAATAATAGTTTAGCTCCCATTGTGATGATGTAAAATCCTAATGTGTAAATGTGGAATTGAAAAAAACTGGAGCATATTTTTAAGGTTGCACTCAAACAATGGACAATACAGCGGGCCTCAGGAA
This sequence comes from Plebejus argus, assembly GCA_905404155.3. Classification (NCBI taxonomy): domain Eukaryota; kingdom Metazoa; phylum Arthropoda; class Insecta; order Lepidoptera; family Lycaenidae; genus Plebejus; species Plebejus argus. The sequence continues at coordinate 9,532,806 of FR989943.1, forward strand.
ATAATGAATAGAGGGACGCTCCTATCCACTTTTAAAATATAAACCAACTAGTTTAAATAAATATTAATAAATAAAATACTTTATGGTAAACCTATTAATAAATGCAAAGAAAATGTATTTGGAGTTTGGATATAAACAATGTGTTACCTACCTCACCAACTGATATACCTAACAAAAAATAATAAAATTGATTTAGTTCACAATAGCTATTCAGAAATATCCACCCACACTTTTTATTTACTGTTCATAACATTATGATAATGATATTACATAAAAATATGTAACCTTTGTAATATTTCATAGTAACAAAGTTACCTAAATTTAATTTCAAATAAATTCACACGATAAAAATATTTGAGAAATAAACAACCAAAAAAGTACAATCGTCTTGATACTTGTTCAAAACATTTCCCTTTAAAAGTTAGTAAAGTATCAAGTTTCCGCGAGCGGAGTTTTACGGCGCTTTCCATACGCGCGGTCAAGCGAACTGCCACCATAGAATATGGAATATGTAGATGTGATTATTAGATTCAAAATATATTTAAAAAAATAGATGTGACACTCCGGGACTGCTGTGGTAAAGCTATTGCAGTACAGGCATACGTCTAGTCGCACGCACACAAACACCGTGCCGAACTAAAACGACGTAAGACATATTGTGTTAGGTTTATTTTACTTACGAAATTCGTTCGCCGTGCTCAAATGCTGTGATAAAAGCTTTGCATTAGCTTAAAATCGTTTGTCACGCTTGTAGCGGCTTGTAGCTCAGCCTAAGTTAAGTTTCTCATAAATACATTTTAATTTGTTACAACTTACATTCACATGAATCTTTTGACAGATATGTACTATCAGAAAGGAGATACTATCATAATATTCAGTCCTTTACGAAATGTCTGTATTATTTCTAACGCACTCCTAATTGATATATTATATTGTATTTTGGTCAATTGCCGTTCCATCTATATCTATGAAATTATAGATGAAAGAATACCTCTACAATTATTTAAAAAAATACTTAAACAGCAGTTAGCATAGCAGTTTTATAAAACTTAAGTAAAATTATAATTCGCGTACGTCTAGTCGCACGCACATAATATACACAGTTTCCGAAGATACACGGCAACGCCGCACCAATGTCGTCGACCACCTTCGGAGTGAAGGGTGTTAGGTTTTTTCGTTACGGAATTTCTTGATTCGGTCGCCGCACTCAAAGCCCGCGATAACAGCTATGTAATATAGCTATTATTCCAAGAAGCCAGTCTTGCGGCTCCTTACTCTCTGGTGGTTGACAATGTAGGTGGAGGCGTGCGGTCGGCGGGGGGGCGGCGGGGGCGCGGGGTGACACAGGCTACCGGTCACCACCGCTCGTATTGATTTGTTGTATCGCTCGTCCTGCACACCCCGTCTCTCTCGCACCCACACACACCCCCATAGCGCCCTCCCGCTCGCCATATACGCCCGTATGTGTACGATCGTAGTGTGCGTCGTCCGAATATGTACGCATTTCGTCAGGTGATGTTTGATGTACGAACTCCTTTGTAACCTTTCGTTTTATGGAACCTTTGTTCGGGATTCTGCGGCTTGGAATATTCCAGATGCCTCGCTGTTTAGATCCAACATGATGTTTTTGTAAACATAAAGAATGAACTTTTCAAAAGATAAAAATTGCATACTTAACATTAATCAACATCATTAAACTCACATTTATAAATTAAAGATAATGATGGTGTAAGCGTAACTAAATGAAACATTTTGATTCTCAAAACGATCTTTTAAAATTTCAATGTACAATACTTTAAAAGAAATTATGAGAAAAAACGAAAGTTCCTCTCTAAGTTTTTAATCAACTTCTTTAATGCCTGTAACGAAGACTTTTTCTGGCATAATCAAAGTAGACTATAGAGTACTGTATATAAAAACTTCTATATTACAATAATATATCACCTATCCCATAGATAACCTAATCTAATAGCTAAGGTAAACCCTGCTTACTTTACTTTATCACCACGGGGGAGATCCGAGATATACATAACTAGTGTCACAGTAAACAGAGGGAAACTTTACTCATTTTTCATCCGGAGGGCAAAGAGGGCTACGTTCGAATTTCGAATAATATTTGAATTCCATTTCGAAAAAAAGATAGATTAAAAGTGATGTTTGGTACATCTCTTTTGGGAGTTTGAGTGGTTTATTTATTTTTAGTTTATTGATTTTATTTCTTAATTTCTAACAGGCAGAACTTAGAACATATTTCTATAGAAATTCAATTAGAATTATATTGTGTCTATTTAACTTCTTTGTCTTACACAGTATAATATTTAAAGATAAAACATTTGAAAGTCTTCTTGTTGCTTTACATATTATGCTTTGTAGTAGTAGAATTTAAAAGTAAAATGTATATAATTATTTTCTTACATTTTGGTTTTTATGGCAGAGTTATCAACAAGATGTACCATATTATGTACTTCGTTGCGCCAAAATTTATTAGTCGCGTGACGCGTGAAAACTCAAAATTTTTTGATATAAAAGGATACAAATTATTATTAATTGTATCAACCTGACAGACAGATATTTTTGCATTTATTATTACAAAAAAGAAATTGTGGCATACGAAAATGGACAAACAAAAGATTTTCCTTATAACTTAATCTTCACAAAAACCTAATCATTTTCAGTCGAATGCGCCCCAAGGACATTCCCCCAAGACGCCTTAAGCAAATTACCCTTACTTAACCTTTAAACAAGACACGTGTTCGAAATGTGAAATTAAAAATACAAAATTCGAACAGAAACCGGTGCAGCCAAGCTGCGAAAATAAATAACATGGGGTCATTCGGCCAATCAGTTTCATTCAACGGCCGAACAATGGACTGACCCGGTCAGTAATGAAATTCAAAAAAGGAACGTACAAGCCCGCCAATAAACAAACCGTATATCATTCGTTATTCAAATATTGTTGAATGGCTGACCAGCCCACGCGCCGGTCAAACTTTTCGGTGGGCAACTGACCGCTACATAATTTATGATCAGCAAATTGAGGGAAACATGTATGCTTTATTGCTTTTGTGGCAATATTGTTAACAGTTATGTTGTTATAATATTTATTTTATACATTGTGAATATAAGAAACAATAATTATACCTACTTAAAGTAGATAGAGTACTGAGTAAGGGAAATGTGGAAAGGTTTCTTATATTATTGTTTCATGTCATTAAAACGAACAATATGATAAACTAAACATTATAGAAATAAGAAATTATTTAAATATTATTAAGTATTTTTAGACAAAATCAAAGCTAAGTTAATTATTTTAAATATTTTGTGCCACTCTGTACCATCTTTAAAATTCTATTAACATCTAATCTAGCTCGCCTGTTGGTTCATAATTTTTTTACTGGCAATAAAAATAACGAGAACGCTATTTAGTCTTCATTAAGTGTTGCCACCCTTAATTGTAACGATCCATAATATTAAAATGACTTGTAATTAGGTGGGGTGAAAAACGCGGGAAAATTGTATTACTTGCTCTTAACACGGCTCTGTTTTCCCGCCTAATTGTATTAATTGTTGTTTGATACTTTTTGAGGTGGCTAATGATTTTTGGAGGGATTTTTCGTTTCTTTTTTACATAAAAATTAAGAGTTGATTAAGAGAGAAGTAAAAGTAATATTTTATCATTACGGATCGTTATTTCAGTAATATATTAAATAAAATAATTCTTATCGACAGAAAAATACATTTCAGAAAATTTTCTTTGTACAGTCTTGTATTATTGATGAATAGCCGTTGCAAATTTAAATTTCGTTAGTCTCAAGCACAGACATAGATCAAAATCTATGTCTGTGGTCTCAAGTAAACTTTTGAAGCAAAAACCAACGATCAAATATTTATAACCCAGTTTAGGTTAACCTCCTCTTTTTTGGCTATAAACTTTGAAAGCAGCCAACAGCGAAAACAAACAAACAAAATATCTATTTCTAATTTAGAAACTATTCAGAGATGACAAACTGGAGGCGCATTCGAATTTATGGCGCAAGGGCCGTTTGAATTCAAACATGGAACATAAATTTTGAATATTACCTATATTGAATCGGCTCGGATTGTAAAATTTAATTTTGCATGCAGAACGCCGTCGCCGAGGGGTCTTTTATTTGGTAGGCGTATATAATTTTATTGCGGGGACCAATGGTTTGCGAAACATGTCAGGCATTTCTTTTTTAATAAAAGTATTTTAGGCAACAACTTTCGGTAACAGCTGCTTAGGACAGTAATAAGCACTTCAAAGAACCTACCTAAATAAATGGAAACACCCAAACACGAAGATTAAAGACAAAATTTTAGTTTAATTTACGATTACATTGAAGAACACAAGATTGTTGTCTCGATTTTATATCTACTTTTTTGTTAACACAATATTGCACAATTTCAAAAAAGTAGCTATCTCGCACGGCTTCATCCGCTTATACATTACACACGATTTCTAAAATTACACTTATAAAACATCCTTAAATCGAGTGCGTAATTTACACTGCTGCGTAATTTAAAAGATAACATATTAATAGACAGAGGAAATCTTTCTTTTATACTCTGTAACAATCTTAGAAAATTCCATAAACAGACATTTTCTCAACCATAACACATCGAAGATCCATAAATGACCTTATACATTACCTCCCCGGGAAATCCACCCTTCCCCATTCTCCCCTCACATGGTCATAACGATAAGGGCCCCGGAGGCCCCGAGTAAATCACCCTGTATCTCGGAGGGCGAGTCTCCCCCCGCTATATATTATATAAGTGGACATTCGGCGAGAGAGGAATTTTTATGTGTTTGCCGCTCGGGTTTATTGTTTAGGAATGTGTGATTGTGTGAGTTTGGGAGTTAGTTTTGAAATAAGAGGGTATAGTGGACTCGACTTAAGTTTACTGTGTTCTTAGAATCATTTTGAAGCATTTTGATGCCAGTATTTTTTATCTACCGTAGTCGTAAAAGAGACTAGACCTTTCTTATATTAAATTTTATATAACATATTATTTGATATTACTGAATTTATTTACTATGTGACGCAGTCTGTATTTACAATACAATGATAAACAGAAAATGATTTATACATTTAACATTACACACTGTAATTAATTATTTTTCACGACTATATTATGATAACTTCCTTCAAATAAAGATAAGTACTGTAACATAAGAGTTTTCCAAAAAACTTTCACCGAAAAAACACAAACAAAACCAAATGAAGCATAGTTTTATGATGGCGTCGGAAAATCGATCCCCTCAAAGATTAGGGTAGAGTGATGGAATAAAAAAACATTTCAGGGAGATGCCCTAAGGTGGGCGAAGGGCTGAGGGCCCGTCACGTCAGGTTTGGACTAATGGATTCGGTTATAGGGCTTTCTTTATACGATTATTTTTGAAATTGAAAGGATATTGCGTAGAGCACGGGCGGTAGCTATTTCCTTTGTGAATAACTGAATGTTGAAACAAAATAGGTTATTTATATGTAGCAAGAAAGCTGTTAAAGTATGTTTTTTGGGAAACTGAATTGAATACTATGAAATTGTCTGATTTTAAACTTATATACTAAGTAAGCCCCGGAAAAAGTTGTATATTTTATGGCAGTTTTCTTAACTGAGTATTTAGAAAAGAATAAATTAGCAGCAACAATTTTTTTATTGAATATTTTCTGTGTAAAGTTGTTTTTATTTACATTATGAACTATTCTTCATAATATAGAAAAGTCCAAAACACATCGTTCAGATAAGATTATAAGACCTACACATGAATATCGAATAACTTAGATACGGTATCCTAAATCGTTTGTTGAAAAATGTTTAAGGGTGAATTTAACCGTTTCTATCAGAATATATTTACTATAACTTTTTAAAATTTCTACGTGTGTTTGACACAACAATTTCTATGAGTATTTTTTACACAAAATCTATTCAAAAAACCAAAATACATTTCAGTACTTAAATAAAAAATATCTTGAAGTTTTTTAAAGTAGAAACTTAAAGAATATAATATATTCTTTATACAAAATCTATACAAAAACCCAAACACATCGTTGAGATAACACCTACACATGAAAAACTTAGATACGGTTCCGGAATAGGGTGGGATTTATGCCAGGAAGTACGCTCTGAGCCGATACCGTGTACCGGGGTTACTATTGTTGGGTATTTGGTAGTAAACTACTACCACTTTTTGGTAGAAATAGCCTATTTACTTTGAGAACTGGTTTGTTGATGAGATATTTACATGATATTGTTTATTATATCGCACCACATTTGTGTATTTTTGGATATTGTTAAAGCTTGTAGTAAAAAGGTTTCTGTTTTTTGGTTATTCTAACGAGCCGATGCGACATTAAACAAAACTTTTAGTAATAATAACTGAAATTATGGCGTAAGTAATATAATATTTCGCAGTTGTAGATTAATGATATTCAATTCTTTTATTAAAGGATGTGTGATGGACTAAAAGATTAAGATTTTAAAAGCGTGTGTAAAATATAATATAGATAAAACAAGATATAGACAAAAAACCTATAGACGACTTAAGAATTTAAAAAAGCATTCGACAGGTTAATATACGGTTATCTACGTTAAAATACTATTAAGATTTAAGAAGCGAGTAACCGTAATCAAGACATCAAACTTTTCACTACACATTTCTCGGAAAATCTCGGAAAACATGGCAACAATTTCATAGAGCCTCCATTGATCGGTTATTAGTTTTCCCCCAATTCGTTTTCCCGGCACGACTATCGTGGTTTAGATAAGGGAAGTGATTTTATATAGATTTTAAGGGTTTACCTCGAGCTATAAAGTTTTATGTCTTGTACTATCTTAACCGCTAGATAAAACTATTTTTAAGTAGGTATTTTGTGCACCATTACGGTTAGGCATAAGGCATCTACAACTACATTATTATAAGAAACTTTTGAGCTTTTAGGTCATCACAATTATACAGATAAGACAAACCATACCTAATACTATCGTTGGCTCTTTAAAAATACAAAAGCTTATGTAATATTAGATGTTACTGGCATTAATTGATTAAACCATCTAGGAGTCTCTTTTGAATATAAAGATAACCTTTAGTATAAGGTGCTAGCGCAATTTAAAGTGTCAATAACAAAAGGTATAATAATATTATAATATAACAGATCGTTTATCGCGCGGGAACCGTACATTTTTCTGGAGCAAAAAGTATCCTATATTCTTTCCCAGGACTCAAAGTATCTCCATACCTAGCAAATCGGTTCAGTGGTTTGGGCGTGAAGAGGTAACAGATAGACACACAGCCGGACAGACAGGCAGACACACTTTCGCATTTATAATATTATTATGGATTTTTTGTTTCCGGAGGACCAGCCCTTTAACAATATAGTTACGAAAATTCTGCAAGCGTTGATCATGACCACAACAAAACCATCACCATAAATAAGTTACTTACATGATCAAACGAAGTCATTTTCTATTTCTTCGCTGTTTTTTCTTTGTTTTTCTTTCCAAATAACTTGTAATCTAATCCAATCGATGTAACTGAAAACCCTTTTTTTGTCATAGTGTTGTATTATACTCACTGTATCATGCGCAGCTACAGGTATTCTAGTTTTACAGTATTCTAAACTTGGTCTTGAGTAATAAAGACTTTTAAGATAAACAACTGCTTGTAAATCTTTTCTTTGCAATCATTAAGCTTGTTGTAATAATATTAGGACCTTCTTTATTTATTTTTAAATGACCATCTTCTAGCTTCTTCTAGCTTTATCTTCTTGCTTTTGGAATCGCCATAACTTCGTCTATGTGTGCTCTTCATAATAATTATTATAAAAATTCACTTTTTTGTTTTCCAATTTTCTATCTTTGCAACTAAGTAATCCGTTTGTATGTTTATTAGACATTGTACATACTCCTCAAATGTAATCGTGTTTTGTTTCTTCATTTTTCCAATGATTTTCCAACAATTTTCCATATTTTGTTTTCCACCTAGACGTATCATATTTCATCTTCGCATCATCATTCAGGGGCATCGTACAGCCTCCCCAAACATAATCTTGATTTTTCTTCGTTTTTCAACGATTTTCCTTATTTTTTTCTTCAATTTGTCGTAGGTATTATATTACTTCTTCTAACTTCCACAGTATCTTGAAAGTGTAGTAGTATCACAGAGAACATCTATTCAAATCAAACATCGGTAACACACTAAGTAATAAATGCAAGTTTGTATAGAGTTAACCCCTTCGGCGTACGCGCATGGAAATTAGATCAGTAGGTAGCTGCGGGACTGTGGCTCTCAAACTTAACTCAAAATTGTTAACTAGATACATTTATACAGTTTTAATAATTATTTGTAAAAATTGTATAATTGTTAACATAAAGTATTTACCTTTCTTGTTGCTCTTTTGTAATTTTTTACTTCCAGTTTTAAAAAGATTTTTTATTAGAGGCTGAGAGTGGCTTAAAATACTATTGAGATTTTTTTACTTTCAATTAAGCATACGTTACAAAGAATGAAAATTAGTGAAAAAGTTCAGTAATCAACCAAGTGGCTACAACCTATAACGACGGATCACAGTTTGAGAAACAGTCGAAAAGATCGTATGTCGCGATTGTGTTTTTTGCGCGCTCATTAATTTGGTAAGTTCAGACAATGTAACCCTACGGCGCGGCCGGGGCCTATTGTACCGTTTCCGGGCACATCTTTTTATTATGTAGATCACACTATCAGCCTGGATTTAGATGCGATTCACATAATCCCTGCATCTAACATTGTTGCATACGATCGACGGTTATTTAAATTATAGATACCGTTTGCAAATTTAAATCCATGTATTGGTTTAAAATAAGTGTTGGTGTACGAAAAATATATTTTGATATTTCACCTACACTACTTTTTAAAACCAAAGAATAATTATTAAAAGTATTTATTTTTATTTTACAGAATTATTAAGAAGGAATATAATATTTACTCACACATTGTATTAATAATAACAATAATCCATTTGGATTATTGTTTATTAGGTACATATTATTCTGAATGAGTATGGTTCTCAGAGTTTTTAATTGAAATCGCAATATAGCCGACTTTTAATATTCAAAATGTAAATTGTTTGTGCTCACATGCGGGTGTTATGATTTTTTCAATTAAAATTAATATCGTCACCCTCACGTCAGTCGCTAACTGCCGATAGACATGACCGATCATGCGTAACGCGGGATCAATGCGAAAACACCAGTCAAATAAATCTAACGAGGACTCTTACATCTGCATGTCACTGGAATAAATCAAATCACTATTGAATGCATCCGTAAAATATTTTTGAACTATTTTGAATGTACAAAAAGTTCCCTAGTAACTTAACCCGTCCACCGAGTTCTGACACGCATAAAAAAGTTACACCCATATTTTGCACTTCCCGATACCCAATAATGGGGTCTATTTATGCAGTCTCGATAAATGAAGAGTATTTTTTTACGTGCATTATAAATCAAAATGTATTATTTATCTTTAGATATTCAGAATCTGCATCCTATTGTTCGGCTTGTGGTGTGTCAAGGGTGTAATGTTTTTATTAAATAAAGTTCGTTGGCTTTTTCAATGTTATTATTATTAGTTTTCGAATCAAAATAGTATATTGCTTATATGTAAAAACAAACAATTTCAAAACATTACGCAATCCGGAATAAAATTTAGCCCGTTTTAATTATTACACTTAAGAAAAACATATTATCAAATTATCAATCCTAATTCGAAGCTACCAAAACTTAACAAAGGTAGTGCCAGAGCATGCACAGATTTTATCTAGACTGAAGCACATCGGCCATTTTGAATATTTGCGAGTGGGCTTGCAATGGGGTAGTAATTATTTGATTGAAGTCAAGAGGTCACATACCGAGATAGCGCGAGGACGCATTGTTCGCCCCGCACCTTGGCCGGGGTCTTTCAAGTATTGTTTGAAGCGGGTGCGCTAGATTTACACCTACGGCGTTAGAGGGTAATGTGCTCCGTAATTATTGTTTTCACCCATGTGTTGTTTTATGTTGATCTTAGTTTTCTCTTTACATACCGAGTCTTTGTATTGTTTTGAAATTTAGTTCTATTAATCAGCTACGCTTATCTAGTAAAATACTATTTGATGTATCTATGAATAATATGCATTTTGGTTCACTAATAATAATAATTATTATTATTGTAATATTTTATACCATTTACAAATAATCGTAACCGTTTTGAGATGAGAAATAACTGTATTTTAAAAAGATAAAACCGACTTCAAAATTGTACGTAATTGAGAATTAAAACTCCCTATCTCCAAAACTACTGAACCGATTTTGATGAAACTTGTACTATTACCTAAGTTGAACAATACCTGGTACAACAAAACAGAATCACTTAAATCAGACTTGTAGTTCCGGAGATATGCGTGCACAAACATAAAAACATACATACATACATACATACATACATACATACATACATACATACATACATACATACATACATACATACATACATACATACAATTTTGAAATTTGGCACATTTGTTCAGAAGCTGTTAAAGATTAACATATTATGCAAAAACTGTGCAGTTCTGGAAATATTACATACGCGTCGAATTGATAACCTCCTTTTTTGAAGTCGGTTAAAAAATACAGTTGCAATAAAGTACTGTTACATTTCACAAATGCATATTATTAAATGCAACAATAAATACATCTTGCGACACACATTGCAAAGGTGACAGGAACATAAAAAACGTCACCGAAAGGATCTATAATCCGCTCTATTATGCATATAATTATTATTTCCGAATATCAAAGAAGTGTTTTTGCATATGCGTCAGACGGAAGTGTGAATAAAAAACATCACCCTCAGGTCGAAAGGGTGACGTTTTTTATGAGGGGTAATCCGAGATCGCGCGTTAAAGAGTTTCAGAAGATGATTATTATGCATGCATTCTCAGGAAGATTTAATCGACACCTCGCCTGGGGCCGAAAAGACCCCGAGTGCTTCCTACGGGTTAACTTATGGGGCATGAACTTGACGGTTAACGGACAGCTCTTGTGGCGATTTCAATAAAAATTCGATTCGAATTTCAAATTTGATTTTATTCCACTTGAATTGTTAAAGATTGCAGTACTTGGATATTTCATATTGTATTCAATTGTAAAATACTGTATGAAATTTATTTTATTTTGTACTGTAATAAATTCTAAGTGCGTTGCCCTATATAACTTTTTTGAAAAGTTGACGAATTGACTAAAATGACACCAACATATTAATATAGTTATGTAACACCAAAAAATAATGGTTGTAAAGGAAACTCAGTCTTAATTATTATTCATACTCTTCATAAAATACCTAATAATCGTAATTTATTTTTAAAACAACTGATGTAAGCATTCATAGGGAAATATATCACTATTTGACTTTATTCTAAAAAGGAGACGAATCCAAAAAATATAAGATATTGAAATAAAATATGTACCTAGATTCTAAATGTAGCAGTCTAGATACTTGTAATGATTTTATACTACCTACCTTTATAACATTGATAATAAGAAACAAAATAAGCAAATATTAAAATCTAAACCAAACTGCTGACATTAGCCAAAATGTTTGTACTTGGTATGAAAACTACCCACGACAAAAAACCTGTGCGTTTTTTATAGTAACACTTTGGGGTTGACTATTGTATGTTTGTTTGGTTTATTTTTTATGGGTTTTAGTGCGGGTAATCCTATGTCCTCTCATGCGTTTTGACGTATAAAAGGATTATTCTTAATAGATAATTAATAATAGTAGAACTTGTGCTCATTATAGTGATTTATTATAATTTTGTAAGTGAATTATTGTATTTTACATAATATTATCTCCTACTAGATATCGTCCGCAACGCCGTTGTGCCCAAATTCGTTTATTGCGTGGGAACCGTACATTTTCCGGGATAAAAAGTATCCTAGTCCTTTCCGGGGACTCAAAGTATCTCCATACCTACCAATTTTCAGCAAAATCGGTTTAGCGGTTTGAGCGTGAAGAGGTAACAGACAGACAGACTCACTTTCGCATGTATAATATTACGGTATGGATGGATTTTGAAATGATAGTTAAAAAAAATAACAAAAATGTTCATTACATTGATCCGATATTTAGCCAAACCAAGCACACTGTCATCATTCATCAATTATCCCCTCTATTTACACTTCCTCGTCTCAGTCAATTAAAAACCACTTCACAATCTCGAGGAAACTGGAGCAAAACAAAAGAAGTCAATGACCTAGGGCAACGTGGCCGTAACTTTCGTTCTTGAACCAAGTTAGTAACCTACTTTTCATTAATAAGGCGAGCTAAAAAAATGCACGAAGAAAGTATCAAAGATTGAGCGGGCGCGAACTTCGTAGGAGCCGCGCTAGGGTGGTGTGGATGCGACCTACTGTTTTAAATAAAGTTATTTTAGAAGCAAAAGTGGTTATAAAATCAGATTTAAAGCGTTTAAGAATAAAATTATTCAAATCTTAATGTATTTTATAAATATAGGCAAAATTACAAGTCTTTTTTACGGGAAACAAAAAAGATTTTTTCGGGCGTCCGTCAGGTTGCACGGTTTTAAGAAAAATAAATTAATTTATTTTCATTATTTATTTGTTTAAAACTACTAACATTTTGAGTGCAGTAAGATTTGAGTTACTTCAACTTAATTTATAGAAAATTTTTATATAAACGGCATTAATTTCTGTTAATCTCTTAATTTAATTAAAAATTGAGTACCTACTTACATAATATTAAAACAAATGTGGTCGTAAGTGTAATTAATAAATATGTATTTTAAAAATATAATAATAAGTGTACCAATATAAATAATGTGTAATAAGTATCATTTTTGTTTACCATTTTAGGACATATCGTGGAAGTGCTTTTCACTGAGGAGCTTTAAGGTGACGCCTTGATAATTTGGCTGTAGCGATGTCCATTTTTCTCAGCAATGACTAAAGCTAAGAAATTAAAGTTCACTGTCAGTATTCATCATGTCTTTGTCTTTGAATTACCCATAGCATAACACGATTGGTCAACTTTCATAACACAGAATAGTCAATCAAAAAGACCTCTGTAAAAAAAGGGATTCCTATTTTACGAACAGAGGAGAGTGATATAAGCTTCCAAAATTTGTACATAAATTGGTTCTAGTATACACTTTAATTTGCCCATAGCTTATATGAAATGTATTTATGGTTTTTAAATTATGCGACAAAAACCATTTTGTCGCTACACCCTTTCCATTTTTTGCTGTTCCATTGCTTGTTTTCTATGAAAGGCCGGGCCAGCCTCGCATAGAAAACAAGCAATGTAAAACACATCCAACACGGTTTTTTACTTTAACATGGCGTCACCTTAAGATATTTTTTGATTGTTAGCGCTACCTACTTAGATCAAGTAGAAGTTTACGACCTCATGGTGAACCATACAATTTCTTACTCGATCTATCGTGTTTAGAAATGATACATTCGTCCTGAGATTAACGAGGAAGATGAATTCAATAATTGATTGTTAAGATGTAACTTATATCGAAAATATTATTATATTATTCTTTATCCTTTTCCGGTGCCTAGTCAACTCTGTAGATAGGTAGGTACTGAATTTCATAATATCGGTTCGGTGATCTCAGTTGTAACTTTTACTTTAACAAAATTAGCACTGACTACTGATAACAAAACTCTACCAAAACGCATCTCAATAATTATATTCTTGCAAAATAATATTTAAACATAATCGTACTTAAAAAAAAGAAAGCAAATAATTCCTCTCGGCACGTCCTTACAATCCTGTCGTCGATTTTTCCGAGTTCGCGCCAGACGCCGAGACGCTAAAAAAATAATTAAAAGCGTCGGGCGAGAGTGAAAGCGCGCCGTCTGCCGCGTAATTAGTACAATGGACTTCCCCGACTTTGAACTTCGAATACTATTACTTTTTTAAATTCTCGCTCCTGTCTTAGCGTTTTGCCATTCTATAAACAGCCAAGGTCGGCTTTGTTTGACTTTTAAGATGTTTCGATCTTCATCTGTCACTTTTAAGTTAGAATGTTTTTGACTCTCCTCTATGACATAAACATAAAGAACTAATCTAGTTAACTAAAAATTTATTTCCAGAACAAACAAAGGAAAACGAATACTCTCCTGAATACATTAAAGCCCGACATGTGTTTAATTTTGTGAAGCCTCGTAGCCCACATACAATTTTTGCGTCTTTATTGAAAACTTGAAAATTAATTCCTCCGCCTAATTTCCTCCACGTGAAATATGAGGGCACACACACATACGCACCCACACACGCACACGACATAGGGTTGCCGAAACTACATCCCCCCGCGCCCCTCGCATCAATCACCCCGCGCCACCTACGACGGTATAATACAATAATATATGTCTAAGTTTCGGACCGGCCCTGTAGGTACAACGGTCCCTCTCGCACGTCCGCGATAAGCGCGAGATAGAGCGGGACGCACGAGGTGGGGGCGTCCTAAAGGGTGTAGAGTGTGTGGGGTGCTATTGAAATTGAAGCGAGCTTAGGCGCGGATGACGCCTGGCTGGAGAATGGATGGAAATTTCCTCAATTTAGCGTTTTCGCCAACAAAGGACGTTGTTTAATTTTTGGTTTTTGTTGAGGCGTTCAGGTGAGGGTGTATAGATATATTTATTTTTGACATCGGAATTGTCTCCATTGTTAATCTATACGTTTCTTTGTTCACGGGTCTTGGTGAAATACAAACGTCCAATCGTTAGATATTACGTTGAAAGTATTATTTCAGATTGAGAAATAAAATATATTGAATAAAATAAACAGCTAAGTAATTGCCTGTATCAAACAAACTAAGCATTAAAGTAGTTTTACAAAAAAATCAGTTAACTTAACGCTAAAATTCTACAAATAAAAACACTCAAAAAGAAAAAATCTCGTCTCACTTTTTCCAACGCTAAACTGCAGTACTTCAACTAAAAAAAAACAGCTCGTCAGAGCTGTAGTTCGATATTCAAACGCAGCAGAATTCCAATTTTGAATTGCGTACGCAATGGCGGCGTAATCCGCACGCAATTAATTTGGCGCGAAGTTTTACTGCTGCGATTTGTATTCCGAACTCTCCGCTCTACCTTATCTTTGCTCTGGAAAGGTAAGAAAAAAAATTAGTAGTGATGACAATAGTGATGATGTGAAATAACCTTATCGATAAAATTAAGTAAGTAATAGGTACATTCAGTAGAGATCTGCTGAAAGAAATCGATAAAATATATTTTTTAGAAACGTTATTATATTAGGATATAGGTATGTATAGTATACCTAAATCCTAATATAAAATATGTATACACTCTCTGTTCTTTATTTAAATTAAAGCCTAGGATGAGCTACAAAACTATTTTGCTGCTTTGCCTGATATTTAATATCCGCCTCGAGCATTTTTATAGTGTAAAAAAATTACTCCCTCATTTCTACCCAAACTTTTCCTGACGAAAATATAACCTCAAAATAACTACTACCTTATCTACGCGTACGAAAATCTCGTGTTATCTCAAGCAGTCGAGGGGTTGAAATAGGTATAGTCGCATTAGGCACGAAATTGCAGACGACCGTCACCTAACGTTACCACCTTGGGGGTAACCCTCTCCCCTTTATTCAGAGGCACGATCTTAAATGTTTAAGGGAATGTAGCCTCTATGTGGTAATAATAAGGTTGAGAATACGGTGGATGATTTAACTGGACTCTACGTTTATGTTTGCGTTTGACCCCACTCGTATTTTGGGTCCGTGAGGGAGTCATCAATAATGTGTAAAGCCTTAGTGGAGACACGCATGTTTTGCTATGTATAGTTTTCATCATCATCGTTACCTATGTTATTTCGGTGCAGTGGCTAAATAAAATAATAATAATTGTAGATTACGAAACAGGCTTTGCATAGGTAATTAGTGTATTATAATTATTATAATCATGGATAAATAAAAAACCCTTTTTAAACTTGTAATAAATGCATAAACCTCTTTAAGCACTAGCTTTATACATAGGTAGTTCAGGTTAGGTAAATATTTAAAAAACTAAGAAGATATATTATTTATTTCCTTAGTTATTTCAAAATTTACCTAAAATAATTTTGATAGACTCTATTAGCTATGTCCACATTACATTAGTCCACATAATATGCAAATTCATCTTCAATTTTCGTCATCTTCTTTTTATTCAACTTTCGTTTGGCATATTCAATAATTGAATGCGTCAAAATCCACCCGCGTTGAAAGAAAAGTGTCATAGCGAGCGCTACGTTTTCAAGCGCGCGTCACGGGCATGCCTCACGTTCGCTGTTGAATGCGCTATAACGCATGCCCTTGACGAACAGAAAAAGGCACAATGTGGACAAAGCCATTGGCATTTAGCTCTATCAAAATTGATTCAGCTCTGTTACACTATAATGTCGAAATATCGTCTCTACCTTGTAACACTAGGGGCCTGTTTCACCACTTTCTGATAAAGTGCCGAATAGGCTATTCACAACTTTTTTGACAGATTCTCCATACTCGATCTGTCAAGTTAATTGGTGGATAGCCTATTCGGCACTTATCAGGAAGTGGTGAAACAGGCCCTAAGTATAATAATTATTATTGTGCAAAACATAGGAATACATAATTATTACATCTTAATTATTGTTAAGTACTTTAATTTATTATACTAGCTTGTCAATTCATAATAATTATGAATCAAAAATGTGTTATGAATAATAATTATCACATAAATGTATACAGTATAAAGTATGAAATACACGGTCGCCAACGGCGGTCGTCAACAGCAAAAAATAGTATGCGCGTTGCCAGCCACACGGTTGCCAACGTGTTGTCAACCAGTTTTTCATTATAGATTTTGCGTGGTCGTCAACCGCCGTTGACGACCGTGTATTTCTTGCTTTACCGTCGGATCTCTGACTATAATATTATAACTTTCTTTTCCAAAAAACAATACCCCAAAACTCCGTGTCCTGTCCGCATTACGCCTCTCCCGGGGAGAGTGGGGGGTTATCAATCACGAGTGATGGCGGCGCGCCCGGGGACTCTGTCAGCTCAGAAGCTGAAAGCTTCAAGGGATTGTGTTTTTGGGACAATCATAGACTATACGACGCGTGTGAATATAGTATCTATTACGTTAGATCTATACAAGGCGTGACAAAAGTAAGCGGTAATATTATGTACTTTAGGGTTTATAATATGGGTCCCCCATGTCGAGTTTACTATGATAGTAGCAGCGCTGAAAGAGGAACATGTTTTTAGGGTTCCGTACCCAAAGGGTAAAAACGGGACCCTATTACTTCAATGTCTGTCCGTCTGTCCGTCTGTCTGTCTGTCTGCATGTCATCAGGCTGTAACTCAAGAACCGCTGTAGGTAGACTTCTGAAAATTTCACAGATTGTGTATATTTGTTGCCGCTATAATAACAAACACTAAAAATAAAATAAAGTTTATTTTTAAGGGGGGCTCCCATACAAGAAACGTGATTTTTTTGGCCTTTTTTGCTCGTAATTAATAATGGTAACAGCTACGCACTTGAAATTTTCACAAAATCCTTAGTTGTATTTGTAATTTAATAATTAATAATTAAATTAAAATAAAGTAAATATTTCAGGGGGGCTCCCAATTCCCATACAAAATACACAATTTTTTGTCTACTTTCGCTCTATAGCGGTACGGAACCCTTCGTGCGCGAGTCCGACACGCACTTGGCCACTTTTTTGTGATTTGTATCGAGCGCCCCCGCGTCATGAATTTTACCATACAAACATAAAAAAGTTACTCTTTCAGCGCTGCTACTTTCACAGTGAACTCTATTTAGGGGACCAATACAGTATACACACCCTAAAGTATTTTCACTTAGTTTTGTTACACCCTGGAGATGTTAGTTTTAATTTATGTCAGGATTGGTAAATTAAAAAAATTCATTATTTTAAGGTCAGCCATAAACAGTAGAAAATTGTCTAGACTTTAGTCCAGTGTTTTTTAACAACGATGCCAAGGGTCCAGGGCGGTCACATTTAAGAAAAGGTTAAAAAACACTGCCTAAGATAATGTTATTGTAAGCAAGTTTCAGTTTAACTAAAACTACCTATTTAATTTAGAAAAAGACAAGGAAAAATCAGGTACTTACCTATTATTCATTAAAATACATTAGTTTCTTTTAACTATTTTAAAACTAAATAATCTGGCTCACAATAAACACACGTTCATCAAGCCGTTTAGGCTGCATACAATATGTATGTACGTTGTCGGTTGTACATCATTCATAAATACATACACATAGGTACTCTCAAAAAACATAACCGTCCTTCTGAGGCAGTCGGATTAAAAACTAAAGTATTGTTTAGCAAATAGCGACATCTATAAAGGGGCGAGCTACATTTTTGACGAAGTTAGCTGTTCTACTCTCCACTACACGACAGATGGCGTTCGAGTAATAAGTCCAATTGGAATGGATGGACGTGAAACGTGACTGGTACTTTCTTATAAGATTACAATAAAGCTTTAACATGTTAGACTCTAACATGACTAGCTAAGTCAATATTATATTTACTTACTTCACTTTACCCAATTTTTTAATCGAAGATCAACTTAGGATAATAATATGCTATAAAGTATAAATCCCTACCTAAATCCTAATGCTGTGGTCTGTGAGTTGTGACGTATAGTATTATATTATCTTCTTCTTAGAATATATAAAAATGGATTTTCAAATGTGTTAGTCGCACTAAAAGTCGAAAACGGTATTGGGCTGATTTATTGGATTGGGCTGATTTAAATCTTAAAATATTTGTAGAAGTCCAGGGAAGGTTTTAAAGTGACACGAATGACAGCTAGTTATTTTCGAATATGAATAGTGTTATAAAAAAATAAATTATAAAGCCCGATTTCTTCAAATCACCGTCTCAATCTCAATCGTCTATGCTTGTCCATGGTAGATAGATAATATTATGTATTATGATACTTGATAAGTGTATGATGTATGAGGTATATAACCTAGTAGGTGATTTGGGAGCATGTACGTGATTGGCACGTAGCAATCATGGTTTCCCATCATTGCACCCAGGCTTGAAACTTAAACTTCGAACGCATTTCATTACATAACCGCTCTGATATCAGCATTACTTTATTTAATTCCGAAACTAAAAGCATTTGATTTGGTAGAGTTTGCCAAGATCCTATATACCGTGTAAACGTAGGTGCGCCTGCTAATCCGGCTTACGACGACTTAGACTTAAGTCTGAGTAAGTTCGACCGCAGAACGAATATCTTAGCATTCAAATATTAACTTTAAGTACATTTCTGTCTTATTACAAGCTAAAAGCTGTAGCTGATAAGCGTTGGTCTGTCCTAAGTACTCCAAACTGAAGACGTAAGTGGACAAATTGGCTGCCTAACATTTTTTAAAATATTATTTTTTGCATAAACGGAGGTTGAGAGCCGGAAATACTATAAAATGTGGACTTTATGTATACTTTAGCAATAAATTATTATCCATAACTCTTTAATTACAAATCATTTTCCCGATCCGAAAACCATTCGTTTATACAAAAAAAAAAACGAAAATTCCAAAAATGTTAGTCACTTCTCCACTTGCGTGTTCAATTACAGTAGACTTTCTGTGTTATGAACCCAAAGGGCCAATAATCGTGTATTTAACTTATTACTTAAGTTTTAAGTAATTGAAAGATTCATAACTTCATTACTAGGTTTTGTTCTCAAAGGGGCCTATTATAACCTACCAAGATAAGGTAACCATAAATTAGTAAATCGTTGGCTGTATATAAATTTTCAGGTACGTATTTGTTGGGGTGTAAGAGAGCTGTCGCTGCCATGTCTGTTTAGAAATAGTGAGCGCGATTAACGGGAGAATAAATATGGTACTGGAAAACTGGGTTTAAAGCTATATCCGAAATTTAGCGGACCAGAGAAAATTCAGAATTCAAATTCGAAATCAAATTTTGAATTGAATTCTGAATTCTATTCAAAATTTGATTTCGTACTGTAATATTATGATTATAGGCAAGGACGTTGAAAATAAGCGTTCGTTTATCGCACGGGAACCATACGTCTTTCCGGAATAAAAAGTACCCTATGTCTTTTCCCGGGACTCAAAGCATCTCCAAACCAAATTTCACCAAAATTGATTCAGTGGTTTGGACGTGAAGATATAATAGACAGACACAATTTCGCATTTATAATACTCGCATGAATTTAAAGGTATTTTTAACGAAGTTAAAAAAATACAATGACCAATTAATTAAGTACAACTTTTATAACAAAACCAGCATACAACAAATTAACATTCAGTTCGTCTAAATTGAAATCCGACGTGTGGAAGTTAGTCTGTTCGTCGGATCCCGAAGTTACGAGCCTCGCAGCGGAATTACTGATCGAGTGACGAGTACTGTTCACAGTTTTGTGTGAGTAATGAGTATATTATGTGATTAAACCGTATTACACACATCATTTTATGGAACATTTCCTTTTTTAAGTGGAAATACATGCTGGTCTACGAAATATGGCGTGACGAGCTGGAGATATACCAGCCAGGCTGACTAGCGGTGTCACAACACCCTCTGTTGTGCCACAAAATTTGCCATAAATTATTTATTAATCTTTATTAGAAACTAGTTGACCCGGCAAACGTTGTTTTGCCATTTAAAGTATTTCTACTTCATCAGTTGATACAAAATCTTACCCCCTCTTTTGTACTCTAAGAGGGGGGGGGGAATGTGTACACCTGATGTTAGTTGGAAAATACAATTAATAATATGGAGTAAGTCCATTAAAGAAATAAATTTGACACAAAATCTGACCCCTTTTTTGGTCCCCTTAGAGGGGGGGGGATTTATACACCAGATGTTGAGTTGGAAGAAAACAAATATATCTGCGAAAACCGTATGCAAATCGGATCAGTAGTTTTCGTGTTAAAGAAAAAAGTTTGATACAAAATCTGACCCCTCTTTTGTCCCCTTAGAGGGGTGGGGGTAATTTTTTTATACACCAGATGTTAAGTTGGAAGAAGACAAATATATCTGCGAAAACCGCTTTCAAATGGGATCGGTAGTTTTCGTGTGATAGTGGAACAAACATACAGACAGACAGACAGACAGACAGACAGACAGACAGACAGACAGACAGACAGACAGACAGACAGACAGACAGACAGACACAAAAAACTAACCACATTTTTGGCTTCTATAGCGTTCTAGTGACACCCCCCGCTTATTATTTTTTGAATATCTTTAATGTACAGAATTCACATTTCTACAGTTTTATTATATGTATAGATTGTATATATATTATATATTATATATTCATTTAATATTATAGGTAGCTTCAAGTATCAAATTCTTTCTAAGTAATGAGGTAATCCAAATTACATAGGTACCATCTACCTCCTTACGCGTTTCCTTCAATACTTTATCAATACCTAAAAAGTATTAGGTACACCCCTAATGAGCCAATTAATGATTACAAATACATAACCCCATATCCCCCTTCACCCCATATACCCCATCTCCTCCGGCGATAGCGAACTTGCTTAGATAATGTGCATACATTAAACTAAGACCAAACTAACGCTCGTATCTTGATGAAGGAACTTCGTACGCCCGCGGTCTAATTACGGGGAGATGGGGGAAGAAGGGGGGAGAAGGGGGAGGGGGGGGGCTTTGACGTGGTTACGTAGAATTTAATTTGCATATAAAAATACGGTGTATGTTTTGCTTGAAATAGATAAGAATGATAAGAGAAATGAGGTTTTAGTTGGGTAGGTTTTTGTGTGTTGTGTTGACTGCAAAGTAGCATGGTACGTACACAGTAAATTGTACAGTTTTTTTTAAAGATTGGATAAACAATGACTTAGCGCCTTACACTTTTGAATGTGACAGCTGTTTTATTATATTATAGCATGATGACGCCCATAACAACGTTGCGCCAAGTCATTAATTGCGTACATTTTCCGGGATAAAAAAATATCCTATGTCCTTTTCCGGGACTCAAAGTATCCCCATACCAAATTTCAGAAAAATCGGTTCAGCCGTTTGAGCGTGAAAGGTTACAGAGAGACAGACACCCTTTCACATTTTTTTCATGAAATAAGGGGGCAAACGAGTAAACGGGTCACCTGATGGAAAGCAACTTCCGTCGCCCATGGACACTCGCAGCATCAGAAGAGCTGCAGGTGCGTTGCCGGGCTTTTAAGAGGGAATAGGGTAGTAGGGGAGGGTAGGGATTTATTTATAATATTAGTATGGATATGTTATATATATAAAATTACAAGTCCTGACTGATTGATTTGGTGAGCAGGGTTGTTTATTAAGTAGACACCCACTAAGGAAGGAATTTTGGAAATTTTAACCCGAAGGGGGTGAAATAGGGGTTGAAAGTTTGTATGAAAGTCCGTCATTTCTTAATTTAGAAACATGAAACATTATTTTTGGGATACTGAATAAAAATAAATAAATACGTATTTAAGGGTTTTTGGAAATTCTACCCCCAAGAGGGTGAAATTGGGGTTGAAAGTTTGAATGAAAGACCGTCATTTCTTGAGTTAGAAACATGAAACTTTGTTTTTGGGCTATTAATTAAAAATGAATAAATACGTATTTAAGCGTTTTTGGAAATTCTACCCCCAAGGGGGTGAAATTGGGATTGAAAGTGTGAATGAAAGTCCGTCATTTCTTAAGTTAGAAACATGAAACTTTATTATTGGGTTACTAATTAAAATTAAATGGATGTATATTTAAGCGTTGTTGGAAATTCTACCCCCAAGGGGGTGAAATCGGGGTTGACAGTTTGTATGAAACTTTGTCAATTTCAAACCGATCGATCTGAGACTTTGCATGCATTTAAAGCTACTATGACGTAGGCATCTCCTAAATAAGGATTTTAAAAATTCCACCCCTAAGGGGGTAAAATAGGGGATGAAATTTTGCATAGGAATTTAATAAATTCCATCCCTAAGGGGATGAAATAGGGGATGAAAGTTTTTAGAAATTTTCTTAGACTTTCGACTGATTGAACTGAAATTATTAAAGATTGTAACCTAAACTAAACATATAATTTTCGAGTGTCATTTGATTAATATGTGCCTACTTGGCTGCGGGTCCCGTTTTTACCCTTTGAGTAAGGGACCTTAAAAGGAGAAAATTATCCATCTCCGTTATTATATTATGCTAACGCGGACAAAGTCGCGGGCAACAGCTAGTGTTATATATTAGAATAACTAGACGATAGCGGGTACCGATTGCGCAGCGATAACTAGAATCCAGCCCGGACTGCCTGACTCTAATTTTTCCTAACTCATCCGAAAATCGCCAGGGTTATTTGCCTAATACCTAGAAAAGTAATGAAATAAGCCCCTTTACTACCCAGCATCGTCCCAAAAGTTATTTTATGATAATTACCAACCCCATCTGCTAGTTTACGTGCGTGGTAAGTGGTAAAGTTGGGTCGCTGGTAAGCGCTAAACTTAGAACACCTGCAATTGTACCCTAACTTTGACAATTATTGTTTCTTAGGACTAATTAGTTGAGGCAGTAATCCTGTATTTGTATTTTCAGAGTTGGGATAATAGGTTTAGTAAATAAAATATATTTTTGGTTAAATCGACTGCCTCACTCAGAGACGAATATGATATTTACTAAACTGTAATTAAATTATTGACGATTTTGACATGAGCCCTATACATAATCTGTCAAACTCTTCTTCCAACGATGGGGTAGTTTGCTTTCTAATAGTTATATGCTTTATTTCCTGTCTTCTCTTCTTTACTAAAAACCCTATATTAAGAAGAACCGATATAGTATAGCGATTTAAAAGAAAGTTAACACAAAAGATTGAGTTGCATCGACTTACTTTAACTTTAACAAAATGTGAAATGAACTGTCAAATCCCTAGCAAAAGTCGCCATATTTGACGATAACCTTAACCTTAACTACGCTTCTGGTGCAATTCACCCTAATAAACCAATAGATATGTAATAACAAAATTCATACTTCAGTTTTTGAAGTTGTTGTATATCTTGTCGATGACAGAGATGTCATGTTGCCAGGACGACGATAATAAAACAGTCTGAAAAATTGCTTTGCGTTTCACTGACCTCAAGCACAATATTTAACAGTGGCGACGAGGATTTGGGACTATTTATCGGCTAGAACATTGTTAAAACTACGCGCACGGCACAATGTCGGGTTCTTTTGGAATGTTGCCCATTTTTGATCATCTCGCGCAAGACTGGAGGAATTTCAAAAGTCGCTTCCTTCAATGGTTAATTGCGAATGATATTAAAGACGCAAACGAGAACAAGCGACGTGCCGTATTGTTATGTGCTTTAAGTGAAAACACGTACAAACTGGCATGCGACCTCGCCTTGCCGAAAAAAATCGACGACGTAAGTTACGAGGAGATTGTATCGCTGCTGGACAAGCATTTCATCGCAAAGGTGCAAGGGTTCAGCGAGCGGTACAAGTTCTACGCGGCGACACAGCAGCCGGGCGAGACGCACGCGCAATGGGCGGCCCGACTCCGAGGGCTCACGGCCGACTGCAGCTTCAGCGACGTCGAGGAGGCGCTGAGGGATCGCTTTGTCATGGGCATGCTGGCCTGTCCAGAGAGAGCGAAGCTGTTCGAGCAGGACATCGCGACGCTGACCATGGCGAAGGCGGTGGAGCTGGCCGAGAGCGGACGGTGCGCGAGGGCAGCGGGTGCAGTCGTCGGCGGCGCCGGGCAGGTGTACAGCGTACGGCAGGGCGAGCGGGACGGCGGCGGCGCGGGCCCCGTCAGCGACGCCATGCAGGTCAACAGCGTGCAGCAGGACAGACTCAGCGGCAGCGACGCGGGGAAGTGCTCCGTGTGCGGCCGGAGGAACCACGTCTCTTCTCAATGTCGGTTCAAAAAATTCAGATGCAAGAAATGTAATAGACAAGGGCACTTACAAAAAATGTGTAAAAAATTACATTTCATAGGAACCGAGGAGATAAACGGGGACGATGATGATTCCGATGGTGAGTTATTTATCATACGTTCCGAGCGTGGCGAACCTATGGCAGAATTAGTAAGTGTAGATAATGTTCAAATAAAATTTGAAATAGACAGCGGGTCGGCTGTCACCGTAATTTCTGAGGCTACTTATCAGCAATATTTTAGCAAAAAGCCGTTGTTACAAACGAATAAGCGTTTGTTTACGTACACCGGGGCTAAGATTGGCTGTATAGGTAAGGTACGGTTGGCGGTGACGTACGAGCGGAACACCCGCGAGCTCGACGTGTACGTGGTGCGGGGCGGAGGGCCGCCGCTCTTAGGTCGAGATTTCATTTCGTTGTTTAATTTACATTTGACAACCTGTCATTTTGTATCTAGTGTAAATAGTAGTGTACAGGATTTAGAAAGGCAGTATCCAGAGGTCTTTTCTGATAAATTAGGAAAGTTCAATAAGTACGAGATAAAGCTCAGACTCCGGGATGACGCTAAGCCCGTATTTTTTAAAGCGCGTCCGTTGGCTTTTTCGCTGCGGGATAAGATAGGTGAGGAGCTGGAACGGCTGGTCGAGCTCGGCATTTTGAAGCCCGTCGAGCACTCCAGGTTCGCGTCGCCCGTGGTGCCGGTGCTGAAACGGAATGGTTCGGTGCGGTTATGTGTGGACTACTCTGTTTCCATAAACAAATTACTAGTCGTCGAGCACTACCCGTTGCCTACGGTGCACGAGTTATTTTCGCGTTTACACGGGGGCCAAGAGTTCACGAAACTGGATTTATCGAGTGCCTACAACCAGTTTGTCCTAGATGAAGATAGCCAGGAGCTCACCTGCATAAATACGCATCGCGGATTGTTTAAATATACGCGTATGTCATTCGGGCTGACAAGCGCACCGTCTATTTTTCAGCGCGCGATGGAGGGCGTGCTTGCGGGTATGGACGGTGTGTTATGTCTGCTCGATGACATATTAATAACCGCGTCCAACAGAGACGAACACATGCGGAGGATTCACGAGGTCCTCAAGAGGCTGCAGGACGCGGGGCTAACCTTGCAGAGGAGCAAATGTGAGTTTTTTAAGGACGAAATAAGTTATTTAGGGTATGTTATTAATAAACACGGGTTAAAGAAGTCGCCGGACAAGGTTAAGGCTATTGTTAATGCGCCTAGGCCCGATAATGTACAAAGGTTACAGTCTTTCTTGGGTTTAGTAAACTACTATAGGAATTTCGTTCATGGAGCTTCGTCGTTGCTCGTTCCCTTGTACGAGTTACTAAAGAAGGGAACTAAATGGACTTGGTCGCAAGAGCACGAGCACGCTTTTACCGAAATTAAAAAGCGGCTGGCATCGGATCGGGTGTTGACGCACTATAATCCTAGCGCGAAACTAATATTGACGGTGGACGCGTCGCCGAGCGGCCTCGGTGCGGTGTTGTCGCAGGTGGGCGAGTCAGGGGCGGAGCGCCCTATCTCTTTCGCGTCTCGTACGCTCAATTCTGCCGAGAAGCGATACTCGCAGATCCAAAAGGAGGCGACGGCAATCATTTTCGGAGTTAGGCGTTTCCATCAATATTTGTATGGGAGAGCATGTCCGTTCACATTGCGGACAGATCACAAACCTTTGATTTCCATATTTGGGCCGTACAAGGGTATTCCGGAGGTTTCTGCTAATCGGCTGCAAAGGTATGCGATGTTTTTAAGTGCGTACAATTACAATATTGAGTATGTTAGGAGTGCCAATAACTGCGCCGACTATCTTTCTCGGGCCAGTTTGCCGGACGTCCAGCCGCTCGCGCCGGAGCCGGCCGACGCGACAGGCGTAGAGGACGATGTCGATAAGGCATCCTATATTAATTTTATAGTGAACGGGGACATGCCAGTAACTATAAGTAGAGTTCGCGACGAAACTCTAAAAGATTCAGTGTTACAAAAAGTAAAAACTTGTATATTCAAAGGCTGGCCTAAGGGAAATGACGACGACCAAATTAAACCTTACCGTTTATGTAGAGCCCAGCTGTCCTACGAAAATGGATGTGTAATGCGAGGGCATAAGGTAGTCATACCCGAGACGTTAAAAGCGGAAGTTTTAAAGGAGCTACACCGCTCTCATCTAGGAATGGTTAAAACTAAGGCTGAGGCTCGGGCTCGTTTATGGTTTCCCGGTATAGACGGTGCGATAGAGACCATGATCAGGACATGCGTGATTTGTTCACAGTTGCGACCATCACCGCCGCGCGTTTCGCCTGCACCGTGGTCGTATCCAAAACATGCTTTTGAAAGAGTCCATTTAGACTTTTTAGGACCAATTCATGGACGTACGTACTTAGTTATAGTTGATGCTCATACGAAATGGGTAGAGGTGCATCAATGCAGGAACACTGGTTCTAGCGAGGTAATAGACAAAATGTACGAGTACATGTCACGATTTGGGTTACCGAGCACTATAGTGAGTGACAACGGATCGGGGTTTACGTCGTTCGAATTTCAAAATTTTTGCCGAAGTAATGGTATAGCTCACGTTACGTCGCCGGCATATCACCCCGCGAGCAATGGGCAAGCAGAGAGTTTTGTAAAAATTGTAAAAAAGGGAATCAAATCAGCTTTGTTGGTAACGGATAACGTCGAACGTCAAAAAATAATTTTGTTAAAATATTTGTTTGACTATAGGAATTCGGTACACTCTGCCACAGGTTTGTCACCGGCTCAAATGGTGTACGGTCGAAATTTAAAATGTCGCTTGGATTTAATAAAGTCTAGCTCACCCTCGGCATCGTCTTCATCACTTGTTAATAAAAAGCAGTGTTTGCAGAGTAGTGAAGAAGTACATAAAAGAGATGCGAGTTTTGAGCCAGGTGATGAGGTTCTGTACAAAAAGCATTTGAGTGGTAATAAGTTTGTGTGGGAACGTGGAACTATCGTAGACAAAATAGGAAAGGTTGTATATTTAATTTTTGATCATCAATCGTCATCTCATGTTAAAAAACATAAGAATCAGATAGTGTTGTATTCGAAAAGAATATGGCCTGCATTTGTAGACAATGCCCGAAATTCAGAGCCTGAGGAGTCGACGGGGGGAGACGAGAGTCATCAGAATGTTGATAATGATGGTCAGGTTCCGTCATCTTCGGACACTGTCAGCGGCCCTTTAACTTCGAGGAATCCTAACCGATTACTAAGAAACATTCCTCGAGTGGAATATAGAAGATATTTATAATTATTTAAGTTTTTAAGAAGTTGTTGTTTATTATGTTATTTTGTTTGTTTATTTGTTTATATTCCCTTCTTTTGTGGGGGGAGAAATGTTGTATATCTTGTCGATGACAGAGATGTCATGTTGCCAGGACGACGATAATAAAACAGTCTGAAAAATTGCTTTGCGTTTCACTGACCTCAAGCACAATATTTAACAGAAGTGAAAACTTCTTTAGCGGCGTTGAACACTTTTGTGGGATGGGTAAAAAGTAAAAACTGTGAAACTCGCGTCAGGTCACGTGTGCTGATCGAAAATACGGTTTTTCGACGGTTGGAGAGTAGTATTGTTAAGTTAAGTTTTCACTTCTGCCGGCACTCCCGGAGTGCAACTCGTCTTTTTTCTTCAACAGTCCACTCTACTCATACTATTAGTCTTGTGATAGAAACTTCGAGTACAATTATTACTCGATAGCAGATATAAATGAATACATAAGTGGAACAGCCGCAGAACCATGTACTATATACAGTCCACGGAATACATAATGTAAGAGAAACAAAGCTCCTATATAATGCCCACCAAATCTAACCTCCGTTATGGCACAAGTCTAAAGATTTAAGCGTTTGGTATAAATGTTTCAGAGAAAAGATGTCTTGTTGCTTTGAATTGAATAGTTTTCGACCTTACTGCACCGAAAATCGAAATATAGAAGACGACGAGGAAACTGTAGAGAGAATAGATCAATGTAAAAAAAAACTAAATTGCTGTCATATGATCCAAATATGAATCATTTAACTATGTCGTTTATTAGTTTGGTGATAAGAAAAGAATATATTATTCTGGTAGTAAAAGTTTATAATATGATTTGCTCCTTTTCCAATATGCCAGTTTTGCAGACTGCAAATCTGTGGTGGTTCAAAATCGGTGTGGTGAACATTTCGTTAAGTACCAGAGCATAATATAATATTCATCTTCTCAACGACAGAAGGTATAAACCGCCCTTTTGGCACGAATTTTAATTCCCTAGGGTAAAATTAATGAAAAGATAATAATTATAATGCCAAACCCAAATGTGGGTTAGTTGCAAAACGCTCAAGCGTCTAACTTGTGACACATCCTAACGGGTGGAGTGTGGAAACAAAGGAGAAATTTCAGTAGATCCATCCGCCCACAAACAAACATCTCGCTCCGAACTCAACCCTCCACCGACGTATATGTGCTAACCCTGTTTCGCCCGGGCCTATTTCACCCGGGCTTGTTTCTCCCGGGTCTGTTTCGCCCGGGTATATTTTACCCGGGTTTTACCCGAGGCCTCACCCGGGGCATCTCAGGAACGTGTGTATCGAATTCCATCAAAAGCCTCGAACTCGTGTAGCCTATGTAATTAAATGTCTAACACAGAACTGACGAATTATCGTCTAATAAGGCGCCTTGTCTAATTTCTGGAGACTCTGTGAATTCTAATAAGAATTCATATTAATTCAGGCCCAATAATATAGGGTATTTAATGCTATTTCGTAATGTTTACCAATATTATTGTGTATCTAAGAATTATCGTTTTAGATACCTAAATAAATTGGTAGGAATGACTTAAACCTTCGCTTACAATACAATGTTAAAAAATAATGTTCAGTTTAAAAATTATAAATGCAAAAGCTGTCTGTTTGACGATCTGTGTGTCTGTTCCCTATTTTCCTCTTTTCTTTTATAAATCAGAGAAAGGACAAGGTATACTTTTTAAAATATGATTCCTAAATCCTAATAAATTAGGTTTCTGTGCAACGCAGTCGTAGGCAACATCTAGTAGTAGATAATCGACTTCTAGTTTTCCAATCATAACTAGATAGCGTATATATCCCTAGTGCTAGAGCGGATCGTATTTCCGAGCTAATAAGCTGATCGGAGCCACCGTGCCATGATCTACTCGTTTCAATTTGGTCTACAGGGGGGTTATTATGAGCTCTTATATCCAGCCAGTTTACAGGCCAATTTACAGGCCATTGCATAGACACGGCTTGTAAACTGGCTGGAAACTGGGTGGATATAAGAGCTCATAATAACCCCCCTGAAACCAGTCGACAGGAGTCGGTTATTTGCCACACGTAAAGTTCACTGTTATATTACCGTGAACATGACCTTTATGTCGGCAACATAAGGATCAATTTAGAAAAAGATTCGAGATCAAAACAACTTCGTATAGAATCGTAAAGTTCACAGTTAATTTTTATCTGACATGACCTCTATGCCGGCAACATAAGGATCAATTTCGTAGAAGATTAGAGGTAAAGATTGTACCTGGTATTCGTATTTGCAGTACGTGGATGGTAAATTACTGCAGTGTCACCTCCGTATGTACGAAGACAAATTTTTTAATCCTTTTTATTACTCTTTATTTCTGTTCATCTGTTACGTATTAAATTAAGTAAATGCTATCTTTAGTAATAAAAACTAATACCGGGTCTGTCCCTCTTTTATAAAATAAAATTAAAAGCGAGAAATCTGATTACCTACCCTGATAAAAAGCGATGGCCGCTGACATTCACTCTACAGGAGTTGCACCGTGTTTAAAACTCATCGAATGTTGTATCGACTTGTTGTCAATGTCTGCCTTTCTTTGAGGCCATGGTATTAATCCAGTTGAGCCAGCCCTTTCGTGCTAAGGGATTGTTATTCCAAATTTCTTGTATAAATAGTACCTTATAATGCTGTTGGCAAAAGACAAAAGTAAAACTTTAAATACATTTAAATGTCTATACTTTTTGTCTAAACGTTCTTATAAGAATTTAAAAGCTAGAATCCAGGCTTGGAAGTAAGATGTAAAGACTCCATAAAAATACAATTATAATATACTACAACAGTAAAATATTTTTTCAGAAATATTAATACTTTCTCTTTCCTAATAATATTATGTTATAACTAAGCCTGTGCCAAACAAGGTTTTATACCGTACTACTACAAAATCATTCCCCTTTTTAAATAATTCGAGCCCTTTAGCCTAGACGTTTTCTTTATCGCTTCTTTATTGAATCGAATTGTTATGTCAATTTCATACATTTTGATAAGCGATTCTATAAAGGAGCGAAAAAGAACGTCTTGGCTAGGGGCTCAAGAAAGTACGCAAAGATTCCCTCCCTTTTATGGAGTAATTATACGCGGGAGGAAGTCAGAAGATTGAGGTAGGTCCCGGATGATTTTTACGTCTTTCAGTGCTCATTGAATGATCCAACGACCAATCCACACCGGATTGGTCGTTGGAATTTAATGATGATACAAGATTTTGGTTGTTACTTACCTGTTTCATTTGGCACGTTATTAATGATTGTTTTAAGTATAAATACCTTTCTTATTAATGACGACCTCTGTGGCTCAGTGGTGAGCGCATCGGTAGCTCAAGCCGGGGGTCGCGGGTTCGAATCCCGCCGACGGAACAAAAAGTTTTCAATGTTCCCGGGTCTGGATGTGTATTAAATATGTGTATAATATAATAAAAATCCTTAATATATGTATAGTATAAAAGTATTAAATATATTTCCGTTGTCTGGTACCTGTAACACAAGTCCTTTAGGTACTTAGCACAGGGCCAGACTGATGTGGTGTGAAGCGTCCATAGATATTATTATTATTATTATTATTATTATTATTATTATTATTATTCTTTACTGCACTGTTAAGAAAAATCCATAAAATAGACTTTAGTACTTTAAAACTAAATTGTGCTAGTCGCTACATTATACTAATATAGAAATATTTCATTGCATTAATTTAATTGATTCATTGACAAATAACACTATAAAATTCATTTTGATCTAAATTTAATCTTTAGCTTGATAGCCGCCCATACCAAGCTAAAGATTACATTAGGCTACCTATTTTAATATCACGTATGTATTGGCTATCCATTATGTTTACATTTAAACCTAATTGAGAAAATACAGCGTATTCACATCGCACAATTATTTACATCTTTTAAAAACTGCAAAGTGCATACTATGTGGTGCAAGGTACACCACCAATATCTTGAGACACACCTCGCGACCAAACCGCGACTCCGCGTTCCGCAATCATAATGAATATTTTATTTGTTCCCCCCCCCCCCCCTCCTCCCCCCGCACCGCCGTGAACTTGACACCGCGGAAAAATTAGTTCACAAGGCGAAAGTGAAGTTTGTACAGAGTTCGCAGTTTTTGAACGAAGATAAAAGCTCAGTTCCTTGACGCGAGTTTTCTAGATCAAGTTTACTGTTGAAATGTCGCGCCGTACATAACATTTTGCGAGATTTTTTTTTATTACAATAAATTTATTTTTAAGAAATTACTTACATGGTCGCTTATCATAATTTATTATCAGCTATATTTTAATTTTGGCAAAAATATTTTAACAATTTAATAGTGAGTTACTATCATTACTGGTTTACTAATAATATTTTTGTATGGTCCTGTAAAACAGATAATTTAGAACATAACATTTGTACCTCTTGCGTGAAATTAAAATCGAATAGGTACAAAAGTGGAGTATTAGAAAAGTTTGATGATTACTATGTTTTCTTTTAATTTTAACATGGGTAATATTAGGACTCAAAACTAGTCAACAGTAAATTGATCATAGCGAAGCGAGTGAGAAAAATATTTGAAACCAGATTTTTTTCGGTCCAAACAGAAGATTCAAAAATATTTTTTTGGAACAATAATTAAGTAAACACTGACTTGATAATAATTTTAAAACTATACATAAATGCTATGCTTTTGTCAAATTATTTCTGCAATATTTTATATTAAAATATGTCTAAATTATTAAATTGAACACCAGCTAAAAATTGTACACTAGCCAATTCGTAAGTGTATGACTGTACTATTTGTTGCCATATTCATAGTTCATTTAGCGCCCTCAGCGCAGGTTTTTTATATTTCTGGTCAGGCTTTAAAGCATTGTACTTTTTTAATATTAAAAATTGACGTTGTCTAAAGCTTAGATATAAGGCTACTTAGATAAATACTAATAACTACCTGGATTCTTTATAGATTTCGCTTTAAGTAGGTTGTTACAACAATCTAACCTTATGAACTTTCATATTTTACTGTAGTATAATATTATTTTTTAAAAGCTTATTAAATACTGAGCTTCATAAAATAAGTCTCTACAAATCCAAATAGGTACCTACTCAATTGATGAAATTAATAAAAAATATGAAACGCACAACATAATTTAATGTCGCTAATTAAGTTCTTTATATGAGCTGAAACCCCCGTTTCAAACACAAGCATGTACTTGTGAATTAACATACTCAAAGCAGCCAAACTACCCGCACGGGAGAAAAAAATCTAACGTAGTTCACGCATTCAGCGCTGTATGAGGCTAATTAAAAAAGTACAGAGGTTGACTCCACGAGTAGTTCCGCTACTCACCGCTAGGCAGCGCCGTTCGCTTTGAGTTTCGGCCGAGGTTGTTTCATTTTTAATGAGGTCGGTACCGGGGAGATCGTGAGTGTGATAGACGTGTGTGCGTCCATGAAAGAGTTTAGGCGTGCTCTTCGTTTATTAATGCCGTGTTTGCGCTCCTTTTGCGACGTCATTGCTTAACATAAAATGTCTTTGCAGTTGCAAAAGGAAGAGTTGAGTTCGGATTCGTTTTTCTGTCTGATGATGCTTTTTCACTGCGTTCTCCTAGTGCTGTTATTGTTAGAAACGTACATATTATTTAATGCCAAAATTTCTTTTTCTCTTTTTCTAATATTTTTATTTATGTTACCTACGCAAACAGCTAAGTTCCCACTTTAAAAAAATACTCGGGTCTTGAAAAAGGGTATAGGATAGTTTTTGTTGTGAAAAAATGTACGCTAAACGAACTTCTAGTAGACAATGAAGTTGTAAGTAGTTATATCAAAAATCTTCCTTGGACTTCCGCGAATATTTCAATACTAATTACTAAAATTAGTCAAATCGGCTTAAAAGTTCTCGAAGTTTAGCGAGACTAACAAAATAGAAAATTATTTTCTATTTTTAAAGAGGTTAAAGTCAATTTTTATTTTACAGTTAAATTAGCTTAATTTTTAACTTTATTCGTCGCTAATTTGTTAAAATCAGTCGATTGTGCTTGTGGTTATGTAAAGAAATGATTTAGCAAATAAAGATTTTCATTTTATTTCAAGTTTTTTTTACGTACATGATTTCAAGCTTGCAACTTTTTTCATAGTTATAGATTTTAGTGGTTTTCGTTGCCTGATAGCTACCAAATACCAGGCAATATTTATATTTAAAATAAAACGTTAGATACAAAAAGGTAGGCTCTTGATCTAGTAATAAATGTTCACAATATAATAAGTACATAACTAAATCATACTCAAATCAAAATAATTATGAAATAATTTATGCGGAGTACTGAGTAAATTTTTTACAAAATCTTTTCTGAACGTCGAGACTATGGTGCCTTTTTTTTTGGGTCGGGAAATGCTATTACGCATCCCCGGCAGCGTTAAGGAAGGACCACCGGGGTATGTGGGACTTGCTACGTACGGCCGAAGAGATGGTAAGTGGCCGCAGCTGTACCCGCTAAAACCCGACCGTGTTCCTACTTCCGCGCAGGACGGAGACGCGAGGGTCTATTACATGTCTTCCGTGACTTCCGTCCGCGCTCGCCTGCTCACCCAAAGCAGGCCCGCGCTGTTGGGGTTTCTTGTCCCCCTAGGCCGAACAGAAGCCCCACATGGGGGGCTTGCATAGGCCGGTCGTCTTCTTTGTGTCGCGATACGCAGGAACACAACGCGCATCGCGACTCTCTCGGGGACTCGGTGCAATGAGTGGCGGCATCCCCATATCGTCACCCCGAGTTCCCTGGCTAAGGCGGAATGTCGCGCCCATTGTGACGTCTTCGCCTTGGCCGTCTTTGCCGGTGGTCGTGTGCCTCTCTCCCCCTTCTGCGCTCGGCCTCCTCTTTGGTCGAGATGACGCTATGTGCGAATGTCTCGACCGCAGACCATTTTTCTCCGCTCTCGACCAAGGCCCTGCAGAGGGTTGGGAGAGTCGCGTCCTCGCCGATAGGAGACTATGGTGCCTGCCACCGGTTCGGGAACTAGCACGGCGAGAAGAACCGGAAATACTAATATTATCAAGGTGAAAGTTTTCGAGTTTCGAGAGAGAGAACCGGTGGTATAGGTACCAGTAGTAACTACGCTCTGAAAGTATTTGATTATATTCAGAAATAAAACAATTATTATTTTATTTATTTATTGTATGTTTGTTACTTTCTTTACTTAAAATTTGACATGGAGTTAGCTGACATCCTGGATTACATTTTACTTTGGAAAATGTTTTATTCCTATGTGAAAATCAATGAAAATAAATTCACGAAAAACCATCTAACTACTGCAACTGCTAATACGCAATTTACTGTCACTAAAAAACCGCGGGTAACATCGCGGCGCTCAGCTAGTAAAAATATTACCTATACTTTATTGAATTATTAACTATAGTATACTTTCCTTTGCCTTTTTTAAATATCTCTTTAATAATTATTCAGATATCTTTTTTATGAAATAAACGAGCAAACGGGTCACCTGATGGAAAACAAATTCCGTCGCCCATGGACACTCGCAGCATCAGAAGAGCTGCAGGTGCGTTGCCGGCCTTTTAAGAGGGAATAGGGTAATAGGGGAGGGTATATGGAAGGGAATAGGGGAGGGTAGGGAAGGAATAGGAGAGGGTAGGGAAAGGAAAAGGGTAGGGGATTGGGCCTCCGGTAAACTCACTCACTCGGCGAAACACAGCGCAAGGGCTGTTTCACGCCGGTTTTCTGTGAGCCCGTGGTATTTCTCCGGTTGAGCCAGCCCATTCATGCCGAAGCATGGCTCTCCTACGTGCAAAATTTATAGGTCGTTTATGTTTATACAAATTTATAGGTCTACCAGAATCTGATGGCAAAAAGTGCGAAAGTAAATTGACTCTAGCAATACCAGGTAATTGGAATAAAACATTTTGATCCTTTTTTTTCCTAAATAATGGCTGATTCTGTGTGTGAAACAATAATATGAAATATATAAATTTATCCAATGATCAAGGATATTTTTTGAAGATCTGCTGTCAAAATTTGCCATTAGATTCGGTCGACCTATAATAATAGTCTTGTACATGATTTGTGAGGTGTTCGACAGGAGTTTATATAGCACAAGCGTTATTAATTAATGGTCTATGTTAATGGTTAATTATTATTTGACACTAGCCAATAAAAAGCAACAGTTAGGGCCTGTTTCACCACTTCCTGATAAAGTGCCGAATAGGCTATTCACAACTTTTTTGACAGATTCTACATACCTCATCTGTCAAGTTATGTGATGGATGGCTATTCATCACTTAACTTGACAGCATTTTCGGCACTTATCAGGAAGTGGTGAAACAGGCCCTTAATAGATAGTAACCTCCTGTTTAAATAACCTTACTTATGCCTTACTTGGCATTACTGACATCGTCTGAACACCAAATAATAATTCTTTTGTTATTAAACAATTAAGGTATGGTTCGGTATGCTATGGTATTGTATGGTATGGTTTGGTTTTTTCACAAATTGACAAGATTAGGTATAACGGGACCGACTTCTTATATCATGCCCGTCTGACGTAAAATATCTTTCTGGTTAGACAAACAGAATTCAAGTAGCTCGCCATATTTAGGTATCCTTAATTCCTAATTCAGGATCAATTATTAGGCTACTGATTACTGAACGAGTCGGAAATATTAATATAGGTATTATATAAAACCTGTATAATTTTATGGTAAGCTATTACTTGATGCATGATGATCCAAAGCCTTTAGTCAACACGTTTTTTATAGCGTCTTTATAAATTATAATCGCCGAATAATAATGGAATGGACGATAAGTACTTTTCCATACATTTTTATCGGCGATTCTAGAAAGAAGAGATAAAGAAAACGTGTCGGCTAAGGACACAGTAAACTTTTCACTGAAGATTGGAATAAATAAACAAAGCGACATCTATGTGCGAGTAGCTAGTTACAATGAGTTTTACTAGATGGCGCCACCGCGTAAATATATTCTTAGAAACCATAAAATACAATATTGAAATAATAATAATAAATTCTTTGCTTATACAAGAAAAAACAGATACAAACTGACGAAAACAAAAGGAAATAACAACTAAGAAAATACCAATTAAGAAAATATTGTACAAAATGGTGGCCTCAAAAAGTAAATAATTAATATTATTAATCGACTTTTGGCCGTTCCCTATATTCAATCTATCTCTAGTTTGACATACAACCGATCGCAGCTGACATAGAATTGACATAAAATATATGGAGCTAATGTCTAATGTGAGCTATTCCTATCTCAAGTAAGAGATAGATCAAATATTGGGAACGGCCGTTAATCGAATCGATCTTGTCAATTTATTTTTCATTTTGGCCACATTGGACAGCAAAGAGTTTTCAAATTCGCATGCGATTTCAGCATATTGTGAAGAAGAAAAAGTTCGAATTTCAAATGCATCAAATCTTCTGTCAGTATTGATAGAATACAACAAATTGTGTGAAATTCAAAATTGCAGAGTGAAGACAAACGCTAATTTACTTAAAATTTTAGGAAACTCGATCAAAATTATATTTTTACACGTCCTAAATATATACTAAAATGGTTCGGTGGCGGGTTATTTTGTTTTTGACAATGGTGGTCGTGGCGCAAGTTTCGTGTTCCAATGATGGTGAAGAAGAAGAAGAAGAAAACGATGAGTAAGTAATAACCCCCCCATTTAGGAGAAATATTTTACACTTGACATTTTCGTAATCTTGAGATAAGGCCATCTGTTTTCTGGTGTTTATGTGTTACTTACTTACTAGGGAGTGCCTCCGCTGACGGCGCCGGCGCCGGCTGCCGAAATGGCTGTCGGCGCCGTATCAAGTTCAAGCACATCATTTTTATTTTATTTCATTATTAATGAAAAGACTTAACAGAAGGCCTACATGGCCACGGGTACTGAAGCCAAATCAAAAACAAACACAATCCAGAAAGTCCAAAAGTAGGTTAGGTTAGAACTGTGACTGTGCTGTTACAAAAGGCGACCAAAAGACTTAGATGTAGCCTCAGAATTCCGAAAATTTCAAAGGTGACTAGCTCCAAAACTGGGCGGTTCCGCTCCCCATCAATCTTGGGGTAGGTTTCCGAACTTCTCCTATACAGAGTTCGCTGTTAAAGTAGCAGCGCTGAAAGAGTATTTTTTTTGAAAGAATGAATTGAAAATGAAAGACAGCGCGAGCGTCATGAATTTTTCATGACGCTCGCGCTGTTTCGCTTGCCCATATAAATCACAAAAAAAAGTTTGATCGTTCAGCGCTGCTACTTTCACAGTGAACTCTTTATAAGGGACACATAACACCGTAAAGTATTATCACTTAGTTTTGTTACACCATGCTTTCTATCAACTATCAAGGCAGCCCCATTATTCTTTGCATCCTGCATCCACCATAGAACCTATATTTTGGTTTAATCGCTCAATTTTTAGAGCCACAACCATCTCAGATGAGGAAAACGAGGAAGAAGAGGATGAGGTGACCTCGCAGCAACCAAGGGTGCCGACAACCATCCCTCGTCTCACGCGGACAACCAGCAACCCACTGCAGTGCTATGTATGCAGCTACAAGCGGGATAGCTCGGGAGTAAGCTGCTTGGACCCGAAACGACACAAGTAAGTGGATGCCATAATATGAAATGTTCGTATATTGCAACGGAAATAGTACATTTTTTTCGGACAAAAACTATTCTATTTTTTGGAACTAATAAATGTGTGTTCATACTAAGTTGCCTGAGCGGTTTATGTGTGATCATTTTCAAACAAACAAAAATATAAACCGACACATCACACTTCAGTATTTCTAGATTGTCTTTACTAATAATTAAAAAGAAAAAAAGCTTGTTTGCTTGTATCGAATAGGCTTCAAAACTACTGGGCTGATTTTTATGAAATTTG
The DNA here is from genome assembly GCA_905404155.3 of Plebejus argus. NCBI lineage: Eukaryota > Metazoa > Arthropoda > Insecta > Lepidoptera > Lycaenidae > Plebejus > Plebejus argus. The sequence continues at coordinate 9,572,007 of FR989943.1, forward strand.
ACAAAGATATGGTATAGGACGAGACCATGGTAAAGACGTGGTAATTTACTTTGTACGTTATGTTCTTACGACTTACAATTTTGATGAAATTCGGGGAAGCGGTAACGCGCCCAGCGTTATCGCTACCCCGAATTTCATCAAAATTGGATTATCGGCATTCGGCTTCAGCTGTAATAATATAAATAGTATTGTAATATACATATCTAATGAACTATTTTTAGCATGAGCATAGAGAACTTACACTTTACACCATGTCATTGGTGTGAAGCGTCCATAGATTTATTATTATTACAGAGAGAAATACACTGTTGTAATAACACCTACTATGCATCATGGCGTCTGTACACAGTACACACTCGACGAGAGCCTCTCGCCGAGATCTTCGGCGGTACATGCTTGCTCTGGTTTTCCTCGCGAGAGCCAACGAGACGAGGACGGGGTCGCCCTAATAGGCAGTGTTTCCAACAGAGATGTGTTGCGAGGAATGTGTTTTTAAGACCCAATAGAATCACTGCGCTGAGCGAGGTCACGTCAATGACGTCACGTATACATCCGCCATGATAATAATTCTGTTTTCAGTGTAAGCACCACCCACTGCAGCGTCCCGGGTGACAAGTGTTTCACGGCGGTGGAGACGCGGGGCGCCGACGTGTCTATCGTGGTTCGCGGCTGCAAGACCGACTGTGTTAGCTCGCCAGACGTCATCTGCTGTAACGTATGTACTGCTCAGATCAGCGTTGCCAGAGGTCCCGATTTTGGCGGGACGTTTCGATTAAAAAAAATTAAATGTCTCACGCGGGTCAGGCTCAGTCCCGCTTTTCGGTGATAACTCGATCGTACGTGTAGCGTTCTGAGAAAGAAAGGTGTGTACTTAATGAAGGTTACACTGTGGGAGAGAGGAGTGAATTTTCTATGGCTACTTTTGCTATCTATTGTCTGTATCTATATAAACATAATTTTAACATAATATTATTATTGTCTCACTGCTGAGTAAAGGCTTTCGCCAGGGCTTTCCGTTGTGCTGGGATCTGCACCACCGTTGGCCAGCCCGGATGGTATGCCTTCCGCTCGTTGCGCCATCTTTTTCTACACAAGAAAACGTTATGTTTATCTTTTCCATTTCTTTTCAGTCGAACCTCTGCAACACTATAACAGTTGGTCAGCCGTCACGACTTCGACCAGTAGCGTTCAGCTCTGCTGCCAAATCCCTGCCACAGACAGTGCTGTACTTTGTCACTGTCCTGCTGTTGCTCCAAGCTGTTGTCAAGGTTAACATTTTGTGAATAAATTGGTGCTGTATTATGATGATGGGTTTTTCTACTTGCATGAATGTGAGGGTAGTTAGAAAGGCTAAAGGTGGACTCTAAGGGTGAAGCCACACGAGCGTAATTTGTGAGTTGTAAGTCGCAGAATTTCAGCTGGCAGAAATTCTGCCCCATTCAGTTTCCTACAAAAGTCCTGTTTGATTCACAAGAGCGTCATTTTGTGAGTCATGATTTGTATGAAAAGAATATATTATATTTACGCGACTGAAATTCTGCGACTCACAACTCACAAATTACGCTCGTTTGTCTTCACTCTAAGGGTGGATAGGCATTCCGAGCCGCGGCATGTGACATTGATAGATAATGAAACCTATAGTCTGGATCGCGGTCACCCGCCGCTAGGATCGGAAAGCTACCTAAGGGTTGGTTGCATCAGAGGCGTTATAGTTAAAGTAAGTTGGTGAAACTCACTCGGGTGGGTTTAACTTTAACCATAACAAAAAGTCAACTGAACTGTCAAATCCCTAGAAAAGTCCATTATGGACATTGGACGCCATATTTGACGATAACCTTAACTTTAACTACGCCTCTGGTGCAACCTACCTGTGAAATAACTCTAAACAGATTATAATATGATACACTATAGCATACAATTGCTTATATTTGCGTGTATGGTAATTCTATGATTTTCTGAGTAAGCATGTTTGGTGAGGGTACTAACCATATTAAGGAGTTTCTAATATTTTTAACAGGAGTTTAACTACATATTTAGCAATGTTGTTAGTTGTTTTGAAGTTAGTCATAATATTATATAAAAAACCAGTGAAGAATAGGGCTTCACACGAGACGAGAGTAAGCGAGAGTTACAAAAAATCTCGTCTCAGTCTCGTCAATCCTCAAAAAAAAAACTCGTTTACCTCTAGTCTCGTTACCAGTTAAGTCTCGTCTCGACTCGCTTAATTGTAAATAATGATCTATTCTATATAATCAAGAGAATTTAGATGTTTTATGAAAGTGTTGAAAAAGGGTAAATCGTAGAAAAGTTTACTGTATGTCTGTAGTAAATAAGAGTATCTTCCAGGTAGAAAATTTCGAGCCCAAGAAGCCCTTTCGATATAGTATACTCGTTTATTACTCTCTAGTTTATTATAGACACTGTAGACACTAGTTAGCTTACCAAGAGTAAGGTGAGCCATTTAAAAAAAAACATTGAAACTTAAAACCATAAATATCTGCGAGGATAAATTAAATATTCATGATAAGAGATAGGTAAGAAGCGTTAACAAGTTGAAGTAAAAACATAAAAATGTGGAAAAATCATACTCTGTTATTGATTTATTTTTAAATTTACAAAAAAATATTTCACAGATGGTTACCATATTTTATATTTTGTAATATAATAATTTATTGTTTTCTTAGTAGACATTTTCTGATTTTTCGAATAAAAACTTCATAAAATTTTTTTTAACGAGACCCAAAACGAGACTCGGGTTGCCCTGTAAGTGGTCCCGGTATTGCGCATAATATTTTCCAAAATTTATCGTCTCGTGTCGTCTCCTAAAAGCGAAACGAGAATGAGACGAGACGAGAAAAATCTCGCTCTCGCGTGAAGCCCTATATGAAGAACTTCAGAACTGGGCGTAAATCGAATGCAAACTAATCAATAATAATTTTTCAGTGCCTGTACTAACTCAATTCAAATATCTGCAAATAATAAATTTTTGTCCTTAGTAATGCCTTACAATACAATAATATTTTCATGCATAAGAGCGCTTTTCCTGTAATGCGTGTCATGAAAGTTGCCTGCATCCTATCATTTCATAGATGTTACAGTAATGCGGACAACACGCGCGTTTAGAGGAGCATGTTTTCACTCGCATGCGGACCAGATCCGCGCGCGAGAACAGACATGACAGGAAAAGCGCCCTAACATACCTAATCAAAATATTCTCACATCAATCGTGTCCCCAAATGAGGCAACAAAAGTCATACAAGTTGGTCCCCTGTTTGAGGAAACTTCGGCAATCTCGACGCCAATAAAAACCCGCAGGTCCGGTCCGGATATAGGGAGTTTTCTCCGACCACAAAAATTTACCGATACCACATACGCGTACCAGAATCATGCCATTTCTAACTCTATTGCTTTACCATAAGGGAGTGTGATACGCATTTGAAATTGTCCATCCCCTTTCAAGCGATTTGGTCCATATGTTGAACGAGTCCTTAAGTGGACACCCCAAATTGAGTGCGCGAGGGTGGAAGGTGTTTATTGAAATTCCTGATGGGTCAATATCGCAGGAAATGGACTGAGGGTTATGAAACCTGTCAGTTTTGATTGCAGCTAAGTTAACATTGTTAACATTACATAACAAGGTTAACATCTATGAAGGTTAAGTTTGCAATCATCAGTACGAAGAACCAATGATGCGTAGGAAATTAATGTGACGTATTCAGTTTTAAGTTTGCAATGAATGAGTCATAAATAGGAGGTAAAATTATCCAACGCTTTAGAAAAGTTTTATGTAAGTTTAAGTAAGTTTTATTAAATCAGACTAACATTACCTATTAAAATGGCAAAAGTTATTATTATACATAGGCTGCTATTTATGTATCCGGAACTGGCCACTTACAAGAACAATATTTAAAAAGTAATTACAACATTTGAAAATATAACTCTTTGGTTGAAGAATACATTTTGTTTCATGTGACTGTCAATTATTTTTCCATTGTGGCGTCATTTTGAAAATTGCGTGTCTTCATTTGCCATGGATTTAACGCGTGAACATTTTCGTGCAATGATTTACTACGATTTTCGGCTTGGGCTAAATCAACAACAGTGCTTTATTCAACTCACCGCAACTTTTGGAGATGAAGCACCATCAAAAACCACTGTTTATCACTGGTACAGTGAGTTTAATCGTGGGCGGTCTATGCTCACGGATGAAAATAAAGAAGGTCGCCCAAAAACAGCAGTTGTCCCACAAAATATAGATGCTGTGCGGGAACTAATAATGCGTGATCGTCATGTTACATATCGCGAGATAGAGGCGTCCTTAGGCATAAGTATGACGAGCATACATAAGATATTACACGAACATTTGTCTGTAAAAAAAATATGTTCGCGTTGGATTCCGCACAACTTGACAATCGATCAAAAACGGGCTCGTGTCGATTGGTGCAAAAAAATGATAAAAAAATACAACCGTGGTACGTCAAAAGCCGTTTATAATATCTACACAGGTGATGAATCTTGGATCTATGCATATGACCCCGAAACTAAACAACAGTCAACGGTGTGGGTGTTCCAAGATGAGCCGAAACCAACAAAAGTTACTCGTGCAAAAAGTACTTTGAAGCAAATGGTCGCCTGTTTTTTTGGAATTAATGGACATGTGGCTACAGTGCCATTAGAGAATCGTAAAACGGTTAATTCTGAATGGTATACGACCATTTGTTTACCAGAAGTCTTTGAAGAAATAAGAAAGGACAACCGACAACGCAGAATCATATTACATCACGACAATGCTAGCTGTCACACCTCAGCTGAAACAACTCAGTTTTTGGAGGGTCAAAAGATCGAATTGACTGGTCATCCGCCGTACAGCCCTGATTTGGCACCTAACGATTTCTTTTTATTTCCATACGCGAAGAACAAATTACGTGGTCAACGTTTTTCGAGCCGCGAAGAGGCTGTTGATGCGTTCAAAATGCACGTTTTGGAGATACCTCAATCAGAGTGGAAAAAGTGCTATGAAAATTGGTTCCAGCGTATGCAAAAGTGTGTCGATCATCGCGGCGAATATTTTGAAAAGCAATAAAACCATATTAAATGATATATGTTTGTTTCTTTTTTTAATTCCGGATACATAAATAGCAGCCCTCGTATACATTAAGACTATGTGCATGTTTCTTGTTCAGGATAACTGAAAGTAAGTAATAATTAGATTCAGAGTTTAGACTAAATATGGCATGGTAGTTATTAAGACACATGGGTTATATTATTTAATTTCGTCAAAAGTATGTTTTCGTGTAGGACGAGGAAAAGGAAAAGCGGAAAAAAAGAGTAAAAAAAATAAAATATTGTCTACATGACAATATAACGTCTATGAAAGAATATTTTGTTATTATAGGAAGCCACGATCTGCAAACACCGAAAACAATGGTAAGTCATCTTCTTCATCATTATAACGAAAATTATTCATATTTTCTGAATCATATTTCTTCATCCTGGAAAAATCCCGCAGAGTTTGAATAATTCATTTTCCCACACACTCAATTGAGTGTAAGGCGAAGGGCTGACCGCGGGTCGAGTGACCCTCCGTCCCTTGATAAGCCAAGGGTGAAGTGTAACTTATCAGCTTTTCATCCCTTTTTCATGACACGAAAATTGGGACACTTGGCTTGTAAAGAAAAGTTGTGATTTATCTGTTGGTCGGTTGGAAAGCCATTGTTTTGTTTTGAATATTTTTTGATGTTGTGAATTCGAGTTGTATTTTATTGCTACGATATAAAAATATAGATTCTGGATTATGTTTTGATATTAATTTTAGTGGGACAATTGTTTCAACTATTTTCATCTTTAAGGGTGGGTTGCACCAGAGGCGTAGTTAAATATAGATACAATAAGTAGGCTTTTGACTTAATTTAAAATCAAAATAGAAAGGAATAATCGGCCAAGTGCGAGTCGGACTCGCGCACGAAGGGTTCCGTACCATTATAGAGCAAAATTAGGCCAAAAATTGTGTTTTTTGTATGGGAGCCCCCCTTTATTTTTTATTTTCTTTTAATATTATTATTAAATATTAAAGTACACATATAACTAAGGAATTTGAGAAAAATTTAAGTACCTACCTTTTTATATTTTTTTTTAATTTTTTGACCTATTAGCAAAATAGGTCAAAAAATGGCGTTTGTTGTATGGGAGCCCCTCTTAAATATTAATTTTATTTTGTTTTCAGTATTTGTTGTTATAGCGGCAACAAATATACATAACCTGTGAAAATTTCAACTCTCTAGTTATTACCGTTTTTGAGTTACAGCCTGGAGACAGACAGACGGACAGACGGACAGACGGATAGACAACGAAGTCTTAGTAATAGGGTCCTGTTTTTACCCTTTGGGTACGGAACCCTAAAAATTGAGACAAAGCCCTCAATTTTTACGGCATGGCGCCGGAACGTAGTGTTGTGGCTTAGATGTGGATCATAAAGTTAATATACCTAGCGGAATAGAGCAACAAACTCGAGCTGTCTAACGTAACCGAAATTGGTTTTCATCTGTGTGAAAAATTTGTGTACGTATACACTTAAACAAGCATGATTGGACATGAATTCTATGAGATTAAACTGTCAACGGTAAGCCCGCGGGCTGATGGTTGTCAAAAAAAGAGTGATGCTGTCATGTATCACACGTCTCTTTTTACCACGCAGTGTTACTGATAGTGACATCTCGCTTGCTCAGGCCTTTGTTTATCTATTCCGCTAGGTATATTAACTTTATCATGTGGATAGAATAGGATAGATCATACAGGAATTAAACCTATTAGGTACGTAGAGTTTTGTATCGCAATTCGCACGTGCTCCTATCAATGTCTTTACCGCATAGTAGGCATGAAATCCGCGTACACCTGGATAGTGAGGTGACACAAATATGATCGATTGTGTCATTTGCCATGCTCCAACGCATCGGACAGTTTGCACAAAACGAATAGGGAAGTCGATTTATCGATACGCGAAAAATTGCGCTTACATTATTGGGCCAACATTTTTCATTATTCCTACAAAATCTTCTAGCAAGTGACCACAATTTTGTGAATAATTGATGACAATGAAGCGTTGTTTTTATTTAAACAAAAAAAATGCAAATTAATTAGACCAAAATATGAAGTTTTATTCTCCAAATTCATTTGAACGTACATACACTATTATCATACTATAATATTATTACACGTTTTGTTGTTATTGGGTGTTGTAACAATAAACTTAAGCATTTATTAAGTTTCTAAATCCCTAAGCAACAAACAAGCCAACTTATCTTTATCGACAACCTATATCGACATTTCCACCTCACTAGCATAGACAAGTCTAATAGATATTATTGACCGGATGATGAATGATCCACGGCTATTAAGATCAATAAAATTATGCAAAATCATCGTCCACAATCCACAATTGTCACGGCGCGCGACGGTATTGACCGATTATTGCATTGTACGCAACATCGTTAATAATAGTACCATTATTACGCAACTAGATGACGCCTGCAACTTCGTTGCACCAAAAGTAGTTTATCGCGCGGGAATCGTGCATTTTTTCGGGATAAAAAGTCCTATGTCCTTTCCCGGAACTCAAAGTTTCTCCATAACCAATTTCAGTAAAATCGGTTCAGTGGTTTGGGCGTGAAGAAGGGACAGACATGAGACAGACACACTTTCGAATTTATGATATAGTGTGAAGGTTGGTTTGTAACACCTCCGTCGTGAGTATCGCAGACACAATAGATTTTCAATTGTTATTCGGCAGCCGGCTGCCGCTTGGGGAAAGCTTAACCCAAAACATTTGGATTTTTAAGAGTTTATTTTGTCCCACTGCTGGGCAAAGACCTTCCTCAAGTCTTTCACCCCTCTCGATCCAACGCAGGTGTAGGCCAAAGGTCGTTTTCTTGTGTCACAAGTATCCTTGAGGACCGCTGTTACCTTACTCTCGTAACCCGATGGACATAAAACATCCTTCCTGTTAGACAAACGGGTGAACAGGCTGCATTGTCCTAACCAAACTTGAATCGACACCATTTAGTTAAGTTCTAACGCGAGAATCAAACCCCCGACCTACGAATCGACAGCCAATAAGCTCTACGCCCTCAAAGTCTATACCAGGGGAGACGTTACCAGAAAAGGTGCCATTACATGTTATCTCCTCTAATCTCTTCACTACCATACGAATACGTCTTTCTTCATAAGTCAATACTGATCCGAACTTTTAGCGTGTTTACCGATTTAGCAAGCGTCAACATCGCAAATCATATGATAATGTATTCGAAGTGCCGTCTATTTGTATAAGTGCATGAGTAACGCGGGTTTGATGCCCGCGCGATGACCGCTGGACAAACAGACAAACGGGGTATTTATATTGTTGGATGCCGTCCAGATGACCCTTCTGAAGTATGTCGCTAATATGCGCATTTTTGAATGCAGTTATGTGGCTGTTGACACCAATTTTGTTGTTAATGTTTTTCAACAAAGATAATTATACTTTGAGAAATAAAAAAAAGTGTGATGTCTGTAGTAGTGGGATAGTAAAGATAAAGTGGTAACATAAAGTGCGAAGTGCCTTAGTAAATAAATGCCATGGCCACTTTGAGACACAAAACTTTCTGGATTAAAAAAAATATTATACTACATCTACTACTACCACATCTCTACATTTCTAACGATCTCCTAGAAATTAGAATCATCATCTCAACGCCCGATTCCGCAAAAAATTCATCATCAGTCATCTATTTGTGGAATCCGTCATAATAATAATATATTCCTTTTGAATAAAGTTTTAGACACAAAACATAATATTAAAGCTGCTAACCAACTGCTAACAACTACTTCAAAACTTAGGACATAGGTGAACTTTTATTCGACAAAAAAAAAACAGAAAAGTAACGGAATCTAAATCAATACCAAAATGCCTACAAACCTTAAAGTACGACCATTTGTCTCGACACGTCTATGGCTACCAGCTACCTATGGTAGATTTGAATTGTCCTCTCCAACAAATTAAATCTCTACAGAATACAACTACACTGTTGCCGACCATACATTACTGGCCTAGAGTAACCTAAATATTTATATTACTTACTGGTGCAAACTGTACATTCGATGCGCTGTCCAAGTGCATTTGACTCGGCCGAATTAGTATTTTTAGCCAAACCAAATAAACTCAGATAGCCGGAATCCCAGTCTTTGTTGCTCGGTCAGATATTTTTACATCGTCTGGTGACTAAACGACCTAAAATGTACCATCGAGGAAATTGATTCCTGGGCATATTTTGACAAACCAACTTCATTTGGTCGGATCATGTCAATTCAATGTTAATTGTGATCTGGCGGCTGGGTTTGACGTAACGCGACCAAACTACTTAGGTCCCCCATCTGCATAGGAACCAACTTCTCTGATACCTTTGACGTGGGAGAGCCATTCTTCGGCACGAATGGGCCGCGCTTGCGCTGTGTTTCGCCGAGTGAGTGAGTTTACCGGAGGCCCAATCCCCTACCCTTTTTCCTTCCCTACCCTCCTCTATTCTCTTCCCTACCCTCCCCTACCCTATTACCCTATTCCCTCTTAAAAGGCCGGCAACGCATCAGCAGCTCTTCTGATGCTCCGAGTGTCCATTGGCGACGGAAGTTGCTTTCCATCAGGCGACCCGTTTGCTCGTTTACCCCCTTATTTCATAAAAAAAATCGAACAAGTTAACGACCAATGAAAATGCGCGATAAATTCGATTGTCATGCGGGAACCGTCCATTTTTCCGTAACAAAAACTATCCTATGTCCTTTCGCGGTACTCAAAGTACCTATGTCCATACCAAATTGAAGTGAAGAGGTAACAGGTAGACAGACACACTTTCGAATTTATAATACATAAAATGCTTTACTTATTTTGTATGTATGCTTACTAAGCATGAATACAAAATAAGTAAAACACTTCCGCTTTAGACAGGGAAGCGTCAGTATTTGATTTAGCGAGAGAAATAAAAATAACCTATAGATTGTAAATCTGTAAATTATTTGATCTAATCCCTTTCCAATCTAACTCCAGAATGGTATTATCATAAAATGTAGATAACGTACCTTTCGAAGTAATTATTTAGTAATGTGGTGTAACCAACGACATTATTGACGTTTATAGGAATGCCATTTTATAGTTGGATAGAGACTGAAAACGTAATGTAGTCGCAATTAATGTTACCTCATTTTACGTCAAAACAAAAAGTCTTGCAAGGATTCCACTAGAAATAAAGCAAAGCTATGAATCTCTAATGAAATACTTTATTTTCAACTCTATATTTTTGTACGGAAGGTTTAAATTTCTTTGCTGTTTCGTAACCATTTTATAAGGCAATTAATCGCATGTATTTTGACCAATGGGAGCGTACACTCGGCTAAATTGTCCAGCGTAACTGGATCTGTGTTAGTAAAGAAAGCCTTTGAAACGTCAGGTCATTTTTCACTGGTTTTGAAAGCAATACTGCTGCTGTCTGTACAATATAAATCAACAAGCCAAGGTTGATCTCGTCATGAATTTGTCCAAATCTAAGCACATCACTCAGAATGTACAACTAGTAACACTTAGTCAAAATTAAACCTTATCTGCAGAGCGTAGGATTCAGATTTGCGAATCAATAACATTTTACTACCATTAATCAAAATATTGTTAATTAGTAAACGCGTAATGCATCTTATAAATTAAGTTGTAAGAAAGGTGTACTAAATATCTTTTTGCTATTTAAATATTCCTTCAATCTTCATCATGACATACATTCCTATCTCAGACCAAATAAAAACTCAAGACAGAGCGCTGCGAACAACAAAGTGAAGCAGGTAACAGGTTTTTAGGGTTCCGTAGCCAAAATGGCAAAAAAGGAACACTTATAGATTCGTCATGTCTGTCTGTCTGTCTGTCTGTCTGTCTGTCTGTCTGTCTGTCTGTCTGTCTGTCTGTCTGTCTGTCTGTCTGTCTGTCTGTCTGTCTGTCTGTCTGTCTGTCTGTCTGTCTGTCTGTCTGTCTGTCTGTCTGTCTGTCTGTCTGTCTGTCTGTCTGTCTGTCTGTCTGTCTGTCTGTCTGTCTGTCTGTCTGTCTGTCTGTCTGTCTGTCTGTCTGTCTGTCTGTCTGTCTGTCTGTCTGTCTGTCTGTCTGTCTGTCTGTCTGTCTGTCTGTCTGTCTGTCTGTCTGTCTGTCTGTCTGTCTGTCTGTCTGTCTGTCTGTCTGTCTGTCTGTCTGTCTGTCTGTCTGTCTGTCTGTCTGTCTGTCTGTCTGTCTGTCTGTCTGTCTGTCTGTCCGTCCGTCCGTATGTCACAGCCACTTTTCTCCGAAACTATTAGAGCTATACTATTGAAACTTGGTAAGTAGATGTAGTCTGTGAACCGCATTAAGATTTTGATGCAAAAATGGAAAAATTATTAAAAATTTTAGGGGTCCCCATAGGTACAGCTGAAACAAATAAAAAATTTTTCATCTAACCTATGCGTGTGGGGTATCTATGGATAGGTCTCCAAAAATCATATTGAGGTTTCTTATATCATTTTTTTCTAACCTGAATAGTTTGCGAGAGAGACTCTTCCAAAGTGGTAAAATGTGTGTCCCCCCCCCTCTAATTTCTAAAGTAGGGGCATGATAATTCTAAAAAATATATATGAAGTAGATTACTATAAAAACTACCAACGAAAATTGGTTTGAACGAGATCTATCCAGTAGTTTTTTTTATACGTCATAAATGGTGAATATAAATTTCATTAAATCGACTGAAATATAAAAATAAATCAAAAACCTTTTAATGTCATAAAAATAAACCTTATTGCTGCTGCGGAACCCTTCATGGGCGAGTCCAACTCGCACTTGGCCGCTTTTTTAAGCATGTGTGCGCGCCACGCTCTGTATGGGCACAGAATATATAATAGTACTGGTATGGGCTAGTGTCGCAATGTTATTCAAATTACCCTAAAATCGATGAAATAAATAATATTAATTATACCCTTTCATAACACAGCTCGGCATTTTGAAGTGTTTACAAATTATTTTCTAAACGTAAAACGCGTGCTGCTGTCACGAGTCGCGATATATACGACGAAAACTGGCGTACTTTCGTTTTGCGTATGTAGGCGTAAGCATGTACATACACAGCTGGCGTACTTTCGATCGGCTTCACTTTGTTGTTCGCAGCGTTCTGTCTTGAGTTTTTACTTGGTCGGAGATTCCTATGCACAGATTACTAAATATTATGAGCACGCTTTTCCAAATAAACATTTGGACTACTCCCTACTAATGAAATATTGTGTTACTTACATGCGTGTTTTGTTACTTACATTGTGTTACTTACAATACAAGAATTTTCTAAATTGCCAGCAATCGAACAAAATATTGTTTTTCTCAGTGTGGATTTATATGTAAGGAAAAAATCATTGGTACCAATCACGTGCAAGTCTAATATAATATAACGTCAAAATATTCTCACCTTTATAATCAAAATACACCACCACCTTAAAAGCCAAAGTACGTCAAATGCGTGGGCATCCTTTACACTTCAAAAAGAAAATGTTTGCTCCTCCGTAAAAGTCCTTTTAAGCTCAAAGCTCTGACCCCGAGCTTCTAAAAACTTAAAAGGAAACTTTTCAATCGCGCCCGTATGCCCCGTGCGTACGAAAATTAAACCAACTACTCCCTTTATAACTTCTTACTGCCCCTTAAATGTGCTAGGGCGGTATGGAGAGAGATTTTTTTGTGGAATCCATTTTAATTTTATAAAGACGTGTATTGTCTGTATAGAGTTTGTTTGTTTGTCTTAACTGAGAGATAATAAGGCAGACACTTTTGCGTTTACATAACTTCAGACTTAAAATGAAGAACCGATATTGATGATCAGAAACGTTTTACTTTGGACAAAGATATATTTTTGATTACCTGCGCGGTTTAAGTAACCTTTTTTTTAAATTTTTAGTGTAATTTTTTACTATTAGGTTCCGCTTCTCTGGTATACAATTATTATAAAACTTACTTAGATTAATGTACACACTAATGAAGGGTAAAATATTCAGTATAGATCCTGTTCAAATAGACAAACAAGACACTACCAACTACTAAATCAGTCCCCATTTGACATTTAATTGCTAATCAGTAATTTAATTTGACATTTCGTTTATTGTCGTCCTCAGCTTAAATGTAAAATAGGTATTGTCTTTGAAACACGTCTACAATTATTATTAAATTATATTGTTGTAGCAACAAATAGAATCCTAAGGCCCACTTGCGCCAATCTGGGTTAAAGTTAACTCTGAGTTAAACATCATGTCATATCTGTCACTCACCAAGTCAGTGATAGAGATGACATGATGTTTAACTCAGAGTTATCTTTAACCCAGATTGGCGCAAGTGGGCCTAATACGGATACATTATTATCATTACATAATTGGTACGGGTTAAATGCCGGCAAAAAAACAAAACGAAAGCAGTAGGCTTGATACATTTCTGTGAGGCACACATTATTGACTTAATTTTGCGTCTACTCCGTCTTACGATTTTAGATCAGGCGAACTGAATTTTTAAACTTCAACAATATCTCCTTAATAAAAACTTAAAAGAATCCCTTTCCATGCTAACTTGATCCAAGTGAGGTCGAAAGTCTAAAAACTTAGTCGGGGCCGGGAGATAAGTGAATTATCTTGCGGTACACCGTCTTCCGTACGTGAACGCTGCCCGACATGTTTTATCAATAGCCCTTACCCCTTACTAGAACTAAGATTCCATGGAATAAGCCTCCTTTACGCTAAACGCGCCATAAGGAACTTCGTTCCAACTGTGCATATTATATTGTGTATAGCCAGATGTATTAGCTAGTGATGAAGTAGATAAGTTACAAGGTATGTTCAAATTATAAGGGAAAAAATGAGTAAATGTCCGTATGTTAAAAAAAACTTACTTGTTGTGTTCTTCCAACACTTCTTCAATTTATTTTGCCGCTATTGCATTTACTTAAAACTACCACATCACGCAAGTCAAGTTCTCAAATTTCTGGTATAAAAACTACATCTCAAAATGAATTCATACAAATTGTCTTTTGCTTTGTTTTACGATACACAATTTAGCGCTAATAACAGAGCATGTGTAGGGGCGGGCATCGCCCACTCACGATTGTCCTGGTACAGGACATGTGCCACGGCTAAGGACACTGGTAATACAAGCAAACAGGTTGTACAATAACTATTGCACAGTCGGGTAAAATCGCATAATACTAGAGTCAGAATTGTTTGCTTGTTTTGCATTGGTAGCTTCGAAACTACTAAAGTGATTTTAATTATTGGCACATATAATATAAAAATACAGGGAAGGACATATTATATAGGCTATATTTTGGACGTTGTTAAGAATTTTTGAACCATCTCACAAAATTACGTATTGAGATTTGAGATACGAATGCAGTTATATTCTTTAGATAATTTAGAAAAAGACTACATTCATTTACGTAACAAAAAAAAATGGTGGGTTAGTACACAAATGCTTAACAACGACTATATTTTATGAAACTAAAATGTAGGTACAGTAGTTGCACCGCTACCTTTACGCGTAAAGTCGTGGACATTATATTATTATTGTACTACAATGAATAAAAATAAAAAAATAAAAAAGGGATGCGCCCATGCACACGAACCAAGTTATTTAGGTCGTCGGTCGGTCGTCGTCGGGTCGTCGGGTCGCGTCGGTCGCAGAAGGCCGACGTCGTTATCGGTCAGGCGCTCACCTTTGGAGATGGCCCGACCCGCGGCTTTATATCCGATTGTTATTACTAACAGTATAAATTGCGATATTTTGTATAGGTTTTGATGGCGGTTTCGCGTGGAAGTTGTATGGGTAAGGATTGTTTTGTAACTTGTTAATATTATTGTCAATTTAATAAAATATACGTGATTTAGGTTAGGCATAATGTTGAAATGTTATGTAGGTATCGCTTTTTTTCGAAAACAAAATAAGTAAACTATTTTTCTTTTGAAAATGTAGAAAAATATGGGTAAGTACATGATATAGCTGATGATGTGTATTGACAGAAAATCTTAATATGTGACATAATATTATGTGATTTATTTCTACCTTCACATCAGTTGCTTATCAAGTTATCACATCATGATGACACGATGTGTCATGTGATAACTTATTTTGTTATATTTTGCACTGATTGCTCTATACTTTATGAACTATCCAAGGTTGTGACACTAGTATAACAAAATAGTAAGCTTAAGTAAATAGTTACGTTAGTTAAGTAATCATTTTTACTGTTAGCTCCATATCCATAGTTTATCAGGGTGTGCGAAGCGAGCCCTATCCCACAACCTGAGCACTTTTGTGGTACACTTTACGGAAAAACTATCACGCCTATTGATTTGTACTTTAACATAGTAATCTTTATAGTTTATTAGTAGATGTATTATCGGTCAGTCAAGGTTTGGTTACTATACTAATTATACTTACTACTAAATATAAAAAAACTGCCTTAAAGATGAGTATACGGTCCGAGCCCTCACAAAGCTCGGCTTTTAGGTAGTAATATCCATAGTTATATTTTTCAACAAGTAATTTTTATTATTGGCTCTATATTACATGAACCGTCCAAGGTCCGGGTGACATTTGGCGTCCCGCGCCGTGCCGCATGACCTATACTCTGCATCCTCTACGAGTACTAATAAGGAAAGACCTAAGACCTAGGTAATGATTTCGAGTTTAATAAAACATCTACATTATATTATGTTACTTACATAGAACATTATATTATCATTCTATAAAAAGGTTCATCCAATATGCCTTTTCTAATTGCGACAAAGACGTAAAAGAAACTAAATTTTTGGTATGTGTGTAAGCGCGGGGTATATTTTTCAACAAGCTATATAATCTCTATTATAGCATGTTGGATAAGTCCCACCCTCCAGGTTAACTTGAGATTATTAATTATTGAAAGGTGTAATCGTGTATAGTTGTATACATACTGTTAAACTTTCGTGGCGTAAAATCTTACACCACCTGTAGAATACTATGATAAATGTAGTAAAAATTACAAGTAAACACAAACAAAGTATTTTTGTTTGTTATTTCTATTATAATAATTTTATGCAAATTTTGAGTCCATTAGACCAATTTCAGATTTGTCCAGATTCCCACAGACTATGAATTATTTAACGAAATCGGTATCTTCGGGAACTTAGGGACAATGGTACATAATGAATTAAAATTCAGTATGGGTAAAACGTAATAAATCTTCATAGAAGGCTATCTGGGCTGAAGTTATCTGATGCGGGACCTGGGCATTGTGCGGTCTAGACCCAGGGTTTGCGGGAGACCTAAGGTATTCAAATCCGATGCTAGGCGGTCGGCAATTTGTGTAGTGTTTTGACACCTTCATACATAAACATGCGTATTAGCCGGAACGGGCCGACTAAGTTGTGGTGGACGGTATAATATGTGATAGGCTGATAGCGTACCATGTAATAAACAAATTTCATTTTTAACCGACTTCAAAAAAAGGAGGTTATCAATTCGACGCGTATGTATGTAATATTTCCAGAACTGTCCAGTTTTTGTATATGTTAATCTATAACAGCTTCTGAACAAATGTGTCAAATTTCAAAAGTGTATATATGTATGTATGTTTTTATGTTTGTTCACGCATATCTCCGCAACTACAAGTCCGATTTAAGTGGAATCACTTTTTTATTGTACTAGGTATTGTTCAACGTAGAGAATAGTGTAAGTTTCATCAAAATCGGTTTAGTAGTTTTGGAGATAGGAAGTTTTAATTCTCAATTACGTATAATTTTGAAGTCGGTTTTATCTTTTTAAAATACAGTTATTATTAACTTTTGTAGTTTGCGTATTGTTGTTCTCGGAAGAAATGTTATCGAATAATTGGTATTAAAATACCTCTACTTTCTACATTTTTATCTTGAAATATTGAAGTCTGTATGTAGGGTTTAAAAAACAAAACTGATAATACTTTATGATACCTTATACAGAATTCACCGTAAAAGTTTCAGCGCTGAAAGAGTTAATTTTTTTTTATTTTTGTACAGGCAAATATATGAATGTCCAAGCATTTCCCACAGAAATATAGAAGTCAATTTCAAATGTAACTCTTTCATTACTGCTACATTTACAGAGAACTTTATATAAGGGCCTGTATTCACTTTGATTAGGGCGGGTGCAGGTGATTAGTGATTAGGAGAAAATAAAGAACTTGTACTAATCAGTCGCTGTCCACACTTGCTTTCTGCTGATTAGGTACTAATCACCTGCACTTGCGTCTTGCACTGAATGCAGTAGTGACACAAATACATATACCCTAAATTATTATAACAAATCTTCTCTACCAACTGTCTCAATAATGACATTCGCCAACCGCTATAGGGGCTGGTATTACGTTCCTGCGGTCAGCTTATTATACCCTTATGTCTTTATTATTGTAATACATTTATTATGTATCTTAGGGTCAATTCACATTGTGACTTCGCGGGGCATTTTTAAATGAGCTATTGGAAGCGACGGTAATGCTTGACAGCATTACCGTCGCTTCCAATGGCAATCAATGTGTAATGTGTACCTTCTTAAGTAGTAAATAGCGTTTAGTTTTTGCAATGTATACTGTCTCTAGACACAACCAAAAGAAATACCTGCGGACTACAAAATAAAAACGGACCAACTTCAGTCAATCGCGTACGTATACATGTAGAGAAAATAATAATTATTATAGGCATGTATTTAACGCGGCGACAAATTGGTACCATTCCGGGTCTTAAAAAAACTGAAAATGGATAGTAAATAAACTACTTTGGCGACTAATTTGAGGTACCATATTAACTAAAAAGCGGCGGCTTTTTATCGAGTTTTGAGGTTTTATTTAAATTTTATCTGGCAGTGATTTTCTTTTGTGGCAATTGAATTTCTTCTAAGGCGACAAATTATTGGCGGATAAAAAAGTTAAAATAGGCTTTCATAAATTCTTAAATGGGATTGTCTATAAACTTGACCAAGGTCTGACCACTACCTTGGTTCCATAGGTCAGGCTTGAGTCGGAGTCAGATTGTTGCTGCACACCGACTACGTTCAGGACACATACCATTAAATAACTTAGCACATCTAATGCGTAAAGCTGACTCTCCTGATTGTAAAATGTGTGGAAAGCCAGAAGACCTGCATATTTTGATGAAATGTGTTCGATATACTCATAAAAGAAATGAGTTATTCAACTTAATTAAAGTACCTCTAATGAATATGGGTATCTTTAATGTTTAATATTGGCTGAACCGGATTCTGATTATGCAAAATTATTGTACTCCTTTATTATAAGAAGTTAGTTTTAAATTGATTTATTAGCAAGATGGGATTGACATAGCCACGGTGTGTGCTAAAATCCCTAAAATATAAAAAGAGATTTAAAAAAAGGTCTGAAATAAATACATACAAGATCTAAAAAAATACTTTTGGCTACATTTTTAGGGATCTAAATGAACCAGCTTTTGACATGCTAAAAAACTATTCTTGGTTACATATTTGGTATTGTTGGTAAATCTAGGAAATTAATGCCAAATGTGTATTTTTATAATGAAAGCCAATAGTTGCCAGTGAAGAATGTTTGATATCCCCTCGGAAAAATTAGTCGCCACATTAGGTTTTATGATACCTTAATCAGTTTTACACTGATCCCGCTTGATATATTTGATACCTTACAGTAGCAGCCGTTTTTTAGTTTTTTTGATCCTAGCCTTTTGTTGCTTGTATAGTTTAATAGTTGCTAAGATATTTAATCACTGCAAAATTAGTTTTTTATGACTTAATAGAAAGTCGCCTAAAAAGGATGTCACTTGCCGTGTTAAATATTTGCCATAATTATATATATGCAGCGGACACCACATTCATAAACGTGACCTTACTTTTGGTTTGATAAAGCTCTGTCTCTACATTTTTAGGTCTGAGTATACTATTGTTGCACTTGCGTACTACAATAATAGCATAAATTGGTAAAAATGTCAATTTATATAATATTTCTCGAAGGACTGCACCGTTTTATAGCGCAGTTATAATATCATAATATTATGCTAGCCTAAACGAGGACATCTGTATATTCATTTCACCAGTATTTTTACAGATTGAACATGTAAATGCTGACAGTGTATTGTCATCCATAGTATGCTCCTACTCCTAGCGTACAACAGACCAATATCTCATAAATAGTTCATCTTGTCACTACCGTGTCCAAATGATGCTATAAACAGGTGTACTGGAAATAAGGAAGCAGATTGTTGAATTGCCAGTTAGATTTATTGTCACTGGCAACATTTGCGGCTTACCCCATTGCCTTTGGATTACCTGTGGTAAGGACAGGCCTGACAAAATGTCTCCAGTGCCCTAAGGATTCACGATTGTTTACGGTCTGCGAGATTCAAAAATCCAATTATCAATCGTAAACGCGTAGAGCGTAGAGTGCCCCAACCTGGAAATAGGGATAAAAACATGCGAAGTTATATTAAAACCTAAAACGTGAGCAGCTCTTTCAAGCATCAAAGGCATCAAAAGTTTTGAGTCGAAAATTACTAATGGTACCAAAATCCAACGATGGAATATCCAGGGACAAAACTACCATTTAGCGCTCTCTCTTTGTTTTTTCCTTGCTTTCAGTCCCCAAAATAGATAACAATGACGACCTCTGTGGCTCAGTGGATAGCACGTTGGTAGCTTAAGCCGGAGGTCGCGGGTTCGAATCCCGCCGACGGAACAAAAAGTTTTCAAAGTTCCTGGGTCATGGATGTGTATTAAATATATTTATCATATAATAAAAATCTTAAATATATGTATAGTATAAAAGTATTCAAATCAAATCAAATCAAATCAAATCATTTATTTCGGGCATCAGAGGCCCATAAAACAAATACCTTAAACCTAACATACATATTGATTATATTAATAAATACCTTAAAACTAACATACATATTATTTTATATATACTTAAAAAACTAACACTGTCACTTGTTGCCGGCGACGTGACTCGACGCTTCGTTTCGGAGTCTCCCCCGGAACCTCCGGTAGACCACATCCATCGGCCAGAACTCCGGCGCCTCGAAAGTCGACAGAAGATTCGTCGGTACTCTCACCACAAAGGAGCTAAAGTTAACCTTGTGGCGAGACTGCAGACGCTCGACCCTCAGGCGCAGTGTCGTCTTCTTCTGGATGTAGTCCACGACGTCCTCGACCTCCATTAAATATATTTCCGTTGTCTGGTACCTGTAACACAAGTCCTTCAGGTACTTAGCATGGGGCCAGACTGACGTGGTGTGAAGCGTCCATAGATATTATTATTATTATATTATTATAACAAGAAGTATAACATTACTTGTTGCATGAAGAAGGTTGCAAGAATGGAGTAGAGCTCATCCTTTGCTTCAAAATGATTGGATTACCCTTTAACGGTAAATATCGTCAGTTGACAGTATGTTTTGTAAACAGCGTGTAAATACGAGATAACGATGTTGCGGAGTTAGGGAGATCTAGCTGTGCCCGTAGTTTAGGGTCTAAGATCTATTATCTACACACTGTATAATATAACACTTAGAAAAATATAGAGTACTTACAGTACAGTGAATTGCGGAAATGGCTTTTGAGTGTGTTAGTTCAGATTAAATATAGAAAGAGTCAGAACAACGTATAAAGAAACACTTAGTTACAAAAAACATATTATTACAAGAAACATATCATGTCATGTCTCTAATTTCTAAGTCAGTACATTAATTACCATATCCCTATACTATAACGGGCACACACCATCAATACAAAGATAGGTACTCAACCTTGGCACTATCTGTCTCATATCACCTTTGGCCCGCGGCGTGGTCTGCGAAATAATTTCATTTAGGTACCGTTAGTGTACCCATCGTTAGGGCTGATGTACACGATAGGTGTTTACTTTGGGAATATTTAAAAAAAATCTGTTGGTTGGGTACTTGGGTATATTATAAATTGACAACACTGCTCTCCTTAGGGTAAAAAACATGTTACCCAAAAGCTAGCAAAAGTAGAATATGATCAGAGCTTACATAAGCTTTTTTTTTCAGTAAGTACAAAATTGATTGTTTAGCTGTAGTAATAAAAAATATTGCATCTAATTTAATCGTTTAAGCTTCTTTATTACATATTGCAAAAACATTTAATTGATTCCTCAACACGGAGCCAATTAAAAAAAAACATCTATTAAACTTTAAATACAGTCATTTTAAAAATAACTAAAATTTCTTTACTTATTGCACGTACTTCTAAAAAATTAAACTCATGTACTTCCTTCTCTACTTATCTCAATCAAACATCTTTTTCGTCACATTGATGTAGTGTGCGTGCGCCCTTATCACATGATTTTCCATGCACAATGCACAACAAAATAGTGCGACGGTAACATATGGCATAATTGTTCGCAAACTGACGCAAATCTGGGGGCATGGGCCAAGTCAGATCCATAACTTATGCCTATAGCCGTTTGGAGGTATTCTACGTAGAATTACAGACGAAATTGGTCCTTATGTGGTTACTATAAGAATCCTGGTAAGGTAGGATGTTAAAACACCTGAGTGCTCTTATTCTGCCACTTTAAATCAATTTTGATTTTGTTCGATCTAGTCTTTAAAATATCAAAGTAGTATCTATATTTTATTGTCTCGTTGTTGTTGTCGTTGTTGTCGTATACATCGTCGTCATTGTTGTCGTATACCTACGAGTACATCAAAATGTATTCGCCAAAATATGACACGATGTTTGAGGAATTAGATCGCGTTTGATATTAGTTCCACATCTCATGAGTATAGCGATATCTAGTTTGCTAGAAATGAAATTAACTGGGAATGTAAATGTTTACACATTGACTTTAACAATAGTAGGACAGGCTTGACTTGACATTTTATATCTTTAGTGTTGGTGAATTTTCAGCTTGTCATTAATACCTAGTCTACGAAATTCTATAAAGTTAAGTAAGTTTATATCCAACGAGCTATTGCCCGCGGCTTTGCTCGCGTTAAGAAGTATTATTTTATACAAACGGTCATCCCCTATTTTAACCCCTTGGGGGTAGAATTGATCAAAATCCTTTCTTAGCGGATGCCTACGTCTTATAATATATACCTGCATGCCAAATTTCAGCCCGATCCGTCCAGTGGTTTGAGCTGTGGTTGACCTTTGAGTTTTATAATATATTTAGACAAACGAAACGAGAAATGAAGCAACATTAATTCTAAATAGCAGAATCAAGGTACAGTAGTTCGAATCCAAAGAAATTACTCGTATGTTTACAATGTGAAGTTTATATATTTTGTCATTATAATAATGGTAGTCGGGTCAGGTTGAGGTCAGAGGACGGGTCAATGTTGCTTTGTCAGATTTGACGCGGCCTTGCCTCGCGCTTTGTTCCGTTTTTGCAGTGACTCGTGTGCTTCTTCTCTTTATTTATTTTATTGAAAGTATAATAATAATGAAATGAATACTTACTAAATATTTGAACATCAATAGTCTAATATAATAAAATACTAAAAATAAAATAAAATGAATATTTAAGGGGGGCTCCCATGCTATGTTGCTCGCAATCAATAATGGTAATAGCTAGGCACTTGAAATTTTCACAAAATCCTTAATTATATTTGTACTTTAATAATTAATAATAAAATTTAAATAAAATAAATATTTAAGGGGGGCTCCCATACGAAAAACACAATTTTTGTCTACTTTCGCTCTATACCGGTACGGAACCCTTCGTGCGCGAGTCCGACTCGCACTTGGCCGATTTACTTAATTAAAGTTTCATTTTTTTTACTAGTATAAACTACATTCTAATTAAGTCGTTATCATGAAATATAGTAATTTGTCTGGCAGTTGAAAGAGTCACGGGCAGCTAGTTAGACCGTCATGACGTGTCAGTGTCATGATGTAGGTTGACATCGGGAAAGCTGACGTGGTAACAAGTTAATGACCTAGGTTATCTGTGCCTAGGTATAATATGAACCTAGGTTATTATTACCGTTTTTTCAATTTACAACGGGGTTTCTTATTACGATAATACTAGCTTTGTTCGCGGTTTTGTGTAGGAAGTAGTAGTGGTTATGAAAGTTACTTAATCGTTTGAGTATTTTATTTTACTAACTTAGGATCACACCAAAACTAAATGAGATGTGGTTTTGATAGTGGAAAAACATCTTTGTTAACTACGGAAAAACATATTATCCATAGTAATATTATAAATTCGAAAGTGAGTCTGTCTATCTGTCTGTCTGTCTGTTAACCTCATCACACCCAAGCCGCTAAATCGATTTTGCTGAAATTTGACATGGAGATACTTTGAGTCCCGGGAAAGCGCATAGGATATATTTTCATACCGGAAAAATGTACGGTTCTTCGCGATAAACGAATTTTGGCGCAACTGAGTTGCGGGCATCATCTAGTAATTAATATATTTTGGAAGGCTAGACTTGTTTGAGAAAGGTTCAAAGTTATAAAAAGAGAATAAAGTTCAAAAATTCCCGTGAAACAGTGTTAACGCGTTATACCTATTTGCAATGAGTATACAGAAAAAAAATCAAAATGGACCTATACCAATGTGCACATTCACCAACATGAATTATCAATGACTAATTGAAAATAAATCATTCAATTATTATTATCCATTCAATTAGCATAGCAATTTATGCTAAATATATCCACAACCGAATATAGGACCTCCTCCTTTTCGGAAGTCGGGAGCGCTTACGAACGGCACGACGGCAGCCGTCGACAGTTGACGGCAAGTGCCAGTCGTCTGTAAGAAGCCTAAGAGAGCAAAGAGAGTCAAGGTGTAGGTCAAACATACCCTAATTGCTAAGATCACCTAAGATTTGTACTCGGAAAAAGTTTGGGAAGCGCACGTCCATGAGAACTGATGCTATCTCGCTCGCACGCGGCCGATCTGTGCGCGATTGTACACATCGTGACCGTTTGACGCGACTGTACTCGGACGTGTGTATTGACGGTAATATCAACATCACTCCCACTTGAAGAATGACCGTAGGAGGAATATTAGGAGACTAGCTTCCGCCCGCGACTTCGTCCGTGTGGAATAGTTTTACCCGCGACTTCCTTTATACAGTGAGTAACAAAAGTAAGTTATAATACTTTAGGGTGTGTATGTGTCCCTTATAATATTGAGTTCACTGTGGATAGTTAAGGCTTTCTATCATGTAATCGTTTGATCGTTTGCCCCCTTATTTAAAAAAAACTTCGTACGCGGATAATATTAAAACAAAACTTTCTGAATGAATTTGAAATAAATCTTCCCATAATATCTACCTATATTTGAAATTTTATGTCATTAAATTTCCCAATTTAATTAAAACTAACAAACAACAAACAATTAAATATATCTCTAAAGAATTTTTCTCATTTTCATTTGAATATTAAATTTAGAAAATTTATTTAGTTACTTTTTCCCCCTTTTTTGTTACTTTTGCCGAAATTTCAAAGCTTGGGGTACAATTTGTATGAATATTCTCTCTATCTTGCCAGGGTTCATGAGATAAAACGCTTTTTAAATAGCTTGGCGTGAGATTGTACCCGGTGAGCGAGATGCATACAAAACATTTTTATCTGCGCTCCAAAATATCGCAACAGACAACGCAAGGTACACTCGTGTGTATAATGCTTAATTATTTAATTTAGTTCAAAATTAAAATTATTTTGCGAGTTTCAGGAGTGAATATTAAAGTGTTTTGTATATAATATCTTTTATTAGCGTGCAGGTTTTGTGTTTGTGTGAGTTGCAATTTTATTTAAGAATGGGATAGTACTTACCGAAAAAACGTATCGATTTTTTACTAAACTCTTTAATTATATTTAAATCAAGTAAATAGTTATATTACACATTTTTAAATGTTTTGTAAGACAAAGATTATAAAATTATGTAACTTGAAGTTATTCTTTTTATGCCAGAATTATTACTGATTAATTATATATAAACTTTACTACTTAAACTTTACTGATTAATTATATGTAAATTTAATTTGATATAAAATTGCAAAAATATCGACATTTAAGTAGATAGTAAAAATATTATCTACGGTCTAACGGCTAAAATGCTAAACCGATGATAGTACAGGTTACGCTATCGGCGACAACGATCTACACTAAGTGGCATCTAGTAGAACATGGAGCCGGTAAATTATTGGCTTATTAAAATCTCAAAGCGTGTTGAAAGTGAGTGTACAGATGACCATCTGCGACCATCGCCGACCCGACGGTCACTCACGGCATGGGAACCGCGCGATAGCACATCGCACGTCCGACAACCAACACAATTAGATAATGTTTGTGCTATCAGTGCTGATACACGACTAGGCTAAAGTACTAAATTCAAGTAAAAACTATTTTAAACTATAGAATATTAACGTGTGATGGATTAGGAGTCGTATGAGTTTACTCTGTACAGTGGTCATCTGCGACTCGACGCAACGGTCACTCAAGACATGGGAACTGCGTCAACTGCGCGATAGCACATCGCACCTCCGACAACCAACACAATTAGATAATGTTTAGTCTACACCTGATAATGATTTTTTTCGAAACCGGTAGTGTAATTTGTTAAAATTTACAATAATTTCTTAATATAGTGGAAAAAGTGCATAAAAACTGTTTTTTATTTGTGTTCAACATGAATTTCCAGTTTCCACCAAGAACCGACAGTACAATCAATTAAATAAATAATGTTTAGTCTATCAGTGACACACACAACTAAGGTAGATGCATCAAGTACGAACTGTTTTATAACAAAAAACAGATGTTTTATACACGATCATAATAATATGGTCACTTGTGAAGCGTAAAATTAGTCAACGTGGTCACTCATGGGAACCGCGTGATAGCGCGTCCGACAGCCAGCACAATCAGCATCTTAAGTCAAGTAGTACCTTTAAAATAAAAAGGTGCTAATATTAGTGGTCACACGTAAATTATAAAATTCGAATACTCACTTATGGCAAGGGAACAGCGAGATACTACCATACCAAATTTCAGCAAAATTGGTTCAACGGTTTGGGCTTGAAGAGGTGATAGACAGACAGACACACTTTCACGTTTATAACATTAGTGTAGATTAAAGCTGTGTTCACTGTCTAGGACTCATCGATTTATATGTATATTAATATTTATGTTTATGCTAGGACTATAACATAGAGAAATTAAAATGATTTGTATCCTAAGTTATTAATATTCTCTCAGAATTCGTTGTATTGATTTCAAAAGCTTCATTAAATCCATTCAAAGATCTAGCAGCATGACTCACTGTAATAATTTAGAAATTTACGGGGAGGTAGTTTAAAAATTATATATTTGATGTTTCGCAGATAATAATCGGCTCTATTACAATGACGTAAGATTTACAATTAAACGTAATATATTATTAGAATCGGGTAATAGATTTAACAACAATGGCTACGTGGGTGCTGTTTTGTAATTTCTAAAAATGTCAGGATGAAGCATCGCTAATGCCCTCTTACCTTTATTCCTTCGCAATAATTGGTACCTACACTCCTCAGCAGTTTACACCTCATTGTTCTGTGGATTTCACTTTTAAATAGGTCGATTTTTGTGAAAAACACTATCATAATGTTGAATTATAGACCCATATAGAGCTTTTAGGTCAGTTTTCTAGCAGTTTTATGTGAATTGAGAGACGAATATTATTTACTTAATTATTGTCATTAAGTTAAGAGTTTAGTACACTATATTTAAAATAAAATTATTTTAAATTTAACATTCATTTTACAACAGAATAAGAATCCGCAATGTTACGCAAATCAAACAATACTGTTTGAACACATACTGAGTACCTTCCCAGTTCCCTACTAATAAAAATATTAACTGTCACCTGAGTCATGAGAGACAAAGATAGCGAACCTTGAATTATAATAATTCATAATATCTTTATTAGTAAGAGTGTATAAATTTATATCTATGTCGATCATGTACTGTGTACTTATTGATATAATGAGATGCGCTCATAGATTTCATTACAATACGATTATAAACTTGTATGAGTTACCTACAGTAGAGCACATTCAGCCGTTTTCATATATGTCCGGATTTGCACGAAATTCTTTGGTGTTGCACCTTTGAAATAATCTCTTACCTTAATTTCCACTGTATTATGTAAACATGTTATGTAACAAGTAGTTGTATGTATAATATCGACCGGTCTGATAATATACCAAGCCAGTAACTTGCTAGTTGCTACTAAAAGATTCGAAAAGAAAACCCTACCAAATCTTGTTTCCATTGGATTGGATTCTCCTTTGACTCACTTTTGGCCACAATCACAAACACCTGGAATCCCACTCTATCTACAACAGGGGGGTTCGGGGTGTGAACACGATGGGCGCGGCAGACAATGCCCGAACATGGCCCACGCAACTGATTAACTTGTACAACACATACACTATTCATCCACCTTTATGCCAACCACATAAGGATCATTCTGTAGAGGCTCCGAGGTAAAATTTCTCTGAATATACCTTAAGTGTGGGATGCAGCATAATTGCTTTGTACTTTGTTGATGACTGTTGGAATCTAGATCTGAAGAATCGGTTTTATCGATCACAATGTTGATACATTCCCACGGACAATGTTTAGCGGAACACGCATCTCTATGCTCTGATGAACTATTGCTAAGAATACTTGTAGCTTTCAAACAAAAAATAATTAAAAATCCATCCGTCAGACATACATCTACTGGTGTCAAACTTACCACACCCCTATTTAATTTGTAGGGGGTTAAAACAATTTTAAGCCATAGCTATAAGTTTTGTAACTCGACTTGCCATTTAGTCCATGTAACATATTATTATTATTACCTCAGGGTAATATTATAAATACCTTACCCATAGCCTACCTTAGCCATAGCAGATGAAATTTATTTCATCTGGGAGCCAGGGTTCCACCAGCTTTCTCTCACTCTGCTCTTCCTAGCAACCGTAATCAGTGAAAAGTAGCAGAAACGCCATAGAGTGACAAGGCTCTTATTTAGGCAGCCTTAGCGTATTTATTGGGATGTACGAAATTGGGATAATTGCATAAAAAGTATAAGATAATATGCATAGCCTCTTGGATGTTTTTATGTTGCAAACAAATTTCTGTTTTACGAGTTACAGGTAACATCCTTTATCAATATATCCCAATACTCAAACATTAGCAGCAGTAGTAGCCGCGTATGCGCGGGCGCATTACCCGGTGGCATTTGGCTATCGACTCCTGGCCTACTGAAGATAACGTATGCCTCGATAATGTGACCATAAATTACGATTTGCCTTTAACTTGTGAATGAATACGTATGTTGTATGTGAAGTTTTGCGGTTGGAATTGAATATTGCTGTTAGATGTTGAATAACGATTTTTACAAATCTGGGTACCATAATATTAATAGTACCTAGAAACGTTGAAGATATTATTTAAAAAACAGGTATGTTATAGGTATGGGTACTTGAGCAGCCCAAGTTAGTTAGCTAACTATAAATCATCGATCTTTGGTGCTTTAACAGATTGTGTATGAAAAACATCATATTAATTTTGTAGGCAAATATATTTTAAGACTTCAAAATCAGCCCTTACATGATGAGCTTCTTATGTAAAATAATAATTAATGAATGATTGAAGTGAAGCTAATTATTGCGTATCATGTCGCCATAATTGCGTTTAGTGTATACCGGGTACCGGCCGTGTGAACGCGGAACGGCAGACCAGGGACACTGATGTCTGTCTCACTGGATGGTATATTGAAAAATAATTATAAATTCAGCCCACCTGTTTGGGTGCTACGAGACGAACTAATATTATGCAGTCAGAATATAGACAGATGTTAACCTCATAACCATAACTGCACTCGTTAGCACAACAACTGCACACACGTTTTCGTTGGAAGATAAACAACTAAAACGGGGAATATTTTTTACACTAGCTTTAATCCACGGCACAAAACACTGTAAGTTCGCGATAAAAGTAGCTTATGTGTTAGTCCAACGTCTACATCTTCTACGTTAAACGGCTACGATGCCAAATATATAAGTAATAGTTAAAAAAACTAAAAACACGCTTTTTATATAAAGCGTCAGTTACAAACAAACATACAAACATACAAACATACAAATTGAAAAATGGAATAATTATATCAAATTAGTGTATTGTCATCAGTTCTCGATAAATCTACAAAGTTTGAATGAAATCTGGCCGTTTAAAGTGGGTCAAAATCGCGCCCAAAGAAGTCGGTTACAAACAAATATACAGGTGAAGCTAATAAAAAGCGTATAAAAACAGCGTTGTGCGTGTAACAATAGTAGCGTAGGTTTTGTTTAAAGAGATACAAAAATATGTAACACACGTAAGCCCGTAAACTGATTTAGATGTAAAGACAACATAATATAGAATACTAGATGATGCCCGCAACTCCGTTACGCTTAAATTCTTTAATAAACCGTTACCGTACATTTTTTAGGATGAAAAGTATTCTTATATAGAATACTTTTCCGGGACTCAAAGTATCCCCATACAAAATTTCAGCAAAATCGGTACAGCGCTTTGGGCGTTAAGAGTTCAGACAAACACACTTTCGCATTATTGATATTAGTAAGGTGTGTAATAATAGTATGGATTTACAATGGAAGATCCTGGAGGAGCCTTTTGCCTGGGCAAAAGGTATTGGGACAGTATAGAGGTTGATTAAAAAGTAAAATATACAATAGTCTACCCAGCCATTTCCAGATCATTGTTGCTGCATGTACGGGCCGCGGTGAAATAGTACCGCGCGGACCGATCCACACATTAGTCGGATTTAGTCACGAATGACCCGATACCTGTATAGAGCTGATAAAACCATAGCAATACCGGAAATTTCAATTGTCGTAAAGGACACTTTGGCGACAATGAGTTATAACTTATAATACTTCATGTATTTATGTGTCTACTGTATGGTATACATAATATAACCAATTTTCGCCAAAATGTTCTTTACGACAATTGAAATTTCCGGTACGGATAGTCTGATTAACTTAAAATTATTGCGATTTTTGCTACAATTTGGTAGTGAATTAATGATAAGAAAACTAAAAACGCTATTTTACACTAAACGTTCAAAATTTTTACATACTATTGATTTACTATTTGCGAATAGTAATCGTTTTAGAGTAAACAAAGTTTTTATTAAGGAATTAAATAAACTTATCGTAAGCCGTAGTATACCTGTAAGAGATGAAGTTGTTTTCAATAATTTAAATTAAAAATTTTAAACAATTTGGGATGTTAATATAATAGGGATGATGACAAGGTCAAGGATTAGCAAATTTCGTTATTAAAATAAAGAAATAACGGTTAAAAATAAGTGTTTCCAAAATTTCAGCTTGATAGCTTTTGTATTCTTTTTGCTATGCGCCTTCAAAGTTGGATATTCAAGTCGATTTTTTTTCGATTAAACTTCATAATATTTGTATACCATTCGATAACTTATGTAATTTAAAGCCACTTTTGTTATGAAACCACTTTCATAAACGCATTTATTAATATAGCTATCGAACAAAATGTTCCTGCGATGCCTACAAATAACTCTAATGTGACGTCATAATCGAGTAGCATTTTGTATGGAGCGTTTCGGGCAGGTCTATTTTATGAGATGTTTGAATTGTCATATCTTGGTGAATTTTTAAGCTATCAGAGTCATTCTCTTATCGATGTTTCTATTTTTAAGGGTCTTTCAATTATCAACAAAAAAAATTAGACATCATGCCTATTATAAAACCCATTTTATTATTTTCTTGTATTTTGTACTAATTTTTATTTTTCCATGTTGCTGTATTAGGGCCTAGATGAAGTATCTTCCAAGCGGCTGCAAGACAGCCAGCATATAATTTATTATGTATTACCAACTCCATATAAATCTAACCCTACACCATTCATTATTCGCATACAATCCATGATCGTCGATGAAACGTACCGAGTTATAAATAAAATGCTCTACGATGCTCCGGTTCGGTTTAATTTATTGCTGGACATCCTAGCTCTGTCTCTCACGCACTGCATACTAGACTATATAGCTATCTCGCTCGCACGCGGTAATTAAATGGTTCGAGCATGCTCACGTCGAGGAGATCAAATCTATGCGTAAGTGAAATTATTTGTCTGGGAAACGGACGGTGGCAAAGATTTTCCGATAAGTGAATTATACTTATTTATTTTAGATGTATTGACTTAATAAAATCTCAGTTATTTTATTAGGAATTGTTAGACATTAGTCCTGTCTTGTGTCTAAGAAAAGTGATGCCACATAGCGGTCATATTATAAGTTTGAAAACATATTGGCAGAAAAACAATTTAGGGGATATTATATTAATGTGAGGATTAACAAAAATTAAATCTTTTCAAGCCTTATAATACAATATACTTACACCTAAAATGTTTTACAAAAAATACTCAATGTGTAAAATAAATTAAACAAAATAATAAAATCACGCGCGTTGATGTCTTTTCTTCTAACACTTTCTAAAGCTCCGTTTTACACTATTTGCTATTACGTTACAAATTTGCATTCAATGCTCTCCTCGCCGTTCACACCTGACGAAAAAGCTCATTAATTGGAAGCTTTGAAAGCTCGACCAGCAAATTGACGCTAATAAACCCGTTTCGCTTGATTTGTAGCTTTAAGCTCAGCGGCTAGGGGCGATTTATAAACCAATTACTAGACGTCGGTTATAATCTACTCTATACGTCTCCGTTTGTTTTGAAATTGACCGTTTAGGGATAGCTTCCGAGTATCATCATCATCAACAGTGTTTTAAAAAATCGTAGGGAAATGACGTCATTAATATATTTTATATTATGTAGGGTGTGGATGTTGTTATGAAAACATAATAAATAAAAAGTTTATATTTTTCGGACAAACTTTTACACATATTTAGATGAATATACTGTTATTTATTTACAAATCAACATTTGTCAACTCGGGATTTAGCACATTGCACAAAGCCTATTCCCTCTTAATAGGCCAGCAACGCACCTGCAGCTCTTCTGATGCTGCAAGTGTCCATGGGCGACGGAAGTTGCTTTCCATCAGGTGACCTGTTTGCTCGTTTGCCCCCTTATTTCATAAAAAAAAAGTTTATTTGACGAAGCACATTATTTATACGGGAATCTCATAAAATTGGCCCCGTATATCAAAATGGCTCTAAAATCTCGACGTTTGTCCATTAATTCGATCACGCTTAGTGTCTATGCATGCTATTATCCTAACTAATTGTTTAAATTTAAAAGTGTGTCTATCTCTTCCTCTTCAACGCCCAAACCGCTTTACTGATTCTGCTGAAATTTGGTATGGAGATACTTTGGAGTTCCGGAAAAGGACATAGAATACAATATACTTGTATCCCGGAAAATTTACGGTGCTCACGACGAATTTTGGCGCAACGGTGTAGCGCTCGTCAACTAGTAACTTATAATATGGTTCTGGGTACTCGTGGTCACGGGAAGACAAAGTCAGGTCATATCGGGCACACTGATTGTGAACTAGGAAGGGGGCACAATGGTGTGATCGCCGCACAATAACTGTCCGACCATCAGGTGCTTTCTCAGCTTCTTGCGCCGCGTATTGTGTGCGCTTTTCCTCGTGAAAAACTTATGAGGACGACCGGTGGAACCGAGTGATTAAACGGGGCTTAAACTCTCGTTTGTGTAGCACTCAGTGACGTAACTTGTTAGCATAAGTTTGAATTTATTACTTTTTATTGACGGCTTAAATTGAATTCACTTTTACTTATTTAATCTTATATATAAAAATGGATTTTCAAACGTGTTAGTCGCGCTTAAACTCGAAAACGGCTTGGGCTGATTTTAATCTTAAAATATTCGTAGAAGTCCAGGGAAGGTTTTAAAGTGACACGAAGTTCACCGGGACAGCTAGTAATAAATAAAAATAAATGCTTAAAATTTTTGTTAAAAGAGTTAATTGTTTTATCAGACTTTTAAAATAACGTTGATCATTAAAAGAAGAACAAACACCGACTAGCTAAAAAATATATTTTATAACGATTATATTATATCATATCTACTTTATTAATTTTAATTTAAATAATTTATTATGCCATAAGATTAAACGATCTCATGAGGACTAAAGTCCAAACTACTACCTTTACCACTAAACTACCATATTTTAACCGACTGTTAAACCTTGATCAGGTGCGGTGCAATCCAGCCGTTTCATATCGCATATGAGTAGCGAGTAATTGCCATCGACGTGCGCTCTTTCAACCGAAAAAAACATCTCTCCCATTGTTCGAGCCCATTTTCCCACATTTCGTCTTTTACAGTTGCATTTACCTTCCTCAACTGGGCAAAAACTAATTAAATTGCATTCCTAAAGCTGGCATTTTTTGTTTGTTTAGGAACAGTCTTCCTGATGTTGTGTAAGAGATAATTGGAGTGGAAAGTAAGATTTGCGTTTTTGCGAGATCTTTGTGGATTTGGATGCGGAAAATATTTGTGTACAAGATATATCATAATGCGTTTATGTCATAGCATGAGAAGGTTAGAAATTAGAAATTTTAAATTCCAAAAAAGCTGTTAGGCCATCCGTATACTATTTTGACAAGTGTAGGCCGACTCGACTGGGCAAATACTTTAGTATTTCCATAATGTCTTGAAGTTACAGAAAATTGGCGTCAAATTGTACGTTATATTCACCAGAATACTGGTAAGAAGTAACCCTAATTACCAGATTAAGGTTACTTCTTACCAGTGAACCTCGAAGGCTTAGGTATATAGGTTAGGTTAGGTTGGCGCAAGCTTCAGGATCTAAGGCTACATTCCATGTCAAAATGGTTACTCAACTGCACCGTTTTTGACAATTTCACGGAGCCCACGTATTATTACAGCTACGATAATGCCGCGTCAACGGAACGACGGTAATGGCACGACATGACGCGGACCTAAATACGAGACTTTCAACTAATTCCACCGTCGTGAGGATTCACATGAGAACGCACACACGAGTCATCCGTCAGCCGCTACTTACATCTGCATAGCTCACGACCGGGGGGCCTATTCTCGGCAATCGAGTGTCACTCCGATTGCGGGCTCTTCAGCGCACAGATGCAGTCTTACGTGATGTGCAGCTGCTGCTGTTTAGACTCACACGATAGCTGACGATCGATATGTCAATGTAGTTTTTAGAATCGGATCCCAGGAGGTCTATTTTCATGACTCAGTTCATTCTCAAGACTCGAGTCGCGAGAGTGATACCATGCGGGAACTCATTTCGACTTTAGGTTGCACTCTCGTGTACAACTATATGTCCTATGAGTGTGACAAGCGATTTAAGTTATTTTCGAGGTCTGTAATTAAGGTAGACTTAAATGATCCTATTCTTACGACTCGAATTCGCTTCAAGTGTAGGCACTCCGACACATGATCGCCCACGAGTGTGACAGCTAATCGAATATTATTCGAGTCATGAGAATAGATCCCACTTTAATAAGGTCCGTGCGGACCCCAAGACCCCGGTGAAATACTGCACGGTCCGCGTCCATATTTCCCCATGAGTCGTGTCTCGAGGTTGAAATAAAACGCGAGGTCCATCTCTCGGGCCATCGGGGCCTTAGATGCGCCATTTTGGCGCTCACGACCGAAACGAATTAAACGACAACCACGTCCAAACTAATTTCAACTCTATCTTCCAAAATTTAGGGTTTCTATTCGCTTGTGGGCAAAAGAATAATACGCTAGGTGTAAATGGGTGGTGTCGATAATGTCATGGGAAGAGCTCAATGAACGAGCGGACAGCACGAGGACTGCTGGCCGGTGTGGTAGCGAATTTATTCTATCACCCCACAAACGACTGTCGACTTTATTGTGTGATTGTATGGTGCATATTGCAATGGCAAGATATGATATTTAGTAAGGCGAAATCTAGTAGATGGAATCGCAGGATGCATGTTATGATTTTCACTGAACACTGGGAAAATAGAGGTATCTTATTATACCCGTCAATATTTTTTTAAGAAGATCAGTTTGTTTTTATAATTTTCTTCATGACCTTACTAACAAACGCTTACTTAAGATTAGGTTTCTGCCTTATAAACATTGTTTTTCTAAGAACATTTATTTATCCAAAAATAGCGACTAATAGATATGTTTAACAGTAGGTAACAACAATAGTAATTGATTCTTGTATTTTACAGCGCCATTAGTTATTTATCTCTGCTAAATAATGTTAATTTAAAGAATCAACGCGAACAGTAGCCAATCCCTGTGCGTTTTACACCATTAATAGTTGAATATCCCTGAAGAACTTTTTCACAGCAGTCATCACCAACAGTAGATGATCATGAAATGATCTCTATATTCCGCACCAACTGCAGTTGACTATCCCTGAACTTTTTTCCTCAGCCAAAACTGTTGACGATAATATATTATCTGCATATTCCGCACCAACAGCTCCTGAACTATTTTCCTCAGCACCAGCAATTGACGATATTTGTTGCACCGCACCGCACCAACAGTTGAATATTCCTGAACCATTTTTTCTCAGAAACAACTGTCAGTTGACGCTTCCTGTATATTCCGAATGAGCAGTTGGCAATCCTTGCACAATTTTTTCCACAATAATTATAGTTGACGATATATATTCCACACCAACAGTTGACTATCCCCGCACGAGGTTTTATGCCCGTATGACCTTTCCCGTAGGAAGCGCCTCAGTGACCCACTGCACATCCTAGGTCATTAACCGCGGCGCATCGGTTGTTATGGTTATGTTAATCAGTTTAAAAAATTGGTTATAAGAGCTTTAAATAAATACCTAATTGTAATACATTTTGTCATTAGAATATTTCTGTTGTAATATAAAAAGCTAGATGTTGAGCAGAAATTTGTATATCGCACGGGAATCGCGCATTTTTCCGGAACAGTTCTACGTCTATTTAGTATCTATGTAATATTATATCACATCAAACACCAAAATCGCATCGACACTTGAAGCGGAATAGATAGGTGATAGATGGAAAGATAGATAAACTTAAAAAATACAAAAGAATGTTAAATTAAATTCGAAGGAATAATCATTTCAATTATTTAAATAAGCTCTATCCAGACATTATCAATATACCATAGCTCCTTTTGTAAATCATTTTTAAAATGTCTTAAGACTTACAATGGTAGTATTTCTTATTTACTACAGTATAAGTGCCGAAATAATTTAACAATAGTCACTTTGCTCATCAGAGGGAATGCACATAAATCAATCGTTTGGGAACGCCGAAAGGTTCTACCTTTGACCTTATTTTGGCATTTGCCATGTCGCAAATGGCCCTGACTGTACTTATCGCGATGACTGTACATCCTGAGGATACCTCCATAGGGATCAGGGCCGGATATAGCATGGTTTTTTGGGCCTACGTCCAGGGCCCTCGTGAATTCAAGGGCTTAAGGGCCCCCGGTTGATAAAGCCAAAGTAAAAATTTGACCGTGGACGGTAATCGAAAGAACTGCTCAACGTTTGACAGCGTCGCTGTCAACAAACTGATATTAAGTGTGCAACATGTTGGCGGTGTAGTGGAAACAGATTTTGGTTGGATTATTTACTGTATATGCTAGTAGTACCCTCTGCTCCGACTATCGTGTAATATTCCCTTTTTAACCCCCGACCAAAAAGAGGGGTGTTATAAGTTTGACGTGTCTGTCTGTCTGTCTGTCTGTCTGTCTGTCTGTCTGTGGCATCGTAGCATCCAAACGGGTGGACCGATTTTGATCTAGTTTTTTTTT
The DNA here is from genome assembly GCA_905404155.3 of Plebejus argus. NCBI lineage: Eukaryota > Metazoa > Arthropoda > Insecta > Lepidoptera > Lycaenidae > Plebejus > Plebejus argus. The sequence goes on from FR989943.1 coordinate 9,608,860, forward strand.
GTTTGAAAGCTGACATGACGGTGAGTGTTCTTAGCTATAGTTCATCATCATCAGCCTGCTCATTGCTGAAATATCACGGTATATCTGGTTCGTGATAGGACGATTAGCAACTTGCAGTCGTTTGATGGGTTTTATATTTTGCATCCTGGTTCGAGACACTTATGAATATATACACATTATTGGAAAGTTGACCTGGTGGTGCAGCATCACCTGGTAATCAATAGGATACCCAACTCCTCACGAACTTAGAGCAGAGGTTTCGTGTTTGGGCTCATTTTAATTGCGACAACCAGTAAGACGTAGATAAACAGTAAATATTATCATGCTGCTGCTGCAGCATCACCTGGATTCTATAGGAGCCAAGCTCCGTATGAACCTAAAGTGGAGGTTTCATGTTTGGGCTCATATTGATGGCCTCATCCAAGAGGACATATTTTATAGATGGTATTTATTAGGATACTAGCTGTCCCGGCAAACGTTGTTTTGCCATTTAAAGTATTTCTACTTCATCAGTTGATACAAAATCTTACCCCTCTTTTGTCCCCTAAGAGGGGTGGGAGGGGGAAGGGGGGGGCATTTTATCAACAGATGTTAAGTTGGAAAACACTGTTATTATTATGAAATAAGTCCAAGAAAAAAGTTTAATACAAAATCTGACCCCCCTCTTTGGTCCCCTTAGAGGAGTGGGAGGGAGAATTTTTATACACCAGATGTTGAGTTAGAAGACAAATATATCTGCGAAAACCGTATGCAAATCGGATCAGTAGTTTTCGTGTTCAAGAAAAAAGTTTGATACAAAATCTGACCCCTCTTTCGTCCCCTTAGAGGGGTGGGGGAAAAAAAGTTTATACACCAGATGTTAAGTTGGAAGAAGACAAATATATCTGCGAAAACCGCATTCAAATCGGATCAGTAGTTTTCGTATGATAGTGGAACAAACATACAGACAGACAGACAGACTAACAAAAAACTAACCACATTTTTGGCTTCTATAGCGATGTAGTGACACCCCTCGCTTATTATTTTTTAAATTTCTTTAATGTACAGAATTCACATTTTAACAGTTTTATTTTAAGTATAGATTATAATCGAGATAAATAGAAAATTGAATACCCATCAACGAATTTTTAATCAAGATCTTTTTTATATCTATACATATAATAAAATCGTAGGAAAGTCAATTCTGTACATTGAATATTTTTGAAAAATAATACTTGGGACGTGATCTACAATCGATATGTAAGCCAAAAATATAGTTTTTAGAATTTTTGTCTGTTTGTCTGTTTGTCTGTTTATCTGTTTGTCTGTTTGTCTGTATGTATGTCCGGGATAAACTCAGAAAGTACTGAATGGATTTACTTCAAATTTTGCACGAATATTATATAGAGGTCGGGTCAACACATAGGCTATATATTATGACGATATCACCTAGGGCGGGGGGAGGGGCTCAAGTTTCAATATTTTTAGTTTTTTGCTCATATCGCTAAAACGGTGCGTTGTAGATAGAAAATGTCCGGTACGTAATGAAAGCCCATAAAATTTCCTACAAATTTCTCCTTCACACTTTGTATCTATCTTCACTCCTTGCCATGCTATGAGCTTTTGTCTATCTTTTCTATACAAATTTCGAGTGTCGTTTGATTAACATGCTGGGAGCTTTGGCATCGGTCTTTTCTTGGGCTTCGCCCCCCCCCCCAACCCCCCCCCCCACCTCTCCAAATTTTGCTTTAAACAAAGCGGTGTTGCGGCGTTATACATCTTTTTTAAGGACAAAGTTAAAAACTAAACTACACATACGGTTTTCCAGTGTCGTTTGTTTTGGGGGGGCTGCGCCCCCCCAAACCCCCCCCCCCCCTTATTACTCATGAAACTTTTGTTCATAATTAAAAGGTATCGTGGAGTTTGTATTGCGTCTTAATTATCCTTTGTAGGAACAAACTAAGTCATCTATCTATACATATAATAAAATCGTAGGAAAGTCAATTCTGTACATTGAATATTTTTGAAAAATAATACTTGGGACGTGATCTACTATACTAACGCGGACGAAGTCGCGGGCAACAGCTAGTAATAACATAAAGGGAGTGCCTCCGCTGCCGGCGCCTGCTCCCAAAAATAGCAGTATTGGGAACCGGCGGTAAGTATACTGTCGGCAGCTGAGATTTAAAACAACGGCTGCCGATGCCGGCACTCAAAATGGGAGCCGGTCAGTCTTTTGGTCGCCTTTTTAACGCCTTTAACGTAACCTGTAGCGTGTTTTGTGAAGGTCGCCGGCTGCTGCCGCAGCACGCTCGCTGCGCGCACTCGGCTCCCTCTGTGTTGTGGTCCAAGTTCTAACCTAACCGAACCTACTTTTGGACTTTCTGGATTGTGTTTCTTTTTGTTTTGGCGGGGGGCTGCGCCCCCCGAGCCCCCCTTTTGTTTTCCCAACTGCTGCCGCAGCACGCTCGCTGCACTCGCTCGGCTCATTCTGTGTTGTGGTCTAAGTTCTAACCTAACCAAACCTACTTTTGGACTATCTGGATTATGTTTCTTTTGTTATGGCGGGGGGCTGCGCCCCCCGAACCCCCCTTTTATTTTGCCGACTACTACCGCAGCACGCTCGCTGCACTCGCTCGGCTCCCTCTGTGTTGTGGTCTAAGTTCTAACCTAACCGAACCTACTTTTGGACTTTCTAGATTGTGTTTCTTTTGTTTTGGCAGGGGGCTGCGCCCCCCGAGCCCCCCTTTTGTTTTGCCGACTGCTGCCGCAGCACGCTCGCTGCACTCGCTCGACTCCCTCTGTGTTGTGGTCTAAGTTCTAACCTAACCGAACCTACTTTTGGACTTTCTGGATTGTGTTTCTTTTTGTTTTGGCGGGGGGCTGCGCCCCCCGAGCCCCCCTTTTGTTTTCCCAACTGCTGCCGCAGCACGCTCGCTGCACTCGCTCGGCTCCCTCTGTGTTGTGGTCTAAGTTCTAACCTAACCGAACCTACTTTTGGACTTTCTGGATTGTGTTTCTTTTTGTTTTGGCGGGGTGCTGCGCCCACCGAGCCCCCCTTTTGTTTTCCCAACTGCTGCCGCAGCACGCTCGCTGCACTCGCTCGGCTCCCTCTGTGTTGTGGTCTAAGTTCTAACCTAACCAAACCTACTTTTGGACTATCTGGATTGTGATTCTTTTTTGTTTTGGCGGGGGGCTGCGCCCCCCGAGCCCCCCTTTTATTTTGCCGACTGCTGCCGCAGCACGCTCGCTGCACTCGCTCGGCTACCTCTGTGTTGTGGTCTAAGTTCTAACCTAACCGCCGAACCTACTTTTGGACTTTCTGGATTGTGTTTCTTTTGTTTTGGCGGGGGGCTGTGCCCCCCGAGCCCCCCTTTTATTTTGCCGACTGCTGCCGCAGCACGCTCGCTGCACTCGCTCGGCTCCCTCTGTGTTGTGGTCTAAGTTCTAACCTAACCGAACCTACTTTTGGACTTTCTAGATTGTGTTTCTTTTGTTTTGGCGGGGGGCTGCGCCCCCCGAGCCCCCCTTTTATTTTGCCGCCTACTACCGCAGCACGCTCGCTGCACTCGCTCGGCTCCCTCTGTGTTGTGTGGTATTTAAATAAAATAAAAAATTAAGCGGGCTCCCATACAAAAAACACAATTTTTGGCCTATTTTTCCGAACCCTTCGTGTGCGAGTCCGACTCGCACTTGGCTGATTTTTTGTAAACATGGTATGAAATTGAAGTTTACAATCTACACAACAAAAAAAGAATTTTGACAATCGGACCACAAACAGCAAAGTAAACATTAACTCCTCCTTTTTTGGAAGTCGGTTAAAAAAGTATCTAAGATGTTGACTGGCGATGTAAGGTATCACCTGGTATCACCATAGTACATGCTATGTATCAGAGATGGCGCTTTATGTAAAAAATGATTTTCCCTGTTTTCCTGCTTTTCTCTTGAAGTTTTTCCTGAATTTTTTTCTATAAACCTCACGGAGCCCGAGACCTTTTCAACGAATGCAAAACCGTCGAAATCGGTTCGTGCGTTCTGGAGTTATAGCGTTAGCAAGGAAAACCTGACTTATTTTTATATAGTAGATAGTTTTATTATTGATTTCTTACAAATATCAAATTGTCATCCATACGTCATTACATAGCTGTCATTTGCGTTTTGTTATTCCAAATCTGATTCTTTTTGTTATACCACGTTTTATAGTGACTGACGTTTCATGTCAAGTCACACGGGAATGCTGTCGAACGGGATAAAAAGTATCCTATATCCTTCTCCTGGCTCTAAACTACCTGCCTGCCAATTTTCAGCTAAATCGGTTCAGCCGTTCTTGAGTTATAAGTGGAGTAACTAACACGACTTTCTTTTATATATATAGATGATCCAGTTGATAGGAATTATTCTGCACAAGTTTAAAAAGCATAAAATAAAATTAAATTAAGAAATTTAAAAAAACCCCCGCCAAAAAACTTTAAAAAGTAATGAAATAACATTTCCTGACTTTAAGTTTTATCATTCCTAAGAGTAAAGTAATATTTTAGTCCATAATTGTTGTCAAGGTGTGTCGGGGGACCGCTAATGTAGATGTTTGATTTCACATAACAATATAAATAATAAATTAAGGGTCTGTTCACAGCGACCCGAATCGAGAGAATCAGCGACTATTATGGCGATACAAAATGCAAAAGTCGCTGTTAGTGGTAGTTTACTTAGCGGTCCCCCGACACACCTTGACAACAATTATGGACTAAAATATTACTTTACTCTTAGGAATGATAAAACTTAAAGTCAGGAAATGTTATTTCATTACTTTTTAAAGTTTTTTGGCGGGGGTTTTTTTAAATTTCTTAATTTAATTTTATCATTTATTTATTAAGGTCTATGTTTAGCTATTAGCACTTCGAACTGAAAATATTATAGCCCTAGTAGCCCAGGGCCCCCTACTCTCAGTCCGCCCCTGTTTGGGATCTGATAACCCAAGGCCAGGGGGTTTATCGGCTGAGGGCCGATCTGCACGTTATATTTCGTCCTATCTCGATCCGATGGATGTCCATTTGATGACAGTCGATTTGATGTCGCGATTGTACTTGACTGGTTGTGGAATTTGCTTGGTATGTTTGTGGTAGATAATATGTATGAATACTGAATAGGCTCGATTTGATTTCATAGTCTCACAAAAAACCGGCGTAAAACATGGTTTTACCGAGAGAGTATCAGGATCCCAAGTTTTTGAGTTTTGAACTCATATAAAAATTCAAATTTTAGTATTTACTTTGGTAAAACGATGCATGTTTTTTTTAATATAACTATTAAAAAACTGTATTTTAAAAAGATAAAACCGACTTGAAAATTGTACGTAGTTGAGAATTAAAACTTCCTATCTTCAAAACTACTGAACCGATTTTGATGAAACTTGTACTATTGAACAATATGAACAATACCTAGTACAATAAAAAAAGAATCACTTAAATCGGACTTGTAGTTTCAGAGATATGCGCGAACAAACATAAAAACATACATACATACATACATACATTACATACATACATACATACACACATACATACATACATACATACATACACTTTTGAAATTTAGCACATTTGTTCAGAAGCTATTATAGATAAACATATACAAAAACTGGGCAGTTCTGGAAATATTACATACATACGCGTCGAATTGATAACCTCCTTTTTTTGAAGTCGGTTAAAAACAGTATTAAGAAACATCAAAACACCATATTATATCTATGCGCTTGTTCTGCAGATGGCAGTAAAATAATATCACAGAGAATTTTCAGACAAAAGATCTTTATAATAGTGACCGTATGAAATTTTCCCTCATATTAGTACACTTAATGACCAAGAAAACGGGGCATGCTCATTAAAATAAATGAAGACGGAGACCATTACCTTTTGTTTGCTATAACTCTGGGCAAAGTCCTTCATTTCGGTTTGTTCAAGTTATACTATCATAATAGGATTATTCTCAATGCAAAAAAAAATTATATCTACGTTCTTTTTTCTTACAAGATGACCTTTGTATTACCTTTTAAATAATACAAAGGTCATCTAGTAAGCTCCCTGCAAATATAAATCTTCCATGGGCTTTACGCAAATATTTTAAAACTAAAATTAGCAACATCGGTTCCGTAGTATTCAAGTTACTGTTATAGCAAGCATAACAAAATTTTAAATAAATATTTATTTACATAAATATTTATTAATTGTTTATCTAATTCTTATTGATTTAAAAGTTTAGAATATACATCCTTTAACTCTACTAGGACTTATAGTAATCAAAACTATTTGCTAACTCTAACCTTAGACCTATAGGCAATAAAGTTAATCTAGATAGATCGCTGACTTTTGTAAATTTTGCACTTACAACCTTTTGCATTCGGAACAATAGCATCAAAACAGAGTTGAGACCTTTGATTCAATGTATTCAGTATTGCGATAGAGCAATAATTCTACAATAATTGTTTACCACTGCGTCTGTCAATCAAATCTACGTTTAGCTATCGAGTTCGTTACGATTTTGTAACGTAAACGTCTTGTGAATTTGTTACAATTACGTTTGGTAATACGAAGGATCTATACGATTGTTATCCAATCATGTCCGTTGTCCATAATTTTGTTAATACTAATATTTCTTGCTGAAATAATTTTGCGAGCAAGAATTAGTGTAATTTTATTAAACTAATTTTTGTTCGCAAGCAAATTAAGCACATTTAATTTTATCTGCGCACCAAGTGGATTAAAAACGTTATTTCTCTTACTTGAATATGACAACCGTTACTATTATTTCTCCTTCCTTGGCAAAGTGGTGTCCATACCAATATTATAAAAGCGAAAATTTATCTGTCTGCCTAATCTGTAAAATCGCTAACTGATAAAAATGGCACTGAGAAACTTTGAGTTCCAGGGAAAATATGGTTTCCATGGGATTAATGAATTTTGGCACGCTAATCGCTATGTAGTTGCGGCCAACATAATAATATTTATTTATTTAAATCAGGCATCTTGGTCCAATATTAAAGTTACAATGTTTTTTCCATAACATCTAGCGTCCTGTCTGTCCATACGTGTTTTTTGCAACTGTCCTCCGACTGTCCATACGTGTTTTTTTTCAACAGTCCTCCGACTGTCCATACGTGTTTTTTTTCAACAGTCCTCCGACTGTCCATACGTGTTTTTTTTCAACAGTCCTCCGACTGTCCATACGTGTTTTTTTTCAACAGTCCTCCGACTGTCCATACGTGTTTTTTTTCAACAGTCCTCCGACTGTCCATACGTGTTTTTTTTCAACAGTCCTCCGACTGTCCATACGTGTTTTTTTTCAACAGTCCTCCGACTGTCCATACGTGTTTTTTTTCAACAGTCCTCCGACTATCCATACGTGTTTTTTTTCAACAGTCCTCCGACTGTCCATACGTGTTTTTTTCAACAATGTGCAATGGCATAACAGCATAACATCCTCTCCCTAGTAACTGGGTAATTATCAGGGCTCTACGTACTGCGAGGGTCCTAATTTCAACATAATATACTTACTTCTGCTTCTACATATCTGACCACGTTTGTCTCCAAAACCGGCCATGTTGCGACTGTTCCTCTTGAGGGACATTAAAGAATGCGGTTGATGCAGAGTAGTATGCTAGCACTTGTTTGCCACAGGTCGTTTCTGAACTCCGTAAAGAGAACTGCAACCGCTGCGTCATCCTCCATCACGACAATGTGAGTTGTCACACCGCGGCCCGCGCACAGAACAAAAGAGTTTTTACTTTTAAAGTAAGAAAACATAGAATTATTAGACCTTCCGCCGTACAGCCCCGACCTAAGCCCTAATGATTTCTATACTTTCCCTAAAATAAAGAATAAATTGCGTGGTCAGAGGTTTTAATCACCTGAAGAAGCTGTGGACGCCTACATAACGGCCATTTTGGAGACCCCAACTTCCGAATGGAATGGTTGCTTCAATGATTGAGTCCATCGTACGGAAAAATGTGTCAAATTTCGCGGAGAATACTTCGAAAAGCAATAAATATATTTTTAAATATTAATGTTGTGTAACTTCCTTGATTCCCGAAATTTTCAGTGCCGCTCTCGTATAACAACGTCTTAAGCAAATGTTTTTCTCAACAATACGAAATGTGATTACGACACCTCGCATAACACCGTCCTCTGTTGTCACTGGGTCAGGGAGGGACCGCTCGTGATCGATGGGATGAACTCTTGCGCAACTAACGCCCCGCAAAATGTTATTTTATTACTCCGCAGGCCGTCACTCCCCCCTTATTAGTTGCCTAATGTTTCTGTGTCAAGTATCAAAGATGGTTGATATCGGAAGACCAGCTAAGGAATGACCTGATGATAGGTATAATATTGGAGTTGTCCACCTATCTAAATAGGTCCAAAATAGTTTTTCAAAAGGTATTATATGTAGCTATATCCAATTTATAGAACAACCTTTTCATTTCTGGTTGCATAGAATGTTCAGGAATATGGCAAGCCTAATACGTGTTTCTACTAAGAGTTTCTCATAGTATAGATATCATGTCCATGTAAATATTATATTTCAGCTTCTAAGAAATTATGACTATTTATATTATATCGTCAGTAGAACACCATCTGATTTACTATTTGTGTACTGTGTATTCAACGATCAATATTTGTTGGTTGCGCTATTTATTTTAATTTTCCAATCACAACAGCTGGGTAAAAAAAGGAGTTAGGTACAACCCAATTGCTTGACCTAACATAGCAAAACGTATTTTCTTTCCTTATACTTACGTGGTTAAACGAGGTTCTTGTTGCTGCATTCATAAAAAACACTTTTTTTTTTTACTTGATTTATTTCCTCAAATCTTCCAAAAATCTTATATGAAAAGCTGCAGCTTTCGCATACCCTCGTGGTCAATTACATCACATGTAGGGTAGAGAGCAGAGGCTCGTGTGCGGTGTGGGTCGTGAGCGCCGTCCGCTCCCACGGGTAACCGCCAACGATCAAATTTTATTGGCCGCGCTATATTTTACATGCCATACTTTCATTTCCTATCCGTCTTGAGTCTTGACTCTTGGTGCACTGAAAAGATTTCGTGATGTGATGGTGTTAGTATAACACTAGCTTTATCAAACCGTAAAAAAATTAAGCGATTACTGATTTTTTCGCTTTGCTTTCTTATTTTGAAATCTTGTTTGCTCGCTTGCCCCCTTATTTAATAACTAGCTGTCCCGGCAAACGTTGTTTTGCCATATAAAGTATTTCTACTCTTTTGACCCTAAGAGGGGTGGGGGGGGGGATTTTATACACCAGATGTTAAGTTGGAAAACACAGTAAATAATAATGTGAAGTAAGTCCAAGAAAAATGTTTGATATAAAATATGACCCCCTTTTTGGTTCCCTTAGAGGGGTGGGGGAGGGGAATTTTATACACCAGATGTTAAGTTGGAAGCAGACAAATATATCTGCAAAAACCGTATGCAAATCGGATCAGTAGTTTTCGTGTTATATACAAAAGTTTGATACAAATTCTGACCCCTCTTTTGTCCCCTTAGAGGGTTGGGGGGAAATTCTGTTATACACCAGATGTTAAGTTGGAAGAAGACAAATATATCTGCGAAAACCGCATTCAAATCGGATCAGTAGTTTTCGTGTGATGCTGGAACAAACATACAGACAGACAGACAGACAGACAGACAAAAAACTAACCACAGTTTTGGCTTCTATAGCGATGTAGTAACACCCCCTGCTTTTTATTTTTTGAATATCTTTAATGTACAGAATTCACATTTCTACAGTTTTATTATATGTATAGATTTTATTATATGTATAGATAATAAAAAGCGGGTTTCAATTATTTCAAAAAGGATCAGTCAGACAGCTGCAGTAGTATTAAGGTGACGCCTTGATAACTTGGCTGTAGCGATGTCCATTTTTCTCAGCAATGACTAAAGCTAAGAAATTAAAGTTCACTGTCAGTATTCATCATGTCTTTGTCTTTGAATTACCCATAGCATAACACGATTGGTCAACTTTTATAACACAGAATAATCAATCAAAAAGACCTCTGTAAAAAAGGGATTCCTATTTTGCCAACAGAGGAGAGTGATATAAGCTTCCAAAATTTGTACATAAATTGGTTCTAGTATACACTTTAATTTGTCCATAGTTTATATGAAATGTATTTATGGTTTTCAAATTACGCGATAAAAACCATTTTGTCGCTACGCCCTTTCCATTTTTTGCTGTTCCATTGCTTGTTTTCTATGAGAGGACGGGCGAGCCTCGCATAGAAAACAAGCAATCTAAAACACATCCAACACGGTTTTTTACTTTAACATGGCGTCACCTTAAAACTACTAGCTAGCAATCAACTACAAAGTCACAATTACATCCAGAACTTCATTGTGCATTTTCTCCATATCGTATAAATCGTACACGTGAGTACGTCGGACGGTCCAGCACGACCGTCGTGTCGGCCGACGATTTATCGGACGCCCGACACGATTCATTATCGTACGACTTTGATTGCCCATTACGGTTCGCGGTTATAGTTCACGTTTTGTTCGGTTTTGCTCATAGTTTTTTTTAAGATGACGTATTGGGTTGTAGGAGCTGTTATTGCTTGGGTACTGGGTAGTGTTAAGGTGAAACCATACTTACTAGTATCACACACATAGATTACTACCGCGGTAACTATTATTATTGTAACTTTTCACACTCTTATTTCGAAGACGAGTTTGAAAAAATTTGCATTGAGATAATTTCAGTTGAAAATACTGTTTTTATAAGTTTCTTGTTCAGTTAATTTCAAAATTATTCTAAAAGTTAATGTAAACAAGTTTTGCTCGCGCATTCCTAATCCTTCGCATAAAAAATAGCTCTATTTATAAAAGAAAGCTCAATCAATATCCGTTGAGTAATTTTAAAGATTTTAGCATACATAGGAACGGATGAAAATGAGACTTTGTTTTTACTGCGTAGTGATAAGCAAGATGAGTAATTATTACTGATCCTGACCTATGTTAATTTTCATATCGATTAATTATTTCGATGCCATGAGAAAATCAGAAAATCACGGCGTGGGAAAACTAAATGACAGCAATTATTGTAGTAAACGCGACCACTGATCATGACAATAAGGTAAATTAATGTTATTATGGAAGTGTTAAAAAAAAGACATGCTGATTTTTTATAATTGAAAATAACCGGTAATCCATATCCATACTAATATTATTAATGTGTGAGTGTGTCTGTCTGTCTATCTGTCTGTCTGTTATTTCTACGCCCCAACCACTGAACTGATTTTTCTAAAATATGGTATTAAAAGTAATTATGCTTTTATTTTATTGGTCTCTTAGACTAGTGTCCAAGGTACCCAATTCTGGAACATCAATTGAACTTGTATTTTCAGGCTGTCGATCTGACAACTTCAATCAGTACGTTAACCGAACCGAAAAGCCTCGTACTTGAATTGGGCCCCATATGTAACCCTAACAATGCCAAGGTATTGACAATACGGCAATATTGTTTATAGGGAATCGAATGGATCAATAAACGATCGAATTGGACGGTTTTATGACGTCATCAGATAATTGCAAGGCCAATCAGACGCACAATAACATTGCGTTCTCGCTTTCGAGCCATTTGCAGTAAATCAACGAGTGGGCGATGGACGCTTCGCGTCAGTCATGGTGATAGGCTGCGCAGACGAGCGACCGTATTTATAAATGAGAGTAGTATTATAAGCAAAAAAGTGGTCAGTTTTTGATTATCATCTGTAAGACCATTTTTGTAGGACGATGAAAAACCTTTTTTTATTTGAAAGTTTATTTAAAAAAAACTGAGAAATGTTAAAGTTTAAAATTAAACGTAGCCTTTGCTTAACTTTATTTAGTTAGCTACCACTTTTTCTGCAAAAGACAAAAAGCTCACGTCATAGAAGAAGATGAAATGGTAAAACACTCAAGTGAGATTAGCTAGAATGTTAAAATGTCACTCAAACCAAGTGGAAACATTAGAAGGAACCACATAACTTAACAATATTTATTTGATACTTGTATAAGGTTTATGTATAAGTTGATTATATTATGTATAAGTTGATAAGTATAATTTATGTATTTGAAAAGTTAAGTATAAGTTTTTCTTTGTTCCTGTATCGCCCAAAGGTTGACTGGTAGATAATGCCATAAGGCATTAAGTCCACCTTTGTACTTTTAATGTGCATAAAGTTTTTTAAATAAATAAAATAAAATAACGGCATATTTCGTTCACGACAAACACTTAACATATTATATACTATATTAGAACGTTTTCTAAGAGTGGTCCATAGTAGGGAAAATAAAGATACTGCGGTCGATCTGTGCAGTTATATCGTTGTCATCTGTCGATGAATAATAGGTATACAATCGCAAGTCTACTCTGTCCTTAACGGGCAGATTTCACCGGGACGTCTCACGGTGGATCTCAATTTTACTGTCAATACATATAAACGTCTCAATTTGACGCCACTCACTTTACAATAGGGAAATTTTCAGTATGGGAAGAGGTATTCTGATAAATACTATAACGTTAATATTATTGTAAATACATATTTATGTTAAGTTTTATCTGCTAGTATAATTTAATATTACGTTATAACTTATAAATATTTTTTCTGCCTAATGTATCTTTAATGCATCAAAAATTAAGGCAGATTTTTTTTATTAAGAGGTATAATTACGTATATTCAAATTAATATATTCAAAGTAATATTGTTTTTTCCTTCGAAAAATATCTGATTTTGCCCCCTATTTTTTTCTTAATTTATGACAGCTTCGCCTCCTCGATCCTAAAAAAGTTGTCGCAACACCTAGTGAAGTTATACAAAATCCTATGAGGTCATAAGTAAAATGGACAGGGGCCATAAAGAGGGGCAAATTTGCAGGCCGCGCCGTATCGGGCCGTCACAGGGTCGTACATTTTCATTACCGTGCGTACGCGCATCATACATATAAGGCAAGTGATGTCTTGTTTCTACGTTTGCGTACTCTGTTTTATAATATTATGGACCTTCGATTTTGTTATTTTACTGGCATTCCGAACAGTTTTATGACGTGTCTGTGACTTATACATACTAATATTATAAATGCGAAAGTGTGTCTGTCTATCTGTATAATATCTGTTTGTCTTTTACTTCTTCACGCCTACACCGCTAAACCGATTCTGCTGAAATGAGGTGAGATAGTACATAGGATACTTTTTAGTCCCGAAATGTATACAATTTCCGCGTGATAAACGAATTTTGCCGAAACTGGGTACGTAGACAAAGTCCGTTTCGTTAAAAACGATGACGAAATTCGTTATCAAAATGTATGGGATTTGACATTAGTCTTCGCAAGCGAAATGTCGTTTAGCGATGACTTATGTCAAATCGCATACATTTTGATAACGAATTTTGTCATCGTTTTTAACTAAATATACATTGTCTAAGGCAGCTGAGTTGCTCGCGGCGGTAACTAGTAAAATTAACACAGCGGTTTTGGACTGTGTTCATCTGACAAGCTGTTTCATGTAAACTCAAGTCATCTCTGTCTTCAAAAAAAGACAAAAGCTCACAGGCAACCCACATAAGAACTAGGTATAGGTATTTACTTTCTGCCACGCACGAAAAAACTCTGGAGTGAACCAGCCAGCATTCGTTTTGGACAATTACGACCTTGAAACCTTCAAGAAGAGAGCGTATTACCTCTCAAAAGGCCGGTAATGCACCTACAACTCTTCTGATGTTGCAAGTGTCCATGGACGACGGTAGTTCCATCAGGCGACACGTTTGTTCGTTTGCCCCCCCAATTTTATATAAAAAAGTCATCTCTGTCTTCAAGAGAAGAAACAAAAACACAGACAGCCTACATAAGAATCCTGAATGACTACTAAGAACTAATTATACGAGTAGGAATCGCTCAGCAGGCAGGTGTAGCCCGGCTAGCGTTATTTTTACTGTCCATAGGCCTACGAATAGACTATAATAGTTTTCAGCAGGTGATCAATCGGCTTATTTGTCAAACTTCCCAATAATAATGCAAACAATGGGCAGCCGAACGGCTATTTAATAAAATGATAGCACTAATCCGATCACAAATTAATTAAGATCGATCCACTAGGGTTTAACGCGTGGCTGGGTATTATTAATGAAATCTGACCAGTCCGAGGATTTTTTATTTTGATCCTTATGTCCACGACTTAAACATCATATTGTGCAAAGAAATTGCAAGGTAAACTAGCTTTGTATTTAATAATAATCGGCCAAGTGCGAGTCGGACTCGCGCACGAAGGGTTCCGTACCATTATAGAGAAAAATTAGGGCAAAATTTGTGTTTTTTATATGGAAGGGCCCCTTAATTTTTTATTTTATAATAATATTATTATTAAATATTAAAGTAAACATAAAACTAAGGATCGTGTGAAAAATTCAAGTACCTACCTGTTGCTATTATTGATATAGAGCAAAAAAGGCCGAAAAAATCACGTTTGTTGTTTAAGAGTCCCCCTTAAACATTAATTTTATTTTATTTTTAGTATTTATTGTTATAGCGGCAACGGATATACATAATCTGTGAAAATTTCAACTCTCTAGCTATTACCGTTCTTGAGTTACAGCCTGGAGACATACAGACGGACAGACGGACAGACATCGAAGTCTTAGTAATAGGGTCCCGTTTTTACCCTTTGGGTACGGAACCCTAAAAATGACCGGTATCTTGATTCTACTATTTCAGTCTTACTCTAAGTCTATAACAATTATATAATACTAAGTAGTAAGTATTAACAAAATATAGTAAATATTGATTCTTGGAGTTAAAATATTATGCTGATTTTTGGAGTTAGACGTTAGTTTTAGCGTATTTAGCTACATTTCTTGCGATAATATTAATAATAATTATTTCGAAAGGAATACTTTGATATCAGGCATAGTTCGTAATCGTAACCCTTCGTTTAATTGACATGGTGCTTTCGATGGATGGATAATTATGGATATCAAATAAAAAATGTTATACATTATTATTTCTAACGTTACTGTCGAAATTGTATAATGATATTACCCAGAGTCAAAACGCGCTTGACATTATATTTTAATCATTTTCTAAGACTGCATCGAAATCACAGCTGTTGGCTCGAAAATAGAGAATAAGGGTACAGTCCCCTCTAGTCCAAGAGATTTTTTTACCTCTAATATGAGTTATGACCTTTAAGCTTAAAATAATAAGGTTCATTGTTCTAGAAACATTGTGCTAAAATCTAGGGGCAGGGACAGCACTGGGTACTGACCCGTCAGGGGTGATTCTTTTTTGTTATTGACCATCAGTAGGTATTAATGTTACGCACGTGGCATTGTACACTGTACAGGGGGGTTATTATGAGCTCTTATATCCAGCCAGTTTCCAGCCAGTTTACAAGCCGTGTCTATGCAATGGCCTGTAAATTGGCCTGTAAACTGGCTGGATATAAGAGCTCATAATAACCCCCCAGGTGCAATATAACTAGCTTTTGCCCATTTTTTCCTAAAATTACTGGTACAAAAACTATTTTTTATCCGATCTCTGGACCTAAAGTATCTCAACGCCAAACCTATGTGGGTGCAACAGACAGACACAAAAAATATACAAACACTTTTGTGATACTAAGGGCCTGTGTCACCACTTCCTGATAAAGTGCAGAATAGGCTATTCACAACATTTTTGACAGATTCTCCATACTCGATCTGTCAAGTTATGTATTGTGATTTGTGGTGGATAGCCTATTCGGCACTAATCAGGAAGTGGTGAAACCGGCCCGAATTATATCAAAAGCTACTGATAATGACTAAATTAATATATCATGTCTTAATGGCATTTAAATATTATGTTTATTATTATTGATAAATTGATAGCGTGATTTCCATCGATTTACTTATAACTGACGAAAACCGTGAGAATCTGGAAAAACAAATCTGTTTAAAATACTAACTGCAATAGTCTTGAAGTACCAAACTATAATTTGTAAAATAAGGGAAGATTTTTCTAAATACTGATACTATATCGATAATTATGGAAATTAGTATACATTGATTTTAAAGCGTAAACTCCAAAAAATATGGCCATATTTTGGCTTGACCTTAAAATTTTGGCTACAATCACTCCTTCGCATGATTTACTTTTGTACTTTTAACATGTAGTAAAGTACAGGGCATTATTCAGCCATGACCAATACCTACATAACTTAGGATTATTTATTACTACATGATGAATGTAAGGTGTACAGAAAGCTATAAGTAAAGCTATATTATTATAAGGGTAGTAAGCTATAAGCTAGTCGGACGCGGCGTTCGCACGTACAAACTAATTCGCCGTATAAATTATCCTATTAATATTGTTATTTTTTCTACCGCAATAGAAACAATTACATTAAAACATTTCGTGAACGAGGGAAAGTATGATTTGTGAGCTGGGGTTTAGTATTTTAGTTTCTTTGACCAAATTAGGTAGCCCAATATCTTGACATGGCTGCGGAAAAACAGGTAAAATGTTTTATGGCATTCTTTCAGAAATTAATGTCTCAATAACATAAGAAAAAAAAACTCTAATCTTAAAAAATCTAAGAAATCTATCTAATCTAAAGTTTAGTTTTGAATTGTTAGAGTTTCTTGTCCCTCTTTGGCAAAGGCTTTCTTAGAATATCAGCTACATATCTCTCTATGTTCTATAGGTCTTGTTCAGTTCTACCAAGGTTTAAGTCTCACCTTTAATTAGTTTCCGTGTTCTTCTCTTTCCATCTCTTTTTTTTTTAAACGTTTTTCACTTTCTCTACTTGGTCTCGGCTAGGTTTCGTTCGAGTTGTCTTCACCTTTTCAAAATGGTTTCTCTCTGGTTCACAATTCGTTTCTTGAATGGTCTCTACTTCTCTTGTATATATTTTTATAGTAAATTGTAGATAAATTACTTATAAAATTAATCTGTCCCACTGTGTGTCGCGGAAAATTATATGACGATATAAATGATATGACGGGACGGTGCGCGGCGCGGCGCCGGGCGGCGGGCAGTTGTCGCACAACAATTGTCCTAATGGGCCAATTGGCGGCCACCGCGCCTGCCCCGCGTTACCGTATATCCGTACACTGCTAGCAGAAAAAACGGCGCAGACATTAATAAATTGCTAGCTAAAATTGTTAGTTTTTTTTTATTGATTCTTCAACAGATTTAGAATTTATGCAACACATAATAATTAATGATTCACGATCTGAAAGTTGGCAGTCTAAGTTATTAATGTTCAATCAAAAGCGGTAAAACTATAAATGTTAACCAATTAAAATACAAATTAATGATGTACCCAATTATGTCGCTGTACTTTATTTTAATGTAAATTGTAGAGTCACAATAGATATAACTACTACGTAGAGTCTTACTCTTATAACAGTATCATTTGAAGCAATTTGTTATTTATAGATAGTCTTTGAAACGTGTTAAATAAATTTGAACTTTTTTGGACATTTTATTAGAGAAGATTTATTTATTGGATAACATTATTGGATAACACACCGCTAACCTAGTCAATCAACTTCACTCTAGCGTACTAAGAAGTTGTTGACGTACCTCAAACATTTTTCCCATTGATCTTTATTACTCAATATCCTACCTACAAATAAAAAAAAAATAATTCCCTGTCCCAGTTTTTGTTGCGTGTAGTGTAGACGGACACGCGGCGTTATCAGGATGTCCCGTCTCTGGCGACCTGTAACAACGCGGTGCATCATATCACATATCAACATAATTTATTATTGGACAACACTCCGCTAACCTAGTCTAGCTTGTGGGAACAGTTGAATATCTAAATGATGTACACTGTATAACAGTTCAATTAAAGTTTTCCATATTTCTTTTGGTGCTAGAGAACTTACAGTTTACACAAAGCGCCATCTGATGGCTTTGGTTCCTTAAACTGAAAAATAGACAATATTTTTGAATTTGAGAACAAGATAATTTAATCTTATTTTGAGCTAAAAAAATAATAAAAAAATATAATATAATTCAAACCTGAGCAAGACCAAAATCCGAAACTCTTCATACCAACTCAACGCTATAATATGCAGATTATTACTTACTGCAGTAGAACTACTAGTTACATCTCACATAGTATTTTTGATTACAGCCGGGTTACTATAAAATCTGACTAAAAACTTATAAATTCATTCTGAATCAATATGTAAATTATAAACCATCGAAAAGAAGGTGGGCCGATCACCGAAACCCTTCGTAATCCATGCATATGGGTCAAGGAACAAGTCCAGGTGATGGCAGCCTACGCCCATTATTGTTCTAAGTACGTGTCCATCCATCTTGAACACATTTGCATATTAATATGAATATTACTACAAAACCAATATACAGATAATACTAGCAACCACTTCATTTTGAACTCTACCACGTTGGAATAAAGTTCAAAGTGGGGGAAAAGAGAATGGTAGCTCCAAGTAATATTTGTGCCGATGTATAAACGGGCTCATTGTCAGTTGTACAAATTTGCATCAGATACGAAAGTGAGGCTGTGTATGAACAAATAAATTATTACGTGTAATACAAGGCGGGGAAACTCGTAACTCGTAACTGACTTATATTTTTCATTTTGAGGCCTAAAGAAGAGGACGATAAGTATTTCTTTTCATTTAGTGAAAGAAATGTAGTAAGATTGACAGGATTGCAAACTATAAAATGTCTTCCCTAGTTAAAAAAAAAAACATTGACCTTATTAAAATCAACCAAGTGTTAATTATTAGGTAAATAACAAAGTTTTCGTAAAAAAAGCAGACCGAAACCGCCTTACTTCTTACCTCTCCTTAATTTTTTCTTGCGCTATGTGGACCGCGCCTCACCTGGTCGTGAATCCTTGATCTAGTCGCTTTAATTCTCATTAGAAAAACACATCGATTTTCTAATAAGAATCCTACAGCAGCAATCTTAGAGTTTCGAGTAAGCCAAAAGAGGGCGTTAGGGTTATGTTGTAAAAATTGTAATATATTTTTTATACAATAATATTATGATGATACCCAATGGTTTTTAGGAAAAAATTATTGAGAAATCAACCGTAACTTAAATTACTTTAATTAAGATGAAATTACTTTTTTGAAACCTCCGTATCTGGAAAACTGCTCGTTCGTTATTATCATGACTTATGATTCTTCTTCTAATCTAATTATAATAATAAAAAAGAAATTCGCTACATTTTTTAAAATCAGCCACTCTTAGCTGTGTTTACAAGGTAAATGTTTCAATGAACTTCAGCTCCACATCTGTCTTCACACTCTCACCATTCAAATAATTTTGAACTCAGATGATCTATGGGTTTGTGAGCATTGGGAAGAAAATAAGGCCGCGCCCACACTTACGTTTTGCAAGGCATCGATTAAGTTCTGACAGTTGCATGAGTCAGTACGCCCGCGTGCGATTGTGAGGGTCAATCCTACTCTTCCTTTTTTAATTCAAAAGTGGTTTAGTGGTTGAATGGCCTCTAAATCTATTGATTTGTAAGAGGTTCGATTGTTATGAAATAGGCTTTCCAATCCTTTGTTGTTGCTTGAAAATCGGTAACTAAAATTATTTATTGAAGTTCTATTTTTTCAACGTCGAACTTGGTGTTTCCAATTTTGATTACCACTATATAACTAGTATGCAGAGGATTTTGACGTTTTCTAAAAAGTTTTTGCCTGCCCACAGTGGATTTGCACTATGCTACGGCAGCAGTTTATTTACCTATATGGGAGAAAAATTTGTCTGTGTGTTCATTTAGGGTAATATTTTTTTTTTCAGCGGTCTATGCCTCAAGAGATTTACAAACTTTCGCGCTTAAAATCTTTTTCTTTTTTTTTTCTTTGTAAGTACATATTATTATCTACTTATAGCAAGTGAAACCACACGGTAAAGCTAACAAACAATAGAACACGTGGTCCTCACTTATCGATTGAAGACTTGTCCTCCGACATGCGGGCCGACCTTTATGATGGCCGACATAAAAAAAGATAATGTCCAAGTACGCAGTTAACTCAGTCAATAACTAAACTATAAGTTTTTGTAATAGTATTTAAAAAATTAGCTTCAGAGGACTTGTGGTCGAAATTAGCCAATAATATTCGTCAAAATTTTAACTTTCAAATTTATACAATCTTTTGCCTTAGTTTATAAAAAAATAAAATGCTTAAACATTCTGACAGAGAAACAAAATATAAATTTTGTACTAAATGCACGATAGTGTGAGTTAATCTTCGGTGGTGTCGGTTATTAATTATTATTGCTTTTATTAATTTTATGCAAGTACGTCTAAGTATTTCCAAAAAATACTTTGCTGCACTGCCACCAATCTTTATCTGTGTCACAGTTCACACAATTCTCATAATTATTAGAATCCCAATTTCTGTTAATTCCTACTTAGCTTATATATAACAATACTGCGACGATTTTTATATCAAACAAATAGTCGAACAGATAAAAAACGTCGCAAATATTCCCACGACATCAACAGATGTCCACGAAGAAGACCCTGAGAAATCCTCACCTATGACCCCTGCCCAGGTCTGGACCGTTAAAAAAATAAATTACAGTACCTACATGAATGGGGCTTTGTTTGTCATAAAAAGCCCGGAGTTACTTACAGTTTTTTAGCTGAGGGGTAGCAACAAAAACGTTACCCCACGGCAGTTTTTTAAGACGGGGCCGGTGGAATATGCATATTATTGCAAATTGATTTTCGGTCAGTGTTCTCACGATTGAACATCTGCTAGTAACGTTAGTATACATTGTATTTTGCATGATCTTGGTGAGAAATCCTGATGAGATTGAGTTCTGAAAAGAACATATTGGATACTCATTGAAAAAAGGTTTAAACCTTCTGATATTGACGAAATTATGCTGCTAACGCCTAGCGGTTGATAGATAAGGGTAGAAAAGTTGCCTAAGCGTTCCCTTACCTTGGTGGGAGTCCGGTCCCTTTTGAGGTAGACTGGCCAGTCGTGGAGGGTATCCCGTGTTTGTTAGATCCGGTTTATCCCTCCTTTATACGGCTGAAGGCGAACCGCAGGTGGTTTTAGTGAGTAGGAGTCTCACATACCCCCGGGGTGCTGAGCACATACCCAACCCGGGGGACCCATGATGAGTTTCCCCTGCGCATCAAAAAAAAAAGGGTAGAAAGTTAGGACAAAAAAATTGTGACAGAAACATTGTCTGGTAAAAAGGTCCATTGATTGCTACTTATTATGAAATTCAAATAAAATTATAGTTTCACCCATATTATTTGTTTACAATTTTCTAATAATGATAATGAAGTAATCAAGTAATAAAATAATTAACTACAATAAAGAAAAACCCAAACAATACTTAGCAGTCTATCTCGAACCTAACCTACATTGTTCAAACAGACTGACCAACGAATAGGTTTTTTATGAATATAATTTAACATATTCTGAATAGGTCATTCGATCGCTGTGGTCGTGTTACGTATTGTTGGTAAAAAATAAAAGATTTTTATACGCAGATGGCTTACTTTTTATAGGCTATAGAATGAGCGAGTACCGTTATAGGTACTGTACTTGATCGATGTGACGGCAGATGCTTCGGTATTAGAATATTGAAAAACTTTGTGTAGAGCTGGACACAATAATTATGTTGGTATTTGTAGCTAAACGCAAGAATTAATTTTTAAAACGGTAAAAAACACTGAAATAATAAAATATAGGTAACACTTTACATTTTATAAATAAAAATAAAAATTAGAAACCTTGAGACCTAAACTATCCTATTCCTATATCCTTTGAATTCTGACACAAGTTTCATTGCGGGAAAATCTTCGTTTACGCGCGATAAGCGAACTTTGGCGCAAAGGACAGTGATAATATGTATAATATTGGACTATTGAATAATTGTTGAATGATTTAATTGATTGAATCGAAAGATAAATGCATAGGTATACTTAGCAGTGGTCAGCGACTATAGACTCTTGGGCAGTGATAAAATCAAAGATTGGTCATAATATGCTGATTTAGGAAACCCGTATGAGATCACTCTTATCTTTTATAAATTATTAATATTCATAGCTTTACTTGGAAGATAATTACACGCATATTGTTCAAGGAAATTTTAATATACTTAGGTGAATAATTTAAAACAACACTTCCTTATTGGTCAGGAGCCCTAGAACAATTTTTTTTGTGATTACTAAATACTAACAAGCTAATTTTTTGTGAGTAGCTACATTTTGATAAGACGAACAACATTTTTACTTGAAAGTGTATTTGAAAGTGGTAGCTAACAGAGATAGAAAGGATTTCATACTTTGACTTGATGGTCCTAAAATATGGATTGTTTTATTATAATTATAAGTTATGTATTGGGCACTGGCCGATAAGCCACGGTGCAATTTAACTTGGTTGTTATACCTGCATATTTTTTTATTTGGATTACAATATATTATAATATTATGCTTAACTTACTTCTACAGCTTTTACTATGTAAGACCATTGAGCATACACCGCACTATAAATTCAAGTTATCAACAATTTTTGACCGACTTCTAAAAAAGAGGAGGTAATACGTTCGGTTGTACCTACGTATTTTTTTTATAATAAAAAATACCAAAACTAACTAATATACGGAGAACACAAAAACTGTAAGGATTTTTGCACATGTTCAAAGGTCTTGGACATGAGTAAATAGAAGACCATAGCTGACTATGATAGACATATTTTTTGTGCAAACCCCATTTTAATCCAACTCTATAAGAATTGTTAAAAAGTGGACAAAAGGACGGTCCATGCGGAACACGCTGCTACAGCGAACCTTAAAGGATTACGGCTATCCCTTTATCTATTACATGCTTTTTAGGGTTCCGTGAAACGTAAAAAGCAGAATTACTAAAATATTAGTGTATAATGATATCAAATTAGTATTAGTTCTAATTTTTATTGTGACCATATTTTTCTTATTTTTAATGTACATAGATATTTTTTATTCCTCTCCATTAGTGATATCATTTAAATTTTATAAAATGAAATATATAATATTATTTTAAGTAAAAGTTTAACTTTTAAGAAAGATTTGATAAGAACTTTAAGTAGAGCAAAACTTGCACAATGTTAGCTCCAAGTTGTTTTCCAACAAAAAGAGAAATTAGAAACTGAACCCATTACAGACCCAAGCCAGCACAACCTTGACCATTTTCAAGACACCTGGTTGCAATTTTTTTACCATTTTATCAAAGAAAAAAGTCGGACTTCGCTCGCGGTGTCAGCCATAGAAGTGTAGTCGATTCGATCCGTTCGGAAGCCAAGAGATAAATAAAGTTCTTTTATTATAGCATCTGCCCGTAAAGAGGTTTTATTGTGTTAAAATTTAGCTTCTGTGTTGATTTTAAAGATTTTTAATGTAGTGACAACAGAGAGAAATTAAAAAATACAATTAAAGAATACAAGATTCCTGCCATTTTTATCAAAATACATGAGTGTTCTAGTAAAGTTTTTAGATATTTTATTATACTAAAAGTTTTAGTAACTACTGTTACCCACTTGGTATTTAAAATACTTAGTATCTGTGAAGAACGTCTCAACTCTACGGTGGGTAAAAGAAGAGACTTTTAGGTCTCTTTTAGCAAAATGTTACGCTTGATATTTCAATAATTTCATGATGACTCCACAGTTACACAAATCTGACACCTGGCTATTAAATTTGAAAGTCATTATGAGACGCACTTAACATTCAGACCCCACCGGCCAACCCTGACCCTCGCGAATAAAAAATGTCACCCCCAGTTTTTTTAACCCTTTGCATACCCTGTGTCGGTACAGTATTACAAGTCAAATTTAAATAATTTATGTGCTCGGTCCATGGTCCCGCATCTGCCTGAGGTACTTAAAATTATTTTTATCATTATTATTATTATTTTGCATAATATTAAGATGGTTCCAGACAGCTTAAATATTTCAGTAGTCGCTTATTTTCCTTTTCCTCGGTTAAAACAGTTTTAAGTCAATTCAAACTAATACCAAAACAACATAATTTATTTTGTTTCCAAATCGTGCAATAGTACATTACGCACCTAGGGCAGAAAAATAAGAAATGTCTCAGATCACATGTAATTGTGGGCCGAGGCGAAGCCGAGGTCAACAAATATGTGATCTGAGGCTTTCTTATTTACTGCCCATGGTGCGTATACTATTTTTCTCATCGACGGAGGCGGAAAACGGCAACATCGGTTCAATCGTCATCAAGCGCAGCGGGAAGAAAGTTGACGTTTTCCGCCCGGAGGTGAGAAAAAAAATTTCTGTATGGCAATGGTTATACTTGAGAAGCTTTTCCAGTATATTTTTATTACCATACCTACTTCTAAATATATATTTACACAGAAGAATCTGCAGGATACTCTTAAGAGACATATTATTATCATATTATACTTACTTACATTAAAATAAAAAATATTGAAGAAATAGAAGCTGAAAATCTTATGCAATAAAAAAATTGCAGTCGATTACTCCACATTCAATCAGTACACGTCATTGTTCTGAAAGAAACAATACAATAATTATAATATTGTGAACTATGGTCGACGGCCAATCGACACCGAGTGAAAGGATGAACCATTGTTGGTTGTCGTCTAAAGATCGTGTCATTCTCAGTCACTGACGAAACATACCGACGGTTAATAATTTTATTACTAATTTTGCACAATAGCTAAAAATGGGCAAAGATTTTTGGAAGTTACATGATTTAGAATCATAATATTTGTTGTATTGCGCCTAAAAATAAAACTCATAACAGAAACTCAACATCTCAAGGATTCTTTTTATACATAATTGTCAAAGTAGAGCAAAAAGATAACTAAGTATTTTTACAAAAAAAAAGTGAGTTGCCGTTCTAATATTTCCCTCTCGCTAAATAATCTGTAATCTACCGCTACTACTTTTTACTTACAAAAACTCAAACTACCGTGGCTATATAAATCTGGTTAAATGAAAATTACCCGGTTGTCTCGGGGCCCAGTTAGTTGATAATGGCCTCACTTTTTTATTGTTTCACCCCTTTAATAATTTTTTGTTCATCAGTAGCTCTACTTAGTTTTTTTTTTACATTGACAGGATTTTTGTCGTGTTGTTTTTGTAAACTGTTTTTATGCGGTAATGAATATGCGGGTATATGCAACTGTAAATTAAATTAATAACTGCCTTTTTTGCTGTCGGAAAGAGAAAAAGAGATAGTGATGTGATTTTTTATTGTGTTAATGCTTCTATGTGTTTCATTACAGTACCTACTAGTTTTTTTTATTAAAGTTCAGCTTTACAATACAGGGGTACTGTCAAGCAGAGCTGTAACTACAAAAAAGTCTTGCTTAAAAATTACATTTCGTGTTTATATGGTTTATATATATTAAAATTTTTGCGATAATTGTTGCAATTATACCAAAAAATCTACCAAAAATTATATTTTGTAATACCTAAGTCTATACTTACAACAAATGTAATATTATTATTGACAATAAAACTTTCTCAGGGTTCCTATCAATTGATTTTACAGACACATAGTCTGGTCAGACATAAAAAATGGAATCAGAACCAACAATACCCATGTATCTACCCACAGATCTACTTTTCAATAGGACTGCGTGAGAAAACTAAAAAAACTCACTCGCATATAAAAAACGCACTTACAAAAATTATTAAACCCCCGAAGATGTCTCTACGACACACCTTGTATCGGTGATTCTTAAAAAATGTGCATATGTTTTTACAAACACGCTCAGGATGTGAAAAAACATGGGGGTAGCATTAGACGCGGACAGCGGCTTTCAAACTGTGCGTCTGTAGGTCACGGTCATATATTAATATTTTTTACGATGGTATGAAAATAAAGTAAAACTACATAATTTATTTTCGTTGAAAATAACGAAAACCTATCGATAATAATTAAAAAAATATTTTATTAATTAAGTACTTTGAAATTATAATATTTTTTTTAGCAATGCCAAAGCTTGAATTTTAAATGTAAGTATTAATAATAATTATTAATTACGATCAGAAATAGATCACAGAATCAGAAATAAATCAGAATTAGAATTCAAAAAATCCATATCCATACTAATATTATAAATGCGAAAGTGTGTCTGTCTGTCTCTGTCTGTTACCTCTTCACGGCCAAACCACTGTACCGATTTTGCTGAAACTTGGTATGGGGATACTTTGAGTCCTGGTAAAGGACATAGGCTACTTTTTAACCCAGAAAAAATGTACGGTTCCCGCGTGATAATCGAGTTTTGGCGCAACGGAGTTGCGGGCATCACCTAGTAATAAATAAGTGGCTCGTATCAAATCAGGTTCCACAGAATACGGTACTGGGCCTGTAAGCAAGTGTCAAAACGCTAACGCTAACGATAACGTTACAAAATGTATAGGATTTGACATTAGTATTCGCTAGCGAAGCGATGACTTAATATTATGTCAAATCGCATACATTTTGTAACGTTAGATTTAGCGTTAGCGTCAGCGTTTTGACACTTGTCTACAGGCCCAGGTATCCTATACCGTGATCATAGGCTGAGTGGAATCCTTTTCGGTATGTTCGCAAATCGCATCGCACTGCCTTACACTACTACGACCTAGTTTATCAAGGTTAATTTTTTTTTTTATGTCATTATTATTATGTTGTTTGAGTTTGAATTGAGTTTGAGTTTGATTAAATCCATTATCGTTGATTAAATCACCATTCATGGATCATATTTTGGCATCTCAGAACAGGAAAATAAGTTTGGCATAGTATTTTGTTATTGTGTTAACAAAATTATATCTATATTGAACCCGTACAAATCCAATGTTTAACTTTCTATTAAAGAAGTTCTTGTGAAAGTTTGAAGATCACTGACTAAATCAAATAAGTAGTTCCGGTAGTTAAAGCGTCTATTTGACGATCTCTCGCTATGAACTGTATTATCCCACTACACCTGGCATGCACTAATTGCTTCAAATAAGAAAAAAAAGGAAATTTTGCAAAAAAGCCTACAGAGAATTTTAACGCTTTTTTTAATGAACATGAATCCTCCTTTGCTACTTTCCTCTTAACCCTATCCCAAAATTTAAAACGTCGAACCTCAACCTTTTTTTATGATTACTTACACCAAAAAAAAAAAGGTTTGAATGAAAAAAAACTCGTAAAATAATAAAAAATGCCGTAAATTAATAACATAATTACTAGAACAATACACATAAATCTATCACATTAGTATCACATTGTCAACTCATACAGCACCGTAGCTTCCTGCCGACGTTCCCACAGACATCCGTGTGTTTTTTAACTTTTTTTTCTTTGTTGAGATTAAAATTAACGGTAAAAATCTCCCCTACGGATAGTTTAATTTATTTCTTTGAAGATGCGGTCCTTCTTTGTTTGGGATGATAAAAAAATTGCATGCGATACTTCACTCACAGTTTTTCATTGTTGGCTTTTATAGATGAGGTGCGTTATAGATAGATGGTTCTAGAACTAAATAAGATAAAAAAAAAAAAACTAGACGGAGATTTTAGTATCAAATGATCAAAAAGTTGCACTAAGTTAACTTTAATAGTCTATCAACCAAAATATGGGCCATATTAAGATAATTTATAATAATATTTTGTTAATAATAAGAAGATTAGTGGCTATGACACCTACATTATGTAGGTTATAATTATCTTAAAAGGTTTGAGTCTAATACATTTTACTCTTTGTTAATAAAAATTGGTACTTAATTTAAATAACTCAGTACATAATTTATTATGATTTTAGATTTGAACCTATGTTAGTACCTCGTATATCTACTCGTCTATTCGTAGATTTCACATTAACGACTTCATAAAAACGTTTTTTTTCGGTTGTTTTTCTTCATCTAGCAGAAGTGCATAATGTATGCAAAGATAACGTGCATAAATCAGAACGTAATTATTTTTTGCGACAACCGTGTTACGAGACTTTGTTTTCGCAAACAATGACGCGACCAAAAAATAACACAAAAAATCCCCAAAATCAAACCCCAGAGAGTTCTTCAAATTAAACCCTCATTAGAAATTTTCGTAAAAAAACGGCCACTAACGTGAGAATATTAAATCGTAAAAAGTGCGCGACCGTTGCATTTCATTTGCATATTTTTTCGAAATTCAAAATTCAAATTCGTATTTTTTTATCGCCTGCCAGCGAGACCCCGACACCGTGTAATTATGAAAAAAGTTTGGCTGCCGGTCCACGGCGTACCTTTTATCTGTCAGTCAGGTAAAGTGCTTAAGTGTCGGATACAACAATGGAGTCCGGATTTCCTCTCTCTAATACAAGAGCCGACCTTTGGATCACGTGCAGATTTTGAATACTAAACCAATTTTCCGTAGGCGTGATCGATTCCGGAGATAGTTTCGATTGCCCTTGTGAATCAATTCGATCCTAAGATTATGTTATCGATCGGATATACGATTATGATTTTATTGTGCAATGGTTAAACATCATCAAACAAATAGATTTCTCTATTGTTAAGTTTTAAAAATAATCGGCCAAGTGCGAGTCGGACTCGCGCACGAAGGGTTCCGTACCATTATAGAGCAAAATTAGACCAAAAATTATGTTTTTTGTATGGGAGCCCCCCTTAATTTTTTATTTTATTTTAATATTATTATTAAATATTAAAGTACAAGTAAAATCAAGGATTTTGTGAAAAATTCAAGGGCGTACCTGTTGCTATTATTGATATAGAGCAAAAACGGCCAAAAAAATCACGTTGGTTGTATGGGAGCCCCCCTTAAATATTAATTTTATTTTGCTTTTAGTATTTGTTTTTAAAGCGGCAACGGATGTACACAATCTGTGAAAATTTCAACTCTGTAGTTATTACCGTTCTTGAGTTACAGCCTGGAGACAGATAGACGGACAGACGGACATACGGACAGACATCAAAGTCTCATGAATAGGGTCCCGTTTTCACCCTTTGGGTACGGACCCCGAAAAATCACGCATTTTCACCTGATACCATTAAAACATTTTTAACATAGTAAGTAGGTACCTACATTTACAAATTAATAATACTGAAAAAGCAAATTCAACTTTCAATCCAAAGAAACCCTTAAAAGTAAAAAAGGCTCAGTTACAAACTTTTTAATAAAAAAGTTATTATAACAAAAGTAAGAGATTATGTGCTATTATGCAACATGTCCCTATTTCACAATCGTCGCAAGGTGGTCCGACAGATTTGCGGTCTGGCAATCTGTCATTTGCGTCATTAAGCCACAGAACAGCGCTATCCTTTAAATTTATATGGGTGCAAAAACAACAATGTCCGGTATTCATTTGGACTGTGGCCAGTCGAGAAAAAATGACATTGTTTGTTTTTCAATACCTAATCTTTGTTTCAGTGACAAAGACACTGTTGTGACAAGTGCTTGTGGTCATCAAAGATTTATGGCGTGACGACAAGTGTTATTTGTAAAGATTTTGACATTTTGGGCTTTTCATTTACAGTAGTAAGTACTTTACTCAGCGGGTTACTTTGTACAACAAAACGGTCAATAAAGATTTTTGTCAGTGATCCTTTTTTGTAGGCATTTGTAAACAGCTACTTTTACTTATGACACTGAAGCAAAAAGATCATTCTTCTTTACAATTTTAACCTTTTGCCTAAATAAGGTACCAAAGCAATACTTTGCAGGTACCCGTCATGATGTTTGGCACGGCTGGTGGTTGACCGCAGCGCGTGAGTGGTCACGGCACCTGACTCCGTGTCAACTGGGGAATTACTGAGATCGTGTTACTAACAATATAAGTACATAAATACACTTGAAGTTTTGATGAACTTTACAAAATATATTTCCTTCTTATAACTCTTAAGAGATGTTTGAAAATAGGAAAAGAAAGTAGAGATGAAATATGAAATAAATTCGTTTTAATAAAGTAACATCCAAGCGATTTTTGTTGTTGCCGAATGCCGACTTCAAAACTATATTGAGAATACAGAACCCTAAAAATGAAACTATGAAAAGGCTTGGCTTGAAAATACTTTAATAATACATATATCTTTCCACACCACTTGTAATGTATTGATGTCTCTACATAGTTATCTATCATTTCTATAGAGATTGAACTTTGATATCGTATAATCCCTTTAACACTTCTAGAATCTAGACATAATACACCATCAACTTAT
Source organism: Plebejus argus (assembly GCA_905404155.3). NCBI lineage: Eukaryota > Metazoa > Arthropoda > Insecta > Lepidoptera > Lycaenidae > Plebejus > Plebejus argus. The sequence goes on from FR989943.1 coordinate 9,639,037, forward strand.
TCTCTACAGTACATCACCGCAACAAGCAATACCGTTGTCGTGCTGCAGTTGACGCCTACCTATTTGTTTAATGATTGCCACAACCAAATTAACTATAAAATTGCTATAACACTTCCGTATTTGACAACAAGATGAAGTCGTTAGGTCTTGTACCCCGCCTAGGTAGTAAAGGAGAGTATGAAGTGTAACACTTTGTTTTTTCTTTGGGTGGCAGACTCCCATATCCAAATACACGGACTACTCATCTTACTTGAGTTGTTTAAACTTATTTTATCATACGATAAGTAATATAGAACAACGCAATAATTATAATAGAAAAAAAATTCAAAAGTATGACATCTTGACTAACTAAAACTAGATTGAGATAGGCTTTTAAAAATAACACAGTTCTCGGTACAAACAATTGTATAAACGAGATAAAACAAACATGGGCAAAAATCTCATAGATGTTGTTGATGTACATCAAAAACTCATTTTCTCAGTTTATTTAATAAATATGTAACAAATATTCGACTATAGTTCGTAAAAACAAAGCAAAAATCTATTTTGAATTATATTATTGCTTAAATATTTTTAATGACTTATGAGAAGTTTTCATGGAAAATATAGTAGGTAAGTACGAATTTGTAATGATAAGATAGGAAATATATTAATTGTAAAATACCTTGATTCATGTTCTTTATCATTAGCTATTTTACCGCAGATCTTCTCTTTACAAACTCTATGACATAAACCCCTGTACCGTCCGTGAATGGTCAAAATATTATGATCGTCTATCGCTACGTGGCGTACTGGTGCGGTTTCCCCACGAGTCGTGAGAACATCTTGCAGGGTTTCACCATACCTAAATGTTAGCTCCTATTAAGTGGTTAGTGTTTTATAAGTATTAACACTGCGGTGGTGTAGTGAAAGTTTGTTGTGGGTTCGATGATGTTATTAGTAGTTTTGCTGGAAAAATAGAAATTAAAAACTAATAAGTTTTTTAATTATGCGCATCACAATATATTGCAGTAGATAATACATCGACTTATTAAACTATAAAGAAGAGAAATGTTATTATACCTACATGAAGTTAATATTTTCAAGGCACAGCAAAAGAGACGACTATACGCGCGTACCTACACGTTAGTTAAAGTTACGTACGAAAATATGTTTTTAGGAAAGTTCTGAATAAATATAAAAAATGTATACTGCGTGACTGGTGAGACATGTTCAATACTCGAGGACGTGATATTTGGCTATTATATTAGTTGGAAAAAAATAATATAAAAAATAATATCAATTGATCACTGAGTAAATGTAGCTTAAAGTTAAATAATTATTTACCCAACGCATGGACACCGCACGCAGGAAGGGTAGTTGCGTGGTGTTTCTTTGGTAGCGCACGCCTCTGCACCGGCCGCATAGTATGCCTACTTGCCTAGCCGCGTAATTTACTTAGTATCCATGATTCATTTATTTTTGGGAAATTCGGAAAAAAATTAAGAACCTAATTTTATTACATAATTATAACGAGAATCGAGTACAGAGTACTCTCCATAAGTATCGGTAATGTCTCACCAGTCATGTTGTATTTATCACCTTATTTTTACAACTATCATTATATTAAAGTTTTTACCTAGTGAGGTAGGTACTTATATAACAAAAATCAAAATACCATAAAATGGCGTCAAATTGCGCGTCACAATATCTCCGGTAATCAAGATATAAGGCTTAGCTGGTCGCGGTCACCGTATCCCTAATTAAATAGCACTTATCATTACGTGACTAAACAGTCCGTTGATAGCGCTGTTTGCCCACCAAATCTTTATGATGAATTTGAGATTGTAACATTCTTTTACATTTCAGTGTGAAAGATTTAGCTCAAATATTATTATTTAAAGACTTGTATTTTTCGAATTCCATACTTATTATGGACTAAATATAATATCCATACTAATATTATAAATGCGAAAGTGTGGCTGTCTGTCTCTCTGTCTGTCTGTTTGTCTGCCTGTCTGTTACCTCTTCACGCTCAAACTGCAGAACCGATTTTGCTGAAATTTGGCATGGAGATACTTTGAGTCCCGGGAAAGGACATAGGATACTTTTTGTCCCGCGAAAATGTATGGTTCCCGCGCGATAAACGAGTTTTGGCGCAACGGAGTTGCGGGAGTCATCTAGTCTAGTCTATTATAAATGCGAAAGTGTGTCTGTCTGTCTGTCTGTTAATTCTTCGGGCAAAAAGCGCTCCGCTGATTTTTCTGAAATTCGGTATAGATATACCTGAGTCCTGCGTAAAGGATATAACTGAATAGGACGTTTCTTTCCGGGAAAATTTGTCTTCTAGTATTTATTATAATAAAGTTTCTATTTCTTTCTTAATAGCTCCAAAACTATATTTTTTTATGAAAACTTTTTGTCTATTGCCTTTGGAAACCATTTATTTATTTACCTACATAAGATTTATAATTTGAGAGCCTTATAACTTAATAGAAAATCTTCTTAAAATATTCTCTTCTATCTTTTGTAGAAAATATGATGTTAATATCTGTTTCTGAAACAACAATTATGTTTCCACATGGACGTTTAAGCGCTATGAGGCAGCTCGGGCTGTTGCAAGACAATTTAGCTGTAATCACGTCTAGCCTCTTTCAGGTTTAGTTTTAATTTCAATTTACTCTGTGTCCAGACACCAGACACGACTGGGATTAGGATGAGTTCTCACTGTTAGATTTTTTAATAAATAATAATATTATAGATGCCAAAGTGCGCCTTACATCTTATGTACTGTACTATTTATCCCGAGAAACGATAAAAAATAATATATTATAATTATTATAGGATAGTTTTGATCGTGAAATGTACACGACGATAAACGAATTTCTAGCTTCAAACTATTGTCAAAACGAAAAGGATTTGTTGGAATGAAAGGATTGTAATTTCTTTACCATAGAATATAGTCAAATTTTAATGTTATTTGAATCAAATACGTAGGCAGTTATAGTAAAGTAGTTGCCAGCCCATCTGTAATTCACTTCACTTTTTAATGTTTATTATTTTACTTCACGGATCTGATGCTGAAATCTAACAAAGCCGGTAACTGTATTAATGTGTATAAGCGTTAATCCATATCCATACTAATATTATAAATGCGAAAGTGTCTGTCTGTCTGTCCGTCTGTCTGTCTGTTACCTCTTCACGCTCAAACCAATTTTTCTGAAATTTGGCATAGAGATACCTACTTTGAAAAGACATAGGAATTAGGATTGATTTTATCCTGAAAAAATGTACGGTTCCCGCGCGATAAATGAATTTTGGTGCAACGGAGTTGCAGGCGTCATCTAGTATCTCATATACCTCGTGTATAACCCGCCTAATATTAAAATCTCAGTAAGGATGGACGCAATTAGCCTGTGGTTGCACTTGCAACACTCGCCTGCCCTTTGCTTACACCACTTACATCACGATGATTGGTGGGTACAGCAAATTGTCCCAGCATTAGTGATAGATAGATTTATCTATTAACAGTTTCAATAATCAGTTTAAAATATTTTAAAATCGATTTTAAAACTGTTTCAAAATTTAAATATTAATTTTGTGGACTGTGCAGTGTTCAGAAATAAATAAAATTATATCTAAGCAGTCCAGTCGAAACCAGCTGATGTTACTACTTGACTTATAGCATAAATCACAGAGTAGAATATAAGTGACTTAGAGAAAGTAGATAATATCAGGCAATGGTAGAGAGTATAGAGTACATGAAATGGGTAGTTCAGGAAAATGCAGGCCCAACTTGAGTATCAGCTGGAAAAAAGTTAATCGTCATTTATCCGTTCCGGGTTAAGCCAGTAAAAATAGAGAAAGAGAGCTTGCGTAGCACTCACATGGACATTAGAGCATTTTGCGTTGATACAAACAACAAAATCATCGTAAAAGTACTAAATGTAGATAAACTACTACATAGCTTGTCTTTCTTGTTATTATAAGCAGGTACTTCAACTTATAGTATGCAAGGTAGGTACTACACAAGGTAGGTTGTAGATTTGAGTGATCACTGAACAGCAACACAAATAACCTGTCCAATTCCGTATGTTTATCGCGTCATTGTTTTGTAATTGGTATTGTGGAGCGTATACATAATGCATTAATCTAGTATGCATTTGGCACACGGTTAGCCAGGCCAAACCCGCCGTGTAGTCAGGCCGCCATACAGCTAAGCGGCTATACAGCCAGGCGGCGGACACAAGTTAGACCATGCTGTGCCTGTGCTGTTACGCCCCATCCAGGGGATATTCACATACCACGGATTTTTGTAGATAATATAGCTGTCCAAAATTTCTTAAGACTAGTAAAAAATAGCTGTATTATTAATATTTTGCAAAGATAATTTATGTTTGTATTAATTGGCAATCAGTAAAATGTATCTTCTATAACTTATGTTTGATGACTTAGGGCAGATTTTTCAATCGTCAGATAAACTTTACCATTGGAATAAATTTGGCATTTTGACAGATTTTACATGAAAAAAATGTCAAAGTGTCATATTAATTCTTTAGGTAAAATTTATCCGACGATTGAAAAATCGGACCTTAGCCTGCTAGCAAGAAAACTTAACCTGACTTTTGTGAAGCAACGACTAGAAATCTTTCGCTTCGCCAATCAATTTAAAAATGGATCGTGAGATTCATGTACTTATTATGAAACTTGGTGAAATAATTGATATTTTAATGAAAAGAAGATAAGATTCTTAAAAAATAACCAAAAAGGTAGAACTTGGATCTTAACCATTTCGATTCTATTACAAACACTTTTTTAATCCACCATGCAAGTTGCAACTTCTAAGCAATAACCCGACCATTGTGCACACACCCCGCGACGACAATTATTCATCTAGCCAGGTTACAGTATTTAGTTTACAAGCGACGGCGATTTATGTAGCAACACGTAACCCCTGTGTGGGCCCCCGTTATTTGTCGCTTGGAACACAGCGGCTACCATTTATCACGCTATGTAAAGCGTCCTGCATCGTAAACCTGCCTCTATAGAGACATCAGATGCAACTTGCAATAATATTTGCCCTAATAAAATTAATGGACTGTATCAAGTCAAAATCTGTCATGATCTGTAGTCTCAACTTTCAATTCAAAGTCTGCCACAAGTCACAACTTAAAACCTGTCTCAACTTTCAACTCAAAATCTGTCTCGACTCTTAACTCAGTCAGTCTCAACTTAAAAAAGTTAATATGCACAAAATAATTAAAATTGACACCTACATGAAATCGCGTTGCTTTAAGTTCTTCAGTCATCGTCTCTTGCTGAGAATCCATACTTACTTAATGGTATACACGCGAAAGTGTGTCTGTATGACTGTTACCTTTTCACGCCCAAACCGTTTTACCAATTTTGCTGAAATTTGGCATGGACACACTTTTATCCCGGAAAAACAATCGGTTTCCGCGCGATAAACTAATTTTGGCCGTCATCTGGTAAATAATAAGACAAAAGCGTCAACATTTCAATTTCGCTAAACGAAACTCATAACCCAGTACATAAACATTGGGGACAAAACAAGTAATATATCAGTAGCGCTAATGATCGGCCGTCATAATGTGCGCTCGCTCGCCCGTGAAGCGATGCTTATTAATGATCAGCCCAGATTACGAGACTGGGGCTATAATCAAATCTTAGAATAAAACCGATGGACAAACATATAGACAAAATTTTTGTGATTTGCGAGATATATTGCGACACATATAAGTAACTATTATTTGTGAGACATAATAGGCACAATAGACATAACTACTAGGTTTCCGAGGCTTTTTGACATGAGTTAGGGCCTTTTTCACCACTTCCTGATAAGTGACGAATAGGCTATCCACTAATTAAATTGACTGATTAAGTATGGAGAATCTGTCAAAAAAGTTATAAATAGCCTATTGGGAACTTTATCAGAAAGTGGTCAAACAGGCCTTTAATCTTTTCGCTTTAATGGTTAACTTTGTGACGTTAGCCAATCATAAGCGATAGAAAACATAAACTCGTGTTAAAAAAACTCAGAAATTAGTCATTATTAATAATTATACTTATTACGAAAATATTATGTTCTCACTACAATTTTAGAAATTACTGCAGAGGTTCCATGTTAGTCTGTGGATATTTTTTGTTAATAGAATGCGCAGTTTAAAAGCGTGCGAAAAAAATCAATGATTTATTGAAATATCGCATAAGTGACATTTATTTTCGAGTGCCTTTATTTCGGACAATCGGAACATGCGACAGTAATCCGACTTTCGAGTTTGGAACGTGCAAAAACCACCAAAAAATCACGAACGCCTCATTACATTCGCATTTAACGCCAAAACGCGTTGGTGGTCTGTATTTTATAGTGTAAAATAATAATGGCACCTATGTGTTCTATAATAGTGGGGCATTTGTGGGCATTATGGTCGGTGGCGAGGCCTGGGTGGTCGGATTATACGGGATTAAGCACATCGACACGTGTGGACGCGATTGTACAAGCCGGTGATAAGGTGTACACTTGTGCAGATAAAGCGTTGTTAAGATCACTTGAATTTTAAGGACTATCCATACTATACTAATATTATAAATGCGAACGTCAGTCTGTTACCTCTTCACGCCCAAACTGCTGAACCGATTTTGCTGAAAATATATAAACGAATTTTGGCGTAACGGAGTTGTGGGCGTCATCTAGTTCCTTATATAAAAAAAGGATTTTCAATTTATATACTTTGTTATACTGTAATGTTATGTAAATTAATAATTATTTTCGTTGCTGTTTGTGATGATAATGATTTGATTTTCCTTACTACTTTACGACAAAATATGCCTGCTACGTCTCTATCTCAGTGCCTGTAGACAAGTGGCGAAACGCTAACGCTAAAGCTAACTCTAACGTTACAAAATGCATGCGATTTGACATAAGTCATCGCTTCGCTAGCGAATACTAATGTCAAATCGCATACGTTTTGTAACGCTAGAGTTAGCGTTAGCGTTAGCGTTTCGCCACTTGTCTACAGGCAATAAGTGATAGTATTCTCGGGAGTCGGGTGTAATATAAAATCATATTATGACAATGAATTTTTATTTCAAAATAATATATTAAGCATAAATTATTGTATGTTTGTGTACTCAGCTGCAAATAATAATAACTCAAATTATTGTAAGCATAAGTATTGGTTTACTAAGTCCATGCTCCAAAATATTAAAAGGCTAAAGTAGGAGGTATCATTTAAAAGTTTCTGAGTAACTATTTTTGTTAAAATTCGGATTCTAATTTAATAAAATAAAATTTATTTAATGTATGACGTAGGTAGTCTAATGATATTGTATGTCTGTCTGTCCTTCTCTCCTGTGTGTGTCTGCCCTCTAAGACTATAAGAATATCGCAGAACCAATTTTACTGTTTGGCATGGAGATACTTTGAGTACCCGGGAAAGGATATTATTTATCCCGAAAAATGTACGGTTCCCACGCGATAAACGAATTTTGGCGCAACGGAGTTGCGGGCATCATCTAGTATGCAATAAATGTATTGTTACGGACCGCGGTATAGCCACGGAGCCCACGATACATTAATTTGTTTATTTTAGCGATTTCATTTTTTTACTACTCTGAAATAAATCTTTTAGAAAAATAACGAAAGACCGAAAGAATTTCATGCTTGAAGACTACAATGGAGCGCAAACCGCCTACAAATAATTTCGCTACTGTTTGGCGTTAACATGATTATTTTTTTAACTTTACAAACTTTAACTATCACGTATTACTAGATATCACTCCTTATTTTCTATAAAATAAGGTTCGTTTTGCGTCAAAAGTTACTTCAATAGAATCAGTCGAATGTTTGTATTCTTGGGGAGTCGTATTGAAACCATCAAACGAACCGTGAAGAATTTAGTCCGAGCCAGCACCCGTGTTTGCTTAGCGGACAGTACCTGTGTACGGTGGCCATAATATCGGTAAAATAAAGAATTAAATGCTGTCCATAAGTTCGCTTACATAGAAATTAGATCATCGCGTGGTGATCGTACATTTTGTTATGATAAAAACCCAATTTCCATAACAAAATATTATATCCTCTAGGACCAGCTAGGTCGAGACAAATGTGACGTTAAAATAACCGATTTTCATAGCACCTTTCAACCTACTCTTCTTTTATATTGTTGTCTTACCTTACGACCTCTGTGGCTCAATTGGTTGAGTGTGCTCAAGCCGGGGGTCGCGGGTTCGAATCCCGCCGACGGAACAAAGTTTTCAATGTTCCCGGGTCTGGATGTGTATTATATAAGTGTATGATATAATAAAGATCTTAACCTTTCAAGCCCCAAGCGGTCGCATGCGACCGCGATAACAAAAGAAGAACAAAAGATTTCCAAGAATCTATGATCGAGGGTTTCATATTATGTATAGTATAAAAGTATTAAATGTATTTCCGTTGTCTGGTACCTGTAGGCTGTAATACAAGTCCTTCAGGTACCTACTTAGCACGGGGTCAGACTGACGTGGTGTGAAGCGTCCATAGATATTATTATTATTATTATTATCTGTGCTATCCTATGCTGCACCGCCTGTACTGTCTTATAATTTTTACTAGGTACTACAAATTGTAAAACTCTGGCCACCCTTTTCATATAAAATTTGCACCATGTAATGGCATTAGATGTTGGCGAGATCAGACCAACACAAAAGCGTCAAATGGAATATGATCAATCTGTCGGTGCTTTTGAGGGTTTTTATGGCAACGGCGATTTGAGACGAAAATTAGATATTCTTACACGTATACAAAATTCCATGGGATTAAAATTTCATATTTATTTACATACATTTGAGAATTGCCGCCAATAGACGCTGCAGTGTTTGCATGTGGGCATTACTTAACAGAAAAAGTCTAAAGCAAAGAATTTTAAGAAGCAAAACTTGGCTACCTTGTGCCCCAAAAGCAACATATCAGAAAAATCGATTTGGAAGTCATTTTGTTTGTCTTCTGGACTCGATATATAATGAAATGTGACTGAATAGGTATTAGGTAATATGCCTATGAACATAGAGTTATATAGCAACTCTATGCCTATGAATTAAATTTTCTGTTGGAACTTGGAACTGACCAACGCGACGTAGAGAAACCTCATCACATTTCAAAGGCAAAATACGAACTTTAATACTGAAAACTATAGATAAAATATATCAATCGTGATCTATAATAATCAGTGATCTAGGCACCAGGTCCGCTAATAACTGGGTAAAAGGGCAGGCTCTTGACCCTTTTTTAATAACGGAGGTCACATCGTGCACATGACACATGTTGACAGCGCGGCCATTTGCAATTAGTTATGGAAATAACACGCGCCGGATAGTGATGGGACTAAGTCGCAGTCTGAATCTGTCGATATGCTTTGCATATTAGTAAATATTATCGACAAGATTATTTCAAATATTGCCTTCATTGCTGCCCATATAAATATCAAAATGGCTCCAGATTTGGTCAAAAACTATCCTAGAAAGATAAGTTAAACGTTGATTATAAATTGACGCATTAAGAAATGAAAATTTTGCAGATATTTTAAGTAAAGATGAGATATATTTTTATAACTTTAATTTGTTGCAACTTACCTACAATAGCTCTAATTTAGCTTATGTTTTAATGTGCACTGTGCAGTAGGCAAGGAAGGCGGCAAAGGCCCTACTTGCTAGCTTCGTCTGTGATCTTTGGTTCTTCAGCCCTTCAGAATATTATGATAAATTAAAAAACAATAACCTACTTGTAGATTATTATTGTATGAATCTAACTTTTGAGTTACTTTATGAATATGGATTTAAATATTTGTGTAAATATCTACAGTTTTTAACTGGTTTATTGAATTTTATCGATAAATTCACATCCCTAAAGTCCTTCGAAGTGAAGGTGATGTCTAGTAGGTAATGATACCTTCTAAACCGGTCCAGGAGAGTAAGTCATCCTGATGATAGCCCACGATGAAGATATTTAATAAACTATATCGCAAAGTTGCCTACATTATAGAAGATTATAGGTTGCGTCGCTTAGACCTTGATTTTCTTAGTTTAATTCTGTAGTAAGTATAGGATCTATACTATGGTCTATTTACAGTATAACTAGTCTATAAAAAATTTAAAAGAGTTGTACATTTTAAGAATATGTTTCAATATTTTGTTCAGTAGCTCTACTTTTTTGGATCTTCCAGATTTGACTTAGAATTAAAAACTGCATTGAAAGTAAAAAAAATGTCTTGTATCCTCATTCCTCGCTCATTTTGAGAATCGGCTATAAAGTGACATGAAGATGGACCGTAAGTGATGTAATTTTGTTTCTTATCAAAATTGTCAGCGAACAAGCGCGCGGTATCGCTTCATTACCTGTGTATTGGTGTCGTTCTTTTATTTCTGACTTATCTTATCTAAAGAGGACGTGCGGGTGTATATAGGCTGCTTCAATGTAGAAAACTAACATGCCACCTCAATCAAAACTAAACTCTACTTCTGCGTTATACGGCTCACATTTCAGCGAGCTGAAAAATTTTCCGGATACATTTCTCATGGGTTTTTACAGTGGATAATAGGTGTTGTGTGTGAGTCGTTAAGGGCGAAGTTTGTTTGATGGCCGACGGTTTTTCCGGTAGTTTAACGACCCGAGCGACAATGGGCAACTTGTTCAGAGATAGGCATGTAAATAAGTAGATGGATGGCTGGTCACCGACCAGTCGGTACTGATAAGACGCATTTTTGACTGAAACTATCACTTTGTATTGCGTTTTCACCGCAGTTGCTTTGCAAGGAAAGTGTTTTTTTTTTAATTCAAGAGAATTCATTAATTTGCCTGACCTCGCTAAGCGCAGTGATTCTATTAGATATTGAAAACACTAAAATGCCCTGTAAACGATCAAATTTGTTTGACAAACTTGTTTGATGAAAATATTCACTTTTTCATCGTAGATTGTTTGACAAACGCTTAAAACGTAAGACAGAATGAAAATATTTTACGTTTGTCTAAAATCGAAAAAAAAAATACTTTGGACTTTACGCCTTTTGAGACTTTGTGAAATAGCCAGTGTTATAATTATAGACTTTAATAATATAAATGTTCTAATGATCTATTTTAAGTTACTTTTTAAACAAGTTAAACAAGGATAAGACATATTATTACTTACAATTTCCTCACACTAGAAGCAAGTGTTGTATATATTAAAACGTCTTCAAATAGAAATGTAGAGATTTAGTCAACACTAAAAACAATTTGATTGATCCAAGCCTTAACTTTTGATTGCGGATGAAGTTAATGAATTAATTGGATCAAACGTCTGATTGGATTTCCCAGTAATTAGCCACAGCTGGTGACGGACAGGGAATAACAGCCGCCATATTTGTTATAGACCAAGAAAGTTTTTCCATCCGATATCGTTGTGAGGCACCTGTATGATATCGGAGAATTTATTGTCAATAATACTTAAGTGTATGTATATTGTGTCCCTTATAAAGAGTTCACTTTGAAAGAGTAAATTTTTTTGTGATTTGTATGGGTAAGTGCCCTAGCGACATGAGTTTGCCCGTACAAAAGTTGAAAAATATTTTACTCTTTCAGCGCAGCTATTTGCACAGTAAACTCTATACAGGGGTATAATAAACTCTATATAGGGTCTAACTCATACACGCCCTAAAGTTACTTTCGCTTAGTTTTTTAACACCTTGTAGAATTTGTCGCGGTAGATACATAATAATATTATACTGTAATATCCATACAAATAATATACAAAAGTGTGTCTGTCTGTCTGTTGCCTCTTCAGGCCCAAACCGCTGAACCGATTTTCCTGAAATTTGGCATGGAGATACTTTAAATCACGGAAAAAGACATAGGATACTTTTTGTCCCGAGAAAATGTACGGTTCCCGCGCGATAAACGAGTTTTGGCGCAACGGAGTTGCGGGCGTCATCTAGTATTTTATATATTAATTATTATTTGTAATGCACTTATGAAATCACACCATTTATTGGAAATTTCCCTGGATTCAAGAAGATTCTTAAAGCGTGACGTGGCAAAGCTTTAATTTACAACAAAAAGAGACACCTACACATTAAGAGCCCGGGCTACCCTCGAAATTCTCATACAAACGGAATACCAAAATCATTTTCTCATACGAAAATGTTTAACATGTTTGAGTTATTTTTCAGCTTAAAATAGTAATTACCTAGGGTCCTAGCCAAAAATTTACTACAAAATATTTATACACTAAAAAATATAAGCGATTACATTTCATGCATTTTGACGCCATTAACGACATACTTTCCGCACACTTGTTTTATATTAAAAACTCATCGAATCGTTACGTATTTTTTCTGGGACCTTAGCTTATATTGTGTAGTTACAGAATGTCTTCAAAATAATGGCAATATAATAAATTTTCATTCATCATTTTTGGTATTCGTGAACGCGGCGCAATTTCTCTATAATTTCCAACCTGGTATAGTGCCGATCCGCTCGCACGACAGAGCGCGGCGGCGGGAAGCGCGGGCGGCGGGGTGGGGTAACCGGTACACGTGATGTGTGTGTATTCAAGTACAATAATAATTATTCTATCAAGCCCCAAGCGGTCGCATGCGACCGCGCGCGCGATAACAGTAGATTTCCAAGAATCCGCGATCGAGAGAATATTATTATTGTTGTTGTTTTGCATATTAATTATTATAATGTTGTTTTGATAGTTTTTTGTGATACTTGAAGATAATTGCTTGAACAAAATAATAATGGATAAGTAATAATGGATACCGAAAGATGGGAATTGGGGTTTGGGATGTATCACACAGTAAGTATATTATAATTTAAATTATATTTTTTTATGAAATAAGGGGGCAAACGAGCAAACGGGTCACCTGATGGAAAGCAACTTCCGTCGCCCATGGACACTCGCAGCATAAGAAGAGCTGCAGGTGCGTTGCGTAATAGGGGAGGGTAGGGATGGGAAGGGAATAGGGGTGGGTAGGGAAGGGAAGGGAATAGGGGAGGGTAGGGAAGGGAATAAGGGAGGGTAGGGAAGGGAATAGGGTAGGGGATTGGGCTTCCGGTAAACTCACTCACTCGGCGAAACACAGCGCAAGCGCTGTTTCACGCCGGTTTTCTGTGAGGACGTGGTATTTCTCCGGTCGAGCCGGCCCATTCGTGCCGAAGCATGGCTCTCCCACGTCTCATATCATAATATTATGAATTTTCATAACTAGAGTATTTTGAAAATAACGATCTGGAATAGCGATGGGGTATTTTTCTACTATTTAGAAGGCCGACATAATAATATTACATTATGAGACTTCTCCTAAATCCTAACTGTAAAATGTTTACTAATTTAAATAAATACTAATACTAGCTGTCGCGGTAAACGTTGCTTTGCCATAATACAGTGTGTAACAAAAATAAGTGATAATAGTTTAGGGTGTGTACGTGTTCCTTGTAGTGAGTTCACTGTGAAAGTAGCAGCGCTGAAAGAAAAAAAAATTTCACTTTTGTATGGGCAAGGAACGTCGCGAGTTTCCCCATACAAAAGGGAAAAAAATTTTGATCTTTCAGCGCTGCTACTTTCACAGTAAACTCACTACAAGGAACACGTACAAACCCTAAAGTATTATCACTTATTTTTGTTACACCCTTTTTAGGGTTCCGTAGCCAAAATGGCAAAAAAGGAACCCTTATAGATTCGTCATGTCTGTCTGTCTGTCTGTCTGTCTGTCTGTCTGTCTGTCCGTCCGTCCGTATGTCACAGCCACTTTTCTCCGAAACTATTAGAGCTATACTATTGAAACTTGGTAAGTAGATGTAGTCTGTGAACCGCATTAAGATTTTGATGCAAAAATGGAAAAAATATTAAAAATTTTAGGGGTCCCCATAGGTACAACTGAAACAAAAAAAAATTTTTTTCATCTAACCTATGCGTGTGGGGTATCTATGGATAGGTCTCCAAAAATCATATTATTGAGGTTTCTCATATCATTTTTTTCTAACCTGAATAGTTTGCGAGAGACTCTTCCAAAGTGGAAAAATGTGTGTCCCCCCCCTCTAATTTCTAAAGTAGAGGCATGATAATTCTAAAAAAAATATATGATGTAGATTACTATAAAAACTACCAACGAAAATTGGTTTGAAAGGGATCTAGCCAGTAGTTTTTTTTATACGTCATAAATAGTAAACCTTAATCTAAATTTCATTAAATCGACTGAAATATAAAAATAAAATCAAAAATATTATAATTTCATAAAAATGAACCTTATTGCTGCTGCGGAACCCTCCATGGGCGAGTCCAACTCGCACTTGGCCGCTTTTTAAATTACAGTGTGAAATTTTAATGGTTGTTTTCCCGCAGTAAAATGATTCTATCTTAGTAGTACAATAGATTTGTAAAGTTTTTTTTGTTCAAATCAAAAAAAAAATTCGGTCGGGTCCATAGTAATTCGTGCCTATCGGCATAAAGTTTCCATAGTATGTCATACAAAATATTTTTTATTTTCAAAAAATAACATGCATGGTTCGATAGTACTACTATAGGTAAATCGTTATGCTGCGGGAAAACAACCACTAAAATTTCACGTTGTATAAAGTATTTCGCCCATATTATTTTATTGAGGTGACTAAATAAGTACCTATGTTACCATGGCAACGTCCATCGCTATCCCGTCGCACAAACAATGGTCGCCGCCAGTCTCGAGTTGTAATAATTTACATACTATTATATATTCAACAATTAATGCACTTATCAATATAAAAAGTACCCAGTAGTAGATTCTCAGACCTACTGAATGTGCGTATAAAATTTGGTAAAAATCAATAAAGCCGTTTCGGAGGAGTACGTAACTAACATTGTGACACGAGAATTTTATATATATACCTATAAGATGTACTAAAATATATTATAATGCGAAAGTTTGTCTGTCTGTACTCTGTTATCTTTTCACGCTAGAATGGCTGAATCGTTTGAGATGAAAGGTACTATATTTTACTAAGATACTTTGAGGAAAGGATATAGGTAAAGGTTACAATATTATTTTTTGTTGCGAGAAAATGTACGGTCTCCACAATTCCCCTTCATTTAGTCTTCTATATATAAATAAAAAAAAGATACTTAATAAATTACAATATTAATACATATTATGTATAATTAATTTCGTTAGTCTCGCTAAAACTCGAGAACTCCTAAACAGACTTGCTAATTTCTGTCTTGAAATAATTATATATAGCAGAAAATTCGCGCACATTGTGACTGAATGCCGATGCATTCCGTCACAACTCACAATGTGCGCGAATTTTCTCGTAAAATCTCGTCGGGCCGCATTTTTAAAGTTTTATAACCTATCGCGTATGCGCTCTAAACTTGCATGAAAAAACCGGCCAAGTGCGAGTTGGACTCGCCCATGAAGGGTTCCGCAGCAGCAATAAGGTTTATTTTTATGAAATTAAAAAGTTTTTTTATTTATTTTTATATTTCAGTCGATTTAATGAAATTTAGATTAAGGTTTACCATTTATGACGTATAAAAAAACTACTGGCTAGATCTCGTTCAAACCAATTTTCGTTGGTAGTTTTTATAGTAATCTACATCATATGTTTTTGTTAGAATTATCATGCCCCTACTTTAGAAATTAGAGGGGGGGGGGGGACACACATTTTACCACTTTGGAAGAGTCTCACTCGCAAACTATACAGGTTAGAAAAAAATGATATGAGAAACCTCAATATGATTTTTGGAGACTTATCCATAGATACCCCACACGCATAGGTTAGATGAAAAAAAAAATTTTTTTGTTTCAGTTGTGGGGACCCCTAAAATTTTTAATACTTTTTTAATTTTTGCATCAAAATCTTAATGCGGTTCATAGATTACATCTACTTATCAAGTTTCAATAGTATAGCTCTAATAGTTTCGGAGAAAAGTGGCTGTGACATACGGACGGACGGACAGACAGACAGACAGACAGACAGACAGGCAGACAGACAGACAGACAGACAGACAGACAGACAGACATGACGAATCTATAAGGGTTCCTTTTTTGCCATTTTGGCTACGGAACCCTAAAAAAATACGTCAGACATGTATGAAAAAACAGACAGACAGACAGACAGACACTTTTTCGCATTTATAATATTAGCCTTCCTCGATAAACGGACTATCTAACACTGAAAGATTTTTTCAAATCGGACCAGCCATGAGCTCTTATAGCAGTATTTTTAATATTACTTTCAGATTTCGCACAAACAAAAAACATAGCTATGATTATATAAATAGAGATCATGTTTGTTTATGCGAAATTCAAAAGTACCTAATATTAAAGTAATCTATATAATATAATATAATATATTATGTATATAAAACTCAAAGGTGACTGACTGACATGGTGATCTATCAACGCACAGCCCAAACCACTGGACGGATCGGGCTGAAATTTGGCATGCAGGTAGATGTTATGACGTAGGTATCCGCTAAGAAAGGATTTTGATAAATTCTAACCCCAAGGGGTTCAAATAGGGGATGAAAATTTGTATATAATAATACTTCTTGACGCGAGCGAAGCCGCGGGCAAAAGCTCGTAAGTCGTACTGCTATAAGAGCTCATGGTAAGAGGGCAGTAGTTCCTAAGATTAGCGCGTTTAAACAAACAAACAACTGCTTTATCATATTATATAATATATAATGCTATACACCAGATGTTAAGTTGGAAAACACAGTTAATAATAATATGAAGTAAGTCCACTAAAGAAAAAAGTTGGATACAAAATCTGACCCCCTCTTTGGTCCCCAGAGAGGGTTGGGGGGGGGGGATTATTTTTATACACCAGATGTTGAATTGGAGGAAGACAAATATGTCTGTGAAAACCGTATGCAAATCGGATCAGTACTTTTCGTGTTAAACGCCCCGCCTTGGTGACGCCCACTATCGTAATATTTTAATTTCACCATAATTTCAAAACTAAACGTCCGATTTTAATCATTCAAAGACCAAGTATTATCTACATAAACTGTACTTAGTGATGAAATAATTTATTTTGATAAGGATTAATAGCATAAGTAAAATAAACGCCTTCAAATGTAGTCAAAAAAAAATTCAAGATTTTTAAATAAAAAAATGGTTATTGTGCCTAACTCGACATAGATAGGTATAGTGTGTCGCGGACTTTTTTGTAGATATTTATAAGATCTACAATTACTTACAACATTTTATGGTTCTATCTTTTATAGTTTAGGCAGCGTACGCAAAATAAGTAACTTTTCTGGTTGATTTTTTACTCCTTGCGTCCGAAAAACCCAAATATCTTACGGAACCCTATTTTTTTCCAAAGTAAAATTTAGCCTATGTTCAGCAGAAATAATGTAGGATTCCAATGTCTTGAAAAAACATTATGTTTCCAAAGGAAGCTAAGTACAAGAATATTTTTCTAATTCCGCGCGAGCCCGTGTTGAATGACCTCGCACGCACACAGCTGCTGTATACTCAATAAAATTACTCTGAATGGTGCCGTGCGGAGCGTGAGGTGCACGCGGGGCTCGGGGTACCTCGCAATAGAGACAGCGATATGTATAAAACTTGTGGCGCTAGTGTCGAGCTTGATTTGAGCGGCCGGGTTACCCGCGCCCTTAAATTGACAGTCTTCCCGCCCGCAGAGTTGGGTAGCTTATTCCAATTTTGATTCGCTCGTATAATATATCGTATATTATATCGTATATCGTAATAACCTCCGCGGAACGGAATGGAAGCGACTTTTTGCAAATGTACCATCGAGGAAATTGATTCATAGGCAGTTGATAGACCCACGTCATTTGGTTAGATTATGTCAATTGAATGTTAATTGTGATCTGTCGTTTGGGTTGGACATAACGCGACCAAACTACGTAGGTCCCCCATCTGCCTAGGAATCAACTTCTCTGATAGTACATAGCACAATGAACTTTATGTCAACAGTATACACACGAATCAAATACGAGCAAAAAATTGACAAAATTCTCGAGAATTCTCCGGTGCCCATTTCGCATCATGAGGAGAAATTGACGCTTCCATTCTGTTCCATTCCAGGGCGGTATAGATTGCAACGCCATGTCACTTTGTACTGTGAACTTCCCGTAGTGATTTCTCTGGTTTTACTTTCATTTAACCTAACCTAAGCAATCAGAATTTCCAATAACATTGGTACTAAGCGACACAATAACAAAAAGTATCGTCTACCCCACGTGTCTGTTGGTACCAATCTCCGCTGACCGGGACCCACGCGATTAAGGGAAGGAACAGGGAAATGCTTTGAGGGGTATGTATATATTTTTTTTTATTTGATAGAAATGGTTATTTTCGTGTAGTTGTGTTGTTTTAATTTACAATTTTTATCTGTTTTGTGCTATCAGAGAAGTTGATTTCATAGGCAGATGATGGGACTACGGTATTTGGTCGGGGTATGACAAATCAAAATGAGATCGTCGGGCGTCTGCAGGATTTGACATAATTCAACCAAATCAGGTGACATAATTCAACCAAATATTTGTCAATATAATACAATGATGGGCATTATCTCTATTATATCTCTATAAAATGAAAAAAAAAACACGCGACACCGTTATAAGTAAAACAGCTTACAACGTAACCTATTGCTGCGCTAGTATTACGATTTACGTGTATCAAATAGAAAACAGACCTTTACAAGAAACCTTTACAGAAAATATAACATAAATTATTGTTAGTCATTTCACGTCGGTTTCTAAACCTAGTGTGATAGCAAGCGGTGATATTACAATTTTATATTAAAATCACAGTAAACAATGACATATTGCATCACTTTAACTAAATTTGCACAAATGTACACGCTTTCTTATCGTTTTGTTGTTTTTCGTCAGTCAACAGAGCTGTTCAAATAGCCGTATCAATTAACAACAGGAGAGTTTTTGACATATGTTATTTACAAAAAATAAAGCGAGCATCCACTCCATGACACTCCTGTTTCTAAGCCAGCGATATGAATAACTAAAGCAGATTATTGTATTGATAAATGATACCGATTGACGAAAAAAACGCAAGCATGAATAATAATTATTTAGTTTTATGGCGCTCACGGTTCGCTGCTAATGGTCAGTGACCAAGGGGTCCGTTTTATTGGTATTTTTTCGATAAACGATTATCGTAACGAGCCTACGATTTCCGACAATAAATCCCATAAATCTATTTTGTTCGATCTTACTCTATTGTATTGAATCTGCATCGAAACTATCGTTGTCTATAACATTTGAGGTTCTGTAGGTTCTGGATTGGATATTCTAGAATGAGTTATTTAATTAATATTAATCATTTCTCATTCATTCAACAAAATTTAAGTCCAACACAATTATGTTTTGTTTAATTTATGTTTAATTTTCCCTCATAGTAGGTACATCGGAATGGATTTTGGCTTTGGACAATTCTAGCTAATAAAAGTAATTTTTTGTTCTCAATCCCATCTTATAGTCAATCAATTTAAAACTTCATATTTTCTTATTATAATGGAATACAATAATTTGCAAATGTTTAATCAGGTTCAGCCAATAAGCTAATGAAGTTAATATTTAAGATATTCTTAACATGATTTTAATCTTAGAATAGAGGACGAACCATAATACTAAGAGCAAATATCTTCACAATCTGCATTAGTATAAACAATTAGATTACATTTTATTATAGGGCTTAGTATATTGTAATTTACAGACATATATAGCTGAAGCTAAGGTACGTTCCAAGAGGTACTCTGTTAAGTATTTTATTGTGTGTATTAGTTAGTATACCTACTTGTCAGTCGCCAGTGCAGTGGTAAAAACTTCGTGTTGTTAATGATAAGTGATGAAATTTTTAGCAGAATGTAGTAAGTAGTAGGCTGCGCAAAATTTTAAGAATGTTTAGGGAGAGATTTTTGAGATGGGCGCGTCTCACTTACTGATATACTGTGATAAGAATACCAAGCATTATAGGAAGCTGAAAAAAAACTGGATCAAACAAAAAACGATGCTGCCTTAATGTTTCTTAATAGAAGAATTGGGGTACTATTGTAATATTATTTATAATTATGTAATGTTAGTCTATCGTTGCTTAATATTGTGTAGTGTGCGACAAACCTAACGAGTGTCCCATAAAGTAGTTTAATGATTGAAAGGACACAAGATAGTATTGTGTAACATCACGACGCTAAAACTGTAAATACCCAACAATCAACAATCTCAAATAATCATAAAATGAAAGGCTTTGCTAGCCTTTATAAATTACTACCTTATCTCACACACGCGGAGTATCACACATTTACACACATGTCGTCTCAATGCTATTCTGTATAGATATAGAGTAAAATTGTAGTTATACTTTAAATAATTTATGGGTACGGGCTATTTATTAAAAGCCCAGTAAACATTTCACAAAAGATGTTTTCCACGAATTTGTCAGATTAAAAGAAAATCCCACGGTGGCCATAGATTTAAAACGATAAAAAGTAACCTACCTAAAAATCCTTTTCATGTCAACTCTATGTCTTTGTTAAATATCACTTTGGATCAGATTGACGCAGATATCATGAAACTTTTCCTCTTTACATTAATTTTGATATAAAGACTTCATAAAAGTTTTTTTGAGGGTAGGCGTGCGAAAAGTTAAAACTTACTTTTAAGAGCTCCTCAAATAAATTAATAATTTATTAATAATATTTAAATAAATTATGTAAGAAACTTACCTGTACCTACCCGTGTCACTATTTCCTTTATTTGGCAATAAAAACAGCAAGTATTTCAAGATTTATTCACCATCATCACATAGTAAGCAGCACACTTTTTATTTATCACTAAAATCTCAATATGGAGTCTTTGAAACAGTCTATAAACCAAATGAGTGAACTGTTCAACACCAGGATGACAGAGTTCCAGTAAGAGCTTCACTCTTGTCCACCTTCAACCACTACCTCGTCACTGGCATCGGAATTCGGTGCATTCAAGTCATTCGTCTTGGAGGCTCTTAAGACATTGCAGTCCCAGATTGAGGTCTTGACAGAAGTGCAGGATCAAAACGAGATGAGACGAAGAAGGAAAATACTGTTGCTTCACGGAGTCTCCGAGGCAAAAAAGGTTGAGCTTGAGGTTGTGGAGTCATTGTTATCAACTCAGCTTCAAGTCCCGGAGGTTGATATAACCTGTGTAAAATACTGCCATCGCCTGGGTCGAGCCAATGAATCTAAGCCACGACCAATCCTTATAAAATTTCATGATGTTACCGTCCGTAATAAAATTTGGGCCGCTAAGACCAAATTAAAAAACTCTGGGAGCACCCTGTCAGAGTTTCTGATTAAAAAGAGGCATGACGTGTTCGTGGCAGCCAGACAGCGTTTCGGAGTTACAAAATGCTGGACACAGAATGGCTCGGTGCTTGTCATTGCCCCTGATGGCTCCAAAGTCCGTGTCCACAGCATGGCTGATCTTGATGCCATTTCTGGAAGTCTTTCTGCTGATATCCCATTCGTGACCATAACCAGAGGCAAGAACACGGCTGGAACAAAGGCAAAATCGACCAGTAAAAAAGTAACTAATTAACTATTCTTATTTCATAATTCATATATCTTGGCTTATATTATATTATGCTTTAGTTACCTGATATTAGTACCGCTTTCTGCTTGTATATATATAAGTCATCTCATATTATTATTTTTATAGCTAGCCTGTAACTAATCCTACTTTTTGTTTGTACTTTGTACATGTTGTAAATTCCTTTGGCTTACTTTCTATTGTCTGCATTTCACCCTCACCAATACTCATTATCATGCTATAAAAATGTAGGTAATTTCTTTATCACAAATTATTAATTCTGTATACCGCTTTGTTACTAATAATTGTTGATCACTTGTTGTTTGATTATGCAAAAATCAAAATTAATGTTTTTATATTATGTCAAAATCTCCAGCCACCACACCACTTGACTTTGACAGCTGTCACTATTGTCATTACCACCTTTTGACATAATATGGAAATAAAATATGTATTCCGTTTAACGTATACATGATTAAGTATCAGTGCATGTATTATAACTATTTAGTCTTTATGGTTTATTATAATAATCATCATCATTAATTCATTGACACCGTGGGTACGAGGTGTTTTTGGGTAAAGAAATTTTAAGAAGATTAAAAATAATAATAATTGTAAGATTGAAAATATATTTCTAAATTAATATAGTTGTAAATAGTCATTAAGACGTATTTTATTATTATTTATCATAATATTATTAGTTTATTATATTATAATATATTATATATACTTTATATAATTTATTTATTAATATTGCATAATGAATTTCAGCACAGATACAATATGTTCAGACGACTTTTTTTCTGCTTCCTCAATGTGTAGTGACGAGAGTTTCACAAGCAACTCGCTAACCCCACTTAGAGATACCATTCTGAGTAACTTTTCCACTGTTAAAAACTGCTTCAAGGCCGTTCATATTAATGCACAGAGCATTCCTGCTCATTATCCAGATATGCTGACTTCATTTGATCAAGTTAATGTTGACGCCATCTTAGTGTCGGAGACGTGGCTTAAGCCTTGTTTGCCATCAACCTGTTACAGTCTACCTGGCTACAAACTAATTCGCAACGATCGTGTTGGAAGGGGCGGCGGCGGGGTGGCGATCTATCTACGCTCTGACCTCTCTTACACTGTTGTCAGTTCGTCGTCCCAGCCTCCACCGCCTGACGCACTAGAATATTTATTGGTTGAGGTCGATGTATCCTTTAGCACTAAACTGCTTCTGGGAGTGTTCTACTGTCCATCGATGCACCATAACTACTTTTCTTCATTTGACAGCATCCTTGAGTTACACAAACCTGACTACATAAATTCAATTATTATGGGCGATTTTAACACTTGTATGGTTAAAAATGATAGTAGAACAAAATCGCTTCAGTCTATTTTGGACACCTACAACCTAAGTTTATTGCCACTTAATCCAACACACTGTTCTCCTGGTTGTAGTCCCTCCTTGCTGGATCTCATCATTGTATCATCGCCAAATTCTGTAACTTTACATGGCCAGAGTTCAGCCGAAATGTTTTCGTACCATGATCTCATCTATGTTGCTTATAATGTTCGCGTGCCTAAACCCAAACGTAAAATACTTTTTCAACGTAATTTCTCTTCCATGGATCTGGTTAGCTTGAAGGAAGACGCACACAACATAGACTGGACAGCACTGTACACATCGGAATCGGCTGATACTAAGGTTGAGATATTTAATAGCCAACTTAAATCCTTATATGACAAACATGCCCCTGTAAAGCCAGTTAGGATTAAACATCTCCCTGCTCCATGGTTAACAGATAGTATTAAGTCCCTTATTAGTGCCAAACATGCAGCTAAGGCCAAATACAAGAAAACTAATTCGATTGAGCATCGTGATAGATATATCAAATTACGAAATCGATGTAACACTATGTGTCGCGATGCTCAACGCCGTCATATTCATTCGTCGATTGAGAATGGCGACCCTGCAAAAACTTGGAAGTTTCTGAAGTCACTCGGCATTGGAAAGAATCAACGCGACTCAGATAGCTCTTGTGATATTGATATCAACATTATCAATAAACATTTTACCAGCTCTCCTAACTTAGATCCGGATGTTAAACTGACAACTCTAAATAAAATTTCCCTCTTACCGATTTGCAACTCCGAGCAGTTCTGTTTTTCCCCATTTACTGAGAGCGAGGTTAAAAGACATGTCATTATGATAGCTTCAAATTCCGTTGGTGATGATGGAATCAGTCGCAGAATGATTATTCCGATCCTGGATATAATTTCACCAGTCCTACTGCACATTTTCAATTATTGCATATCAACTTGCTCCTTCCCTGATACCTGGAAATCTGCCCACATAATCCCATTACCTAAATCCTTGCGTCCTAAAAATGTTTCTGATTTCCGTCCAATATCAATCCTCCCCTTTCTATCCAAAGTCCTAGAGCGACTCATTCATCACCAACTCACAAAATATATCACTGACAATAAACTACTTAGTGCTTACCAGTCTGGCTTTCGTACTGGCCATAGTACCACTTCGGCTCTGGTTAAGGTGGCAGATGATATCCGAATTGGCATGGACAATAAGAAGCTCACCATTCTAACCTTGCTTGACTTCAGCAACGCTTTCAACTCCATTGACCATGACATTCTTACTGGCTTGTTAGCGTCTTTTAACCTCTCGCCCTCTGTAATTCAATTACTCCGAAGTTACCTTGCGGGTCGCCGTCAGAGAGTTAAAATCTCTGAATCTTTCTCAGATTGGACCAATACTACTGTCGGTGTCCCTCAGGGTGGCGTCCTTTCCCCATTACTCTTTGCATTGTTCATAAATTTCATCACCCTATTCATTACTGCCTGTTTCCATTTATATGCTGACGATCTGCAAATTTATACCCAGTCAACTCTGGATGAATTACCTGCGGCTGTGGATGTTATCAACCGAGACTTATCGGCTATATGCGACTGGAGCAGAGAAAATGGTCTTCTTATTAACCCTGTTAAGTCTCAGTTGATAATACTAGGCAGTCAAGGACTCGTATCTAGAATTGACTGGAGTACTTTGCCATCGGTGTCTATTGATGGAGTAACAATACCATACAGTAGGGTTGTGAAGAATCTTGGCGTGTACTTTGATGAGCATCTATCTTGGTCCCAGCAACTGAAAGAGATTAGCAGGAAAATATATGCAACGTGGCATTCCCTGAAACGTCTTCGGTATGTACTGCCGATTCCCACCAAAGTAACCCTAGCCGAATCTCTGTTCCTTTCTGTCCTCGACTACGCTGATGCCTGCTTCATTAACTTGACCGAAGATCAACTCAATAAACTTGAGCGCCTCCAGAATTTGGCAATCAGGTTCATCTTTGGCTTACGCAAGTTTGACCACGTATCAGAGTTCCGCAAAAGGCTCAAATGGTTGCCCATTCGTCTTCGACGAAATTATCGTGCACTTTCCTTCCTTTATACCATCCTATTTGATCCCAACAGTCCTAAATACCTAAAAGAGATCTTTAACTTCCGTCATCCCGACAGACATGAACTGCGTTCCTATAAAAATCTCCTTCTTGATATCCCCATTCACCATAGCAAGTACTTCCACTCATCCTATTCCGTACAATCCGTCTTACTTTGGAATTCCCTCCCTGCAAGATTGAGACTCTCAAAAACATTAGGAACATTCAAGTCAGGACTTAAAGAATATTATCTTAATAAGTGTTCGTAATATTATATCACCATTCACGACATTTATTATTTGGAACTGTGTTAACTATGTAATATTATGTTACCTTATTTATATAATATGTATACTATATTATTTATATTATTATTTATTATTATAAATTATTTAGTATATTATACTTTATGTATTGAATATTATTTATTATGTATGTATTTATTAGGATAGTATTTATAATTAATGTATATATTATTATTATTATTATATATATTTTGTTTATTAAAGTTTAATTACTTATAGCACAACACCCTCTCTCCAGCAATTGTTCCTTTCTTGCAAAGGTTGCCTGGAAGAGATTGCTATTTAGTAATAAGGCCGCCTTTGTGCACTCTCTTCATTTTATTAGGTCTAAGTGCTTTTATTTTATGTGTGTTTGTAACTGTGATGTGCACAATAAAGTATATTCATTCATTCATTCATTCAAAAGTCGTAACAGCTCACAACATTCATGTATTTTAGCTGTCCTGTAGTCGGAAGAATTAAAATTAAAAGTCCTGTACTTCCTGTAGTTGGAAGAATTAAAGAATTAAAATGTTTTTAGCCTTAAGTTCTGGTAAGTATATGTATAACTATTTACTCTCTTAAAAGAGTGTCTGTTATTGGTCCAGTTGACAACAGGCCCAGTCCCGAATTGAAAAATTATCATAAACATCACCACACTATCATTTCAGCCACATGATCAGGGTTTTGCAAAGTAATTAAGTTTTGTAAATATTATGGGTAGGGCAATACCACTTTTTATCACGGCTTCATCTTTGGAAAAGTTTTACACAGCGATAGTCAGGGAAAATTCCTAGTATCCACAAATACCTAACTTTCCAACTATTAATTAAATATCATTTGGCTCGCAAGGACATACAAGGAGAGATGTAATTCTTATACAAACGATCTTATTTGTTATACTGATAACTTATCAGGTTGACATCAGGGCCTCTTGGTCAAAGGAAACGATGTTTGCCCGCGGTGTTTGGTTTACCTTGGTTACCTGTGGTTGCGGCCCCCCCGTTACATGGTTCCCAGGGAATAGATGAGGGGTTGACTGATGAAGAAGAAATTGAATTGTTTAAGTGTTGGTAGTATTTAGGCGTTTGTGATAGTGATAAAGAAAATAATATGCTCTTACTAAAACTTTAGTACGAGTACGTTACTTTATTTCGTTTTAGAGTTCAGTAGTCAACCAAGTTTTGTTGATTACAGAACCCTATAATGGAACCCTAACGAGCTGATTTTTTGTATATTGATAGTTTATTAGTTACATAATTTAAGAGTAACATTGTCCTACAAATAAAACAGTCCTTATTTTAGGACCATCAATTCAAAGTATGAAATCCTTTCTATCTCTGTTAGCTACCACTTTCGAGATTTTTCGCAAATAAAAATGTTGTTCGTCTTATCAAAATGAAGCTACTCACAAAAAATTAGCTTGATAATAATAAAAAAAATTGTTCTAGGGCTCTCGTACTAATACAATTTTAGAAATGCATCTAGGCATCGCGTTGCTGTCTGAGTTGACCCTTAGAGCCAGTCCACACGGCGCGTTGTGTCACCGTTACGTCGACGCAGCTCTGCGTTGACACTCGACCCAACGCTGATGCAACGCGCCATGTGGACTGGCTCTACGTTTCTCAGCAACGCGGAAGACGGACTGTCGTGGGCACATCTAGGGGCAACACACGGGCACTGGGGCCAACGGTCGGCAATTTGTGGGGCACCTGAGCGTTAAGATCGTTAACTATGATGGCACCTGTCATAAGCTAACCAGAGACCATAAATTGAATATCACAGAGGTGCGAATCTCAGTGCTAAGATTGTAGCAAATAATCTGGTTTTATCCGACTGCGTGAAAAGGAAGATTGTGTTTTTTGTGTGAGTTCTAGATACTAGGACCTAAACGTTTTGTAACATTTAACTTGAGAGGTACGATATATTTTGTCTTGGTCATTTTGTTTTGTTTGTCTTGCCTTCACCAACCAATGTCTTTGAGAGGAAGCCACAGCAGATTTTTAGAGTACATTTTTGAGTCATTCAAAATATCATCTGTTTTACATTGATAAGCATCGCATAACATTGTGTTTTTACGTAGGTATAACAATCTTACGTGTGGTGAAAATAAATCGTTACATACTCGTCTCGCGTTGTAGGCTCTGCTAAACCGCGCATTCGCACCGCCGCGCGCCGCATATAAGTATAAAAAAAATCCTAAATAGTAACTTTAATACATACCTGACATAATATTTTCATCCCAATAATTTCTCCGCGACCATAGCGATGTTAGCTGACACGGTTCGCTTCTCGGTCGCGATTCAGACCAGGTAATGTCTTGTCCGTTACCATAATGACCCGAGATGACTTATGACAAATCAAAACGGGCCCGGGAGAGGCGGACTGTGACATGTGTGACGGGTGTGACGGTCGTGTGACGGCGGTGTGACGGTATGTGACGGTGACCCTCGCACGCGCTTGGTCAATAGGACGCTAAAATGACGCTTTTGGTATGTGAGGGATTAGAAGAAATATTGTTTGTTGGCAAATTTGGTTGGTATTGAAGAAAGATAAATAAAATACATATTAGTAATACTCTATTAAAAAAAATACTAGAAAATTTTTCTCCGTTAACGTCTGCTTCATGTTTCAAAAGATAAAAATATGTTCTCAAACGGTATCGAAGTTTACCTACTAATTTTCAACCACGCTTTTCCCCTTGACATGCCATTTACCAAGTACCCAATAATTATCCCAAAGTGTGTTTTCAATAAATTTTATTTGTTCAGCTCAAATATTTTAATGGCGAGAACATTATTATAATTAATAATTATGGGTAAGATCTGTGAATTCTCTAAAAAACTACTTTCTTCTTATTTCATTAGGAATCTAGCATAATATATTCCAAGTAAGAACAATGAAACAAGTGTGTGTGTTTTGCAGAGGCTCGAAGCAACATTTTATGCGCCCAGAGTCAAGACATGGAACACAGAGTAGGGAATTGAAAGATTATAAAATTGCCGTACGGTAGGTACAGGAGATAAGCTGCTTCTGTACAGGCCGACATGGTCACTGGTTAATGTCAACTACTGGTCATATGTTTGCTTCGTAATTTTAAGTTAAATATAAATAGATTTATGTACTTTATTATTAGAATGCGATGGATTGACCTCTAACCGTAGCACTAAAACTACTCATACCTACGTCCGAATAAGCTTCGGTGTGTTTGTTATAACTTACAACCTGGCAGAGATAAACCACTGGCTTATTAATTGCTTTTTTTATCTTTAATATGTAGTTGAAAAAAAAAGTTGTAGGCGCAGGTTAAATAAACCTGATATTAATTTCGTACGCGTGTCATAAAAAGTAGCAGTAGGTGGGGCCAAATTTGACACCATAAGTAGATTGGACTTCAGCAATGGTTATTATAATTAATGTATTTTGATATTTGTAAGCTATAACTTAACTAATTTTCATGCTTTATAAAGCATATTCTTCAACCCCAAAACAACTGAGCATTCAGACATTAGCGTGTCCGTATTTTATTATCCAGTATACCGAAGGCCAAAGCTGAGTCACCGCCCAGGCGCTGGGCGGCGGACACGGGCCGCGCCGTCCCCGCCTAGCACCGACCACCCTACAAAAATACCCCTGCCCTTGTACTGGCTGCAAAAAAAATTTGTATTTTTCTGAAAATATTATGAGGTGAAAAGGCGAATTTTAAATTGTGATAATGTCATTGAAAAACTAGTTTGTTTCCATTTTAGCCAGAAAAAATATTTTTTCGTTAAATTAAATTCCTACTATTAAAGTTAAATACTTATCCTTTTACTGATTCTCAAGATGTATTCGACAACTTTAAATAAAATAAATAAATAAATAAACTTTAAAGGTTACGCTGTAGTTTTGATTGCTGACCAACAACCACGCTGTAAGTTTTCGCATCCAAATTAAGTGGTATTGCGAAATAATAATAATACCTGGTACCAATAGTTTTGTTTTAGTCATGGTAGTAAAACCGGATCACAAATGCATCAGTTTTTTTTTTGTTTTTAATTAGGTAAAATAAAATGTGAAATGAACACAATATAGTACATTTGAACTGTTTCAACTCTTACTTCCACCCAGCAAATACCTCGCCATTTCCGTATATTTTTCGTTTATCTTAAAAAAGGTGTAAAATAATTGTAAAAGTATCAAGACTGTTCTGCGCACGGTACCGTATAGCGCGAGTGTCCGAGGGCGGGGCGGCGATGTCCGTGCCATGGCGTGTGACCCGTGGCCTCTGCCCACCGACACGTACGCTCTCCTAAACGTGGTTCCACTTCCCCCATATTAACTAGCAAGACTGTTCTGCGCACGGTATTTACCGTACAGCGCGACTGTCCAGGGCGGGGTGGCGATATCCTTGCCATGCCGTCTGACCCGTGGTCTCTGCCCACCGATACATGCTCTCCTAAACGTGGTTCCACTTCCCCGATATGTATTAACTATCAAGACTGTTCTGCATACGGTACCGTACACCGCGACTGTCCAGGGCGGGGCGGCGATGTCCGTGCCATGGCGTGTGACCCGTGGCCTCTGCCCACCGACACACGCTCTCCTAAACGTGGTTCCACTTCCCCTACATTAACTACCAAGACTACAGGTTGCACAATTTTTTAATTATATCAGACAAACGTCAAATCACTGATTGTTGACGTTTTGACCAATCACAATCCCTTTTGTGGTTTCATTAGGTAGGCAAAACTGCATTAAAATTAGATTGTAGATTAAATCTTTGTTTATAATATCGACACTGAATTAAAACGAGCCTCAATGTGTAATAGTTTTTAATTTCGTAGCACATCAGCTTAGTAGCTACTCTTACCATTGGTCATTATAACAGCAAATCTGACTTGGTTACAAATTGCAATGCACTTCACACTATGACATAACATTTCACTACGACAAAGTTAAGTAGGTAAATAATGTATTTTACTGGAATATCTTTCGATTTAGATTATACGTTTCTGTAGAGTCCGATTAAATCTACCTTATTTAGGGCTAACAACATGATATGGCAGATAGTGTAAGATTTTTATTATTACATAACAATTAACAATCCCCATATTCTGTGGAACGTGGTGTGCTCGGGGTCTTCGTCGCATGAAATGTTTTGAGTCACGGATGACATGCGACCACAGAACACTTTCATGAAATCCTTGGAAAATTATTTCCAAAGCCGCCATTTTGTAAAAGTTAACCCCTAAATGTCACGCAATAATTTGTGTTCGGTCATCGTTCATTACATCCACCTTCTAATATAATATCTTAGACACAATTATTATTTTCTTGTCGCGGTGTTTGTTGCCAAATTCTTTTGAAACGGCTAAGCCAATTCGATGAAATGCTGTGTGCTTACGTAGGTACTGTTGAATTCGCAGATCTAAGAATCGGCCAATATAATATTCAATTTTCATACCTCAAATAACATAATAATATTATGTGTGTTAGAACAACGTATCCCACTATTTTAACGCACTATACTAACGCAGTTTAGTTCTTCTTCGATATATTTTTCTTGAGTAGACCAAAGGACATGCAAATACATACTATTATTAACTCGAATACTGGTGAAAGTTATGCAACATATTACATAATCAACTTTCTCGATACACAAATTAAAATCTTACATCAAATTGTCACTCAACATCGCATGACTTAATCAACCCCTACTCGTGCAATTTGTATGAACTGCATTCCGTCTTTCAACGCACACAAAACGCATTGTAACCCATTCAATAAACAGAGATCTGCGGACCGATATTACATTCATTTAATTCACTCAATGACTCATTCGATCACTCGGTCGCCGAGCGGAACTTTTTCGATTGGCACTAGTCGGCGCTTTTGAGGTTCAAAAATTCTGGATCCCGATTAGGCTTATTAAAAAGCAGGTGCATAATTTATTTATGAAATTGTAGGAGTTATTAAATACAACCGTTACGCAATCCGTTAAGTTCAATCAAAAAATTCATCAGACCTTTAGAAATTGACTAATACGCTAATTCAACATATTGTTAGGATACGGGTCCAAAAAAGAGGGCCAGCACAATGGTAAGAAAGGGTCAGAGGTTTTTTGTGCGTAAAAAATCCTTACCAGATGGCCCAGCGTTTAGTGACAAAAAACAGTGCGTGCCCGACTCAAGTGGGTACAGCTAGCAAGATAGTCGTGGAGGGTTAAAAAAATTGGGAGTAGCCTTATCATAAATTATTTCAAAAAGTGCATGCAGTTGCAAAAAAGGACATTATAAAATATTATAAAAGGTAGGTATTTATTTTTGTTTCTACTAAAGTGTAAGAAGGCAATAGTTATAAAAGACTGGAATTACAATTTTTACGTATTTTTTTTATACTTTCAAAACACAGAAAATATTTTTTTAGATTTTTTTGCTAACCCTCCACATTTTTTTAGAAACAAACGATTTGTCTATACACGTATAAATTTCCACAAATTAATGGAGGCAGGGATGAGTCCTGTCCCGCTATCCACGGTAACAGGTGGTCACTGCAAGTCACCGCCGGCTGGCACAGGTTATGTCAAAATGTTTTCAAATTTCGAACATTTTTGAATTTCGGAGATTATTACTAAAAAAATATGGTTAGTCTTTGGCATCAACGCAAAGGCTATTTCACGTTGGTATTGATAGCTATGATTGCCATCATGATTGCACAGCTGCTGTCTACAGTGTGGATAATCGGATGTCGATCATAGGCAATAAGAGACGAATAATGGCCCTTCCAAATGTTCGTATTTGCCCAACATCCAACGTTATAATTTTTGTCATGAACCATCATCATCTCAATCATGAGACTCTATGAGCTGACTATGGAGGATCATGATCTTTTTCGTAACATTTGATTTTATGACATTATTTTTTATTTTTATTTTGATAGATCCCAAGGGTCTCCGTATATTTTGCCAACAAATCACGGGCCCTATCGCGTTATCTGCCATCAGCGGTCATTCCGGGAACCTTATAACTGTTTACGCGCTTTACGACTTTTAATCGATTTTTTGTCGCAAATTGGCCGAAACGGAAACATAAAATGGCCGCTATTCACCGCCATAAGATATCGCTATGGACCTGTTTATATTTTATAATGAAATACTCTATTTCCTGCGTGATTATGCGCCATTCTGAGATATCAAATTGGAACTCCTGGCACTTTAAACAAAATAATATATTTTTAATAATTTCGAAAAAGTTGGTGGTCGACCAGCCTCAAAATTTCACCTTCGCACTATCAACTACAGTCTACATGACTTACCAGTATCGCTCTATAGCTATGTCCACATTGTGCCCTTTCATCTTCAATTTTCATAATCTTTTGACATTCGAAATGTCAAAAGATTATGAAAATTGAAGATGAAAGGGCACAATGTGGACATAGCTTATCAACTACAGGAGGTACTGCATAATATTAACACGTGAGTCGAAAGATCCGACAAAGAAGAGTTTGTGATATTCTATCGTACCCCGATGTAACGGCGCTGATGAGGGATTTTTATCGTATGCATCTGGTCAAACTATAATTACTATACCTTTATTCTTTCACTCATAAAAAATTAAACCAACACTGAAATAACTTTAAAAAAAATTACCTACTGTAATAGAAATACTTGATCCCTATCTTTAATTTCTAAATCTACTAAAAGTTTACAACACTACGCTAGACTAATTGCTAAGCTCATTTGAATGAAACTTTCGCCGTCATCTATATATCATACACGAATTTGTATAAATCATACACAACCTTGTATATACAGCCTTCATGGATCCTTTTGTGTGAGTCTGTGACGATTTAAATGAGACATTAAAAAGAATTATTGCCGTACTTGTCGTTGAATGAATGTATGAATGGTGAATACTACGGCGTAGGGCAAAACAGCGTAAGTAACGTTTTAAGTTCATTTCCAAAAATAGATCGAAATGATACTGGTTAAGGTAATGGTTTTATTTAATTCTGTGTTAAAGTTTAGCTTTTTACTATAATATTTATTGTTATTTGTTATTGGATAATCTATAGCAAAATGCGATTACATATTAAAAAAAACACTAATTATTATGTACCTAAGATTAATAATTATTTTTCCTGAGTGACTATATTACCATAGTATGAAACTTTAACATTTGTCACATTTAATACCACTTAAAGATAAGTTTTTAATTTCAAGCCGTTTATAATGATAAACGATAAATTCTCAATTTTCAAGTTACAACTTTTTCCTACGGGCTTTCAATATGAAGGATTGTGAGAACCGTGTGTTATCGTATTAACACTTTATACAACAGTTAGACCTTCTTAGCACATCGTATGTAGACTATATTTATAGAGTTCCCTATTTTTCGTCGGGGGTTAAGAAGATTCTTCTTGCTTCTGGGCAATAAATTATTGTAAGCCACATAAAAATAATTATTGCTTTTGTATATAAAAAAGGGGGGAAATGAGCAAACGGGCTCTCCATCAGGAAACCCGTCTCAACTACCGTCACCAATGGACAACGCAACATCAGAAGACTTAGCAGGTGCGTTGCCGGCCTTTTAAAAGGGAATACGCTCCCTTCTTGAAGGTGTGCAGGTCGTATAGGTCCAGAAATACTGCTGGTGGCAGTTTGTTTCAGAGTTTTACTGTGCTTGGCAAAAAGTTAAGCGAAAGACGCACGGTGGAAGGCTGCCACTCATCAGGTGATGAGGATAGTTCAGGTGATCAGGTGATAGGTATATATTTTTCACGTTTTTACCTAATAGTTGACAGAAATCCTACCACTATAATATAAATAACAAATATTTTTATTTAGTACAAAACCTCGTCTCTAGATAAGGTTTCACATGGTAATCTGTGATGGACGATCAAGGGCCATAGAAATAGGAATATTATAGAAGTAAAACTTGTGCGTAGAGTTAACTAAGCTCAGACTGATTTTATAAAGTGTGGTGGTAATATAATGGTTTTTTCGCTATCAAGGTATGGGTATGCCTAAAAATCAACTAATGATCGTCAGTCGGTGCTGCGCCTGATCTCTTACTCTCTTTTGTATATTGCTCAAATACCCGATGAAACAGACCACCGTTACTAAAACTTGGAAGTCACCGTAAGAAGTAGAGCCACTTCTACTTAACACTACTACTGTAATCTGTATGTAGAGATATCTCTAGATATCTAGAGCCATTTCTACTCATTCCTACTCTAAAGTAAGTAGTTGATGGAGATTGATCGCGTGGTGTGTACACACCTTATGTGCTGGACCTATACGTGACTGGCATGAGGCATCGTGTACATGACTCATAACTATGTTTACTGGATTTTGGAGAAATAACGGATTCCTTGCAGTAAGATGAAAAACAGCTGGTACTTATGTATCTGTATTCATGTGGGATAATGGAAAAAATTACAAGACGCGAAGTATGAAATTATCGGGAAAGAAAAAAAAATTAATATTCACTTAAAACTTGACACTTGAAAAAGATTTCATTATTTAAACGTGAGTCAAACGACTTTCGATTATTATCACAGTGAATATGCTCTACAAAGGACCAAAAGTATACAAAATCAAATCAATTCAAAATGTTTATTCAAATAAGCAATATTTTAATTAGAGTAAGGACTATGACTATCTTACATACTGTTTTAAATTACATGTATTTTTTTTAAACGGGCAAATGGCCCACCACACATTCCCACCACTGCAACTCCTGTGTCGCCAGGATCAACAGTGGTAACCAACCACGAAAACCCTTTGGTATGATCTCAAGGATGCCCGAGGGACAAGAGTGAAACAAACAAGACAACATTGTGACACGAGAATTTTATATATTATAAGATTATTCACTTTCTCGGCAATACTAAAATCGTTGTCTTTCTTTACTCTACTTTATTCTTTCAGTCCTTGTTTTAATCGTCGTAAACATCTTTCAGGCCACTGTCATAAAGTACCCTGTACCACCTGTAACATATAACTTTCCACAATAAATATGTCACTCAGAACCCCCTCGTAAACATATGTACGTGATGTACGTGCCTGAACACAAACTGATGCGGTTCTGGGCGATGGTTTATGGCGTTTATGAAATTTCTGGAGCCATGGGCATGGAAGTGTCAGGTTCCGTTTTGTAACAAAATATATTATTGTAGCACTGCTTAGAGAAAAGATTTTACTATGGTCCAACCATCCATATATTATAAATGCGAAAGTGTGTCTGTCTGTCTGTTTGTCTGTCTGTCTGTCTGTTACCTCTTCACACTCGAACCGCTGGACCGATTTTGCTGAAATTTGGCATGGAGATATTTTGAGTCCCGGGAAATGTAATGTAGGTACGGTTCCCGCACGACAAACGAATTTTGGCGTAACGGAGTTGCGGGCGCCATCTAGTATGAAATAAATAGCTTTGTGGTTTTGATCAAAATTAAAGCAAAAATATATTTTCTCAATTTTATATTAATTAATTTAAATATCAAATTATGAACACTTAGTCCATAGAATTAGCGTTTTGGCGGAATAAATAGCACGATCTGGTCTTCGAAGCTTCGGACTGCATCTTTTCAGGTGATGCTTTTTATAGTACGGTCTACCTAATTTAGGCTCTGGATTAGGTACTACATAATATTATCCGTTCAATACTTTTTGCATGAATTACCAAATACATCTTACTAACGCTTGTGTGATTAAAACATAAGTACATTAAAAAATACCACTCCCATGGCATCCTAGAGTTTAAATAAAAAAAATAATAAGAACATTTCAATCGTGTGTATTCAACAAATTATCGCTATTGGACCTTTTATACTCTTACTAGCTGTCCCGGCAAACGTTGTTTTGCCATTTAAAGTATATTTTCTACATCATCAGTTGATACATATTTTACCCCCTCTTTTGTCCCCTTAGAGGGGGGGGATGTTGTACACCAGAATATGTTAAGTTGGAAAACACAGTTAATCTAAATATATAAAACTCAAAGGTGACTGACTGACATGGTGATTGGCATGCAGGTAGATGTTATGACGTAGGCATCCGCTAGGGGATGAAAATTTGTATATAATAATACTTCTTAACGCGAGCGAAGCCGCGGGCAATAGCTCGTACCTAATATGAAGTAAAGAAAAAAAGTTGTATACTGACCCCTCTTTGGTCCCCAGAGAGGGTTAAGGGGGGAGGGGGGAGGATTTTTATACACCAGATGTTGAGTTGGAAGAAGACAATTAATATATCTGTGAAAACCGTATGCAAACCGAATCAGTAGTTTTCGTGTTAAAGAAAAAGTTTGATACAAAATCTGACCCCCTCTTTTGTCCCCTTAGAGGGGTGGGGGGAAAAAATTTTATACACCAGATGTTAAGTTGGAAGAAGATAAATATATCTGCGAAAACCACATTCAAATCGGTCAGATCAGTATTTTTCGTGTGATGCTGGAACAAACATACAGACAGACAGAAAGAGTGACAGACAGACAGACAGACAAAAAACTAACCACATTTTTGGCTTCTATAGCAATGTAGTGACAGAGGTGTAATTTCGGGTGTCATTTAATGTCTTCAGAATTTTCATTTCTACA
The DNA here is from genome assembly GCA_905404155.3 of Plebejus argus. Lineage (NCBI taxonomy): Eukaryota > Metazoa > Arthropoda > Insecta > Lepidoptera > Lycaenidae > Plebejus > Plebejus argus. The sequence continues at coordinate 9,675,903 of FR989943.1, forward strand.
ACAGATAGTCTTCCTGCCGCACGCGCTTTGGTAACGCCCACTATAGTAATATTTTAATTTCGCCATAATTTCAAAACCAAACGTCCAATTTTAATCATTCAAAGACAAAATATTATCTACAGAAACTGTACTTAGTGATAAAATAATTTATTTTGATAAGGATTAATAGCGTGAGTAAAATATATGCGTTTAAATATAGTCCAAAAAAAATTCAGGATTTTTAAATAAAAAAATGGTTATTGTGCCTCACTCGACATAGATAGGTATAGTGTGTCGCGGACTTTTTTATAGATATTTATAAGGTCTACAATTACTTAGAACATTTCATGGTTCCATCTTTTATAGTTTAGGCAGCGTACGCAAAATAAGTAACTTTTCTAGCTGATTTTTTACACCTTGCGTCCGAAAAACTGAAATATTTTACGGAACCCTACTTTTTTCCAAAATAAAATGTAGCCTATGTTCAGCAGAAATAATGTAAGATTCCAATAGCAAAAGAATTTTTCAAATCGGTCCAGTAGTTTCGGAGCCTATTCGACTCAAACAAACAAACAAACAAACAAACAAACAAACAAACAAACAAAAAATCAAATCTTTCCTCTTTATAATAGTAGTGTAGATTAAACTATGCTAACACCAACACGATAAAACGCTAATTCCTACCACACACTTAATTAAGGGCTAGCACCAAACAACCGCCAAGCAAACACCGACCACAAAAACTCCCTAAAATCTTTCCCACATGTGGTTTTCACGACAACCTTACCTTAACACCCTGAGAAAATTCTTGTAGACCTTACACCTATGATATTAGAGTTGAAAATCGTTTTGCTCTATTCTAGGGTTGGCAAAAAAGGTTTTTTGTTATCACCGGATAAATAGGTTACAGGTTATTTGCAGGCGCAAGGTGCGGGCCCTCGTAACGGAACTTCGGTGAAACAACAGATAGAAGCTGTGTTTGGATATTAAAGATGCAGGAAGAGACGTCCGGGGATTTTGGGAACAAAGAACAGTTATACACAGTTAGATTTGTCTGAAGGACTAGGGCAGTTAGCTTTCGCCTTTTTTACCAACTTTTTTGGAATTCGTACGAAGAACGCTGCAGAGTTTTTAGTCACTCATTATTCTAAAGTATCAAGGGTGTTATAAGATCATAGTACAAAATATATCGTGTGAAACTTATTAGTTTTATTTTCATTTAAAATCAAGAAAGACGAAATGACTCGTATTGTAAAAAAGTTATCGAATCATGTTATAAGTTAAGCTTCTACTTCTACTTTTATTCTAAGCGAAGTCTAGCAATTTCAGTCAGGTAACTACTGTATTTACGTAAAGCATAAAATGGCAATTAAAATATTTATTACTTAATAATATATATTATACATATTAACACGTTTTATCTACCAAGTTAAACATTATTTAGTCAGTGACTACCTACAAGACCTAGATAATATTCAAAACCAATACAATCAACGTTCAAACTTAGAAAAAATTGTAAACGTAAACGTTACATTCAAATATTCCCAAAAGCCACAAACCGAGGACCACATCTTGTAGTTATAAATAGAGGCAAATGGGCAAAAAACGGCTTCACATGGGGCAAGTTACGCAATATGGAATCTGACCCCATGCCCCGGCCTGGGCTTATCCTGTGGGATTACAGGATGTTGGAGAAAGCAGGATTAATTTCATTTCTAAAATGTGCCTATTTAGTAATAGGAACATGGGTATTGGACTCATTAAAATATGTACTACTTATTAATTGTAACAAGAAACTAAAGCTAAAATATTTATTAATTTAATTAAAATCCATTTCTTTGTATCTTTCCAACAATATATTATTGATTTAATATACACAAAGTCGTATGAAAAATGGATAATGCGCCCAATTTAAATGGTACTAAAATAATTACCTACAACAAAGAAACATTTTGACACGTCATATTAGCTCTACTATTATATTAATTCAGTATGCAGTTTTGTCTGAAACTTTTAAAGGCTCTCAAACCATATCTATCCCAGGCCATCTAGCCTGCAGATCTTACAAACTTACACGATATAATTTGTAAGCTTATAAGATCTTACAAGCTCACAAATTACATATTTTCTACGTATACAGGAGCGGGAAAGTGCAATAAAAGTGCACGCAGCACGCAAGTATAATTATACTTTATTATTATACGGTACTCTCACCGTAACAAAGGTAAGTTTTTGCCGGGTCAGGTCGCGAGAACGCTATGGGTCCCAGATGTGGCTAGCGGTAGTTTTTGTGAGGGTGGGTTTTTAATTTATTGGATTTCCGTGTAAAATACCGTTACTTGTTTGCATGTTGGAGCCGCCAAAGATTCGTATATTAGAAGGTTAGGTGATGACTGATGATTTTGGGACTGCAGTTTGCAAGGAGAATGTTTTTTGCAGTCAACAATCAGCATAATTATTGTGATATGCTTAATGTAGACAAAGTTATTATAATTAAAAGTAAATAGGTACCATTAGCTCAACTTTCAACTATAATTCATCAGTATGAAGCTAAGGAAGCTACTTTAAAGTCCGAGACTGGTGTTTGTGACTTCGTCTTCTCTATTAAGACTGCTATAGACGTCAAAGTAGAATTGCAAGGTTGCACAGTTCTTCCAAATATTTTTCGTTCTAGAGTCTAGACTCTAAATCATCCAATTTGGAGAAACCTTCACAATAACTCATTTTGTCTCTTGTAATGCCTTATATAGAGTCATTGTAGAGTATCGATCAAATATCACTTTTCGTTGATTTACTTACAAATGTTAAAACCGAACTGTACAGTTTTATCGTAACATGTAGCAGGACTTAGGCATGCATTACACTCAATATAACATCTTCGTATTCGTTTTGGTTATTTATATCATAAAGTGTTGTCCACATGCGGCTAGTGTCGGGGCCTGGCGACCATGTGTTACATGTGGTGTAAACATACTGACATCATGGTATATTTGACCAGTGGCGAAGGATAATCCAGTATTTAAAAGACTAATTATTATCTCTCTTATTAATTAAGGTACGCAACGAATTACAGAACTATACATACTGCTATTGTCTGTTGTGTGATGTGCCAAACAAGTAGAACTTGTGTAGTTGTTTGCTGTGTGAGTGTGTAGTTTATCTGGGGGGGTAGTGCCCCGCCAAGAGAGCCAGGCGAAGCGCATAATATAGGCACTACCTACCTACCTTTTCTCGAAGTGTTTCGTCGTTTTTTGAACTCTCATAGAGATTTTTTTACTAGTCAGCTGAGGTTAAAAGATATTTTAAATAGGTTGTAACGAAAACTAATAGCTCTATAGTCTATGCCAATACGGTGTCGGTTGCTAATTTCACTGAAACCAAGCTACACGGTTCATTAATTTCAATCAAATACCAAATTATGCGCAATGGAGCAATGCATAGAATATACTTACTATTCCTATATTCTCATTACCAGTGAGACAGATAATCCGAACATTGTCGTCTACTTTATAGGCCAAGTGATGCCTATCAAAACCTTGGACACGGCACTTTCGTGGTAATACGTTCGACGCAAAAATATAATCAAAATGGGCAGGTGGCAAAGCAAAAAACCTATCGTGTTCAAACAATAAATTAATTTTATTTAGCGTGTCAGATCGGAGAACAAATAAAATGAATCTCGCGACCACTTGACAGATAAAAACTGACCAAATTTCGGCAAAGTTTTGTGAAAAACGATCACAAAAAATAAACCTGTAGATTAAATGTCATTTGGTTAGTTTTGGACGGTTTTGGTTTAAATATAATATTGATTTATTGGACCTGCTGGCTGCTTAGGCTGAGAACATAAAACAATAATGAATAAATTATATCCTTTCAGTTGTCAAAATATTCTTAAGATATAATATTTTGGTTATCATATTATTATTACTTATTAGGTATGGTGCTAAACATAACATACGTCTTCATCGTAATAGTTGTTAGATGTTGGTTTATTTACTATCGTAACGAAATTCATATTATGTCAGATACGAGGTATATATTACATAGGTACCTATATGTAAATTTTGTTAATGATGTGAAAAGGTAACTTTTTTTTTTTTTTTTTTTTTTTTTTTAAGACGGGAAATGCGCTTAAGCATGCCCGGCGGCACTGGGGAAGGACCACCGGGGTATGTGGGATTCGCTGCGGCCGAGAGGATGGTAAGTTGGCCGCAGCTCTACCCACTAAAACCCGTCCGTGCCTTCTCCTCCGCTGTGAAAAGGTAACCTACCCAAACATAGTCCATGCCCATGCTAAAGACAGGCAACACCTATATATATTTTATCTATGTAGAATATACAACGTGAAATTTTAGTGGTGGTTTTCCCGCAGCAGAACGATTTACCTATAGTAGTACTATCGAACCATGCATGTTATTTTTTGAAAATAAAAAATATTTTGTATGACGTACTATGGAAACTTTATGCGGATAGGCGCGAGTTACTATGGACCCGACCGAATCTTTTTTTGATTTGAACAAAAAAAACTTTACAAATCTATTGTACTACTAAGATAGAATCATTTTACTGCGGGAAAACAACCATTAAAATTTCACACCGTGTAATACCTATGAATCTATCCTATCTACTTTTCATCCTACTATCTTACAAGCAGGTTCTAATTAAAGATTTTAAACATCATCTCAAAAGGGACGCAAACCGCGACCCATATTGCGTTGCATGTGACTTCGGTTTTTTGTCACCAAAAAAATATACCGTTATGGACAGCGCATATTTCATCTCAAGTGGAAGAAGCTGGTGATTTTATGTGGGTAGAATTTATTTTATGTGTTTTATGCGCTATAACATCTCGTTTATAGCTATTTTGGTTACAGTGAATTCGTTTAATGACTTTTATTTTATTAATATCTATTTAAGCGTTTTATTTGGATGAGTAGGCGTGACGCTACTAGTAAATTGTTAGTTTTAGTGGCACTATTTAGTGTGGTAACTGAGTTTTTTTCGTTTGTTAAGATAATAATTACTGTTGTCATTCAAAAGTGGTAAGCCTTTTATGGTCTTACTTTGCTTAGTAATTGTATAAAAGTTTATTTATTAAAACAACATTTTATTCCTACATGGCATTGTATAGGTAAGTACCTACTATTTTGATAAATCTATCGTATACTATCCTACTAGAAAAGAGTTGTTTTATAATGAATTAGAAAATACAACACTTTTCAGATTCAATTTATTTTCCATAAAATACAGTCATTCATTGCAAACCCAAATATATTATATTACAAAATACGTACAAAGAAATTAACGTTTCTTAAATTGGCAGGTATAAAAATCTTTCTTTCGTTCTTAATTTTAAAACCACTTTACGCTACCTTCTTGTTTTACCTCTGCAATAATCCATATTTCAACTACATAAGGGTTGCTATAAAAACTCTCCGAACAGATTGCACGCGTCCTCAAATTCATTAGCGAGCACAACATGTGTCGCAGATACTATCGCCATGGTAGACCCAAGGTAGACCATTAAAACTCATGTTTATAGGCTACTAGACGCTGCCCCTGACTTTGTTTATGCCAAAAACTGTCTTTCAAAATATGTGAATGATATATTTTTCTGATATAAGTTTTTCCTAAGAAAGAGGTGATTTATTAATTGTTTGATTTATTCGATTTTATCTTCCCAAAGGTTATCCTACATTTTCACCCATAAAATTGGTTGCCACCCGCACTCAGGGATTTTAATGCAGCTTAATTAAATGAAGTATTTATTTTACATAAACTCCATAATATTATATTTTATGTCAAACTCTTAATTAAATCAAAGTTAAGCAATCATTAAATCTCTGAGTTCGACCGTTAGTAGTTGATGATGAGGTAAGCCATTTTGGCTTTCGCATTTAGTCATGTTTATAGACCACACTTTTTGGACCATGTTCTAAAATAATATGGTCAACAGTTTTGATGTGTATTTAATAGGCACCTTGGAGATTCCAATTTGATCCCTTTTATTAGAATGTAGCCATATGGTATATCTTTGGTATATCTATAAAAAATTTCGTTACAACATCACAATTCACGAGTATGTTCTTTACAAATTATTCGCTTTTTGGCGATTTTGATGATTTTGCTACGTGAATTCATACTATTTAAGCGCACAATATTTTTTGCATTATTTTTTTTCTATAACGTTTACTATATAAAACGTAATTACTAATTAGGTACCGTAAATACCTGTTAAATCACGCACCACTAGAAACAGCGGGGCTTTTTGTTTGGACGATTTAGTTTTAACTACGCCTTATATTATTTTGGTAGGTAATGTTTCTGCGAATATACTTACTGGACTAAACAGGTCATAAAGCTTGTTAGCCTGCGGGTAAAACCGAGTTTATTTTATTAACTGCTGTTGATACAAAGCATTTACGAGATAATACGAAAATAATGAAGGTGAGAAGTAAAAAAGGTTTCTATCAACTCTTCCATATTATAGACCTTCGGAAACACAAAAGTAGTGGACAATGGATTTTAGATCGATCGCCAAAGGAGGTCTATCAAAACGAGATCTGGCGATATTGTTCACATGGGGGCGTTTTGGATCCGATAAAAAATGGTAGAAATACGAAACGCGGAATTATTCGCATGGTTTCTTTGAGTTTTATAGAAACACCTTTTTTGTCGATAAAAAATCTCAAATGAGGGTAGGAAAAAACTCGGACAAAGGGCGTTTTAATACGGGTTTTTTGCACTCACTCCCACGTTACCTGCATTAATGTTTACTATTGATTTATCATCATCAGCAACCATCTCCGTCCAGCTTCCTTTATAAGCATAAAATGAGGAAGGTTCTGTGTCAACACTCAACAGCAAAACGTGTTTTCTTCAAGAGGTGGACTACAAGATAACGTAAGAACTAAGTTCTTTCTCTAGTCGCCTTCTCCTAGTCAGTAAGCTGATTCTCAGTCCTCGAATGTCATCACGATTGTAAGCTCACGCACAGACATTCGATGTATAAGAATTGGGCCCTTGGGTCTTGAAAGTATGAAATTAAAACAAAAGCTGCATCCGCATTATTTTGCTTACCTTTACAAATACATTGGCGACATCATGTTGTTTAAGTAATTGTACAATGTGTTGCGCAATAAGAAATGTGCGTAAAACCGCAAAATTACGTACAGTCAGCTTGGAGTAAAGCGTGTCGCAAGCGTCGGTTTAAACACAATAATTTGATATAGGGTTGTCTACTACGGAATATTTTCTGTGTTTTCGTTTTTACTGCAAAAATGTTCAAATATTTGCATATTTTTAGTAAATGATTCAAAACTTTGAAAAAAGAGGCTGACTTTTCAAGTTTTAAGCACTGGCGGATTTCGTGGTGTACCACATCTTATTTCCAATATTTCAGCTTTTTTCAGCTGAGGGACAATTGGACGAACTAAATAAATATTTTGGTATAAATTCGATAACTATTATGTTACAATTTCACTACGTTCACCCATGAAGTTGTTAACTGTATTAAAATTGAAGGGAACAGATAATATGAATTGAGCATTTCATCCCTTCTCAAAGTTCCTTATTAAAATCAAAATAACTAGGAAATTATATGGAGTTATCTGCCTCGAATCACCTTTTAGACTTAACATAAAATAGTCACCATTATGTTACTAGTAACCAATTATTGTTAGATTAGCTTATTTAAGATTACCTGTGTGACAGCCCTACTCGAGGGTGGGGCTGGAGCTCGTCCGCTAATGACAGGGCGACGCGACGCGCGTGTCCAGCTCGCTCGTTCGCCCCGACTCATTCAATGCAAATCGTTGAATAATATGAATCTGTTAGATGAGATGTAGTGCGGGCATGTGCGTTATAGACATGGGCTTGGTCATACTCTTAGTGGCTTGAGAGTTGAGACTCGACAGTCTTAGGCCGGTATAAATAGTCAGTACTCAAGATGCATCTCGGTCTCAAGACACAGTTCAGGCTCTGCGATTAGTTGGCTGTCAAAATTTGGACCAATCACAGAGCCGAACCGCGTCTTGAGACCGGGTCGCATCCTAAGTACTGACTATTTATACGGGCCTTAGATAATTTCTTTAGAGCCAATGCTGTCTAACTGCTGGGACAGTAGGTACTATTGCAAGAAATACTTGTCTTGTATGCTAGTTCGTGTGCTTTTATTGCAATAATTTGTCTGAAGACAGTCGTGTCTCAAGCTTACTCACTTTCAACGTAAGTAGGATAAAGTAGGATAGTGTAAGGTTAGCTTTGTCGTTTTTTTAAGCTATTGCATAGCTCTTAAGTCTTATCTAAGAAAGCACAAGATGAAGAACAGCCCTAAATGTTAGCTTAAAAAACAGTTGCAATTTTTTTCTTAATCATAGAATAAGTAATAAGTACCTACTCGTTACAAGTCTTGCAACAATTTCATTTGCATTTTTGTTTGTACCAATATTTTAGCAACCACTGTAGTTTAGTCTCATCACTTCATCAGTCATCTAAAAGTTTGTCTCGTAACATTCGTATATATCTTAGCCATTTCTAACACTCACAAAACTCTACATACCCAATGACCCCTCCGCGATGACAAGCGCCCACGCGCCCATTCTAATCACGGTGTACCATTCAAAAGAACACTATTTTTAGTGCAGCAATAAAGCACGATCATCCATACATCGCGGGCTCTCAATGAATAAATTATCTACCGAGAGTAAAAAACGAGAAATGTATCGCGAAGTTCTGGATCTAAGAACTCTTTTTTCACCTTGATAATAAACCGTGCACACACTAAAATTATTGTAAGTAGCTTCATAATTATAGCCGTGAAACTTTATTCGTCGCTCATATAAAATATACTTCAGCTAAAGATTTTGTCGTACAAAAAGCTGAGTGTTTTACTCTATATCGAGAGTAACTAGCCAAGCTAGATTTATTAAAATTACTCATGTAGATGTAATATAGGAAGCTTCAAAACTTAGAGCTTTTTTTATGCGATCAACATTTTTATAGTATTAGGATTAAAAAAATAAATACATTATATTTAGGCTCAAGCAAAACTTATATATTTTAAAAATATAGAGTAGCTTAAAGTCTTATCCTCTATTTATCGCATTTAAGAGGGACATAATTATTCTACAATTCTTTTTTATCAAACCCCATTCTTTTGCATAATTACCGGTCAAACACAATAATTATAATATGTATAATGTCCAAATGTTAGCGCCCGCCCTTATCCGTCCATTCATAAGTAACAAATAGCCGCGTGGGCCGACGTTTTGTTTTGTAAAAGTTAATCTAATAATCACATAATTAATTACACTATAGTGAATGCTTTTATAAAGAATAGTGATTGTATAAAGTTACGACATAAAGACGAGAGCGTGAGGTCAGTCGTTCTTATAATGATAGCATAATAATATTTGAAGGACTGTTAAGATGAACTTAAAATTTTGACGATGATTTGAAGAGTAATGGCTGCTGTTTTAAAAAGGTGAGTCCAGATTTGTACGACTTTGACGGCAATGGATATCATTATGTTGTATGTGAAATGGACAATGGTCCTGAAGCCCTGATTGTCATAGTAAGTTGGACGTTCCTAGCGTCCAACGAATAGATAAAAAAATCGGAGACTTTCAGAATGTACTTAAAGGACCAATCAGTCTATATTTTCTAAGTTGTGATATAAACAATCATTCAATCAACTTTATCACTCAAAAGCTCAAAAGAAAGACATAATCCTCCTTGTGGTACTGTTGGTTAAAAAGTGTATCAAATCTGTTTCGTAACAACTTTTCTTGTGAATAAATTTGATGTCCAACAAGAGGCGTGGCGTACAGTCGACTGCATAGAACTTGTCTCGTGCTGCCCAACTGAGGACTTGTTGAATATTTTAAAATTGTGTAACAGAGGACGTAGACGGTAGAGTACCATCACTGTTACTAGAAATTACTACCCTGCTGTATAATAATTACATGGACTTTTAGTATGTAAATATTGTTGAGATTTAAGTAACAATAATTATTTTCAGTTCACATTTTTGCACCGAAAAATTCGACATTAAAAAAACATGTCCAATTCCACTAACTCTATCCAAATTATTCCTCTAAAACCAACCTTTGTTCAAAAGCCACGTAGTAGATAATACCATTTTATTACTCTATGATAATACTAATTATTACGATCCCCAAACTTGCATTACAAATGCGTTTATAATGCAATAAATTAAAAGTGGTTCTTTTTATCTAGCTGACTATTTGTTACCTCTTTACGCCCAAACTGCTGATTCGATTTTGCTGAAATTTGGTATATTGGGGATACTTACCCGGAGCAAGGGCATGGGATACTTTTTAGTTTTTATCCCGGAAAAATGTTCCATTCCCGAGCTATGACGAATTTTGGCGAAACGGAGTTGCGGGCGTCATTTAGTAATCTTAAAAACAATAATAATAAAAGCTGATGCTACTATCAAATTCTGAGCTAGATGTTACTATCAAATTCAAATAAAAATAAAAATTATGTTCTTCAATACTCTTACTTTAGCTATAATGCACCTCCTCCGTAGTCTAGTGGTATAGAGCGCGGCTCTTGACTCGGAGGTCGTGGGTTCGATTCCCGCGTTGGAAATATGTTATTTCCAAGTTTGGTTAGGACAATGCAGGCTGATCACCTGATTGTCTGACAAGTAAGATGATCCATGCGTCGGATGGGCATGTAAAAAGTCGGTCCTGCGCCTGATCTCTCGCCGGTCGTGTCGGTCTGCCGTCCCACTGGGTTATGAGAGTAAAGGAATAGAGAGTGCTCTTGTGTACTGCGCACGCACTTGGGCACTATAAAAATACTCCTGCGTAGCTGGCCTTGTTTCAATGAAACCGGCCACCGTCACCGAAACCGGTGTGGGAGCTATTATTATATTTACCTATAATGCCTGCCACCGGTTCGAGAACTACAGCTATCAAGTTATCATTATCACTTCTCATGTATAAAATAGCCCTACTTTACTTGCTCGTGTTTTATCATCTGATCGTGTGACATGTTGGTCAGCCCGCATGCACGTGCGGCCTTTCTCCCGATACTGAGCTGAACATACAAGGACAGGAAAATCGATATAACCTATCGTTAAACTGTTAACAATAATGAGTTGATACTATATTGATTACAATAAAAAATGGACCAAAACTGGCGAACTACCGAAAATATAATTAGGTATTGTCCTACTACGAACTTCTGAAATAAGTATAATGGTTAAGTAATAAGTATGTCATATTTTATAAGTTTGTGCGTTATAAGATGATATGCGTGACACATTGTAATTGACAATAGTAGGGAAGGTACCTAAAAAAAATATTCGATAATTTTAAAAACATCGTATCACTTCGTAAAGGAGTTGCAATTGAAATTATCGATTTCGTACTGACGTTTCTTCCGCGCCGGCGATTTAAGATGGCCACCCTTTTTATCGATTTGATTTCGATTCAACAGTGTCAATCTCTATCGAAAAAAGTTCCGTATCATGCATCTGACATTTTTCAAATATTTTCGTAACAATAATTTTATACTCTTATTTCACAGTTAATATTTATAATTTTATATTAATAAGTTAGCATTTAGCAATTTTTCATTTTTATTCATAGGAGACATTTAATTTTGTTTTTGTAGATGGAATATAATTTATTACATTTTTTTTCTTGTAAAAAATATCCGTAGCAAGGAATATGAGAAGTGTCACCCATATCATCTTATAACGCACAAACTATACTAATGATAATCGGTCGACTAAAAGCCTCATCTGCTTCTCATAGACACTAACTACATAATATTATCTTCTCTACTGCTTCAAGTTATGCCCCTGGTCCTTCAGATACCATCCGTCTTAGGCTCCGATTACTTCACTTACTTGGTGACCACAAGCTTTAAGGCCATGAGGAGCGATTCATTCATCCCAAACATTGCCTTCGAGTTTGATATTAAAATGAAGTTGAATGAAGAAATTGCACTGTAAAATCGAACATTAATCGTGGCCTTGCGGATATTCAAATAATATAGAAAATCCATATTATTGCTTATTATAAAACCATCAATGCTCTACCTTAATGAATAAATAAAAAAAATTGCGCGAGTGTGAACGGGGTTTTAATTAATGGGCTGCCAAGTCAGCGGAGCTATTTTAACGAAGGGCGGACAAAGCCAGCGAGACCAATTAGGGGTGGTCATCGGGGATTAAAATAGGCTTAAGCCTTTCGTTTTGGGACTTTTCCAGCGTTTTGTGGCCCCGCGTTTCGTTTGAATCGCAGTATCTGTTTAATTTGTCGTTGTCTAGGCTACTCTTTAGCAAAGTTCTTTGTCTATTTCTAGCGATAAAAAAGATATTGTTTTTTTATTTAAGTAATAAAAACACACAGACATGCACGTTCATTCGTTAATTTTTAATACAAGTATTTTTTGGACATGTATACAAATTACAAGATGTAACCAAACTAAGTGATATTAATACTTTAGGGTTTGTGCGTGTTCTTAAATACCAATTTTTTTCACTTTTGTATGGAAAACTCGTGAGTCGCTGTGGCGCTTGCCCATACAAAGGTGAAAAAATGTTTTGGTCTTTCATCGCTGCTACTTTCGCAGTGAACTCTCTACATTACTCTACAAGGAACACGTACACACCAAAGTATTATCATTTAATTTTGCTACACCCTTTTTTATGAAAAAAGGGGGCAAACGAGCACACAAGTCACCTGATGGAAAGCAACTTCCGTCGCCCATGGACACTCGCAGCATCAGAAGAGCTGCAGGTGCGTTGCCGGCCTTTTAAGAGGGAATAGGGTAATAGGGGAGGGTAGGGATGGGAAGGGAAGGATTAGGGGAGGGGAGGGAAGAAAATAGGGTATGGCATTGGGCCTCCGGTAAACTCACTCACTCGGCGAAACACAGCGCAAGCGCTGTTTCACGCCGGTTTTCTGTGAGAACGTGGTATTTCTCCGGTCGAGCCGGCCCATTCGTGCCGAAGCATGGCTCTCTTACGTATATATTCTGTATATCACCGTGTAATTATATAGTTTTATTAAAACTTACGTAAAAATCATCAAAAGTAGGACATAATTTGCTAAAATGACAGAGCTTTAATTACACTTACAACACAAAAGTTTATTATTTATTATTAATTGCACTTTGAAATGTTACAATTAAATCATAATCAAAGCTTTTTCGAAACAATAACGACGCAACTCATTTTACGCGCTGCAATTATTTTTACGCGGTTTCACAATTTGAGGCTTCAAACAATAACATCCTACGCGATCAGTGGGCAGTATTTAGTAACCCATCAGTCAGTATCATTAATTATAACGAGTCATTACTGATTACAAATGCCCGGTACAATTACAAGTGAGCCACCCACAGTTTCTTTGATTTATATAACTTTTTGTTTTTGATGATATCTTGGACCATCTTAATTGCGCTCTATTATCACTTACTTCGCCCTTGACACCGGCCTAAGGCTTTTTAACACGCTTGTATTAGCTTGGGCTGTATGTATGTAACGGAATCTTTGAGCACGATTTTTACCTGTCTCCAGTAGTCTAATTCATTCGAAACTTTACATACGCATTAATAGCCAATGACAATGCAATAATTTTTCAACATTTTTGAAAAAAAAATGCGTGTTTTTTAACTATTATTCATTAATTAGAATATATTCACACTACTTAAAACAGTCATAAGTACATAATATAATTGAGAAAAAAGATTGTAGGCAGTCACTAAAAGTGTTTGAATTGTAGGGTACAGCTGTGTACTAAATAATCGTTAAAGGCATCGAAACTATATTGGATATATTTTTTTAAATAGCCCCCGGTATTTTTTTAATTTTTATTTCTTTTATTTGGTATATTCAAAGCTTTTGACTGTTCCTTGACTTTTGAAAGGCCCTTTTGATTCTTACTAAATTCGACCACTCCGACCGCAATCATTGTTGTACGAAAAACAGTTTTCTTTTGTGTGATGACCCGTTATTTTTATTGCAAATGAACTTATTGGGTAATGACGAGTTTTGCGAAGTTCGTGTGATACAATAGCAACAATACCACTTTCGCGGCTCAGCCAAATGTTGCCATAGCATGTCGGGGCGTAGAAAAGACATGGAGGGGTTTTCGATAATAATTTAAGTTTCATTATGGATAAGCTATGATTTCTATAATATTTGAGATGAATATCAGGTACTACTACTTTACTACCTACTTAATTACCTCATCAAGATATTAACTAAAATCAAGATATTAAATGAAAGGTTTTCCTACGAGATCACAGGAATATAGAGGTTCTTTGTTTATGTCTACGAATGTTTAAAAAAATGTTAGGCACAGGTACTCTAGACTCTAGATTCTAGAGTGTAGACTCTAAAAAACTCGATTTGTCACATGTGATAATAGAATAATACTGATTACATCAGTCTATTTTTTCATAAAATATGGCTAATATTTGCAAAAAAATGTAAGGCGGCTCTGTATCGTTTTGTTCTGGCCGCAAGGAATTATCCTCGGACACAGTATATGTTTTGCATTGTCAATAGAGTGATTACCACACACGTTCGCCTTGCGAGCAGGCGAATACTCCAATAGCCGACCGAATAATAACATTATCCCACCAAAAACATAAATGTAAAAATGGAGAGCCAAGTTCCATACAAACATTATTCTTGTCTATGGTCTTCGCCGTAAAAAGGATGGAGATCTAAATAAGTGCCAAGTTTCATGGAAAATCGAAATATGTATGTAAGTATAGGAATCAAATAACATTATGAACAAAATAATAATAGAGTCTATTTCTTTGCTTTATTGAATCTATAACAATTGATGTTATTTAAATAATGTGAGATCTTCTCGCAAATCTCATTATATGAGCCAAATTTGAAACGTTTATGTGAAATAGTTTCTGAATTATGAGGGGGTCAAAAGTAGCTGCAAATGGTTCGTGTAATATTACACACGGTGTTGCTCGCCATTCTGTTATGCTGGAACTTGGCTTAACACGCCACCGCGTGTTTAGATATTCAATATTATTACTAAATGTCATTATTTCATTATAATGATACTTGGTTGTTTACCAGGACATAAAGTTTCATATTATTCCGGGTTACCTAGAACATTTTTTTTTATTAATATCAATCAAATTTTTTGTGAGCAGCTTCATTTTGATAAGACGAACAACATTTTTATCTGCGAAAAATCTCGAAAGTGGTAGCTAACAGAGATCTTAGAAAGGATTTCATACTTTGATTCGATGGTCCTTAAAATATATGGATTGTTCTAATAATTGTAGGACAATGTTACTCTTAAATATTTATATTATGACTATATTTATTATGTTAATGTAGGCAAAAAAGACTGCACCCGTAAAATACTTAAGTGAAATTAAAAATCGTCAGTCTTTGATAAAAGACAGTCTTTGATAAAAGACTGTCAAAGCAAACAAACAGTTCCTCTGATATTAAGAGGAACTGTTTGTTTGCTTGATGGATAGAGTCTTAGTACTTTTTTTTTTCGAAGAGGATTATTTGATAGATATAATATACACATTCGCATTTTTAATATTAGTATTGATTAGTTAGTGATGCAACATAATATGTATTGTATTACCTTCTTCTGAGTGAGCAAAAAATTATGACCATTGGTCAAGACTGCATTGCAAAATCATAACACTACTGTCAGCGATTATATACAATAATAATGTAGCATTAATGTGCAACATACTTTGTTTTTTTTTTGTAGTCACAATGAATGCGGTTTAGCATGTGCCATGCGGATGCACCATGCTAAATATTTAGCCGTGGTCAATACTTTCACCTGCGATTTTGGCGGTCTGACAGTTGGCAGGCTGTTTTTAGAAATTATATGCTAAACAAGACATTATCATATTCAAAATGCAGTGCATTTGGTGAATTTGTGGTGACCCTAATGTCAATACTGAATCGATCAAACAAGTCCGCATTATTGTCACATAATATGTGCTCCTGGCATTATTGGCAAAAAGTCATATTAGGCAGCATTTTATATCATTAATAAAATGTAGCCTATGTGATTCCTCGTGTTCTACTCTATATTATCTGCATTAAAATTAAAAATCATTAATGGTCCAGCCATTCATTCGAGATGCCTTTTTACTATCTCTTCTACGGGAATTATCGCAACTTACTTTGGTTTGATATTTCATCAGATCTAATTTTGGCATTCGTCAGTCATACTAAATTTAAGGTGACGCCTTGATAACTTGGCTGTAGCGATGTCCATTTTTCTCAGCAATGACTAAAGCTAAGAAATTAAAGTTCACTGTCAGTATTCATCATGTCTTTGTCTTTGAATTACCCATAGCATAACACGATTGGTCAACTTTTATAACACAGAATAATCAATCAAAAAGACCTCTGTAAAAAAAGGGATTCCTATTTTGCCAACAGACGAGAGTGATATAAGCTTTCAAAATTTGTACATAAATTGGTTAGAACCATATGTATACACTTTAATTTGTCCATGGCTTATATGAAATATTATATTTATGGTTTTTAAATTACGCGACAAAAACCATTTTGTCGCTACGCCCTTTCAATTTTTGCTGTTCCGTTGCTTGTTTTCTATGAGAGGCCGGGCCAGCCTCGCATAGAAAACAAGCAATCTAAAACACATCCAATACGGTTTTTTACTTTAACAGGCGTCACCTTAATGAACTGGATCGAGAAAAGATGAGATCGGAACAAGAAGCCTACATTACTAAAAGTAGCCTTAGAGTACAGCAATAATAATGTTGTTATGAATCAATATAATGTATATATAAATAATAATTATAATACTCCACACACCGGTTTTGGTGAAGGTGGCTAGTTTCATTGAAACCAGGTGAGGTACGCAGGAGTAATTTTATAGTACCTAGGTGTGTGCGCAGTACACAAGAGCACTCTCTATTCCTTTACTCTCATAGCCCAGTGGGACGGAAGACCGACACGACCGGCGAGAGATCAAGCGCAGGACCGACTTTTTACATGCCCATCCGACGCATGGATCATCTTACTTGTCAGACAATCAGATGGTCAGCCTGCATTGTCCTAACCAAACTTGGAAATATCATGTTTCCAACACGAGAATCGAACCCACGACCCGGAGGTTGACTCGGAAGTCAAGAGCGACGCTCTAGTCTAGACCAGTGACCACTGGACCACCGAGGCATCATAAATAAGCAGTGCAATGTTAATACATGTAACATGTTCCCAAACTTTTTTTTCAACCTAGGTCACTTAATAGGTCATTAATTAAGCCTACATGACCTAGCTCGACCTATTTCCGATCAATTTCGCTGACCTCCGGCCCACATGGCACCCACACGGCATTTGCGATTCCGGCCTCGTCGCCATTGTTTGACTTTTATTTGAATTTGGAATCGCCACAGAATAAGATACGAGATGTGCCGTTGATTATAAATGTCCTGGTTAAGTGTAGCTAGAAAACGGCAAAATTAATGTTATAGGCAAATAGGTTAGCAACTGACACTCGGCGCGTTATAGGTAATTATGTAATTATTTTATAAATAAAATTACCCCTTCAGTAATTGGTGCTATTATCAGTTTACCTATCATCGGAGTTGCTCGGTGACCTACACTTGTTTGGTCGGGCTATGTTAGTTATGAGCTTACGTAACCTTGCAAAATTACGTAGGTCTGCCATGTGCATATTATTGAAACAATATAATCAAATATAATTCTCTGATACATAATTATAACGTATCATAATTATTATTGTAACGAGATAAATTAACATTTTTAGAAAAATGTCCATACATACCTCACCTGCCTAAAAATTTTACCTGGTGTCTAAGTGTGACTTTGCGTCCCAGATACGCTAGCTATTTGTTATTTTGTGCTCGTATTTTCTCGACATATCTGATAATTTTATATCTGTGGGAATCACCAGGATTCGTCATTACCGCCCAGTAATGTTGACCCCTTGATGTTTCGAAACTCTATTTGTCAAGGGTCTTCGTAAAGTGGTTGTTGTCAGAAGAGCTTTCATTTCCAGGATCGTGTCGTAATTCTCAGTTTGGCAAATTATCAAGTGTTACTTACTTTTGATTTTAACATCATCATCATTACTTCTTAGATTGAGTACTTTGCAACTTGACGACGTAATGCGATGCATTAAGTGAGCCGTTCAATAGTGAACTTTATCTACAGCAAAAGAAGATGCACATCATATTGACAGACATGCTGCACGCGGTGTTGGCTACCTAATTAAATTTTAATGGTTCAATCTAAAAGTGCATTGTATCGTCTGCGACACGATCATCACGTTGCGACCTGAACTAACCTTTAGTATAATCACTCTCTTTATTCATCTTAGGATAAATCACAGTCACAATCTAAATTCTACCTCGATTTATTTAAATTTAATAATTTTCAACATAAAACAACATATTTTGTAGAAACATTTACAACTTCAGCTTTCTGGCTGTGTAGCAGCTAATTCAAATTCAATTCTACTTTTTGTTCCAAAATTATGACATTTGAACTAAAGATTCTATTCTATTGACGAAACTAGAAGCTATTAGAGGCATTCAAGTAATACGAGCCACTATTGTCACAATATTTACTCTAAGACTCAAAACACAATGGTGTTCTAGCGCCTCTTGTCGTCCATTCAAATTCGTTATAATTGCCATTGTTATTGCATGTGTAACTCGAGATTATAGATCATCGATCGAGAGATAAAATCGTGTATCGTATTCGATTTAATTCGGATCAGAATGACGAGATTGCCTTAAGTGTTGCCTTTCGGATTCGCCGAAAATCGGCTACTGTAAGAAGTCCCATTTTGATGCATTTTAGTCGTTGGATAATGTGTCACAACAGTTTTTTTACTAAAGCTAAGATACCGTTGAATGAAGTGCAAAATGTTTAATTTGACTGGGATGTTTTAGTCATTGGATATAATGTGTCACTTCATAATATTTTACTAGGGACAAACCGTCATTGGCAAAGTTGCGGTGGGATGATCGTGCCCGTAACTTTGCCTAGCGGGGAGTGGAGCACCATGGGGTTTTAGTGGGTAGCTCCTCGGAGAGTCCCACATATTCCGGCCGATGTCCCCAATCCGCCGGGGATGCGTACGTTCGTAGTCTCTCCGTGCGCTGCGGTGGAATAGAGCCCTAACTTGTAGACTTTGAAATTAAAATTAAATATTAATTAATTAACTTGATCAAACTTAGAAAGTTAATTAGCACACATGTGTTTAATTATTAGTAATTAATCAAGTGCTCTATCATTTTAATGTCTATTTGAATTTAAAATTTTGAATCGTCAAAACAATTTGTTTGTTTGAAGACTTCCAACAACAAAAGGATAACAATAATTATACAAAAAACCTGAGGTTATGTATTGTTTTGCATTGATAGAAAAAGGTGTAAAATATTCCTGCGGTGCAAATGTCGCCTCTATCGCATGGTGTTAAGGCGTAATGAACGCAGCAATTATGTTAATGACAGTGGTTGACAAAAAGTGACCCCTTGTGGACGTTCGTTAAAGTCCATCTACACGTCGTCCGATTTTTAGCATTGGTACTTGCACAGGTAATGCCTAGCACTTTGATATTATATTCCAGCATCAAAACTTCTGTTTGCAAAAATATCCAAAAACAAACGCAATTATTGTAACACTTAAAACA
This sequence comes from Plebejus argus, assembly GCA_905404155.3. NCBI lineage: Eukaryota > Metazoa > Arthropoda > Insecta > Lepidoptera > Lycaenidae > Plebejus > Plebejus argus. Next base: position 9,695,576 of record FR989943.1, read on the forward strand.
CTTCAAATGTCTAAGATTTTCTAGCTTTTGGAACTTTTACTTTTTATGTTGCAGTCAAAGACTTCTATTTAAATAGAAGTCTTTGTTTGCAGTACCTACCAAAATATAACTTTTGCAAAAATGTGTGCTTTTATAAAATAAGCAAAAAGAAGAGAAAACGCGCGGTAGTTTTTTAACTACTGATTAATAATTATTAGATCGTACTACCGACCTTGATTATTGTATTGTACCTATCGTATTGATATTCTCAAGATTACGAGGTTCATCGTACAAGAACCTTGCACCACCTTTCTTATAAAAATATACGTGACGTAAAACTGTCCAAGCTGTTTACTGTCTTTGTCTCTCATATGACTTTTCCAATGTCTCAGACAAAAACAGGCAAATCTTACTTTTTACAAACAGAAAAAGTGCACAATACCTGCATCCTGCAAGTCGCATCGTCTGTTACCACTATAAACCTTATGTAAATGTTTTCCAACCTTGCCCGGAGTCATCAGGAATGAATTAGAGTCGAACTTGACCAGAGGGCAGGGTTAAAGGTGTGCTGATTGACATAATGCCTTTGTCCTGTTGTCATTGTCACTGCCAATATGAATATATTAAAAACACCGTCCGCGTCACTGCTGTACCTTTGGCTTTAGGTCGAAATACAAAATATTATCTGCGTGACTGGTGAGACATGTTCAATACTCGAGGACGTGATATTTGGCTATTAAATTAGTTGGAAAAAATAATATAAAAAATAATATCAATTGATCACTGAGTAAATGTAGCTTAAAGTTAAATAATTATTTATCCAACGCATGGACACCGCGAGCGGGAGGGGTAGTTGTGTGGTGTTTCTTTGGTAGCGCATGCCTCTGCACCGGTCGCATAGTATGCCTACTTGCCTAGCCGCGTAATTTACTTAGTATCCATGATTCATTTATTTTTGGGAAATTCGGAAAAAAAATTAAGAACCTAATTTTATTACATAATTATAATGAGAATCGAGTACAGAGTATTCTCCATAAGTATGGGTAATGTCTCACCAGTCATGTTGTAATAACTCGTGTAGCACTCGTGGACTCCACGGTAAAGATATTATAGGATTTAGTCTACATATGCATGTATGCACGTTAAGTCATACGCATACAAACATTTCGCATTTATAATATTAGTAAGTATGGATGATAGCTTGGTTTATACTCTTAAGGACGCTATTACAAATATCAGCGATTTTCCGGTACCCTATTAAAGAATTAGGAGTCAAACTGTGAGGATATTTTGGTTTCAAATGAAAGATAATATATTCATCTCCACGACTGTACCATAAAAATTCTATAGCCGCATACAAAATTTTCACATAAAATACGTTTTAACCATCACAATAATCGCAAAATATGAAAAAAATGGGGTCTGATTAGGTACCTTGATATCTAAATACACTGAACTGAGGAAAATAAATATACAAAAAAATTGTTGCTTATTTAGTCCTCTATAAAGTCCGCTAAAAATTTTATATAAAAATAAAAAACTTTTCCAGTTATAAGAAAAATAAGAAAATTTCTCAAATTTTTTCATACATTTTCGCCATATCAAGAATGCGGCGAGCGTCGTAACCGCCACTGTACAAGGCGCGCTAATTTGAATCTTATTTTAACGTCATTAACGTCGATATTCGTACTGACAGACATCCGACCTGCTAATTAAAAAGTTGGAGCATTCTTAAGTTTGAAATACAACTTATGTGCTTAACTTCTACGTTATCTGTAGGTACACTCAAGGTATTGACTATTGATGGTTTAAATATCCCACGCAGATCACTAATTGATATAATAAGCTATCCGTCTTAATATTTTATAGATGTACTTAATTTGATAATTACACTATTGCCAATAATATTAATTTTATTATGCCAATAATATTAATTAGTTACTAGATGACGCCCGCAATTTCGTTGCGCCAAAACTCGTTTATCGCGCAGGAACCGTACATTTTTTCTCGACAAAAAGTATCCTATGTCCTTTCCCGGGACTCAAAGTTTCTCCATGCCAAATTTCAGCAAAATCGGTTCAGCGGTTTGGGCGTGAAGAGGTAACAGACAGACAGACACACTTTCGCATTTATAATATTAGTATGGATTACAATTACATTGCAGTTGCTTGATGACTAATCCGCAAACCTTATCTGTTTGAAAAAAAAACAATTTTATTAAGTAGTTTCACTAAATCTCGAGAACGCCTTAACCGATGTGGCTGATTTTAGGCTTGAAATATTCATGGACGTACAGGGAAGATTATTAAGAGAAAAGTGATGAGGCCATCTAAAATTTAGCTGAACCATTCGAGCTGCATTATGCATAAACTTGCAACATAATAAATCATATTTTGTTTGTCCGTGGAAAATTTTTATCATAACATATTATTGTAAATATATTGTAAATTATTCTACGTTATGTTTTGGTGGCCAAAACCACGTACCTAGTGACCTGGAACGTGGATGGAATCGGACCGGTCAATACTTGGTACCAGCTGGTGTCTGGTACCCGGTACCACGTTAACCGTGAACTTAGCAGCCGTGTGAAATGATTTGATTCATTGTACATTTAGCGAAAATAAAGTTAGCTGATGTGACGATTAAAATTAAAAATAATGGGCATTGTCCAAAAAAAAAATCACATGTACTTTTTATAATTTTTGTCGTTAAAATAGGATATTTTAAGAATATAAATTAAATAATTTTGAAATTCATTGGCTAGTTTTTTCTCAATAAATTTTTAAAGTTTCGCTCTGACGTCATCATCGGCGGCAAATTGAACTGCAGTATGTTTTAAATTTCCTTTCAATCTTATTTATAATGGCTGGTTCGTCAAATGCAATGTCTCATTATGTGAAAGCTGATACGAGAAGCTTACCAAAAGTTCGAAACGTAATGTTGGTCGAATTTATTGCTAATTTAACGCAATTGAAGGTCAAACTAAGGTTAAACATATTTGTTCAAAAATATAAGAAACTAATGGGTATTTTTTTTTCGTTTATATACAGAAAAACGATCACTGACCTTATTCCTCGAAATGTTTTTGTAATGAGCAAAATGGACAATCCCCATTATACTTGTATGGGTGATGGTTTCAAACCATGTTACTTCTTACTGACGCCTCAGGAGTCAGGACTTGTGACTGTGACCTGGGGGTGTAGTGCGAGTTTTATTCGATCATACGCATCGAACACGTTAACGCGAATTCGTATGGGATCAAAGCAGCGCCACCTACTGGCTTACGTGGCTACCGCTTTGATTACATACAAATTCGCGTTAACGTTCTCGATGAGTATGATCGAATAAAACTCGCACTACGCACTCAGATCTGAAAACTGATCAAAACGTTAGAAGTGTATCAGTACATTAAATTATGTGTATCACCGAAGAAGTTGGTTCAAGAGTGTTATGTAAGCTTTTCCACTATATCTAATAGATTTTGGAAAGGCCTGCGGGCCTAAAATGGTCGCTTTGTGGAATCATGAGATGAATCATAATATGATTCATTTTTTTAATCGCAAAATGCAACTTTGCAATTCATTTCTGTATTTTTGTACTGATTTGACATTTGTCAGTTTGACAGTTTTGACAATTCGTTTGCTGAATTGATTGAGAGGAATTGCTTAAATGTGACTATTTTAGCCCCGCTGCTACTTAATAATCTTATTGTGAATATGAACACTTATACAGTTTACATATTTCGAAATAAATATACATAACATTCGATTTGGTGAAGCATTTATGTAGTATTACACTTAATATGGATAAATGGAAGATACAACCTAACTAGTCTACCTGCACTACCTTGTTTTTTATGCGAAAATACGTTATACTTTAGGTACCTATCCCCTAAAGATTATGGACATTTGCCGGGGTATATGAGACAACCCAAGTTAGTGCCTGCGTCCACTAAAACACCACAGTGCTTCACTCAGCCATTCTACCTTACTTAATAAACCATCTATTAGCATTACCACTAATCTAGGTCAAACAAATACTAACATCTCAATTCATAATGAGCTTTATAAGCTCAACAATAGTAACGTACATATACCTGATGGGATATTAGCCAACGTTTTGTAAGATGAGTCACCGTGAGAACCCCGTAGGCGTAGCATGGCAGATCAAAAGGTCATATGATTGATTCGATGCATTTTGAGCCATTTGGCATATATGCATTAATTGTTTTGCATAATTATCTATTGTTGTTACTAGATTAGGCTTCAGATAGTTAACTTGTTCTGTCTTATTTTCTTATCTTTCATCTACTATAGTATTATAATCAGTATAGTAACTTACACTTGCAATTGAGAATAATAAGAAATGACCTCGTGAAACCATGCCAGTTAACAGAGTAGACAGAATTATAAGCAGGCTTAGCATGGCCACAGTAGAAATAAGAAAAAACGCTGACAGTTTTTGCGGATTTCCTTTGTTAATCCATTACGTCTTTGTCATTTACCGTAAGATCGTAAGACAAGAAGACCTTTCAACGGTGGCCATGCTAAGGGCATCTAAGTGTAGCTGTACCTAAGTGTCTTTTGCCCTTGAAATATTATGTGAAATTCAGAAAAACAAGACATACTTAATTTATAAAGTTTGTTTTTTTATTTGTAGGAGATAATCTGTGAAACTACGATTGTAATTTTTTTTACAGAAAGCTGGTGTGTTCCTGAGTGGCATATAGCCTATTAGTTGTTTTATTCCTGAAATAATGTCGTTCTCAGAATTCCACGCGAGCGAAGTCGTGGACAATAGTATTTTGTATTTCAAACATCGTTGTTGGTAACAAACAGTGACCTTCCCTCTCTAGGTCTAGACTCTAGAGTCTTGACTCTAGATGACCGCATTCAAGCTCAGCTCTTACAAATCTTGTGACTTTAATCCCTATGGGATGTAACATCTATCTGCAGGTCTTCAAGATGTTTGGAATAGTCTATCTTTGTGTTGTAAATCTTAAAAGCCTTCGTCATAATACCAACATAATTTTTGCTAACATTCACGATATTACAATACAAAAAATTACTACCTTTTATTCATTCATAGCAATCCAGCCTGCAGTAAATGTATGGAATAAAGCCAAGTAGTAATGTATGGAATAAAATCCAGCAGCAGTAAAGCCTTAATATCCATTGTCATAGATATACTAAGTTGGTTGTAAGCTACGGATATAAACCTATTTTAATCGTAATAGATTTAACATGGATTGAATATTAACACTTTAGCAGTCCACGGTATTCAAACAGATACGAAAAAGTGGGTACCGTGGAGTCCATGTATCCAAAAGGATGCATTGGCACTAAAAAAGTACCTATAGAAAAAAAAAGAAGCAAGCAAGCAATACAAAAATTACATACTTAATAAAATAATAATCCTTAGCGAACACTATACAGGGGACCCATACACTCCCTAAAGTATTATCACTTACATAGTTTTGTTACAATCTATATAAATAACATCAGAAGTTTTTTTTTTTAGTAGTTTTAACTTGAAAGAGTGACAAACATTACAAAGTTTCACATTTAGTATTTAAACAAAGTAATGCAGTAAATATAGGTGAAAGGATGCACCTCGACAATCACCACTATAAAGCAGTGAACGTTGGCGGTAGCTGCCGTCCTTACACTCGGTGATGACTAGTGTTGTGCGAGAGAATATCGATAAATTAAATGGAGATTATGTTGTTGCTATAAAATCGTAATTGTGCACGTTATCTATCAGCTATCTACTAATATTATTTTAAGTTGATGTTGTTGATTTAAAGTAAAAATTAGGTAGTTTTAATTAGATTCTTCACGTCACAAAAACGAAATAATGTTTTAGATAAAAATACTTATATAACATTTATCTGTAAAGAAAATTTACACCTTGCGGTGCTATCCAAAAATATGATCGATTCATAAGCAAGCCAATATTCCTGAATAAAATAATATATCAATATGGGTGTTTATCTGAACATTTTATTATAGATAAAGTAACATCCCTACTCCCTAGGTGCTAGTTGCTACTTATTTGGGTGTGCAGTTGATTAGAGCAGGCAGTGTCGTAGGCGCTGAGTTGATTCATCGTCCACCACACTCATCTATTCTAATTACCAGTGAATTACAATAATAAAGTAATAAAACTATAATATTATTACGATTTTAATACTGAACAGTAATTTATACAAAGAGTAGTAGAATAGAGGAGTAGTGACATTCAAATTAACTAATTATTGCTTATATAGTGACAGCAAATCCTATCGACGAAATAAAATTTTGGATCAAAATATTATGTTAAATAATTATGAAATAATACACTTCACATTTTTGGTTTCTAGTAAGTAACTACAATCAGCAATCAAATAGTAATTATCTACTTTTACTAAATGTCGTACCTATTATTTTTTATACCAAATCCAAATATAAGACGTTTTTGTGAGTGTGGTGAGAAGGGCTAGCGGGCCCAAAATAGACCACGTCGGGTCCCTTTTCAAGGACAAGCATGTGTGTCCAACACATTTGGTGACGACTGAAATTTTATTTTCATCCCATGCACCATGGTACCAAAATTCTATGGAACTTGAGTAGTTCTATTTACAAAGTACCGAAAACTCTAAGGATGAGATAACTACTATAACCTTTCTAAACTGTTTTGAGACCGAATACTGTGTTTATTTAATATGTTTTTCTATTATATAGTAATATAAAATTTCTTAATTCCAGAACTATGTTATAAAAAAATAATGATTTTTCTTATTGGTTCAGTGTTTTATCTATCGATCTACGCGTGGATAGAGTTAATTAAAATTCAAAGTCATAACCTTTTTTAGGTATGAAGAATACACTTTTTGAACGTAGAGTCTACAATTATTGTTCTAACCGCCCGTTTCTGAACTATCCGAAAACCAGCGAGAAGAAATGGCGTAAGAAACTCGCCAAATATACGTTAAATATTAAAAATAGTTACTTTCTTCATTAACTAATTGGTGTTTCAGGTTTGTCACAACTTTCCACACAAAGTTACATCTTTATGACTATCGCTAAGCGCTACAAAAATAGTTTAACTGTGGGGTGTGACATCGCCACAAGGTGCTAAAAATATAACAGTTAACTTGACAGTTTTATGCCGGCCCAATCAAACATAAGAGACGCGTAATAAAATTCGTGGTTTAGTTTAAGATATGGTATACTTAATTAAATGTTTTATTATGCTTTGTGAGTTGTGAGTATGCAGGCGTGCACAAGGCGTGCACAGTGCACACACAGCACAAGATCGTGAATTGTGGAAGAAAAGAGGAGAGGCCTTTGCCCAGCTGTGGGACACAGTGGGGCAATAATAATGTGTTTGGCTGGTTGGTTTCAAAGCATTTGTGATGAAAGTAGCACAGGACATAATTAGCTACAAAATCAGTTTTCTATGTCCCAAACCAAAAAATCAGTCAAAATACTATGTTACTTAAAGACATTCAATTAAAATTTTGTGACTCGTCTAGTCTTTTTACTAATATCTATTACGGTTGTAAATTTAAATCTGATAACAAGCAGCCACAGACTGATAGATAAACATCCCGTTCAATAATTGTTTTGAATTTTAAAATCTGATACTCCAACGTTGCGTTTTGAGTAATTTTCAGTATCCTGCCCCACATCTGTCAGAAACGTTCAATTATATATCCCATTACCAGGACAAAAAAACCTGGTGACACGTTAACTGCGGGGAAAGACGAAACCACAGTTACACGTGTTGGGATAGAAAGTAGGATAGATGGTACAGGATGGAGATCACATAGGCCGATCAACATACATAATAACTTTGATCAGGACAGGCCAAGACTTTTTCTTATATCGTTTCTTTATAGCCGATCAAAATGTATGAAATTGACGTAACAAGCGTTCGATAAAATAAAGTCGACATTCGACTCATGTTATGTCAATTCCATACATTTTGATCCGCGATTCTATAAAAAAGTGACAAAGAAAACGTCTTGGCTGACAGCTCAGGCACATTCATTGCTAGGTACCAAGCTAGTTATAATACGAACATTCTTTATATTTAATAAACAACTGGATTATGTAGGCTATATTTAAATGTAATCGCGATTCACGATTGCACGCTGTTTGGTCAGTTAGACCGTAAATTCGGGTATAAAAAATTGGTTGATGACCGATTCTCTGACATATCCGATAAGCACTCTGAACAAAAATCAGTCCATTTTGGAGGAGTTTCGCTACAAACACCACAATAGAAAATTTTAAATATTAGAAATAATTTTGATCAATATAATTTTATATTTTCGGTAGGTAGTAAATGTCACAAAGGGTTGTTAAAGAGAGCTTTGAAATGAACCCCGTAGGGTTGAATCAGAGGACCGCCGTGGATGCCGCCTAGCGTCGAGTAGCGTCCCGAACCTCCCAAAACCTCGCGACATATGAGGGCATATATCTCTTCCCATCCCTCTTCGATACATCACACAGCTCTACATATGAACGAGATGAACATACATCGGTCATTCTGTACATTTTCCCACTAGAGGAAATGGCTACCCCTAGCCATCTCTATTTTCGCTGAAACTATTGAAACATTGGAAAGGGACAGAGGTTCTGGGCATTTTCAGGCAGTCTCAATGAAAAAAAATAGACAAAAAAATTATTTTAAGCATTTCGTACATAAGAAACTAACATGCATTTAAAGTAGATATATAAAAAAACATATTTTAACTAATGAAAAACATTTAACTAATACACAATAAGACGTGCACTCATTAAAATTTTAATTTTACGTTTCAAAAGAATCCAAAAATCTGAATCCAAGAATCCAAATCATAAAATAACTGATCATCTCAAAACATTAAAAAGAAACCTCCGTTTAAAAATAGAATTTCAAAAGGCGGTCTATAAGTTCGCAAAATCAGTTCAGAAACAATTATGAAAAAGTTCTTTTTCGCCCGTTCGCGCGCCAGTTAAGTCCCGACTGACACTCATAAAACTTATTAAAGTCAAGGACCGACCGAGATCTTCGCAGCGTCTTAAGTAAAATAACGCCGGGGTAAAAAATGCGCTCTGAAACTTGCGAGAGTGAGAGTGAAATATCGTAGCCGGCTACGTGTTGCTTTTAGCAATTGAAAACTATTTATAATATTTTAATATTTTATGAGATAGTTTACGTTTGAGGTTTTAAATGGCGTTCCGAGTTCAACACCTGAGCCCGCTTAAATATTTATGAGAAGTTTATTATTTAAAATAATATTGCAAATTAAATTGGTATATAAATAGCTGTATGAAACTGCAAGGAAAAACACATTTGATTGGGGTTTTACAAATCTCGTAGCACGCGTAGCACCGTGCTACAAAACTTGTAGAGCTTTATTTTTTTCATAGTTTTGGTTGAAATTACTTAGAAAATTATTATTTAGTCTTTTAGGGACTTGACTAATGAAATATTTATAAAAAAATATTTTATAAAGTTTCTAAAAGATGTAACATTATCAACAGGTGCGAAATGTAGTTTTCAGTCTAAGCTGAGCAGTCGTACTGAGAAGTGAGAATCTCGAACAGATGTAGAGACTAGAGTGACCGGGCGACACCGCGGTCCATTCAATTAAAAATTCCATCTCCTAATCGAGTCATGAAATATGCAAGCAAATATTATCCCTTTTCTTTTGTACGCGCTGCATCTTCGCCCCACCCGCGCACGCACACCAACACACGACACTTATGATTTATGCCTGTCCCTCTTCCACCCACGCGGTGGGTGTAGAGGGCGAGAGACGCGGTCTCTCTCGGGCAGCCGAGGCAGCGGCGACCGCGAGTAACCCCTGGCTACTTCATACGGACTCGCACGCGCCGTCGTCGGCTGGCGGAGCGAGACGGCGAGAGTCGTGGACACGAGGCCGCAGAGCCCTCGCGCGAAGGGACACAGGACAGACGTTCTCGGACATCGGGCGAGAGCGGGCGGCCGGCCGCGCACCTGCCTCGTACCGCTCCGCACGCGCGAATTACATCGCGATACTCTACCATAAACAAATTCTACTATTCAAATTATTCGCAATATTTAAGTTACGTTGTTTTATAAATTTTAGTATTATACACCGCTACAAATGGACTCGATTAAAAACTTTACGATATCAAGAAGTGTTGGCTATATTTTGAAGTGATTACGAACTCTACAATTTTTGACAAAGTGCTCAATTACTCTGCCAGTGTTCAAGATTCTGCTAGATATGAGCTGATAAGATAGGATTCGACGAAAATTATACGAGTGTTGATAACGTACATCTAGACAAATCCTAGACGAAATCTAGCACCGAATATCATAAATGTTTGAGAAAACACATCTTGCAGTATGAAAAGAAAAAAGTAATAATTTTCACTGAAAACTGAATCAGTTACGATGAAGAAAATGAAAAGATGACTATGAATGTTGTTGAGAAACCCCGTCGGACTTTTCATGAGGATAATATTGTGAGAGTAAATTTATCTCTACCATTGTAAAAACAGGACGATAAGCCGCTGGACCGCCGGCGGCACATGTGAAGTGTGAGATACTGATAAGGACATATTAAGATAAAGATTTTGAAGCAAAGAAGTTACTAAAGATCTAAAAATAGGTGACCAAATCAAGATGAGAATCAAGATGCCAGCTGTACGCATCGCGCAAGGTAAATAAATAAACATTATAGTTTATTAATTTAGCATCATTTTATATTTTGATTACGTAAAAATATTATATTATATTATGAGTTATGAGTATTATTATTAAATAAGAATACACAATATTATGATGAGTAGGTCGTAGGAAATAAGTTGAAAATACTACAACATAAATACCACTCTAAAAGACAAAATCTTTTATTACTTTACAAAAATGTAGTCATTTTTTATTGTTAAAATTAACGTAAAATGAGTAAAACTGATAATATAAAATACGATGAAACACAATCAATGTAAAGAAAACCTTAGAAAAATGTAGAGATAGAATTAAACACATGTCTTGTCCTTTCTCATTTGTGTCACAAAGGGCGCTATTCAGGCGACGACGAGCTACTTAATAGCTGAGCTTTGAGTCAATATTTACTAACGGAGACTGGTCATCTCTACTGTCCGAGGGACACTGAATAGAGCCCAACAATAGACGGTTTTAACGAGTAATTAAAAGCAGAGTAACGTTGCAAAAAATGAAAACTACATTTTTCATTTAGGTAGAGTTCTGTCATCACCTACGAAAGTAGATTATTATGATAATATGCTAGTAAAATAGACTAAATTTAATAATTCTATTATAATGCAAATGTCCAGCTGGTATTTTTTTAAAATATAAAAGTACCTACTATTTAATAAAAATTAATTATGTACATAATATTTTAAGTTTTTAATTGTAGTTTTAGAGATTATAAAATTGGCATTTTATTATTTATTTATTACTACATATTACTTGTTTATTCATTATGGATATTACAAGGCTTTATTTTTACTACTTATTAATTAGTAATGACTTCTGTTCATTGACGTCAAAGCGATGCAATGTATTAAAACAAAAATACTCTGACACTGGCAACTCACCGAGTCAGCCATTAAAAAAGAAGAAGAAGAAGAAGAAAAACAAAAATATTTTTCAGTCACGCTTGCATATTAGATTTTGTGATGTAATTGTAAAATTTTCCTAAATTATTACTGAATCGAAACCCACTGGCCTTAATGCAATAATTATACAAATTAAAAATAAAAATAATTTTACTGACCCAACACCAACCTTGTTTTGAACTGAAATTTAATATTACTTACCTACATAAAATCTGATATAAATTTTCGAGTTTATTTCAGAAAAAAATCTTTTTCTTTTTAATTTTTTTTGTAATAAAAGTTGTAAGAAAAGTAAAAAACATATTTTCTCATATTACAATCTACAACACAACGACTGTTTATTTGACCGCTAGTTTTAACAGCCTGAGAATTTTACACCGAGGTATGAATAAACAAGTAATTAATTAAGAACAAAGGCTGGCCAGTTGTAATTAAGTTAGATAAAACAATAGAAATGCCGTATAATTATTATCATAGTATCCATTTCGCTAATATAAAACACTTTCTTCGAGTCGCATACTTTTTTATAATTAGTTAAGGCTACATTTTTGACCATTTGTATTATATATGAAAATTGTAAAAACAAAATGAAATTAGAGGGTTGACCATGCTAGATTTACTTGTGAACACGACAGATTTATAACTAAAAATATTAAAATACAAAAATTTAAATTAAACTAACTGTTAATTTCTGTAACTGTATTTTATATTGTGTGACTTTATGTAATATTCATTAACATAATTAGAGGTAGTATGAGAATACTTTATGCACAGTTGGTGTAAAAATGTGTGTGTAATGCCTGTGTGCGTCAACTCTCGCGCACGCACGGGTTCTTCAGGAGTCTACCGTTATGCACACATGGGCAATTAGTCCAAGTTGACCGAAGGCGACAGGCGACTCTGATTGGTCCGTGGCGAGGTGACGTCATCGTCGTTTGCGGCCTTCGCGCCCGATTGGTCGACACGCATCATTTCGTCGATGACATGTTTGTTCTTATTTTAAGCGTAAGAGGCCTCCGGTACTCGCGTTTTGTTATACTCAACAATACTGGTCCCCTTCTCGCCATACTTTATAATGCAACATTTATTTTACTATTTAATATTTTATTTATCGCAGTAATTAAGTTAAATTACAATGAAAATAAAAGTTAATATCCACTTAAAATTCCGAGTTCAAGTAATTTTCCGTTGCCTAATTGTGAATTTTTTAAACGAACCTTTTTAGTTTTTAACGAAACCCTCCTCACAACAGTGGATAGGGGAATCGCACTTTTTAGGTGCGAGGCTAGACAAGGGAACGCTGTAACTTTGAGAAAGTTTAAAAATCCGAGTTGACTTTCGACCGCTCGGCACTCGGAGAGATCCTAAATAAAATATTAACTTTGGTAGCGATTTGTTTTTCTGTACTCTAATTGATAAGGGTTTATACGAGACCTTTTTCTAATTCAATTAATACTACAAGCTTTTGTTTTGTGTCGTTCCGGTTCGTTTGTCTCATCAAAATTTAATTTAAAATGTGCACACATAATTGTTATTAGTGAAAATCATGGAGTTTCGTCGTTTGTAATACAGTAGACGACGGTTTTATTTAATTCACTTATTTTTTGAAACAGCTGGCTACTCTACAATTGTAGAGACAACTATTTATTATACTACTTTTTAAGCAAAAAAAAAGAACCAATTAATGAAGTTGTTCCATTAAATCCTATAACCAAATTGCATTTAACAAAATGGCTGAAAAAAAGTTGACATGGCCCGGTAGTCAATAGCTAATTATAATATACCTCCGGCGGAGTTTGGACCACTAATAAATCCAATTTAAATGTTCCCTGGACCTCCTAACATATGTAAATATCTTTATCTTAAGGGTCACAAAAACGCCGATCGGAACGACATAAAAAACGGGTCCAGTCCACGTCAAAACGGTCCGCCATTTTAATGACAATAAGTGCAGTGACAGATGTTTGTCTTATTCAACTTGTAATTAGTAGCTTATTAATAGTACAATCATTACTGTATTCATGATATTTTATTGTTTCGTCACATGTATTTAAATTGACGTTGTATATATATTATATCTAACCATCTATATTAAGAACTCTACAATCTACATGACTTACAAAAATTACTGATTATAATATGGACGCTCCGCTTACAAATTTGAGACTAAGTGCCTGTTTCACCACTTCCTGATAAAGTGCCGGATAGGCTATTCACAACTTTTTGAACAGATTCTCCATACTTTATCTGTCACGTTGAGTGGTGGATAGCCTATCCGGCACTTATCATGAAGTGATGAAACAGGCCCTTAATATTCTTAATTTATTATTATGTTACGTAATGATAAAATATGCGTTTTTTTTTCAAACAAAGATGAGTTGACCCGAATTTTTTAATAAAGATTAAACGAATTAGAACAAAATTGTTATCAGTCGTTTGGAGGCTGTGTCTTTCTCACGACAACTAATTATACAGGGCGTGTCTCAGTTAATGGTCAATCATGCAATTATGATGTTTTGTTATTCCGATAAAAAATATTAAATCACGCTCCGTAATCGTGTCGTCTCCTTGAGATTAAATGGGACCAAATTATACCAGACACAAGCATGATTACAAAAATATTTCTCTAAGTTTAAGCAAAAATAATCTAATTTTAGGGTGATAACAACTAGATGTAACTTTAGGGTCACTCAGGCCCAACCGACGTCTGTTAGTGTTAACGGTTTGGTAAAATATCATGTCTTCTGTTTCATTGAAGAGGTAGAGTGATACTGCCCGTTGGTGAAATTGGGGCTAGTTTTCTAAGTGAGGAATAGTATACCTATACATATATATATGTATACCTATACATAATTGCAAATTTCGCTTATCACTCAGCATTAAAGTGAGCAACGATAATAACTTTTTAAATTATGCTTTTAGTAAAGAAAATCTCCTTTAAAAAATAAAGTGATGAATTAAAATTTAGAGATTCGTCAGACTAATTTATGTTGGACAACGGACAACGGTAACTTTCATTATTTCAACATTACATATTAATTAAATATGCAGGTCTCTAAAGGCCATGTGAATTTCTTACATTGTTTTTTCCTTCACAAAAATTGTATGATGCATTTTTATTTTTAAATGAAAAAGAAAAGAACATTTTTCAAACTCTTTACCTTTCGCACTTTCACACTCTACATAAAAAGTACCAATACCAATAAAATATTTACACAATAGACTATTGAGCATCTTTGAGAATTTACCACAAATTTAGAAAAAAATTGATACATAATAATATGCTAGCTTTTCACCACAATCAATTTCAATATTATTCCAAATTCAATATTATATTATCCACCTCTTTTGTCTTCAAAGTAGAGAAGTAAAGGTTTCGCATTATTTTCTAGATGGTTGTAAGAGAATAAAAACGTGTATAACATATACGTATAGTATAATATATTCAGAGGTATAGTATATACAGCAGCTGGATACAGCAGTTTATAGTGGACAAGTTAACAAGTATACTTGCGGATCAAGATCGAACGTTCAACAGAGATTCTACTAATGAAGACGTATTGAGCAACGTATAGTCAAAGCGGTCTCTTTTGAATCGCTAATGTATCTTATATTTAAATAATTGCTATTGTTTGGATTGCCATAAATTTTAAAGTCGTTGGGAGAGAAACGAATTTATTTTTATACTAGATGACGCCCGAAAATCCGTTGCGCCAAAATTAGTTTATTGCGCGAGAACCATACATTTTTCCGAGATAAAAAGTATTCTATGTCCTTCCTCGGGACTCAAAGTATCTCCGTACCAAATTTCAGCAAAATCGGTTCAGCGGTTTGGGCGTGAAGACGTAACAGACAGACAGACAGACACACTTTCGCATTTATAATATTAAGTAAGTAGGTATATTTTATAATATAATATAAGATATTTTGTGTTATAAGTAAAATATGATGTAAACTTTAATTTGCTACTTCCTTCTTCTTCTTCTTTAATGGCAGTCTCGTGGGTTGCCAATGTCAGAGTGTATTGCAGACTTTGCTCTTTTTAATGTAGGTCTGGTGAAGCAACAAGGGTATATGGTTACATAAATTAATAATTTACAAGTTGATTCACCTAAAACAAAAACAAGTGTTAGTAAAGACATCACAATCTAATATTTTTATCACGTATATATGTACACAAAATCTCAATAAAAGGGGTATTTACATAGCTTAAAACAGATTTAAAATTGATAGGACGAGGGATGAAATTGGGAAGACAGTCATATAGGGATGATTGGTTTCTAGGACAACAAAAGAAGATGTGATCTAAGGTACCCTCATCTTTTAATTTGCTATTTAACATCGACGAAATTCCTGCTCGGCCAGTGTCAGAAGCAGAACATTATTTTTGTACTAGGACGTCCCAGTATATCATGGTATGATATCTAAACGTAAAAGCTTTCATCACTTGCAGAAGTAAATTATGACAGGATTTCAAATTAACGCGTAAGTATGTGTGTTATCTCGGTGCTGTTATGAAATTTTTATAGTATGCCTGGTTGAGTGGAAACTTTTATACAGATTTCAAAAGTACCTAACAGATATTACTAAAGACGCAGAAGTTTTAGCAGAGGGCGCTACTACCACTTACAGTAAATAATTCAACCAAAATCCGATATGTGCCCACGTTATTTCAGAATATTGACAGAAACGTTGTCAAACAAAACATTTGTTTACTGTCTTTGCTGGTGCTGCACTCTAGCGTAAAACATTGCAGCAATACATAATATTATCTTATTTCTATAAGCGTCTTTTCACTTCACTAACCCTATACTTTAAAGATCTAGCTGATTCTAACCAGTGGTGATTTTTTCATAAATCTTTAAGCAAAATCCTTATGAAGATCAATACAATCCTTATTGTTAGTTTGTAAACAATACCGGTAGCGCTTAGTTATCTAAACGGAGGTGCCAGCGCGTTATAATCCAGTTTAAGATCTGAGATAATGACTTAAATAGGTTTATCGATGGCCAGTAATCTTTATTGTTACATCCATTTCAGTTTATTAACATGTTTCAGTTAATATACTTAACAATAGTTATGACTGAGAAGATTATTGTATTGTGTTTAAGAAAATTTCAAAGTGACAATAATATTAATTATTTTGATTACTATATCTAAATTAAAAACTGTTTTTAAAACTATGTATAATAGAATTCCGTAGTAGGTAATCCCCCTTTCGGCTTTAAAAATTGGCCTATATTCTTCCCTTTTCCATTTAAACACCTTATTTATGCAATCAGTTATCAGACTAATATTTAATATTCATAATATTATGAATATTTATTTTGTTACTAGTTCGGACTTCTTTATGTATATAGCCGTGTATTAAAAGGCTAAAAATATCGAGTAATCTCTACCTTTAGAAAAGTGTAGGCTGTATAACACTCTACTTTTTCTAAAGCTTAAACTATTTAATCAATCTAATCCAACACAAAAGGCAGCGAGATATAAAAGAACTAATTCATTCTTCGAGTTCTTTGACCAATGTCCGTTAAAATAAATACGCCTTTAATACAATGGAGATATAATCGGTCAAGTGCGAGTCGGACTCGCGCACGAAGGGTTTCTTCCTAACCGTTATAGAGCGAAAGTTGGCAAGACATTATGTTTTTGTATGGGAGCCTCCCTCAAACATGTAATTTATTTTGTTTTTAATAATTGTTGTTACAGCGGCAATAGCAATACACAATTTTTGCAGAAGTTTAGCTATAGCGGTTCTTGAGATACATCATAGAGACAGATAGACAGACGAACAGTCATCGAAGTTTTACTTTTCAGTATTAGGGTCCCGTTTTTACCCTTTGGGTACGAAACCCTAAAAATGATCGTAGAAATTAATTTATTGTGGCGATGAACTGGTGGGTGGACAGTTCGACTTTGTCAGCTCGTCGTACCTATTAGTTAGTGTCGGTCTCGACGGACTGTTTAGTTAATCGTACTCGTTACGATCAGGTGAGCTTTATTTAGGATCAGAACACATTGAGATTGGTTCAAAGTAAGACTGCGCGAATTGCCGAATTGAAATTATACCATCTAGGAAATTGATTTATAGGCAGTTGGTGGACCCATGAAGTTTGGTCGAGTTGTCAATCCCAGTCGACAGATCACAGGCGACAGCTAATGAGCTAACTTTGAATTGGCACAATCCGACAAAATGACGTAGGTCTTCCAACTGCATATTAATATGAATCAACTTCTCAGATAGTACATAAAAGTTACCTGTACTGTACAAGAGGTTTCATTGCAATATATTATGCCAATAATAATTCAAATTATGTTGTCGTAAGAGCTGTAAAAAATAAGTTATTGAGACATATTAAAAATGAAATATAAAGCAACAAGCGTGAAAAAAATCTAAGCAAACGACCCAATGCCAACGCAACGCCAATACAAAACAATAATAGTCGTAGTAGGATATATTAAGAACGCATTAATTCATTATTATTATCTTCAATGACTATATTATAATATCATTCAAAATTATAACTGCGTGGATCATGTTGCGCCCACTGAAGTAAGGTCTCTTTATAGTCTTTCCTGGCAATATTAATCGCATCAAACAGTCCCACAGGCCTATGGCTCCCATTCATCACTGTTGTAAAGACTAATATAGGTAAAGTTTAGGTAAAAGCACGCTTCAATAAATAGTAGGAGATATACCTAGATGTTTGCTCTGTAAACGAACTGTACTAAGACTGTGTAAAGTGTAGGTATATTTAAGTGTTAGTTTTTTTAAGTATATATTATAAAATATGTATGTTAGTTTTAAGGTATTTATTATAAAATTATATGTATGTTAGGTTTAAGGTATTTGTTATATGGGCCTCTGATGCCCGAAATAAATGAAAAAAAAAATTGGGATTGAGGCCTGGTGTCCTAAAATACAGGTTCACGCCCAGTTTAGGCACCAGTCTCCCACAATAACCTGAAAAAAGATTATGTTATAATAATTATATTCTAAGCTAATTATTGTAATTGTAATTATTATACTTGTAAGTTGTGGGAGAAAATACTTAAACGACTAACTGCAGTCTTAAGGATGTTACAGAAAGTTAGTGAAATAAAGTGTAATAAATAATAATCATTTTCGCTGTCATATTTAGGCCCACATGAGCCAATCTGGGTTAAAGTTAACTCTGAGTTAAACATCATGTCATATCTGTCACTCACCAAGTCAGTGATAGAGATGACATGATGCTTAACTCAGAGTTAACTTTAACCCAGATTGGCGCAAGTGGGCCTTAGAGAAATTATTTTACTATATTTTATACTCTACCGTTAGTATTAAATACATATTATATTTAACCAGTTTCAAATCCATATGTCAGATGTACCTAAATCCCGATATCAAAATTTGATCAAAACCTTTTCTTCAAAATATTAAAATTCCCAATTCTATATTATCAAATGGTTTGATCGAGATCTATTGAATGTCCACAAAGGATACAGGTCCGGCCACCTGAACCTCCGATATTTTCCCATGGTGGACAAACACCCACAAAAACTGCAAACAATCGGTCAAAAGGTTTTTTTTGTCAAAACACGCATAGAACTCCGCTGGCCTCATAATAGTTGTATAGCCAAACTATTATGGACATTATTGATCCCTTTCAGCAATTACATTGAAAAGGGTTTAAGAGTGTCACTTTCTTACACAAAGGAACAGTAGTCTCTATTGTAGAATGTTTGCTCCATTTTTGATTCAAAATATTAGATTAAATATGTTTTTGTTTTAACTCATCCTTTATTCAATTTTTTGTTATTTTTATACTTGTAGTATAGGTATGAATTTATATCTAGAACCTCTAGACGTATTTTGCTCATATTCCATGCTTACAATATCAAATAATATTATATTATATTAGCACAAAAATTCGCTTTTCGAAATATGAATGTATGACCACAAAAAGTATTTTTTGAGCAAAAACGCCCGGAAAAAATATTAAGTAAATTGATTGACAGGCAGATTATGGTGTATCAAATTCTACCTGATGCTGGAATCTCGTGACCATTGTCCAATCCCTTTGATTCACTTTTTTTGTTGTTTTTTTTTTGGCGAATACATCGGACCAACGCGGCTTCAATAGGCGGCATAGAATTACAACCAGTTCAGTGGTTTTGTCGGTCTTGACCCTAACGTGGGTCGGTTGGCAAATGAGGAATTTTAGTCATCATTAAATATGGGCTATTTGAACAGAGTTCAAGAAGAAAAAAGTTTTATCTATAAATTTCTGTTATGGTAATAAGAACTATAATTCTCTGATCATTAGAATTCCTTATACATTCCATCTCGATAAGCCCTAAAACAAAAGCATATTTATAATATAAGTAATTTGAATAATTTAACCAATTTCAAGCAACTTTTAAACATTATGACAGTCTGTGGTAAATGGTAATATGAAAACCAATATTATGTCGATCAGAAATATTGTCTCTACCTCGAATTAAAGCATTATATAATTAGACGAGCTTTTGCCCGCGGCTTCGCTCGCGTTAAGAAGTATTATTATATACAAACTTTCATCCCCTATTTGAACACCTTTGGGTGGGAATTTATCAAAATCCTTTCTTAGCGGATGCCTACGTCATGACATCTATCTGCATGCCAAATTTCAGCTCGATCCGTCCAGTGGTTTGGGCCGTGCGTTGATAGATCACCATGTCAGTCCTTTGAGTTTTATATATATAGATATAATAATATATATAGATATTATAGATGATTTGAGCAGAATTTGAACATGTTTTAAAATATATGGTGCTGACCTTTTTGGTCACAATGCTGTCTACTGAAGATGCTGATTAAACAATGAATAATGGCAGCATTTAGTCAAGTGGGTGTTAAAAATTATAACCGTAGATAGGAGGTCCAGTGTGATTTAGTAAGTGTTAGTTAAACGTGGGTGTTTTAATAGCTGGTTAAATATTATAATATGATCAATCTGATGATAGAGCGTCCGTGGCCTAATGGGATTAACTATGGAACTGACTAATGGAACCTATGGTTCGCACTCGTAGACTGTAGAGGGTGCAGGTTCGATCCTGGGTGGAGACGTGCACCAATAAGACATTTTCTGATCACAAGTACATAATACGGACACTCATACGGTGAAGGAAAACATCGTAAGGAAACCCGCACACGGTTGATCCCAGACGTATTACGAGTGAGACTGTATTGCGAGAATGCCGTATATTATGCTTGGGCAACCATACGGACAATCTTGTCACAGGCAGTACAGTCTTTAAGAGAGTGGTCACTTTGCTCTGAAAAAACTGTATAAATTATCCACAACTGATGAAAAGGCCTAGTTTTTTAAATATGATAGATTGTTTTTTACTATCTTAAATCTGTTGACACCTTTAAAAAAATCTTCCACTGTACTTTCCCTAGTTAAAGTTTTGTAGGGCAAATGCAAAAATGTACTTTTTGAAACATAACTATATTTATTTTGATTTGTTGTAAAATCATAACAATTTGGAAAACTTGATTGTTTGCTATGACAAGACGAATTCAAGATTACTTACAAAACTTAGAAACTCCAATGTAGCAAGTACCTACTTTAGGCTAGAGCATGCCAAAACTGCATACCTACCTGCATTAATAACTTCTTATTTACAGGTAAAAAACAAAAAAAAATTCTAAAATATGTGTATGATTGTTATACCTCCAAGACACCGTTTTCGCCCGTCAGGTTGTCTGGAGTCTGGACATCGTAGTTGCAACCATACTATTATATATTCTGTGCTGCAACTAATACATGGACGGCAAAATAATTACTACAAAGTACAAACTTTAGACCATAGTAATTAATGTTTAACTATCATTTTACGAAGTTTGGTAATATAATTATTAAGTACCTATACATGTAAAATATAGCTACTTAACTACAAGCATATAGGTATGCAAAATAACTACGTTTTAAGTTTATTTTGATCAAGAAATAAATATTAAAATCAGTATCGTAAACACGTAAACATTAAGACTTTGCTTACAGACTAAGCTCAAATTATGGCCTTAAAACATTAAAATTAATGAAGACCTATAAAAGTTTAGAAATGTCCCAAAAATTGTGAAAAAAAAATCGCAACTTCGAACGTAACGTGTGTAAATGTTATATATAATGTGGTATATGCATTTATGTTTAAAATTCTAATTCTAATTATAATAATCATAAATTTTACAATTATTTTCTTACTTATTATAATAAACATGTTAATCCCAATTCTCCAAGTAAATTGTCGTAACTGACATATTAACGATACGTCAACGTGCATCCGCGGACGGTCGCGGGGTATAAGGTCGTATCTGCATACAAACGCTGGGAGCTTTCCCATACCGGGCAGCTCGTGACCGCTCGGCTTGTTAACGCGGTGACCCGGCCCGAGATTATGCACTTACATCCGTCTGAATGATGACTACTTAATTGAGGCCATGTGAAACGTGTACGCTCACCTTAACAAACGTATAAATATTGCGATAAGTCAGGTGTGACCAAGGGAAAATGCAGATGTTAGTTTATAAGTTACTAGATGCGCCGTTAGATGGTAGAAACCTCCATCGCGCCGAAAGTTTATAGCGCGGGAACCGTACATTTTTCCGCAACAAAAAGTATTATTCAACTTTTACCGTGACTTAAAATATATCTATACCAAATGTCATCTAAATCATTTCAGCCATTTAAGTCTGAAAAGGTAATAACACACAGACATTTTTACATTTATATTATTAGTAAGGTTGTCCAAGTTCAATTAAAGCAACCTAAAAATAATCTAAATGATCCATAAAACCTCAGTAGAACGTATCGACTATCGTACGTACAATATCTAATCTACGACAAGCATTTCTCAGCAAACATCTCACCTCAGACCATTGTAAAATATTCCAAGATAAATAACCACACAATCATAATTTATAAATACCATATTAGATAATATTTGCGGACTCGACCACAGAGTAACATAACTGTAAACGTAGAGGCGAACACAATAAATTTGATGGCGACCGCGGCCGAGATCTCGCGATGGGCAGATAACCGACAATTGACCCGAGCCCAACACGGCCCATTGTTCGCCGGAGACATTCGAACCATCAACGTGTGTAGGAAAGAAAATGTAGAAGTATGCAAATGCATTTCAAATTACTTCCCGTGATATATGGACTGGAGATTTAAAAATAACAAAATTAAAGTGAGTTTTAAACGTCTTACTCTTTGTTATCGATCTTGTTCAGCTATATCGTTAAGAAATAATAAAATATTTTAATCTTTTTCAAAATTTTAATATCCGTTTACACCAATGAACTGCTGCTTTTCATAACAAATAACAAAAGAATTCATAATATATTTAAAATTCGATAAATTTACTAAAATTTCCAAAAAGCAGTGTCCAATCTATACGTTATCAACTTCTACATGAAACGCGCTATTTAACAACGCGACACAATCTCGACGCAGAGCATTTAATTACACCGGGACCCGCCATGTTGGCTAATTGATATCTACAGATATGCAACCAGCAACATATATACCGTCATCAGCATCACCTAGGACGTGCCCAGAACCAATACTCTAATCATAAGTTTTTTGTCTAAAAGATGATAAGGGCAAAGATTTCCTAGCTAAAAGTTGATAGGGGCAAAACTTGACAGATTTTATAAAGATGATGTTTTCATATCAATGAAAAAGCGGTTTAATATTTTATTTTGACAATAATTTCATTGATAAGGATAATTCCGTCGATTGTGGAGTTCTAACTTCTAGGAAATCTATTGTCTATCTATTGTTATCGCGGCCCACTCGGGCCGTTCGGGGGTTAATGGGTTAAGAGCAAATAAACAACTTATTATTGTACAGAACATAATAACAAATGTTATTTCGCATAAAAATATGGTTTACACAGCTTTACTTGAACTCAACCATTATTTTTTCCAACACCAGTGTATTCGAAACAAAAAAATCGCCAAGTGTGATACGTATTTACTCCCACGCTTTCTGCAAAGGTGACATCCAACTCTTTGAAATTCCGACCTGTCATACACAATGGACCATAAAGGATTTCTTGACCAGAAATGGAGCATATGTGAACATTTTTTGCTCACACGACCCTTCCGTTTGAAAGAAACATTCGAGCATGTAATAGGACATTAGTATAGATTTTCTGCTGGAAATGATTTTTTGGTGTAATAAAATTAATCAGATTTTAATTAACTGAATCCTCGTAAAAAATAAAAAATTAGAACCATTTTTGTGGACTTCAATAACAGAGTAGTAAAAGCTTCTACTTGAAGCTCAAAAGCACCTACAGCTTTATTATTTTTTTAAACAAAAAGTAAAAGTAATCACATCAGTCTAAGATGATGACGATGATTTCTAAAATAAAATTGCAGCAACATTAACAATTGAATGAGCCAATGACAAAGATAACTTTCAATTAAATGAAGTTAACGTAAAACGAGATAACAACGTTAATCATAATTTTAAACAAAGTATTTTTAAAACAACAGCAATTAAATAATGTAATCAAAGCAACTATAATTTTCAATAAAATAAATTTAAATTAAAATCAGTTAATAATGATGAGTGTCAAGAAAGCATTTCTAACCATGCGGAAGGAGTCGCGAATTCGGTCCACCATTGTCCGTCCATAATCACGGCCACCTGTTGTGGGTTCACACGCCCGATCAGGTATGGTAACAGTGCATTTTTTGTTCCACCGCTATCCGTGTTTACCACCATTCAGATAAGAATTTGGATGCTTAGGACCGCTTTTGGATAAGATCCGTGTTTTTGATATAATTAATTTTGTACAGTTATGGGTTGGTAGGTCTTTATGTTTAGTAATTGCATATTGGTAATACTTTCTGTTAGTTTTGTTGTTATTTTCTAGAAAACTATATTTTAATATTATGATATTATTATTTATGACGCATTTTACTGTAGTCATAATCAAATTTTGAAAAAGTGCAGTCTTATTCCCGTTGTGGAAATACGAAATATGCGTGTTACCCTTACTATTTTCATTTATTCAACATTTTTAGCAAAACCTCAATATTATTTAAAACAGAAAATCATTCAAGGATACCTTCTATCAAAATTGATAGAAGGTATCCTTGTACAAATGTACCTATTATTGATATTATGCGTATATGCGCATAAGGAGAGTTCCACATAAACTTCTCTCGGCCACAGAATCCGTCACAGTTCGGCAAATCGAATTACTGTATTGTTTATCGAATCCCCCATTATTTGCGTCACCAGATGTACACTCAGTGTCAATCGGTGTTTACCTAGAATAGCAAACATTCTGACATTAGGGTCACTCCGATTACATTTCGGGTACAAATTTGATTTCCAAAATTTTGTTATCACAGGCGTGGTTGTGTGGTCGGTGTCACAGGCTGAAAATCACGATATTTTGCCGGGACGCAACATTTGGAAAGCTAGAGTGGGCAGATAATATTTTCTGAAATCATAGATTTCTGAAGCTACACTTACATACAACACATTACATACAAGTAAGAGATTTTGTAGTAGTCGTTATCTTACAAAAATTTCAGGTGCAAACTTTTATATGCCTCTTAATACCAGATGCCTACCAGATGCCTAACGCCTCCGTGGTCTAGTGGTACAGAGCGCGGCTCTTGACTCGGAGGTCGTGGGTTCGATTCCCGCGTTGGAAACATGTTATTTCCAAGTTTGGTTAGGACAATGCAGGCTGATCACCTGATTGTCTGACAAGTAAGATGATCCATGCGTCGGATGGGCATGTAAAAAGTCGGTCCTGCGCCTGATCTCTCACCGGTCGTGTCGGTCTGCCGTCCCACTGGGTTATGAGAGTAAAGGAATAGAGAGTGCTCTTGTGTACTGCGCACACACTTGGGCACTATAAAAATACTCCTGCGTAGCTGGCCTGGTTCCAATGAAACCGGTCACCGTCACCGAAACCGGTGTGGGAGCTATTATTATTATAATACCAGATGATAAGAACCAACTTTTTCTAATGCTATTTATAATTTATCAGCTAAGTATCAAAGTGAGTAAAAATTTTACTGCTGACTATACAGCATGATTGGTGAGACATTACCGATACTTAAGGAGAGTACTCTGTACTCGATTCTCATTATGATTAAGTAATAAAATTAGGTACTTAATTTTTTCCGAATTTCCCAAAAATAAATGAATCATGGATACTAAGTAAATTACGTGGCTAGGCAAGTAGGCATACTATGCGACCGGTGCAGAGGCATGCGCTACCAAAGAAACACCACACAACTACCCTTCCCGCACGCGGTGTCCTTGCGTTGGGTAAATAATTATCTAACTTTAAGCTACATTTACTCAGTGATCAATTGATATTATTTTTTATATATTTTTTTTCATCTTCTATATATATAAAACTCAAAGGTGACTAACTGACATGGTGATCTATCAACGCATATCCCAAACCACTGGACGGCTCGGGCTGAAATTTGGCATGCAGGTAGATGTTATGACGTAGGCATCCGCTAAGAAAGGATTTGATAAATTCCAACCCCAAGGGGTTAAAATAGAGGACGAAAGTTTGTATAAAATAATACTTCTTAACGCGAGCGAAGCCGCGGGCAAAAGCTCGTCTAATATAATAGTCAAATATCACGTCCTCGAGTATTGAACATGTCTCACCAGTCACGCAGTATTCTGTATCGGTAACGAAATTTTTGATGCGTGTTATAAAAGTTTATTACGCGCATAATAAAACATTGGACCGTTCCCCAAATTACCGGCTGCATACAATTCCGCCAATAATTCATGCTAAATATCGCACACAATTATAAGTCATCCATTTAGATACGAGATCGCATTCATTCACTAATACCATTTTCGCAGTGACATGCAATTTTTGGCTATTCAAATAGGGGACAGTAATTTTTTCTATACTTTCGCCGCGGCTCTCGGGCCGCGTATTTTTGCTTGGGGTGGTGCGTGTGTGAAAAAAATTACTATTATAAAGGTACAAAGGGATGCTAGACGATTCGGGGTCACTAGGAAGCGGTTTTGATACGGGGTTTTTTACCTGGAGTTTTTAGTGGGGCTTTTTAGTTTCTGGGTGTCGTTTCGCGCAGCCAACAGTCTGTGATCATCCTCAAAGATGTTCACATGCTAAAGATTTAAGTGGACTGGCGAACTGGACTCGAACTTCGAGGTGCTTTAGTGACTTTAACCAAAACTTTGGTGCATGTGAGACTCGAAGAAAATGGATTTGTCTTCAAGGAGTAAGTCAAGATTTTTCGACTCTGGCATCGATTTAAGGCGAAAAGGTATTTAATATTTTCGTAATTCTAGTTAATTTAATAATTATTTTCATTTTTTCATTGATTAATTGGGGTTTCTACTTAGATTTTGGACTAATGGAACTTTGGATTCAATCAATATCAAAACGATAATAAACATTTTGGCATTTTCATGTATTCCCTATTAATTTGGTTTTGATTGGTTCGGTATATTGTGGGGTCCATAAACACAAATAGAAGACAAATTGGAAAGTAATAACAGTGATATGATACCGAAACATATCTATATGCGAATCTCACGGCATCATTAACATATAAATGAGCTAGTGAGTGGACTATATGTCAAAGTTATAGTCCAATCGATTTTATATAGCTATAAAACGGACTTTATATCTTTGTTGGATATATTATGATGGTAAAATTATAGTTATTTTATTGTATTAGTTATTAACTTATTACTAAGTAAATAAATAGTGCAATATAATTTTATTAGGTACTGACTAGTAACCAGATGACTGGTGAACTTTGTATCACTTCCCTTTTAATATTGGTAAACCTTCTCTAGACTTCAACAAATATTTAAAAACGAAAATTAGCCAAATCGATTAAGCCGTTCTCAAGTTTTAGCAAGACCTACAAAATAGAAAATTCATTTT
This sequence comes from Plebejus argus, assembly GCA_905404155.3. Lineage (NCBI taxonomy): Eukaryota > Metazoa > Arthropoda > Insecta > Lepidoptera > Lycaenidae > Plebejus > Plebejus argus. Next base: position 9,723,121 of record FR989943.1, read on the forward strand.
TATTTATATAGAATAAAGATACTTGCTTATATCGGTATTAACTCTAGACGCACGGTAGTGCATCAGCCAAGTTCCAAAAAATGTCCTCTACGAGTATTAAAGCAGTAGTTTCGCAAATTATTATGAAATAGCCGAAGCTCATCCATGCCAAGAAACCTCAGCACTATGTTAAATAAAGCGTTATTTAAAGAATATTTTAGATAAACTGCATCCCTCGGTTCAGTTGACCGCAAATTTGTAGCCAAGGCGGCCGTTTGTCAAAGTAACGACTCGCAATACCGTATATGGCACTTTGTTTAAATAACTTGAAAGCTTAACCTTGCTTATGTAATTTTTGCATCTTGGCTTCTGCGTAACGTTTACGTAAAATTTTAGAGTGACGTCACTATTATTAATGTTATTATAAGCATCTATCATTGATTGGAACGTGAATGTTAACATCTCAATTTTCCGGACCAAAAAAAATATAGTTTTTCTCAAAGGAAAATCAGTTCCCCCTATTAATTGTCACTACACCAACAATTTGGCTCGATGGGTGATGGTGAACATTTTATTTGAAATTTTTCACTTTAAAACTTTTCACCCCCGATTTTTTTCACCCCCAATTCACCCACATCGTTCGCCAAGTGCATGTATGCGGTGTCTGGCAGCGCACCGACCGGACGTCTGCCCAGTTTTATTGCTTCAGGAAAGTCTGCATTATCCTCATGGGGGTTAGAATTTTTGAAAATTTTCGACGATATTTATTAGATGATGTAGAGGATTATTTCCTTCGATATACCGGCATCGTGTTACTTTTACGCCATTTTTTGCGTTGCATTAAAAAAATACTAAAGTAGTTTACTTTAGTATTTTTTCAATGCAGTTGACCTGTCAGACACTGATTAGCTATTGTTCAATTATTATGTTCAAGAGCCTCAAAGGAAGATCTACCGATTTTATTAAATTCATTTTTATTTTCTATTTCTTTTTACCTAAGCTCATAAACACCGGTTTTTACATAAAATTGTAGATTTTTAAGCTCTTAACACCTTTCACTTACTACCTATATTTATCTTTAAACCTCGGCATACATCAATGTGATGTATATCACATTTTTACGGCCATCGATGTGCTGCCGGTAATAGATACAGCTCGGGGCGATAATTAGAGAGGGCAGTTAACGGCAGCGCGGCAGTAGAATTAAGATTTTTGTCGTAAGTGCCCGCAGAGAGTTTACTGCCGCTCAGGATTAGGGGTTAAGTGTAAGGGTACAGGGCTAGTGATGTGCCGATATCGATAGAGCATCGGATACTGTATATATTCAGAATAATGAAGAATTTTGTTTACTCCATTCTGTTAGCACCTTGGGGTGTCTTAGTTATTTTAATGAACACTGTTATCGTTCCCACAAAATTCACAGATTCTTTTAAAAAAATAAGTCATGAAACGATATAAGCTACTTACCAGTAAGAAGTTAAATAATTTGGTTGTTGTTTTGAAATCTTCTTAAAAGCAAACGTTTTGGTAGTCGTTTTAAGAAAAAAAAATTGCCTTCTCAGTTTGATTAAAAATGATTACAGTTAATCAAAACCCTGCATGAAAAGTGTAGGTAAGTTACGACTTACGGCGAACGTACGAAATAAATAGGAAAGTATACTTTATCGACAGTGAGTTTTCCCCTCTCTAGTGAACAGTAGTATAGGAGCTAGTAGTCCGGCGTGGCGTTTTTATTGACACTCGTCTGTGACAAATTATGCCACCGTAATCGCCACCTAGCTCTTGGCCTATAAACGTTAAATATATTGTTCTGCGGTAAATATGGCCGAAATAATATCTCAATTCTCATGCTATAATATACTAGAGAAATACTTTCTTTTGCATAAGTCTATAATAGTTTTCGAAATTAATAGAAAATCTTCCGAGTTACTTACAACTCCTAACAAATATAGAAGTTATGCCTTTAAACCTTAAAAAAATAAAAATATCGGTTATTTCAATTACCTTCGAGCACTTTTCGATATTGGTCACTGAAATTCGATACATCGTAAAAAATGTGTCAGAGAAATTTTCAATTTTCACTTATTTCGGGGGCTGTCCGTTTCCCCAGGCGGATCCCGTTACATGCCAAAAGTAAAAAAATATTCAAATCCCTCTAACGAAGAGGCCAATACACAGAGGAGGCCAAGTATTGGATGTCAGTAACACGATTACTGCCCACCATAATTTGATTACCAGTTTTGTCATTTTTTCGCACAAAAAATACAACTTACCTGTAGTTGTTCGTTATGTTATTTATTCACAAAAAAATCATGATAATATTGTTAATAGTTTTTTAACTTATTAAAGCTTTTATATTCTAAATATTATAATCTATTGATTGAGTTATGGTTTTAACTTGGTGACTTGATTACAATTATTTTTAACTAGAGATTTGGCAGTTGATTTGACATTTTGTTAATATAGTTAAAGTAAGTTGGTGCAACCCATTCTTTACCACCGACGCAAGTTATTGTAACATCATGTAAATATCTGTTTATGGCACTATGGCATTTTTAGTCCTTACTTCTTAAACGGATTTACGTTGTTTTTGATTAAAAGCTGACAAGAACATCGATAATATCAATATGTCTTCAGAATCATAATTTTTAAACAACATAAACAGTTTTCTTACATCAAAAGCTTGTCAACTAAAAAAAACGTTGTAAGGAAAAGAAATAATCTTTTGTCTTATCACCGAGGGCGGTGATAACTGAATTAGCCACCAATGGTCTCCCTCGGTAATCTCGTTTTATTGTCCCTTCGCCGATGCTGTTTAGCCGTAATATTATTAGCTAGTTTCAGTCGTTTCCTACAAACGGCTCGCCGCTCGGCTAAATGGCTAAGTTATGAAAAATGTTACACATGTTACCAATCTAGAATCTTTCTAAGATTCTCTAAATTAACGAAATAATAAGACTGGGAGAAACTTTTGTCTTTAAGCTATTTTTGTCGAGAATAAATAGGGCTATAAAATGTGTAAAATTGTATACTTTTATAGTTTTATTTATACTTTAGCTACAAAGTACAAATTAGTCAAACCTTTGCAGCTTAGCAAAATAAAAACTATGCTGCTTTTACACTCAACGAACTCCGTTCCTTATTAACGCACTTAAAACTCTAAGTACTATGTACTCGGACGAGTACATACTTAGTTGAGTACATACAGGGGTGGCTGTGACGTCATCAGCTGTTGACACAGCCCGCCTTCCGCTATGGCCGACCAGTATGGGCGGGTGTAAGTTATAATTAGTGAACTACCTTATTATGTAATGTAACTAGTAAATACTATAGGTAAGTTGCAGTAGAAATTTTTTAAAGCTAATAGTTGGAAGTGGTGCTTCTTGCTACAGAAATATTTTTAAAATTGAGTAGTATTTATTTTATGAATAGTTTAAGTATAACATTATGTACTTTAAAGGACCCCTTAGTAAGCAATAAAATGTACCCCAAAATCTGAATGTATGATTAAAGTTGTCAATCAATCGTTAAAAAGAAATAAAAATTTCGTTGGAATGCAATCATTAACATTGAAATGAGTGACAAAAAACGCACAACCAAAACAATTTAATAAGAACAAAAACACCAAGAATTTGCCGACAGAGGGCATAAAGGAGGCTTTGTCGATGTCCACTTCCGACAACTTCAGCCATTCAAGATGTCGATTGTCGACATGTCATATAAACAGGACAAAACACGTGGCCTTTGTGAGAATATGTCATTTTAATGAACGAAAAATTATAAGGCTTTATGCAGATGGATAAAAAAGTGGCAACCAAAAAAATTATGCAGAGTGTTGGGCACACAAATCACAATGATGTCAACTATATGTATTAAATGTATTAAATTAATTTTTTCCTATGAGTCCTATGACTAACAGCTAGATTAGATGTGGGCTTCAAGTTACGATCATAATTTTAATCGATAGTATTTGAGCATTAAAACATTTTATGTGTCGCTTTCTGGGAATCAAAATATTTCCGTACCAATTTCATCCAAATAGGAATAGGATTCAACAGTCAGGCACACCTTCGAATTTATAATATTACTGTACATATGGATGCTTCATCCTCAAACAATTGCAATAACCTATTGAAAACCTACGCGTTAATACTAAGGCAGACTATAATATGAACTTCAAATTAATAGTATTTTAATTCAATTCAGAAATGGCCGATCAATCTCGATTCTCGATATAATCCACCCCCGCGGCACCGATGTATTATTTTTCGAGTTATTGTCGAAAACGATTGTGTGACCACAATGGGGTCTAGGGTTCCCCTGCCAATTACCATCAGGCACGGTGGTCATAGCTGTGTCAAAGTTGGACATTTTTTGTTCCAGTTCACTCAAATCTATCATAATCTATAGAAATCGCACATATCTACACAATAGTGTAATCGTGGTCACAAATTCATAGTTCGTTGTCATAATTTTTGATGGAGAGAGATCTGTGGAAATAAATGGCTCTAATTTCCAGTTTCTATTTTTGAATCTAGACCTACACGCAGATAGTTTCAATATTTCTTCTTTTGATCATCTATCAAATTTTAAAAACAGCAACATAGTGTATGCAGACGGTATAATTATAATATTATTATTATGTTTAGAGTTTTTGTATGAAACTTTTTAAAAACAAATAAGGACAAAAACGTTATTTAACTGAATAATATTAGGTATATCTATAATATAAAGTGTAGATGTTTTTATGAGTTAGTAGTATTTATTTAAAGTAGTAATTATTAATAATTCCTAAACGTAACTTCGTACGTTTAGAAATTATTAGATAGGTAGAATGAAGGGAAGCGTAGGAATAATTAATGCAAGTTGAACATATCCTTTCAAAAAAGTACAAATCTAACTCGTCTCTCATGTAACAAGCTCATTTAAAGTTTGTCGTGGGGGCTCTCCCCTTGTCACCTGAAGAGTTAGAACACACAAGTTTTCAATAAATCACAGAACCACAGACCAAAAATAGACTCTGTCCGAAATTTTAAGTGCTTAGTTCGTTAAGGTTAGCTAGAGTATTTTTGATTTAGCTCTAGCATTTGATATGCTGTTGAAAAAGCAATAAAAATATGAATACGGGAAATAATGTCAATAGGTTGAATTTAAGATGTCTAATAATCTTTTCAAAATAATAGTATATTTCTGTATTTGGAGAAGCGTTTTATTAGCTTATGCAGCTATTGCGCCTAATTATAAATAGCTATAGCAACTAAAATATTATATTTGTGCAATTCCTTATGCTTAATTTTTTTTGGTATCTAATTATACTTCAGAAGTCAGAACTTCTGGTTCTGAAATCTTCGGGTTTTACTTCATAGGTAAGTACCTACCTACTCTATAATAGCATTTAAAAAAAATCACTTTATAATACAACATTGGGGAGAACTAAAAGCTACAAAGTACATAACCGAAATTATCACATGTGTACATTTTCAGTGTAAATATTGACCTACGTACAGCGGGTGTAAGAGCGCATGTCCACTGACCACTGTCCAGTCACGTGAGAGGGCGTGGTCTGTCCCTTTAAAGTATTGATAGGGTTCGATTAAGGGTGTATAGGATAAGCATTAGGTGCCCAATAGCTTAAGGGCTCCTAATCTTTATAGGCGTTTATAAACTTTCCTATTCGTAAATCGTTAAACCAAATTTTGAAATAGATTATGTTGTTGATTTGTTACATCAAATAATATGTATTTTAACTTATAAGCGTTTAACATATTATTGTGATTAGCGTAACAATTTTACAACAAGAAAAAATGCACTGCTTAGAAAATACCTATACTCAGTATAATTTACATAGCTTACTAGCAATGTAGGTAGCAATCTAGTTTGCACAAATTACAAGTAAAATATTAACATTTTAACTATGTATTTACATGCACAAACACAGCTATCATCATACGTACAATCATAGTCGCACGTACTTCCTACTTTTTAGACCACGCGCTAAAGTTTCAATTAAATTAAACGGAAGTGACATTAGTGCTGTAAAAACAGAGCCACGAGCCACCACGAGCCCGCCTAAATAAATCGTTAAAAAACATGACACATTTACATAACAAACCCCCGAACAAACCAGGTACAGTCAACAAAGCGATCGAACCATGTATTTTTTGTATTAATTTAGTACTCAGGTTACGAGCAACCCCTGCGAAGAAAGTACGGCCTACTTTCCTCATAAAGGAGGAACAACAATAAGAATGTGGATTGCAAGGGCGAGCGTAGTACTTATATAAAATTAGCTCTTTGATCCGCGCCGCCCCGCGTCGTGAATGTACAAGTGCCTTTATAATTCTTAGGCGTCGAAGCCGCTGCTTCATTTATTGGTATGTGCTTAATAAGGGCTCAAACATGGCCGACTTTATATTATACGCGTTTTGTTGTCGACTAACTTGGCAAGCTATAGCAGGCTTTATTTGTTAATGACTAGCGTAGACTATAAATCTTTCAGTTAGGTACAAAACTTACATTCGTATAAAAGTAGAAGAAATTTGTATATCGCGCGGTAGCTGGACATTTTTCAAGACAAAAACCACATCATGTCCTCTTAAAGAATGTATTTCTAAATTTCTTCATTTCTCTTTACACTAATAAGATTTGATGTATTATATTCAATGCTAGAGCCAATTTTCACTATTACAACACTAACAAAAAAGTTAAAAGTACCTTTAAAAAGGAGAAACAAAATTAAATGGGTCAAACGAGACCCTGTAAAGAGCATGTAATTTGCACATCTGTTGTCAAAATACCCTTCAAATCACCAAAGTAATAATTACCATTCACGAGATAAGTGGTCACCACAAACGACACCTTCAAACCGTGACAAGACTATAATTAAATATAATTTAGACCAGTGTCATTGCCATTTGCCCATATGCCCAATGCCTTTTTATTTTGACGCAACAGATGCATATAAGTCATGGGTGTTATACACCATTTAATTATTGTTTTTATCTTTAGCACATCCTTTTGAACATTAATGGCTTGTGTCTAAGGGTTTGATTAGTTTATTAAGGTAGTTTCAATGAATTTTGGGACACTTTTAAGCTTGTAAATGTTGTTGTTTTTTTACAGGATACGCATTGCAATTTGCAATATTAAAACATGCATTAAAAAGTAATGATCAAATTCAGATGATTTTATTATCTTATTTAAAGGTGATCGTCACTCTGCTTTCCACACTATCTAGAAATATGCATATGAAATCAGAACATAAATAACTACGTAATATATAATTGTGTAAAGATCGTCATTTTAATAAAAAAGCAAATCCATAAATTCCTTTTTTTCATCACTGAATTCATGTATTTTTCACAATTGACGTCAATTTCCACCATTTCTTTTTCACTCAATTCCTCTATTCTATTCCACTATTAACGTAGCTGTTGTTTCAGCGGATGCGGACAGCGCGGCAGAGGGCGGGGGGTCGCCGACGCCCGACACCCTCACCTGCGGGGCCTGCCGTCGGGCCTTCGCGCTCGCCGACATCGTGAGGTTCATCCAGCACAAGATCAGCTCGTGCGACAAGGAGCTCACCTCGTACCACTGTTTTAGTGCAGGTATAACGATGATTCCTTTCAAATCCAATTTTATTTGTTTTTTTTAATTTTTCAATTATGTGTCCACATAAAAACCCATATTGACTATAATCATCATAAAACCTATCAAAAGAATAAATAATTTTCATATATTTTTTTCTTCGAGTCATTAAAATAATGTCTATTATGAGTATTGAGTAACTCAAATCAGAAACTCACCTTACTTCTATTTATAGGTCCCAATTCCGACCAAGAAGATGGCTCAAGGACAGGTCAAGTGGCAACAAACTCTAGTAGCAGAAGACCATCTCTGCTCACAGCCAGAAGACCGCCCAGCAGTAGAGTCCACACTCCACCGCTCGCCAGTCCTTCAATGGCTCCCCCAGATCTCTTAGAAGATGGTGGCGCTTCTAGCACACCTAAACGACTTTTAGATGGTAATTAATTAAAAATAATTGAAGACGTGAGTGGAAGAATCGAATAAGTAACATTTTGTAACATACGGACAAAAACCTATTTTTTCCCTAATTATTTCAATAAAACTTGTAACTTATCTACTTCATAACCTAGCTAATATATTTGGCTACACATACAATCCATAGTTTTTCTATTTCAAATAACTTTTCCAGCCCTAAAGCCTCCATTTAAGCAAAAAAACGGGAAGTTTTTTCATGTTACTTACCTTATTCTTCCACTCACGTCTTGAATTATTATCAATATTAGAAAACTGTACAGTTATAGTCCCAATAACGGTATCGATAGCAAGAATAAATTTTTAGTACATAAGTATGTATAAAATGTGTAGAAATCGTAACTTTTATTTATTAAACCAATGTTTTTAAAACAGAAGCCGACGCAGAAGTTTCAACACCTAAAAGAAGAGCATCAACATCACCGATGCCATCTAGTTCCCCTGATGAGGACATCAAGCCTAAGATCAAACAGGAGCATATGGATACAACGGGTTCACCTGATGAGCAGAAGAAGTCGAGAACAGAAGTGGCTGATGCTGAATCCAACACTATGCATAGTGGTAAGTACAATTTTAAAGTTGAAGTAATGGGCAAAAGAATTACTTAGCAAACATTGAAACACCATCCTATGGAACGAAAACTCTAATATCCAGTTACTGTCATAGAGGGCTAGAAAATTTTATGACCAATCAAGAATGTCCTAGTGTACATTTCGTGGAATCATTTTCGACTTAATTACTTATCCATAGTATGGTATTTGAATGGTAGCAAATGTATAAAATATTAGAATGTTGATATTGAAAACTAATGACAATTTTAATCTGATGAAAGATTTTTAGAAACTATAAAAGACTTTGAATAAGATTATTTTTATACAAAAGAACGTAGCAATTAACAAAACATATAGACCATTTAGTAAAGACGTACCACACAGATCTTAAATCACAACACCGCAGATGACATAATGGAATCAATTTTTATTAAAAACGTTTGCGTCATCGTCGCGTCTTTGTGTTTAGTATTTATTCGCTCCCGCTTGAAAGGATTTGGACTTTGGAGACAATTTTATCGTCCCGTCTTTTGTCCTGTATTGTACAAGTATCGGCCATTTATAGATTGCCTACGTCATCATTTGGTTATACATTTTAGCTTACTGTTAATCTTGTCACATTACCAACTCACTCTCCTACAGGATGTTCCGTTTCGTATTGTTAAGGAAATAGCGACGCCTACTATAGAATTTGAAATTTTTATGAGTAATATAAATCTTTTATTTAAACAGTAACTAAGCCAAAATTATATAAAATACAAAAAAATCATATCTGTATGAATAGTAATGATTGTAAAAAATTTTCGAAGTTAAAATAAAAAAATACTATTCAGGAATAAGAGATAATATGACATACATAAAATATGTAATTAAGCTTAATATTTCACTAATTTAAATCTATATATATAAAATTGCAAGTCCTGACTGACTGACTGATTCATCATCGCCGAGCAAAAACTGTTAAAGTTACAGCCACGAAATTTGGTGAGTAGGGTTGTTTTGTAAAGTAGACACCCACTAAGGAAGGAATTTTGGAAATTTTACCCCCAAGGGGGTGTAAAAGGGGTTGAAAGTTTGTATGAAAGTCCGTCATTTCTTAAGTTAGAAACATGAAACTTTACTTTTGAGCTACTGGATAAAAATTAATAAATATGTATTTAAGCGTTTTTGGAAATTCTACCCCCAAGGGGGTGAAATCGGGGTTGAAAGTTTGAATGAAAGTCCGTCATTTCTTGAGTTAGAAACATGAAACTTTATTTTTGGGCTACTGATAAAAAAATAAATGGATATTTAATTAAGCGTTTTTGGAAATTCTACTCTCAAGGGGGTGAAAAAATTATCTATCTCCGTTATTAATTACTGTACTATGCTAACGCGGATGAAGTCGCGGGCAACAGCTAGTAAATAATAAAAGACCTATCAGATTGAAATGCAGCAAACGAACGAAAGTAAAATAAGAAAATGCAAAGTTTTGTATCAAAGAACCTTGTGAAAATATCAAACATAATAAGTAGCGATTTGGAACATCTGTATAAGCGGACAATCTTGCGGGGGCGGTTCGAAAAATAATCTATCCGAGCATAACCCTTTGTGCGAGCAGATGTGCCGTCATTTGACACTTTTGTATTAAACCGTTGCACAACAAAAGCTTTCTTAAACCCGAAAATTGTGCACCGTTCAAAATTTTCGACCCGCATTTTGTCAACTGCTTTGTAAACGATGCAGCATTACCCAGCAAAATTTACCCATTGAACTATGTGATCTATACCAAAGTAAAAATTTTAGGCCTCTTTGTTGCAGTAATTGCCAGTTCAAAGCAAAGTTTCCAAAAAATTTCAACTAGTATTTTTTACCAGCGGCCATTCCAAATATACTGCAAAAATTCGCAGAGCATTTTCATCCTGATTTTTTTATAATATCTTTTTAGACCAAAATAAATCTAAAGAACTAGAGCAGCGCATCTCCCGAATATACGATCAGTGTGATATCAAATACGTTATGAGATCTGCCATTAAAACAACGCTATCATTGAAACGTCAATTGCAGGTTTTGCCTCAACACCAGTTGTTTCGGCTTATTGAGCTCCACCTAAACGATATTAACCCCTTCGAGCTGTCAAATACTTTCAATAAACTGCGAACACAATAATATTGAAATACCAGAAACAAAACGCGGGCATTCATAAATCTACTAAAATGAGAATTATTGTCACAACCGGAATATATCAAACGGTGACAGATAACTCGTGCCGGCTGAAAGAGGGCCCTTAATTTTAATTGTATTATTTTGTACATATTAATTAACCCCATCGGTATAAACAGATAAAGGGGATGCTTTAAAGAAAAAAATTATTTGCATGAGCACACGATTGACGTATGTATTGTTATCTTGTGCCTTTGTGATGACCCTTATGTTAACCATGACTCCGCGCACAATACGGACGCAAATCACAAAAGTTGGCCGCAGGATAAACGACTCTGCGGTGTTATTTTAGAGTCCCGAATCGAAGGTGACACGGTCGACGTAACGGCTGTCTTTGTTATGACAGCCACTGATATTATAATTGTCAAAGATGCTACCGAGGTCCCATTGTCGACGGCGGTCTTTTATAATTTTTTCAAAGATAAAAAATGTTCGGCGTGCTCCTGACACGTACACTCATGCGTCGCCGTGGCCCGTGACCTACGGAACTTCTTTGAGCGTGACACAATGCTCAGGGGATATTTTTAGTTTTTACAGATGGGAAGGTAGCTAAGTGGCCGGGTTTTAAATAAGTGGGGTTTAATTTTAGATGTGACATCTTTAAAGGTTAGGGGAAGATCGCCTCGTGCTTATCGCGTGTCCTTACAGGGATTTGGATACGGTTGCACGTTTGGTATTCCCAGTTGTTTTCGAGGCTGACTTATTGTGTCCACAAGCACAGTCATTATCATTATAAAACCGTTGAACCGATGGTCGTCATTTCTTTGTATGAAAACAAATATTGTATCAGGTGCATTCCACGTCCAGCACACTGTTTAATTTAATATGTTGACATGGAAAATTTCAAAAGTTCTGAATATTATTAAAAATTTTATTGATTTTGATACCATGTTAAGTGCATTGCCTACTCAAACTACACCAATTTTATTTTTGTTATCATAATGAAGGCTTTTTAGATATTGTTACGTTTATTCATAAATTATTTTCCTGGTACCCAAAAATATATTATCGCAATTTCAAATACATCTTTTTTTAGAATAATAATTCCCAACCCTATCCATAACTTTGGGATCAATATCAGACCCTTTGATTCGCCCTATCGCGGTGTTGATAAAAATTATCCTTTTAAACTCGAGGTACGGATGACCGCACCGCAAAGCGTCGGTCAGTGGGTTGTAAACAAAGGTTTATCTCAAAAGTTCAAGCAGCGTACAGAAGATCTTGATGGGATCTAAAGTGCGTGGTTAAAAATTGGGGTGAAATTGCTGATTTAAGATTTTACCTAATTGGTTGATTTAAGAAATCCTCCAAATGAGTTATTTAGTTACTTTTTTCTCTTTTTTAGGTTTTAAGATTACATTTTGAAGATTTGCCTTTTTATCAAAAGTAAAAATGGTTGAATCATTGATACCAATTCTTTTATCATTACAGCGCTTTCTTTGAAATTTAAAAAGTCATCCTCCCATTCAAGTTTTTCTACCACCAGCCTATACTTAATTCCACATGCGCAAGCTGTCCCCGCGTCCTCCGAATGATTTCTCGCTACCTCTCGGACATTTCCATATCAAGACATCATGTTTTCTTAAGGGACGACCACAAAGGCCCTCGCGCCCAATCTTTAATCCTATCTCGGGACCTTTGCGGGAAATTTAAATTTCTTTAGAAATATCGTCCTTATTATGTATGTGCGGGTCCTATTCCTTGCGTATGATAACGTAAGTTAAGTCCGAGATTGTTGAAAAAACTTCTGACTTCGATAACATCTCATCTGCCCGGGAGGCTGCGAGCGAATTTGAGTTCTACCCTTTTACATTTAAAATTTCATTTCGTTCGGCATTTTTAGGATTAGTAGAACCTTGTTTTGTACGAGGTGATAAGTCTTTATGAAGGGTCAACCTTTTCTATGGCTCACCCTTTTAGTGAAAAGAGTCCGTTGATAGCTGATTTAGGAGCAGTGATAATGCATTCACTATGTGTAAATATATCATAGATCTCCTTCGTGATAGATTGCCGTATATCTATTGTGAAATGAAATATATCGTTTTTAAATTTAGGGCCAACAAAGGGGGCTAGGTCAGGAATTTGTGGATTATTACATCGATTGTCAAGTGTTATGTGGAATAAATAGCTGTCATAGTTGCTTTGTGGTTTAAAATTGGGGTCGCAACTGACCGTTCGGAATTCGTTAATTAAAAATTTCAATACCAGTCCATTCATACCCAATAGTTGGTATTTATATTTATTATAAGTACCTATATCACTAAACCGTAATATTTCCTTGAAATGCTACTTTTACTGCTATCGCAGATTGCGTAGAGTATTTTCATGCATTCTAAAAACACTTAATTATTTAGATATCTTTGATCAGAAGCAGAATTTTTAGCTTCATTTGTGTAATTCCTATGATATATCATTTTAATTATAACACTCTTTCCATTACAAATTTAATATGATGTAATTCTCGACGCCACGTTTTCAATAAAAACTTTCAAACAGTCCACTTTGATGCGGCCGTAACTCCCCCACATATTTTATTGTTTTTCCTCGGTTTTTTGTAATATGTGGTAATGGTCGCGGCGCACGTGTTGACAACGGTTATTACGAGTTTAAAATAGATCCCCCGCTACCCCCTCACCCCCGTACACCCTCGTGGCCAGGCACAATCTCATTTTGGTGATAGCGATTTACATAGTTTTTGGAAACCAGTATGTGAAGTGATTTCCAATGAGATTATTGAGTAAATTGGTTAAAGAGTATTTCAAATGTTTTCTTACTGCAAGCTCCCAATCAAAATAATAATGTTGTTCAACTTCCATTACTTCATGCCGATTTTGACATAAAAATCTGAGTGGAAATCTATATATTTTCTGTTACTCTTTTCATTACATTGAAGTTATATTTTAATCATTAAAGAATAAAGATATTTGTAATTTGAGTGCAGTCGCAGGTAAGTACTAAAAGCTGCACATTGTCACTATTGAAACAATTTATACATAGATTCTTGTATGTTAAAGAAATAAATCAATCAAAATAAATCAAGTAATTTTATTTAGATTCAATTTTTGAATCTATAAATTGTCACGTTGTTTAGGCGGAACTAATTTGGGCGGGGGCCGTTTGCGTGTAACATTACACTTAACAAATTACAATTTAGCGACGGAGCAGGGCGTGCCGGCTTGTATATTTTATGTAAAACTTACTTAGTTTACACAAATACACCTTAACTATTTATGTATTTACTACAAGACATTGTTAAGCTACAGTTTTCTTGAAGACAAAAATTCTTTAAAATTGAAATAAATATGATATTTTAATTTCATAAATTGACTATAATAGGGCCAATTTGTTTATCAGGGGACTCAAATTATGAGACTGTATACTTACGTCTTACACACCAAAATATATCAATAATTATATCGTAAAGATTTCAAACATAATATTATTCTTGCTTTGCTCAACTAAATGATTAAAAATTACTCCCGCTACGTCATATTTAAATGTTCCTGAACATTGAATGAAACCTCAAAAGGCCACACTCCTAATTCAAATCCGCGAATAAATTCCTTTTTCAAATCTATGAGGCGTTTTTGTAAAGGCTAGACCATGGAGTTGTTAGACGGCGGATGTCCGCTGCTCTGAATGACCGCCTTCCCTCTCCCCACCTTCCGCCCCCAGGGTGGGGAACCCCCAGCGGGGTGGGGAGCCCCCATAGTGCAAATTGTCTCCGGACAGGTTGTAAAAATCTGCACTATTATGGACGTGTTTGTGAGGATTATGAATATGGATGCTGCGGAGGGGAATGAAAAATCTGAAATGTGCGCTTGTGTTAGATCGTTTGTGGAAGATATTTTTGAAATTCTCTCGTTTTGTTTTGTACTGAGTTAAATAAATATGAATCTAAACAGTAATGTGTAGAATTATATTATTAAGCATGTGAATTAAACTTATGTGCTCTATTTCTGCGTATAAGAAGAGTACAATGATATATTTTATAATTTTTAAATAAAATAAAAAAATCATAAGTATACGTACTATGTTTAAGACCTTCATCAGAAAATATACCTACATAAGAGACTTAATATAGTCCATCCAACTTCAAACTTTAGAACAAAAAAGTGGCCAGACTTGCAATCTCTCCACTATTTTAAGCCTTATATCACCGTCATAAGGGTCATATAAGAGTCAGCTAATGACGTATACAGGGGGTTGCACTAGAGGCGCTGGGGCGAACTATCTCCCAGAGTCCGGACGCGGCGCCGCGAGCTTCCGTTGCGCGAAAAGTGAAATTTCGCTCACAAGTGGACCCATTTTTGTGCGACTTAAATGTATCTTTGTGGGCAGCTGCTATAGTTATAAAACTATAGCAACCAACCACATACAAAAACATAATTATTTTAGGCAAAGAAAAATGTTTTATAGCTAAATCCACATTAATTATTGCATGCCCTCAAGTACTAATGTAATAAAAATCATATTTACGTCTAATAAGACATTTATGCAGCATGTTTAAAGCCCAATGTCTTTGTCGTGTAACTTTCATATTTGCCAGACAGAGACAAGGACTCATCGTATGCAGTTAATCGCCCTGTAGACATTTTGTTAGTAGCGTTTGCTTACCAATATTAAAAAAACGGCCAAGTGCGAGTCGGACTCGCACACGATTTCGCGCACGGTTCCGTACCATTATAGAGCAAAATTAGGCCAAAAATTGTGTTTATTGTATGGGAGCCCCCCTTAATTTTCTATTTTAATCTAATGTTATTATATATTAAAGTACACATATAACTAAAGACTTTGAGGAAAAATTGAGTACCTACATACCTTTTGCCATTATTGATGTAGAGCAAAAAAGGTAAAAAATGACGTTTGTTGTATGGGAACCCGCTTTAAATATTAATTTTATTTTGTTTTTAGTATTTGTTGTTATAGCGGCAACAGATATACATAATCTGTGAAACTTTCAACTCTCTAGCTATTACTGTTCTTGAGTTACAGCCTGAGAACAGACAAACGGACAGACGGACAGACGGACATAATATTATGGACAGACGAACAGACGGACAGACATCGAAGTCTTAGTAATAGGGTCCCGTTTTTACCCTTTGGGTACGGAACCCTAAAAAGGCTTGACCTTTTAGACACAAAAAATTAATTTTACAATTCTTAATAAGTTAAACTTTAAAACACTTTCACTCATTTTTGTCACAAAACTCTACTTTTAAAGATCTTAAGATGTATCATAATCTGGGAAGTTAAACACTCTGTATACATTTATTTCCTGATAAATGATTTGCAGCCACGTCTTTTACATTTAGATAAGTATCGTAGGTCACAACTGAGATGCGAGTAGATTAATTATTACAACTAGTGCCACAGTATACTACAGTAGACTTACTAGGTCACAGAATACATATTAGTTTAACAACTAGGGTCTAGGCCGCTTGAATCTCACGCACACATAAGCGAGGTTCCAAGTAACAGCAGAATGTAGTATCACGTCTCGCGTGTATAATATTGTATTAAACCTATAAGTATTTATTATAATTAGTGCCACAGTAGTCACATGCCGTCTTCATAACGCGTCCACTCACGCAAACATACAGTTTATTACTTAGGTATGTGTGCGTGAGTTGAGTGTGGTTTCAGGAAACTTTAAGCTGCAGAATGTGGTATCACAACAGCTATTAGCTGTAAGACCGCCTTATTGTAAGGTTCTTTTATTGTTTTATCGTAGTTTATATAGTTTGTATCAATAAAGAATGTTCTATCCCATAAGCATTACGTAAAACTTATTTTTTCACGTTTTGGATCGTAAGCGCTTGGTTTGTTACGCTACTATATGTTATTTATACTGTTGTAATGCCTTGCATGAACGCGGAACTAACGTCTACTTCTCATCATGGGTATATGATTCCGAAGGCTAGAGGATCTATGGCGTTTGAAGAGCTTTTGCTAAAGTCCTATAATTGGCTTGGAAAATATATATTTGTATAGAGAATCTCATTTAATAATATTAATGCTTTTGAGTGAAGGAGACAAACAGAAATTGGACAATGTATAAAATTCTTCGCGTTTTGTGACGACTCTAGTGGAAAAATCCACACAAAATCAAAACTAAATAAATTAGTGGTTTATAATTTTGATTCTGAATAAAATTTTTTCCCTCGGAAATGTCTCAAAATATTCGACAATAGTATTGTATGGGGGTGAGTCCAGACGGGTGGCGTTTAAAAATTTCACCCCCGCTGCTCCCGGCCCATAATAACGATTGCCTTTTGAAACCTAAACGGTTGTTAAACTCCTTGATTGGGGTTCGAATCCGGGATGTAATCGCCCACGTATGATATACGCTTGAAGATTTCTTACATGTGGTCAAACCGTCTGGAATCGAACGCGTCACATTTTAAATATCAACTTAAACTAAGTTTATTAAAACGAGAACTAAGCTTGCTTATATTTTGGTCTATTCTCCACCCGACCACAGCAAAAAAATAAAGGAAATCCATGAAAGTGTGTCTTGTCTCTTCACGCCTAAGCCGCTGAACCGTTTTTGTTAAAATTCGGTATGGAGATACTTTGAGTCCCGGGAAAGGACATAGGATGCTTTTTATCCCGGAAAAATGTACGGTTCCCGCGCGATAAACGAATTTTGTCGCAACGGAGTTACGGGAGTCATCTAGTCGTAACTATCTTGATTAATATACCTTCGTGTGTGCGCATGATACATAAGCAATATACCCCCTTACTAATCTGCAGCATGTAACTATTCACGGTCCGATGTCTTCGTCTATCATGTGACTTTTTCAACGTGCCAGACAAAAGCATGCAACCTTGATTTTTCGCATTACCACTACTAATATTTATATTCTGTGGCATTGCTAACTATAATGTTTTGCGTACACAGAGTCACCAAAAATACTGAACCGATTTTACCTGGGTAACGATAATACTTTTGAAGTTTTATGCATTTTGATTATTCTTCCAAGAAGCTTGAACTACACTTGTAACTGTCAACAAAAGGACAATCAAAATCTGATCAGCGTGGTCGCCCACACAGTTTAATTATTGTATTATCGCTGTGATGTTATCAGATAATGATATTAGCGGTGAGCCTCGGAGGACGGTCAGCATATTCATTCAGCAGATATTTGATCGCTACTTACCTAAATTCGTTTTAACAAAACACCGAAAATGTGTGAACACAGAATCTGCGTTCACACATTTTCGGTATATATTTCGGTTACTTTTTATCTGATAAAAATCACAAGTAATTCAAAAAACTACCCTATGTCCTTCTCGGCGATTTGAAGTCTATATTCTTGCATGAATCGGTTTAGCGGTTATTTGACTTATTCCTAATTTTTTCTTATGATTTTTTCGTGAAATATGGAAGAAAGAAAGAAAAGGCGTAAGAAAATAGTACGCAGTAGTACGCGCAACAGTAATGATTAAAGTTTAAATGGAGTTTACTAAGATAATTTAATCAACTAACTTGCATTGGTATTGAAAATCGAATCTTACTTGTCAAGTTGTTTTGTAGCATGATTTCGTGTCATTTAACTTTTATAACCTCTTAAAAATGTTATCTATTTCTGCTCAATCCCAAACCTTTGGGCAGAAGTAGAGAACATTTTTTATGTCGGTATAATATATCGTAACACAATGAACAATAGTCGGGACAGAGAGGTCAAAATATTGATACCGTGATTTACATGTTATACAGGGTGGTCTTCAAATATATTTGAAAAAATATTTCGTGCGTAGTCTACTTTCTATACCTAATACACCATAATATCAAAGGTACAATAAGCTTTTCAATGTATATTCTCTGTTTTTACATAATATTTGATTCAATTTGAAATTTGTTTTTAAGTTGTGATGGATACTGATGTCAAAAGTCACATATTATAATATTACTATGATATATTTTTAGGGTGGGTTGCACTAACGTACTTTAACTATAACTTTAACTTTAACCATAACAAAATATCAAATGAACTGTCATATCTCTAGTAAAAGTCCATTATGGACGCCATATTTGACGATAACCTTAACTTTAATTTAACTACGCCTCTGGTGCAATCCACCCTTAATTTCAAGTCTAAGGTTATTTTACATTGTACCATCTTATTTTCAATACCATGTTTTTGCAAATAAATTCTTATTTTTATTCTTATAAAACTTACGTGTAATGTAAGCTACGAGTAATATTTATGACAGACACAAGTGATACTATACTCACTATAGGCAGTTACGGTTATGATTATATTTGATGTCATTTAATCGAATACACTATTTTATATCACATTGATATAAATGATGATTGATGTTTAAATGATATCTATCGAGCAGCCTGTATATGAAATCTTTCCGGTTGGTCACAATCTGACCGTTACATTTCAATAATCGTCTTAACATTCGAGATCAGTTATCAGGCCGCGCCCACCATTCATAGTGTTGTGCCCGATATCAATATCAGTAATTATTGTCAATTGAAATTTGTGTTTGAAATTATCATTCTAGTGATGGGCTATATCGATAATTTGGTTATTGTAGATTTAACTGTGTGTGCGATATTATGATTGGATGTTAAGCGTAGGAATGTTAAGGTGAACATCGCATCAGTCTGTTGAAGTCTTGATTTTTTAACCAGAATATTCTCACCTCTCAATCTATATTTACCAGTTAATAATAATTATAGAAAAATATGTCATGTGATATAAATAAGATTCGAAATTCGGCTTTGGCATTTAAGTTCTAGGCAAATTTTTTTGGGTCAATGTTATCATTTTTGAGCAAATTAGCGTAGTGTTTTCTTTAGACTACAAACAAAATTTCATGGGCATAACGCATTAAAACATAACTGTATTTAAAAAAGAAAGATAAAACCGACTTCAAAATTGTACGTAGGTAATTGAGAAAAATTAAAACTCCCTATCTCCAAAACTACTGAACCGATTTTGATGAAACTTACACTCTTTCCTAATTTGAACAATACCTAGTACAACAAGAAAAGAGTTACTTATTTATTTATTTATTTAACATTTATTGCACACAAGACAATATTCATATAAACATTGACATAGAAAGACGACACAAAGGAACTGCTTATTTCAAAAGAAATTTCTTACAGCAGCCCTACGAAGAGAGATGTGGAATATGACAACAGATAGAGCGTCCACAATTACAAAATTAAACTTTAAATCTATACAAATACACTACATAGGCCCATATATGATAAATTATTATAACCAATACATCTATAATAAATAAATACTATATTATATATATTTAATAAATAATAAATATGTTAAATTATGACTAATACGTCTATAAAAATAAATACAATATTATACATATTAAATATTTTATCGGTATTTAAATAGATTGATACACTTGTGGAGAATGCTTTTTTAAGCGTTTCTTGAAAACATTAATGGTGGAGCTATCACGAACTGTATGGGGAAGCGAGTTCCACAATCTGACTGCATGAACGGTGAAGGAGTAGGAGTAAAAATTGGAACGATGGGGTGGGAGTGAAAGGTTCGTTCTAATATTGGACCTGCATGGGATATGGAGTGGTCGGGAGAAATTGAAACGGTCAACAAGGTAAGAAGGGGAGAGAGGGTTATAAAGGATATTGTACAATAGACAAATGATATTATGGGAATTGCGTCGGAGACGGATAGGAAGCCATTTAAGCTCTGACCTATGAGCTGAAATATGGTCGAACTTTTTTAAGCCAAAAATAAAGCGTAAGCAAAGATTTTGCAAACGTTCTAACTTTGTTAAAAGCTCATCGGTCAGGTCCAAGTAGCAGGAGTCGGCATAGTCAAGGATGGGAAAAATTAAGGTTTGGACAAGGAAAATTTTGGTGTGGGTAGGTAAGAAGTTTTGGAGATTTCTCAGCATGTGCAGGGAGTGGTGTACCTTTCTACTGACTTCGGTTACTTGAGGCTTCCAACAGAGGTTCCTGTCCAAAATTAAACCTAAATTTTTTACCGTCTCTGCATAATCAATGGTGATACCATCGTATTTCACACTAGGCACATTTCGTAGTTCTTGCGTCATATATCGGTTTCCTATTATAATAGCCTGTGATTTCTTAGGGTTGACCAGCAGGCCATAAGATCTAGCCCAGTCTGCAATGCGCTGTAATCCGAGTTGATTGAGGCAACTGCAGAATCAATGTCATCTATATTACAGTGGCGGTAAATTTGGAGATCATCTGCATAGAGATGAAAATTAGAAAATATTAAAGATACTATCATATTAATAAATATAGAAAATAGGAGAGGAGAGAGTACGCCACCTTGGGATACACCCGCTTCGATATCGCACCAATCTGAGGTGGCCTCATCAGAGCGGACTCGCTGCGAGCGCCCCCGAAAATATGTGTCGAACCAGTCTACCACTGAGGGAGATATGTTAAGGGAGCGAAGGATGGAGAGGATAATATCAAAGTCTACAGAGTTGAAGGCACTGCTAAAATCAAGCAAGACCAGGATCGAAACACACTTCTTCTCCATGGCTAGTCGGAGATCGTCAGTGACTTTTAGCAGTGCTGTGACAGTGCTGTGACCAGATCGGAAGCCGGATTGAAAGGGAGAGAGTAAACTATTGGAGGATAGATATTGGGAAAGCTGTTTATGAACAATGTGTTCCAGGACTTTGGAGAGGTAGGGTAGTATGGAAAATGGCCTAAATTCAGACACGGAAGAGGGGTTAGGGGTTTTGGGCAGCGGAATGACATTCGCACGTTTCCATGCAGTAGGGAAAGAACTCGTTGTCAAGGAATGGTTAAAAATGTGAGTGAGAATCGGCAAGAGTTCAGGAAGGGTAAGGGATATCATGCGAGGGCTCAGGTTGTCATCACCTACTGCATTAGAAGTTATAGACATTAAATGTCTATGATCATCAGAGACAGGCCTAAATGAAAATGGGGCACAGGAAGGGAGGGGAAGAGAGCGGAGATGGGATATGGTATGGGTTTTTGTATTCTGGTTGACAATTACCGGTTGTTTGGAGATGTGAGTGTTGAGCTCATTTAGGTTGACCGTATTATTGATGCTAGCACGTGATTTGCAAATTCCTAGCGTTGAGAGAAATTTCCATAATTGCAAAGGGTTGCTTTTTTGAATAGAGGAATGTATGTGGCGTCTCTTAGCATCTCTACACAGACGACTACAATGGTTTCGCAGATACTTATACTTGTCCAGATTACCTACTGAAATCAAACTTGTAGTTCCAGAGATATGCGAACACAAACATAAAAATATACATACATACAAATACACTTTTGAAATTTGGCACATTTGTTTAGCTGATATAGACTAACATATACAAAAACTGGGCAGTTCTCAAAATATTACATACATACGCGTCAAATTGATAACCTCCTTTTTTTGAAGTCCGTTAAAAACATATCGATGTTTGAAACAACAACACTAAGCTCGTTGAGACGTGATACAACACAATGATGTCCACAATAAAATTTGTCTTGTCCCGACACAGTGACAATCAAATTACTGTCACAACTGGAGGGCAGCCTCACGCCTACCACTTAACGAATTTAATACTCACTATTAAGTTATAAGGGCATAATATTCCAGCTCATTTAGAAAGTGTGCTTATTAGCTGTTAGACTGTGCTACTGAATTCATCATATTTTCGTTTTGATAATCGTGGATATATTATAAAAATATCGAGTTTGTTTTTTTCATCCCTTCACGTAGATTAATATTGCTATACATGTAAGTTTGTTCCTTTTAAAGCAACACGTTGAGTATGCTAATACACATTTAAAACGTTCCCGTATCACGTGTCAGCGGCGATCCCGCCCTCCGCGCGATAGTGTTACATATAGATTTCAATATCAACATTCTTAACCCCTACGTGATTCCCGCGCGCGTATATTTCATAAGATTTTAGAGGTGCATGAATCACCCCAGACACGGAGGGGCCATCAGTCACGGCGGGCCTGGCCCTCTGCTTAACATGCGCCGCGCGCCCTAGGCCTCCGCGATGTGTGAGAGCTATTACTAGACGCGCCGCTAATATCGATGTAAATCCTGACGTTCCCTTTCCTTTGCAGAGCCGAGCAACTACGTGTGTTCTACGTGCAAGGCGCGCGTGCACTCCGCGTGGCGGCTGGTCCAGCACGTCCAGCACGTGCACGGCGTCAAGATCTACGTGGAGAGCATGCCGCAGCCGCCGCAAAGCAAGCAGAACCACTCGTCCTCCAGCACATCGTCGTCCAGCTCCTGTTCGTCATCAGGAGCGCCGCTTCCGCCGCCGTCTCTTCGTCATCACCCGCTTCTACCGCCCCCGGATATGCATTCCCCTTTTGGGGTTGGTGGTCTATTGCGCATGCCCTTGCCCGGCAGCTTACCCCCGCTCGCCCACCCTTCTGTCCCCCCGAACCCTTTGTTCGCCCGCCCAAACCATCACGATCATAGATTTCGCGTGGAGCAGCTCGTATCCGAGCAGTTTCGTCATCACGGGTTGAACCTGGCGGCAGCCGCGGCTGCGGCCGTCGCCGCTAACTCCCTCCCTCCTCATCAGCCATTTCCATCGCCAGCGGATAGACCACCGGTAGTACCAAATTCACTTACGGGGCGAGACCGAGCACCGCCAGTATCCCAACCCCTATCTTTGGAACCCCAGCTGGATTTTTACTCGCAGCGCTTGCGGCAACTGGCCGGTACGACCAGTCCAGGGGCGGCCACAGGCACATCGAGCTCTCCTAGCCCCAGGAAGCATTCGCCGCCGTTCGCTTCCCCGTCACCCTCCCGAGTCGGCCAGACTCCTCCGGTGGGCGCCGGACTCGGGACGGTGGAAACTCCCAAGGAGGCTATAAGAGCGCACAGTTCCCTGTCACCCGAACGACGAGTGGAACCGCAGACTGCGGACGCGCCGCCTTCGGATCGACCGTCGTCGACGCCACTGACGAAAAGATCCAACGATGAGGCTGTACATTCCTGTGAATTTTGCGGTAAGAAGTATCGTTATGAAAATAGCTTGATCACCCATCGTCGCACTCACACCGGTGAGAAACCTTTCAAATGCACCGAATGTGATGAAGCTTTTGAAAAGTCTTCGAAACTAAAGAAACACATGAAAATTCATCGAGGTTCCGGTGGTAACACTGAGGAAGGAGAGTCGGGCCCCGATACAGGAGATGATGAATCTGAGGACGAGTTAGATGATGAGGAATTAGACGGAGAGGAGGAGGAGGAAAACGAGGACGGCGATGACATTGAGGAGGCTGAGGACCTCACTGTCTCAAACAGCAGCGCACCCGCTCCCACACAACGTAAACAGACATCCGCTGCACCCACGCAACCTCCGTCTGTTTCTGTGGTCGGTGAACTAATGGATAAATTTGGATTGTCGAATATTGCTCAATACAGTGAAGCTTTTAAGCAGGCACTACAAGAATCTGGTAATTCCCTAAAGTGGCAGTTGGCTAAGGACCGCGATAACAATAACGGTCCATCAGCCGACAAGCCAAATGGGATGCCCCCAACAGCTGCTCTGCGTCTAAAAGAAGAATTCGCTAAGATGCCACCTCAACCTCATCCGCTGTTCAACCCTTTTGAGAACCCTTTTGAGGCATCCAAGCGAATGAAACTAGAGATGGACAGAGGCGAGGGCTGGTGGCTGCCAACGTTACACGCTCAACGCCCACCCGAAAACATTTTTGACGGTCTCAAAAACAGCAGCAATGGTTTGCTCCAAAATCCGTTGCTGAAGTCAAAGGATGGGCGTCGAAACGATACCTGTGAATTTTGCGGCAAGGTTTTCAAAAACTGCTCCAACTTGACGGTACACCGTCGATCTCATACCGGGGAGAAGCCATACAAATGCGAGCTGTGCTCCTACGCCTGCGCCCAGAGCTCCAAGCTAACGAGGCATATGAAGACCCACGGCCGCCTCGGCAAGGACGTGTACAGGTGTAGGTTCTGCGAGATGCCGTTCTCCGTACCGTCGACCCTCGAAAAACATATGCGGAAGTGTGTAGTGAATCAAAGTAACGGTGCACCTCTCGCATTATCCGACGATTCCAATGCATGTCGTGATGAGGCGTCGTGACTCTACCCGTGGGGTGGCCTCCGCCTGCCACCACCGGCCCCGCCGAGTCAGATCTTCTAGATCCTAAAGAAATCTATGTTTTGTTATTTACACAATCTGTACATTGGTCTGTTATGGGTTAATTTGTTCATATCTAGTCTTAAGGATTCGGTGACAAAATATTATTTAGTATTACGATTGCAATATTCGCCCAAATATGTAAAGCGTCGAAGGGCATTCACTTGGTTACATATCTCGTGTAAGCTTAGTCTCCGTTGTTGATGTTGCGGCTGTAGTTTTGCGTTATTCAATTGTTTTATCGTGTTCCCCTGTATAAAGAAAACCAATGCCAAAGTTAGCTATCGATTTTAGATTTAAGTTGTATAGTGTCAATTAATGTGTTTCTTTCAGCATTCGTAGGATCTTCACGGTTTCTGTAGACGTATCCGATAAGTTGTTTCGTAATTTTAGCATACTGTACAATAAACACGAAAGTTTCCTATCTAGATAATGTTGTAAATAGGTTTATGTAAGCGGATAAGTACCAAGTTTGCGAACATTCGATTTGAACAAATTTTAAAATTACTTTCGTAACGGTGAGTTTCCTGTAATCGTTAGGTATGTAGACGTCAAAATTAAGGTGTTACGCCAGGTACTTCTATATTTAATTAGTGATAAATTTTAAATTATATCGTCGGGTTTCGCTTTTGTTCGAGGACGGAAGCTAGTTATGTTTTTAAGACTGAATCACCCCTGTAATTTGTTTCAAATTAATTTTGTGATCGTGAATAGTAGCTCGTACCTAAACCAGTACAAGTGAATCTTTCAGTATACGTACTTAATGTAAATTATTATAGAATTTATAATAGAATAATTATAAGTAAATTATAGTTGCCCTTCTTGTCTCCTGTCTGTTTCTGTTATGATGATGTGCTTAGAACCTCTTTACAGATTGTATTCTTTTACATTCTATAAACAGGATCTAAAATAAAAATTAGTACAAATTTTCCATTATATTAATAAATAAAATACTTACAATAATCGTTTATAACTAAACATTTAGACTTTATTTATGCTTCTGTTTTGGTGTAACTTAAATTAATATTATGCTTGAACCCAGATATATCATAAAAGACAAGATAGGATGACAAAAATGGATTTAGTAACAAAAAAATAAGACAAATTTTATTGTGTAACGTGAAAGATGAACTGTTTTTATTATTTTTCATTTTTATTATTTTTATTTCAATAAATATCCATGATTTGTTAATTACAAACTTGTTTTTATTTCACTTGATACCCACATAAGACAATTTATCTTATTGAATGAGATGAAGCATGATTAAATAAGATTAAGATTGAGTAACAAACAAACGATAATCTATATTTTGACATTACAACAGCTACGCCATTACTAGGACTGCAGTAAGCTCTAAAAATATTCTGAAAGGCAGTTTTTTGCACTTGCATTCATTTTGTATGAAGTACGATACAGTCAAAACTTTCATATCAACATTTTAATATAGCAACTGCGATTGAACTGCGAAAAACGATTTTAAAGCAGTTTTTAGCAACAGAGCTTTATAAGAAAAACTGTATAAGGCACTAGCTGTCCGGTCAACTTCGCGTCACTTTAAAACCTTCCCTGGACTTCAAGGATTATTTTAAGACTAAAATAGCAGAATCGGTTCAGCCGTTATCGAGTTATAGCGTTACTAACACAATATTATTGGAAATCCTTTTTTATATATATAGAATAGAATATAGATATAAAGCATAACATATTATATTAGAAAGACAGATAATAATTAATAATCCATAGTTCCATACTATATACTATATACTATATACTATATACTATTATAAATGCGAAAGTGTTTCTGTCTGTCTGTCTGTTACCTCTTCACGCCTGAACCGCTAAACCGATTTTGCTGAAACTTGGTATGGAGATACTTTGAGTCCCGGGAAAGGACATAGAATACTTTTTATCCCGGAAAAATGTACGGTTCCCGCGCGATAAACGAATTTTAGTGCAACGGAATTGCGGGCGTCATCTAGTATTAAATAAACTAACTTCCGAATCTTTATTCGCCTATCATGGCCAATTATAATAACATAGACAAGTATGATAATAAATTATTATTATTAATTTATCATCATACTTATCTATGCTTTTAATGATACTTACTGAGGGCATACTAGGTGAAAGTCTTGAATCTTGATAAATAGCTATGTCCACATTGTGCCCTTTCATCTTCAATTTTCATAGTCTTTCGAAATTCGAAATGTCAAAAGATTATGAAAATTGAAGATGAAAGGGCACAATGTGGACATAGCTTTTCAGTAACGTCTTTCGATCACATTTTAGTTTCTTTCACCAGTTTTGACATTATAATATTATTAACTCTTTTTTCTCTACAGTAATAATACACACTTTTCCATGCACTTTTTCCACATTTATTAATTTAATTTACTACAATTATATCTCACACGACCGGTTTCGTTAACATCATCATCAGGTGTCTGATGATGATGTTAACGAAACCGGTTAACTTTTTTCTCTAAACACAAATAAAACACCATAATCTACATGTGCACTATTTTCACTGTATTACTACTAATTAAAACTTATAACAAAATACACGACCGTTATCGATGAAAATCATACTATGGTGTAGGTAGATTTAAAAATATTTTCATAACAAATATTAGGGTTGCTATAATTTAAATCGGTTCAGCGGTTTGAGCGTGAAGAGGTAATAGACAGACAGACAGACACACTTTCGCATTTATAACATTAGTATGGACTAGATGACGCTCTCATCACCGTAACGGCCGTATTTATAGCAATACGCAACATATTTTGTAGCGGGTACCGAACATTATTTCGGAATAAAAAGTATTATAAGTCCTTTCCTGGAACTCATAGTATTTTTATACCAAATTTCAGCAAAATCGGTTCAGCGGTTTAAGTGTAAAGAGATAACAAACAGACAGACACACCTTCGCATTTATTGTATTAGTATGGAAGTATGGATTGGTGAGGACATGGACATGGATAGTTTTAATATAGGTCAAACAGCAGTTTACAGCTGTCCCGTGTTTATTAGATCCGGTTTATCCCTCCTTTATACGGCTGAAGGCGAACCGCAGGTGGTTTTAGTGAGTAGGAGTCTCACATACCCCCGGGGTGCTGAGCACATATCCAACCCGGGGGACCCATGATGGGTTTCCCCTGCGCATCAAAAAAAAAAAGAAGTTTACAGCTGTTTCTGTTAATAGTTTTCAGCACACCGAAGTCGCGGGCTTTTGTCAGTCTGGTGTCTTAATAACAAATTATGTATCTAATACAACGAACACTTAAATTAAGAGGCTCTCAAGCAAGCAAGGCTCTTAAACATGGTATCAAGGTAAAAAATAATGGTTTCTCTTTTGCCTCTAAAAGTTTTTGCTCATAACTGAAGTAACAAGTAAACCAAAGGCAGTTGGGGGACCTACGTAATTCGGTCGGGTTATATAAGCCCAGCCTACATTCGCTACTTGTATGGACTTATGACCCGACTCAAATAAGGTTCGCAATCTGTCTAGTAGTGTGAATTATTATTTAATCCGATAGTGCTATATGTTTTCCAGTTTCGACATCCTAATACACTCAAGTCATTATATTTTTTATGTTGTTAGTAATAAAAAGTTAAAAGATCAAGGCTTAATCAGAAATTTTCGTTTAGACAGAAAAGCTATTTGAAAAAAATATTTACCTAAATCTACATTAGGTGATAATATTATAATATAGTAGAAATATTTAAGTATTTTTTAAAAGGCGTCATGTAAATATGAAAATTTCATATATTATATTCTAGATAATATTCTTAGGAATATTATTAGTAATATGAAATAATACAATAAACAAAACTATATTTTTTAAGCAAAGCTTATGTGACGAGACGAGAATAAAAAATATAATTATTATTCTAAGCCCAGTTTTAGTTTATAAGAGTGATGCAGCGCCATCTGTTGCGGAGTAGCCGAACTAATCAACATAACAAAGTTTGTTTGGGTTGTTTGCCACAAAATATTAAATTCTTATTAAGGACGCTATTACAAATATCAGCGATTTTCCGGTACCCTATTAAAGAATTAGGAGTCAAACTGCGAGGATATTTTGGTTTCAAATGAAAGATAATATATTCATCTCCACGACTGTACCATAAAAATTCTATAGCCGGATACAAAATTTTCACATAAAATACGTTTTAACCATCACAATAATCGCAAAATATGAAAAAAATGGGGTCTGATTAGGTACCTTAATATCTAAATACACTGAACTGAGGAAAATAAATATACAAAAAAAATGTTGCTTATTTAGTCCTCTATAAAGTCCGCTAAAAATTTTATATAAAAATAAGTAAACAACTTTTCCAGTTATAAGAAAAATAAGAAAATTTCTCAAATTTTTTCATACATATTTTTCGCCATAATATTATCAAGAACGCGGCGAGCGTCGTAACCGCCACTGTACAAGGCGCGCTAATATGAATCTTATTTTAATGTCATTAACGTCGATATTCGTACTGACAGACATCCGACCTGCTAATTCTCCGGTTGGAGCATTCTTTTATTTTAATTTAAAAACTACGAAATATTTCTAAAATTTGAACATTTTTTAAATCAATACAAATAAAATAATATTTTACGTAGGTTTTACCTACATGAGATTAAAGAGGTTGAAGTTGATACCTACGTTAGATTTTTTTCCAGAAAAACTAAGATGAGAATAATATTATTATTAGGTATTATTCATTCGCTTTTCTTACAATTAAAAGCTTTTATAATATCATCGAAGCAGATCAGCAGCTAAATAAAATATTTTTTAAGATTCCCTTAATGATCAATTTCTCAAAATGTTATTTATATATTTTAAATATTCCTTAGTTAGTTTTATATTATATATTATACGTTTAACATAATATTATACATTTTAGGTTTCCATAATCCATACAAAAAAGGGTAAAAACCTATTAATTTTACTTAATGGTAACAAGTAGGCATTTGAAATACATACCTATTCAGAAAATATTATTTGAAAATAATAAATCATCTTTAAGAACAAAATTAAATTGAATTAATATTTAAGGGAGCTCCTATTTAAAATGATTTTTACCTTAAAATATAGTAATGACTAATGACTAAAACTTCGTGCGTGAGTCTGACTCTCACTTGGCTGTGGTGTGGGTTTGTAAATGGGTTTCTATTAGTGAAAGAAATGATTTTGAAAAATTATTATTCAAGTAACTACTAGTTACTTGAATCATTATTATTCTGTGTCAACTGCGAATATTGTGACATACAAAGTCACAAACTTTCTTTTTTTATTATATTAATATTTAAAATAATTTTTGAGGCTTAGTTTTCAATATTATGATATTTTGATGATTTCCTTAAAACGATCATCTTATAAATAAATCATTGATCTAGAATCATGAAGTTCCTTGCTGTTCCACTAGATGGCGGGAATAAAGCTTAGATCGCTAAAATAATCATAATTAATAATGTACCTGGAGGGACAAGCAAGCAGTTCCATTTAATTTAGGGTTTTTTAATTATTTAAATTATTTAATAAACATAAAAAAGTAACTGAAGTTTCATATTTAAAAATCTTATAAGATTCAAAACACATCAATATTTTTAAATTTATTTACCTATAATAATATTTTTTATATAGCATAATAATTGATCCAAATTCCAATCTCCAAAATTATATGCAATATTTAGGTAACTATTGAATTGGAATTTGGATTAGATTGACACTTTAATAATTATTATGGTCGATTGACATAATATTTTATTCTATATTTAAAGATAATGAAATAAATAAATATTGTAAGCTTTAAAGTAGTTCAAATAAATACGTATGAAATAGAAGTCATCGCTTAAGACAAAATAAAATCTACTAATAATAAATTTTATTAATATTTTGTATTCTTACATCAAAGCGCCATCTATCAGCTAATAAGTGAAGTTCAAAAAGTTCTTTTGCACCATCCGCATCCTGCAAAATAAAAATAATAATATTAAAAATAAATGCCTTTAAATAAATTCGCATAATATTATTATCGATTCATATAGGACGGGTACCTAATACTTTTAAATTAATTCTGGTGTACGATTTAAAACTAGCTGTGACCAAACTAATTATTAAAAATGACTCTAACGTTTTGTCGGGTCGCTAATTTACATAATCTTAAATTACTATAAGTAGGTAATATAGCCCTTTTAAAGTAGCATATATTACTTACAATAATAATATTATGTATACATTGTATTATGTATATCCAGTTACAAAATAGGCAGTAACAAAGCGTAGCCATAAATTTGAGTTACAATAGTAGGAGCATGATCAATTATTCTTATGAGGCACATTTAGTTCCGCTAATTACGTAATTTAGTGTAATGTGGAAAGTTCCGCCCAAACCCGCGCCGCCCAAAGCCACTCCGCCCTGACCAAACGAATATTTAATAAACATTCCTGGTTTTGTCAAATGTCGCATTGCACCAGCTTTAATAAATTAGTCTTATTAGAACTTATGTCTAATTAGATTTTGTTGAAAATATTCTGAGTAGGCTTTCTTAGTAAGTATTAAACGTGAATTCGCCCGCGACTATGTTTGTAGAAAAGAGTTTATCGAGCGGAAACCTTACATTTTTCGCAATAAAACCCATTCTTTAAAAATCTGTTTAGCAATTTAAGCAATTAGGCCAACACACTTTTGGATTTCTAATATTCGAATTGAAAATTATTTTTTACTTGTTAGTTGCTTGAGAGCAGATTATTTGAGGCAAGCATTTAAGGCATTAATTGTTAGTTTGTGTATTTAATTGTAAAAAAAACTTTCGAAAAATTTATTCGGACACACATCATTATAATATTTTAAGGTGACTACAATAATATTACATACACATACTAATTATTTCAATTAAGCTTATACAGTTAGTTTTAATACTACAGTCGATTGCAAATAATTACAAAGCAACGCCATTTTTGCATCCACTCAGTAATCACCAAAATCAATACTTACTGTCCCTCGTATGTGAGGCGACCCTCTCGCTGACCAATGGGCAGGCCGGGGCTCCACCCTCTGGACTGGACAAAGGGTTGGGGATGACCCTTCATCCCTTTGGAGCAGTATTTTTAAATATAATTGGAAGCTGGGATTTCTATCGGTACTAATATTATAAATTCGAGAGTGTCTGTCTGTATTTTACCTCTTCACGCTCAAACCACTGAACTGAATTTGGTTTGAAAGGACGTAGAATAGCTTTATTTTGAAACGATATAGGATCCTTTTTATCTCGGAAAAATGTACGGTTTTTTCGAGATAAACGAATATTGGACGAAGTTGCAGACGCCATCTAGTACTAATATAATAATTAATTAGAAAGGTTTTTTGTATCGATATAGGGAACGTGTGCAATGAAGGTGCCTGTGAACTGTTGCCTTGACATGTGTTTGCCTAGAGTTAATATGCTTTTACTGATGCTTACAAAATACTGCCTGGCATCACAATAATATAATGACATCTGAAATTTTACTGTTATATTGTAAATCTGACATGTGCCTATAGTTCCGGCGAGTTCCCTATTGTCAGAAACATTAACAAGTTACTAGAACTAACATAATTTTAATAATTATAATAATTTTCAGAATTTAAGTTTAATAAGATAATAATATTAACTTAAGTTTAATAATAAAATTTTTGATGTTTTAGCACCTCATGGTCTTGTGCTCAGAATAATATAATATCATTCTTATCAGGCCACGACTCAAGGACTATGCGCACATACTACGGCACTATACTTGTTGCCTTGGATTCAATAAAATCATCCACTGACACCGAACTGTGGGAAATAAAAAGAAAATAAAATGTCCATGTTGCTTTAACCTTTTATTTTTTACATTTATTTTTTATTTGCAAGCTTTATATTTTCTGTATCATAATAATATTGTACGCTGTGCATGAGTGTATGAGTGTGTGCGTGTAACTTTTTAAGCTAAGTATAATATGACTACTTAAATTTTATCTTGGTAGATCCATTAATATTTTATGGTTCAGTTTTTCTAATATTTTGATGACGTGGTTAAAAGTTTTGAAATAGTCTTGTATCCTGTTAAATTTTTCTTTTGTACAAAATATAATTTTAACATTCATCAATAAGTATAATACTAATTACTCAATCCTTTAGTCAAATTACATTCAAGAGTCGCGAAAACAAATTAAAAAATAATAAAATAGGATTTAATGTATCAAATGCAAGTTGTCTAAATACCCTTTTTCCATAAAAATGTAATCAATATTACATTGAAAGTGCAACTAGTTTGATACAATAGATGACCGTTATTTTTGCATATGGTCGTGCATTTTGCCATATTGTGTTGCGAAACTGGTATTAGGCCGGCGCCACACATAGCACAAACATTTGAACACATATTTGAACACTTGTTTGTACACATGTGTAGCACGGGACTTTGAGACTTTGTTCACAGCTTTGTACAAACATTTGCACTTTGCCCTTCGATGTCGGTTTTTTGGCGCACATCAAAGAGCTCAAAGATCTATGTTCAAATGTTTGCTTACCTGCTACACATATGCGCAAAGTTCACTTGACACTTCTGTGTAGTCCATAGATAATACAATATATACAACCACAGACTACATGTCATGTAGTCTGTGGTTGATCGAAGTATTTTGCCGGGAATGTGAAAGAGTGATGTTGTGTTTTTGTATAATTATTTTCCTAAAATTGTGTTAATTGGGTTTTAATGTGTAATATTGGTAGGGCTAAGGGCCCGGCCGCACCTGCGTCTATCGTCTGAAGCTTCGTGCTATGAGACGATACCTACTATTGGACGATACAAGAAGATCGTCCAACGGAATCGGTTTTAGCGCGAAGCACTACGCATAATATGCGGCCGTGGCAGTAGAATATTATCCATTAAGATATTCGTTATCGTGCACAAGACGTGTGGGAAAGTGATGCATTAAGTATTTATTCCATTACACTAAATTTAGAAATCTAAATGATTTAGTCACTAAATTTAGTGAAGTGGAATAACATTTAGAAAGCTAGGATCCTAATTAGTGTACTAAATCGGCAAAAATGTGGCTTCTAAGTTCTAACTTCTAACTGACTAAATCAGTGTTGCCAGATGGTTTCAACCTTTTATTGTATTAAAGTCAATATATTTTATGTTATACGATCTGGAATCCATTCATAATTAATTTCTAAAGTCTGCTGGTTCCAAGTAGTTCAGAAAGTTCATGATTCATAATTTTTCGTGGAGCAAAAATTCTTTCAACCATCTTTTTCGCCTTTTATTTATTTTGATTTTTTGTTGGTTTGAAAGAACTGGAGCCATTATGAAAACGTCTGGCCAAAATCGCCGCGTCGTCACAACTGATTTTTAATCTGTGCAACTGATTTAGTTACTAAATTAGGACAAGTGGAATAAGTAGCTTCTAATTTGTCTTCTTTTTAGAATCCTATTTAAAACTTCTAAATTTAGTGTAATGGAATAACTACCCAGAAACGTGCTATTTTGTGTTCCTTCCAAAAATCCATCAAAAGTTTCAGTAAAGCGTCTACCACTTTACTGAATCGACTGACTTGACTTTCTGACTGTAATGACATTTACTTAGACTTTGACTAGACTTTAGACCTGATAATATGGAAAACGATGCTGAAAATTGAAATAAAAAATATTGTTTTCCTGCCATATTATATTATGCTCGACACTGGCCATGGCTAAAGCCGAAGTGCCATAATAAGAAAAAAAAAATTCTTGTCTGTGGTCAGTTGTCACGTCAAATCAGTCGTCCGTCTTGTTTGACGTCCTTGCAACAACTGTGAAGTGAAAATGTATGTGAAACTCTGTGAAACATGTCTGGCAGGTTCAACATACAAGTGTTCAAATGTGTGACAAAGTCTGTGTTCAAACATTTGTGCTATGTGTGGCGCCGGAGTTAGAAGAATAATAAAACTGGTTTGTGCAAAAATTATGATAACAGTTATATGGGTGGGGCCAAATTATAAAGGCGATCGTTATTTACTTAAGTACTTACATTAAAAATATTCGTTATTATAATATTTAAGCTTTACTTCATATACATCAAAGAAGATTTTTAAATTAATTTAATTAGGTACTAGATGACGCAACTCCATTGCTCCAAAATTTGTTTATCGCGCGGAAACCTTACATTTTTCTGGGACAAAACTATCCTATGTCCTTTCCTGGGACTCAAAATATTATTATGTGCATTCCAAGTTTTACTAAAATCAGTTCAGCGGTTTGGGCGTGGAGAGGTAACAGACACGCAGGCATACACGTACTTTCGTAATTATAATATTGTGGTGATAATGCGTGGAGGACAAAGGAAGATCTTCCGACCGAGCGAGGTGGCATGCTCGGTCAGGCCGGAGCCCGCGTGATACATTTCAGCTGTCGTATACTGCGTGACTGGTGAGACATGTTCAATACTCGAGGACGTGATATTTGGCTATTATATTAGTTGGAAAAAAATAGTATAAAAAAATAGTATCGATTGATCACTGAGTAAATGTAGCTTAAAGTTAAATAATTATTTACCCAATGCATGGACACCGCGAGCGGGAGGGGTAGTTGCGTGGTGTTTCTTTGGTAGCACACGCCTCTGCACCGGCCGTATGCCTACTTGCCTAGCCGCGTAATTTACTTAGTATCCATGATTCATTTATTTTTGGGAAATTCGGAAAAAAATTAAGAACCTAATTTTATTACATAATTATAATGAGAATCGAGTACAGAGTACTCTCCATAAATATCGGTATTGTCTCACCAGTCATGTTGTATAAACTGACACGCTCAGAAAACTTCGATAGCGCGATGCAGGAATGTTAAGCGAATGTGGGTACCGCCACAATATTATTAGTACGCATGGTAGGTACAATGCTGTTATTTATTAGAGCATCGGTGGTTGTACTATGACCAGCCGCGTAGGTCGTAGCCGAGTGCTACGACTGTGCTACGCGGCTGCTACGATAGTGCTACGAGTGTCTAAAACAGATACGCTGGTAAATATTATCTTTTATCTAATCTGACTACTTAAATTTTGCTTAAATTATACAAAGCAAGTGCTCGAGGAATGGGCTCGCAGACTAAGCAGGAAGCAATGGGCTCAGACCCTTGGCCTTGAATATTCCAGGGCACTGATATTATTATTGGCTTTAACAAAAAACTGTTGAAAGGTTTAGTAGAAATAATCGGCCAAGTGCGAGTCGGACTCGCGCACGAAGGGTTCCGTACCGGTATAGAGCGAAAGTAGACAAAAAATTGTGTTTTTTATATGGGAACCCCCCTTAAATATTTACTTTATTTTAATTTTATTATGAATTATTAAAGTACAAATACAATTAAGGACTTTGTGAAAATTTCAAGTGCGTAGCTGTTACCATTATTGATTACGAGCAAAAAAGGCCAAAAAAATCACGTTTCTTGTATGGGAGCCCCCCTTAAAAATAAACTTTATTTTATTTTTAGTATTTGTTGTTATAGCGGCAACAGATATACACAATCTGTGAAAATTTCAGAAGTCTAGCTATAGCGGTTCTTGAGATACAGCCTGGAGACATACAGACAGACGGACAGACGGACATACATCGAAGTCTTAGTAATAGGGTCCCGTTTTTACCCTTTGGGTACGGAACCTTAAAAATACTTACATTATAATATAACAGCTAGCCATGTCAAGTGCGGGCCCCTAGACGAGCAATTTTATTGCGCAATATCACGTATTGCGTAATATAATTGACCGTTTAGGTTTGATATCGAACATCGCGCGCCTTCAATTTAACTGTCAAATAAACTGTTCAATAAAACTGAAGCGTGATATTGTACAATTGATTGTCTAGCCAGCTAAGATATCTCTTTCATCAAAATTGGATCAGCACAGTGAACTAAGTAGACAAATATCATCAGTCATCACGCTATTTTTCGGCTTACGTACTTATAATAAGTATCATAAGTTAATATTGCTGGAATATTTTATTTCTTGCCTCGCTTTAAACTAAAAAAAACCTTCAACTTACCTCTTCTCTTTAGATTTGTAGCAACAATCTTGCCTAATATGAATGCATACATTACCCACAAATCCAAATAACCAAGTAAACTATAAATCATTGAACAATATAACATATGCTGACCTGCACCATAATACATGAGTTTACGTGCATTTTGTACCCCGCACGCGTAGGGTTAGCTGTGCCCAACCGAGGACGGGTCAGATGTGCCCGAACAGAGACGGGTCAGGGAGGTCACTGCGATAGGGTTGAGGGGATGAAGGGTGTACCTACGTCAACCGGTCCTGGACGTATGCCGATTATGGTATAAATGTATTTTAGTTTGTTATACATTTTTCTATATTTTATTTTCTAAGTTTTATGATGATTGTGATTATTTATGTATAGCTTTAGTGTTATAGTCATCATAGTACAAAAAATAAGAGTATCTAATTAGCGGAAAACCATTTATTTCCTTACTGAACGACATCATACATTTTAGTAGTTCTAAAATGTATGATGTCATTCAGTCTAATTTTCATAAAAATAACAACGTATTTATTTAAGAATTTAGATTGTAGATCTGCATACAATTTCAGTTTATCATAGCTTAAGACCTAAGTTTATACTTCATACTTTTAACAATTATCAAGTTCATACTTTTAACAATTATCCTAATGTTATTTTAGGAGATATTACTGGGTGTTCGAATGGCCTCGAAAAGAAGGATGCTGTTGTAGTACGGAAGAGTTTTAGTGGATAAATTGCATCTACTTACCATCACTTTAGGCGCAGTAATCATCGCAGTGAGAGTCCCTGAGAGTCAATACCGACCGCAACGCGACGCGTATATGCATTTCTAAATTTGTATGGATTCTAGATTTCAATTGCGTTGGACGTCATGCAAGTCTGTCGAATACAGATATGCGTCGTGTTGCGGTTTGAATTGACCCTTAGGGTCAATTCAGACCGCAACGCGTCGCGTAGATGCATTTCTAAATTAGTATGGATTTGACAGATTCGCAAGACGTCTCACTCTGACGACATCTGTCAAATCCATACAAATTTAGGTCGCGTCGCGTCGCGCCTCGCCTCGTCACGTTGCGGTCTGAATTGACCCTTAGGGTCGATTCAGAGCGCTACGCGTCGCGTAGATGCCTTTCTGAATTTGTACTGAATTGACAGATTGGCATGTCGCCTCGCGCATTTGAAATCTGTCAAATCCATACAAATTTATGCCGCGCCACGCCTCGCCTCGCATCGTCGCGTTGCGGTCTGAATTGACCCTTAGAATTAAAAATGAAAATTATTAGACGTATCTCAACCCGACTGTACCCAGTTATTCAGGTCTTAAACAGCGGTACAGTCAGCAAATAATCTGCCGGAGGTCCGTCTGTAATGGGCGCGTTATTCGCTACAATCCGAATCAAAATTCAAAACCGCGCTCTCTCTTAATCCGTGTTGAGGAGCACAATAAAAGGTAATAATACATTTTGAGTCCCACTACAAGGGGGCGGCATTTTGAATCTTAGGTGCACGGGTTAGGGCTCAAAACTAGTTGGTGTGAATGAAATAAGATTATCCAAGCGAAAGTAGAAGGTGAAAGGGAGACATTTAGATGTAAGGAGCTCCGTAGACTTGACAAAATTGTCTTTTAAATAATGTCAGTAGGTTTCGTAAAGATTCATTATTTAGCTATGATGAAGTATAGATACATTTCACAATCTGAAAAAGTGTTAAAACTTCCTCAATTTATTGTAGAGAAAATAAGTTACGTTACTGTTTAAATGCCATTATATTCTTAATTTAAAGCTTCTTTCAAATCATAACCAATTTTATTTAAATATAATATTCCATTAAGTATATTACCTTTTCCATTCTCCTCTTTCTTGTGCTACTGCATAGTTTATATTATTTCACATTTCACGTATAGTTTATAGAATTATTTACAACATACTGAAAATACCTAAAATATCAAAATAACAAGGCATAGAATTATACAAATCTTGAAATTTAATATAAAATGTTGTGTCTCAATTCGCCGTTTGGAGTTTAGTTGCGTTTTTCCTACCAGTGTCGAATCCTCTTTACATCAGGTGGTGCGCCACTCATTTGCGTTCCAATTAACCCCACTCGTGATTAGAACACCCAACGAGACTTACCGACTCACCAGGTGATTCCTAATAGATCCAAAATAGTATTTACTTTTATCTACCATCAGAGAAATTCAGGCGGACGTAGGACCTACGAAATTTGGCTGTGTTGTGTCCAACCTAACCGATGAAATAATGACATTGACTTGATAGAATAATCCAACCAAAATTACGTAGCTCTGCCATTTGCATAATATGAATTTATTTGTCTACTCATGTAATTTAGAATAAAAAGTAGTAAATACCCTTGATATGATAACAGGGAGCTCTAGGGAGAAGTAGGTTTGGAATATTTTATTATGACGGTTTTTGACCCGCGACGAATTTAATTAGAAGAAAGGAGAAATTAACCCTACCTTGTATAAACTGTTGTAAAATTGTAATTATTTATTTTTATTGCTGCAACATCATTTCCTGAAAAACTATATTCAATAGTTAAAAGCCCTGTCCAAATAGCATCAGTAGTTTTTGAGAAAACTTAACTAAATAACTTATAATAGGCTAAATAGTGACCCTTATTTTGTGAAGTCCCTTAAAAATGTCATAAATTGATCTTCAAATCTTTCCTTTTTCTAAATACTACGAGCAAAAAAAGTAATAGGTATAAACACAGAAATAAATCAAGATAGAACGGCTAAACGGGTGGAGTACGCGTGTTTCAAACTTGCACAAGTGGGCAAAATTGGTTGAACGTTTATTCAGTCAGCGCGCACGTCTCGACTTGATTACACCGGAGGGGTTGTGCAAAAATGCCTTATTGTGCAGTGTCTAATTGTAAAAATAGAAGTACGAAAGTAAATCGGTTAAAAGGAGGTATTTCTTTCCACGGATAAGTTATATGTTCTAACTAAAAGCAAAACAAAAATTGACACGCGCGATTCCTTAGCAACGGATGCGTATGGCCGTTCTATCTTGATTTATTTCTGTGGGTATAACTATTTCCTTTACCAGACATCAATTCTGTAAACAGGTACTTAGTCATTGTAGAAAAAAAGTAAAAAATATTATATCGATATTTCAACATAAAACTAAAAAACCACATCGTCATTTACAAATGATAGCTTGGTGTTTAAGTGCAACAGAAGTGTGAGGTAGGACACAGGAGGTAGCGAGGTAGTGAGGTACATAACAAAGAAATATGTAACAAAAGCTAGGGAGGGGACGTGGACAATTATTTTACACGAGTATTTACAACCCCGCTGTCCAACGGTCTAGAGAATTGTGTGACTAGTGTTGTGCCTGTTCACTGTTTATATCGATAAAGATTAAAGAGGTTTTTCAACATTATCAGTTATTTTCATGCCTTCTCTAAAGGTGCTACCACATAGCAGTTATATAACGTTAGATAACATTTTTGTGTAACTATTTCAGCAAATTACTACAAAAGACACGTTTATTTTTTGACATGTTGAAGCGTATATTACATGCTGTTGTAAAATGTTATTGAGTTACACAATGTCTTATAACGTTATATTACTGCAACACCTTTAGGCTAGATTTATAAACGCCCGCCCGAACTCGTAATTTGGCTAATAATAATAATAATTATATTATTATTATTATTAATTTGGCTACACTACGAGATTACTAGAAAATGTATGCTACGATGTATGTTACGATTTATTTAAATATCGGCGCGGCGCTGCTATAAGCTTTGTCCACATTGTGCCTTTTTCTGTTCATCAAGGGCATGCCTTATAGCGCTGTCAACAGCGAACGTGAGGCATACCCGTAACGCGCGTTGAAATCGTAGCGCGCGCTATGACACTTTTCTTTCAACGCGGGTGGATTTTGACGCGCGTCACGGGCATGCTACACCTTCGCTGTTGACTGCACTATAACGCATGCCCTTGTTGAACAAAAGAAAGGCACAATGTGGACAAAGCTATTTATATAATATATTTACTTGTCATCTCACGGTGTAGCCGCTATCCCGCGCGTTCACGCTGCCTCATATAAATCCACGGTAAATGTTGAAGTCGTTTATAATGAGTCGTATAGTCCTTAAAAGCAACTTTGGAAAGTTAGAAAGATATCGCATTTAATAAAACATATTTTCGTCGTCAGCGTCTCAGTGTACAGTGACCCATGGGATGAGCATAAAGGTGCCAGTTGACAGCGGGCGACATGAAGCAACCGCAGACGACGTGTCGCAACGACACTACTGGTTTGTATGTATTCTATGAAATACCCTCCATAGCTAGCGACAACAATAGAATACAATTGCATTTCCGAGAAACTCCGATCGACGGATTAAATTCTTTAAAAAATCTCTTCCATTGCCGACTGACAAGAAAGTTGAAAACGGCTTGTGAGAAACTCTAAAAGTATTTGCGTAAAAAACTGAACATTCCTAACATCCTAATATCCACTCTACACCGATACTTTTTAATTACATACGTAGTAAGAATTTTAAAATTTTGGATTAACAATATCGATAGTTTACCTTCTCTCCCTTGTGTACCATCATCAACACCGCATTCGGAAAATCTACACTTAACCAGAAGAGCCAGCCCTCCCATTTATCCTCACTGTCCCGTGGCGTAGGGGGATGGAGGATGGGGTGGGATGGGGTGGGGTGTTAATTTCGAAGGGCACTGGGCGCGAGCGCACTCTGATTTGCCCTTTGACTAACTTTGGAAGATATGGGATGGGAACTTTTGGGATTTTTGGGAATAGCATACGTTGTGTTTCGAAAATTATCGTTAAGTATGAGGCAAGAAATTTATTTACATACGTATAAGCATAAAGTTGTGGAGATTTTTTTATTTTCTACGAATGTTTAATGTTTTTAAAATATGTATGTAACTTGATTAATTTATTTTCTATATATTTTTCATAGTCAAAAAGACACGACTGAAAAAAAATACGTTGTGGCATTCCCGAAAACTGCAATTTAAAAACACTTATATTTGAATACTTACATATAAACAAAAATAAGTCATAAAATAATTAAATCCTCGACCAGTAAAAAAATCGACCTTAAAACAAATTAAAGCGTATATTACTTAAAACTCCATACGTAAATCAGTTGGGGGTGTTCACCCCCTAGGGGTGAAGACCCACCCCGTCGGTTCCGGGCCATCAGTCTGGCCACGGCAATTCGGATGATGAATTAATCCAACAAATGTGACGGTATCACTTAGCCCTAATGTACGGGATAATGTTACGGAGCGTCCAGATTCCTATTTCATCATTATCTAGGCGTTATTATTATTTTTCTTCTTTAATGATATTTATGAAGTTAATGATGAGTATTCTCCAGAAACTTCGTTGCAGTAACATTTTCGGGATAAAGTCTAGGTAAGCGTGTAGAACACTTAGACAAACAGACCTTTAAATGATAATAGTATTACCTACAGTATTAAATTTTTTTTATACTTTTTACATGCAACAAGGTACATAGGTAGGATTAATACCTTTGCGCATTTTTTAGAAATTCTTTGAATTTTGTTTAAAAGATTGCGTTATGTTTTATCGTGTGCGAAAAAGCATAAAGTTTGTTAAGTATTTTATTTTTTATTTTAGGGGAAAGTTGATTTTTTTTATTTCATTCTTGATTCTTATTCATAATACTACTATTTCCTATCGCTAAATCTACAATTATTTTGATTACTCGCGGTACCAACAAATTACAATTAAAACAAAGAAACTTAATGTCACATACGACAGTCGAACATAATCAAAGTTGAGTCGCAAAATACATTTTACCAAAACTCAAGTTTATTCCTTATTTCATCGATTTAAGCATCATAATCGCTTGGCGCATTTCGGGAGTAGGCGCACAAATTCCACTTTTCTCTCGGTACTATTATTTGAATGTCTTTCGGTGAGAAGGGTCCTAGCGTGCGCGGGTCTGATAATGTAATTAAAACAACACCTTTATATTATGCGACCGTCGCATTTTATTATCAGTTTGATGTAGGTAACATACCTAGAAATGGAGTGAATTTATGTATGAAGTTGTATGGGAGTCGTAATGGGGAAAGTTAGATGTTTTTATGTTTTTGGATTGATGGGCAGGACGACTGTTTTTACTTTTTCTGAAAATGAGCACAATTAATATTATTAACGCGAAGTTGTGTGTGTCTGTGTGTTTGTATGTTTGTCTATCTGTGTGTTTTGTAAATTATTGAATAAAAAAAATTGCGAGCAACAGCTAATAAAGATATTTGACAATTGCAACATTGATAACTTGATGCTAGACTTTTTTCAGTAGCCGTTCTCATAATTTATACTTAAACAATAATAATTACAAAGTACGACTATACAAAATCGTTTATTTACTTTAACGTTTATTCGTTAGGTTACATTGGTTTATATCAGTTAAAGAGTCCAAGCCGAACAAACATAATAAACACATTC
Source organism: Plebejus argus (assembly GCA_905404155.3). NCBI lineage: Eukaryota > Metazoa > Arthropoda > Insecta > Lepidoptera > Lycaenidae > Plebejus > Plebejus argus. The sequence goes on from FR989943.1 coordinate 9,766,595, forward strand.
ACTTTAATTAAAATGGCACTTGGCACTAATAAACCCTAAAAAGTCATTTCGCCATTCAAATTCGCACTTACCAAAGCCCTTACGTCAACAACCCGAAAAAGGGGTGTGTTGACCAATAACACACAGCGCTGAATTAGCCCGCGCTTTGTCTCGGCGGCCATCTTGGACGGCCATTTTGAGCCGTCTCGTTCATTTAAAATGGACGCGAACAATGGCCCACTATTGTTTCAGCCGTGTCTGCTGTTGCCTATTGTTTTACAGTTTCCTAATTTTACATTTTAATAAAGTTTCATGTGTCGAAATCGTTTACAAGTTACAAACCTTCGTCACTCGCAAAATGCATTGCAAATTGCCCATTGCATTTCAAACCTTTCTTTTTCTTTTGGAGAAAAACGTTTCGGACTAAAGTTATGTAATCAAACTGGTATTTGAATTATTTTTATACAAATAATGTATTCTAAGATACAACAAAAATTTCAAAAATCTGAACCGCATTATTTTAATATTGGGGCTTATTAAATAATATTCCACAATACAAAATATAAACTAAGAACATCAAATTTGTTCGTCGAATGGTTTTATTACATAAATTAAAGCGGTAAACCAGAAAAACGAGTTTCGCCCCTTTCGACCCAAAACTGGATCAGTGTAAAAAACGTTTTGGTTCAATATTGTCAAATTTTCGGTAATAAAGTTTGTCAACAGCAAGGGCTGGACGACAAATAGGTGTTGATGTTTGAGATACCATCGATCATGGGGGCCGGTGACAGGAGTGGGCATTTTGGTCAGTTGGCAGGTATGCTTGGATTTATTACTTACCATTTATTCATATTTAATACAGTTAACTATTTTTCAGACGATAAATTTGGTAGATGTTACAATACATTCGATTTAACTTAAATATAAATAAACGCAACTTTTTAATACTTTATTGTATGCAGGGCTTAATTAATACCCTGCGAGCTTGTACGTCAATCTGAAACACGTTGGCAGCTTAGGGTTAAGTCTATTTTTTTCGCAAAGATGGTTTCGATAGTTACGAATTTCTTTTATGTACTTCGCCTCTTATTCCTCATAAAACATTGTATAATATTATGACGTTGTTATGTAGGTAGTAGGTACTCTTGTTTTTGCTTTCTCTTCTCGCGTCTGCGTCTGTAAAAGAAAGATAATGGATTGATTATATTATTATGATATAAAAATAAAGTACGAAATATAGTACATTATCTTATTTAAACTAATCAATAATGAGATTTACAAATTAACAAAAAGTATTCTAAGGGTGAGGCCAAACGAGCGTAATTTGTAAGTTGTGAGTCGCTGAATTTCAGCTGGCAGAATATCAGCTGAATTCAGTTTCATAGAAAATTCCTACTTCATTCACACGAGCGTAATTTTGTGAGTCATGCTTTGTATGAAAAAAATATTTACGCGACTGAAATTCTGCGACTCACGACTCACAAAATTACGCTCGTTTGGCCTCACCTGTACAAGATAATAATATGCAATATTATAACAACTGACTACACACTCAACTGTGATTTTGAGTGTTAGGTAAGTTATAAGAATTTTAGCTTATTTGTGTGCAACTTATAGGTAATAGGGTGTGGTGATTTGTTTTGTCTTTGACAAATTGTAAATAGATTGTAGACGTCTTTGGACAGATTGAAGACGGATAGTAAGGGAGCACCTGCGCCGCTGCCCCAGTGGGTTCCTTTGTCGAATATCGATTATCCTAAACTTATTAAGCAACAACAGACGGGTTTAATCACCGTTTTAAACGCGTTCCAAATTTAAATTACTTTATATTTTTTTGGTTTGATTGAGAGTGGTAAAGGATAACCTACAGTCAGCAGGAATTGCTATCTATACTTAATATTATTAAGCTGAAGAGTTTGTTTGTTTGAACGCGCTAATCTCAGGAACTACTGGTACGATTTGAAAAATTCTTTCAGTGTTAGATAGCCCATTTATCGCGGAAGGCTATATAATATATTATTAAACTAAGATCACTTGGAACGAAGAAACTGAGGAAAATCTAGAAAAAATGGGAAAAATTATATGAAATTGCTTATTATCTTAAGATTTTTTATGTTGAACAATTTTTATGTTTTTTCAAATAATTTTTTAATAATAATTACGCGGGTAAAGCCGTGCGGAACATCTAGTTTAGTAATAACGGCTGCCTTTGTGTATTCTCGTCATTTTGTATTAAGTGTTATTATTGTAACTGTGATTGTGCACAATAATTTATTTTATATTTCATTCATTCATTGATTTAGTTACTTAATTCTGTTTTATAATTTTTAAATGCTTTTTTGGTGTTTCCAACTAGTAAAGGAAGTGATACAACAATTGCAAATGTGTTTTGTTGTACAATTTTAAAGTGTTTTATTTTTGCCTTGCCTTCCTTATATTGTCTTGATGTGTGTTCAAAATCAGAGCATAGACAAAAGTGTATAGACAAAAGTAAGGCATTCTGTCTTCTGAATAGCAATTATTTGCATGTTAATAGTGCAGATTAGGCAATCTCTGCGTCGTAAATTTCACGCCTAATCTTAGGAGGAATAGGGGAACTAGTGTATTTGAAATTAAGATTAGGTAGTAGGATTGTTACATTGACTGTTATAATGATTTGTAAAACAATTAAAAATGGTTGCTACTGCTACTTATTCTATATTTTTTAAATTAACAATATGTAGATTACTTACTTATAAGCTTTAATAGTATGTTTGGCTTATGATAAAGTACAATTTTACTAGGAACCTACTTATTTTTGTGGCTCAAAACGTAGATACTTAAAAATTAACATTTACCATTAGATAAAAATATGATCATCCAATACCAGACACTGAATAAATAAAAAAATCCGCGTTCAATATGGGCATAGCATCAAAAAGTAACAGTTTTAATTGATAAAAAAGTATAACTGTCATTGGAGAGCCGTCGAGTATGACGTTTCAACCCCACAAATGAAACCCGCCGATAAGTGCCCGCTAATTACCAATTAGAACTCTTTTCAGCGACACGACATATCAAAGTGAAGCGACTTCGGTTCCGTACATTTGGAACAGTAAAATTTATATTTTATAGAACATAATATTTTAGTATAACTTATAAGAATGTTGGATGTTCTGTTCTTTCTCATTTGAGAGATGTGTGAAATAGCTTAATCTAGGATAGTAAACAAAATAAAAAATGTTTAAAAAAACGTTATACTTAAATTTTTCAAAATTCTATGTCCCTTTCTACTATTTTGTGGTCGCAATTGATTGTTCGTAATTACCAATAAAGCAATACACAAGGCAAGGCAAGGCAAATAAAGCAAAATATTTGCCAAAACGAAACAGAAATCTTTGGATTTTATTAAAAAACTTACAGGGAACCCTAACGAAAACTGCAACAATATCTGTGATATTGTTAACACCTTAATTAGCGTAATACTGGCAACACAGAGAGCTCGGGAATTGCCACTTTTCGCGATTGTTCTGGGATAAAAAATACCCCGACACATCACGTGGGGTGTCGATGTGTCAATTAGGGTTACGACTAATGTGCTAGGCGTTTGAAACGCGATAAAAAGGATCGTAATGAGAAAACAAAATTCGTCAGTTCCTAGTTTTGAGAGACGTAATAACTGCTGCACGAATGCATGTTTCGCGAAATAAAAGAAGTCTGGAGAAATTTTGTGAACGTCATTATTTTTGGCCAAATAACCGATGCTTTATGTAAGGTCAGACTTTCTAGGCAGTCTGTCTAGCAGACAAACCTACAGTATAATGTTATTTGGACGTCAATGTTAGTCGCATTTCTATTGGCTAGTCTTGACAAACTTAAAGTGGCAGACCCACATAGTTTAGTCACATAATCCACCATGTACCAATAAATCAATTTCTTTGATATATTTTTGATGTATTTCTATTATAGTATGTTTAAATACTCCTTGCTTAATGAAGCGGTCTCTTGGACCCATGCTCATCTCTATTTCATCCTATTACGCATGACCGCTTAAGGGTTGTTGGTAAATTAATATTTTTCTTTAACTATATTGACTCTATATTATTTTAATATTGCACAAAAAAACTATATAAGTAAAAGACTAAATCGGTACACAATACACATAGACCGTACTAAAAGTTTAACTTAATTAATTGAAACCTTCTACAAAAGCTGCAACACTTATTTTTATTGAAACTTATGGCGTAGGTAATTAAAAACAACGTCGCTTCAAGGAAACATTAATAAATGAGTTTTTTAACAGGCATTTTTAGGATATGATCAGCTATTCAGCGACTTAAATGACTAGCATCAAAACTTAAACTACAAGAATTGACGCTGTTGCAATAGATGCTCTTAAGCTAACCTAACCTAAAACAAAGAGGATATAATAACCTAAAACTAGAAATATTTCTTTATTTGAATTCTGAACACGTCAAAAAGATGTTAGATGTCATTCTCCCCGCGTTCCATTTGATGTAAATTTTGCTCGAAACGCTAAAAACATCCACTTCTGCCGTTCCATTTGACGGCCGCGGTCGTTTTGAACGCGGCTATGACGTCAAGAAAAGGATCTTATTATCCAAGTTCTGTTCAATGTATATTATGTATAAAAAAATATATGTTCCTTTTTAAACTTTTCTGAAAACGCTCCATAATCCGTTCCACTTGGGTTTGTATCACTGACGCTCACATGCTAATGGAACGGGAAAAACTACGGTCTTGAGCGTCAGCGTTGTGAACGTCTAATGGAACGCATGGAACATCAAAATAATATGGAACGCGGGGTCTGTGAAATATTCTTTTTTTGTTCGAATTAAGAATACATTAAAATGTAGGATGTTCCAAAATATTCTTTGCTCTATTCAAAATTCGAAAAACAAAAGATTCTGTGGAATGTTCTATTTTTTTTCTTTATTCCAAATTCGAACACGTTAATAACATGTAGGTAATGCTGTGGAATATTCTACACTACAATCGGCTGCCATCGATTATGCGCTTGTTTCTTGGCTCGGATAAACCGTCTATGGTTTTAAGCGAGCACTCAGGGGGATAGCTTTATGTAAGAAACTACATTTAAAAAATTATTTGTCAAAAAAATACAAAAGTGCAATATCTACTTGCAGTGTTAAAATAAAATAATATTGTGCTGGTTAGGAAGCGCGAGGGAGAGCGAGAAAACCAAGGACGTTGAGAAAACTATACTTATTGAAAAATATAGATATAATATTATAAGATACATTTATCGCGCGATATAATACAGCTAAAATTTTTTCGCAAATTACAATTATTGCATACCATATTGTAAATAAATAGAAAAAAATATTACAATTTCATTTTCTATAAGCTCTTCCGGCAGCTTTTTCTGTCTTCTTCATCAGAATATCACTTTGGTTCCTTTCTTCCTAAACATTTATTTATTTTGTGTTTTTTTCATCCAAGTGCGTAATTTTATTTGATTGAATAATGTATAATGTTTTCTTTCTTTTTCTTTTCAAATTATTTACGCTTCATCCGTCTCTTACACACCGTCCACGAAGGCACCAGCAGGCTGTCATTAAAGAGCTTTTAATTCTCGAAGCTTCCAGCGCCGATACGGTAATCTGTAACATACAAAATGCACCATTTTTGTAGAGACTGAAAAATAAACAAGTAAATAATATTGTTTCTTGCTTGTGTACTTTGTGGAATATCGAGCTTTAAAAGTGAGTGGAGAATGCGAATGATTTATAGGAATAATATTATTTAATAATATAGTGTTTTTGTCTGAAATTATCCATTACCAAGACAGCTTACCAAAATAGCCGAAATTTCGGCAATAACCGTAATGTTCTTAAAAGTGTATTGTTTAAACTCAAACAAAATAATATTATGTAATTATTCCCAAAATATGTATAAAAAATAATGTGTAACAAGCAGCTATTATTAATTTTACAAATGCAATTATTCCCAAAATAAGTATAAAATAATGTATATCAAGCAGCTATTATTATATTTATGTATGTTAAAATGTTAAAACCTTCAGCAAACTATTCTGTTGCTTATTGTGTTACTATCTAAAAATGATAAATAGACTAACATATTTTTTCAAAAGTAGAATTCAAAACCCAGATTTCCAAGCTTTACATTAACGTATTATGTGACCAAAACAATAGTTTAATTAGAAAGAGGACAATTAGAACAAAGAACAACAGAAAACAGAAACGTCGCTCGTAATTACATTATAACAAACCTAATTACGGTTGAGTCATGACAATGTGCCACAGACCTATTGCCAGCCTACATTAGACTCCGTATTTTCCTTTGAAAATCAGTATAATGCACTCTTTTGTTGGTACATGCATGCGAATAGCTCATTATGTCTACACATCATTTCCTTCAGACATCCCGTTCTGTATTGTTACGATGTATCATTAAAATAAGTTAGTTTTTATTCGAGTTCAAAATTATTGTTGTATTTCGAAGAATGCTTTTAAAATGTTGATTCTTTACTTCGTTAAGCTACTATAATATAATACCACTACATCATCACAACTACTTATTGGTACGCGCCATACATAGAATCGATTTCTGTTGTCTATGTGCAGTGTCGAGTACAAATAAAAGTTGATGAAATGGGTTTTATTTCTATGCCGAGTTTATTTTACATATAAATAATTACGAGAAGTGAATAAATTAATTATAAATGGACACAGTAGTGATTATATTCTTTTTGGGACACAGATTCAAATTGATTTTGTGTATTTTTTGAGTTTTTAATGCCGTTTCATTTCGGAACCGCGATATTAGACAACTTCTTGACGGAATACCGGTAAAACAGTCAATACTTTTTATTTGAAATTGGAATGCAAGCAAAAACCACAGACTAAAATAGAAAAACTTTGAGCCGACGCACCGATGACTTCCACAAAGTATTTTGACCTTTTGAGTCACATTCAAAGAGACTATCCTAGCAGGGCTAATTCTCGGCCACACAGGAACTAATTGGAACTGCTGACAAAGGCTGGCAATCTCTACAAAAACACTGAGCTGTGAGGCTAATTTTTTAAGTTGCGACGCAGAAATAGTGACGGAATGGAAAGGAAGATGGTTTTTTGTTTCAAAGGCAGGCCTTAGCTTGCATCTCTTTAACCACGAGATTTTCCTAGTATTAAATATATTATTATTTCTTTTAATTATTGTTTTAAATATTGTTTTTGTTTTCTTTTAATTGTTGTTGTTACTGTTGTTAGTATACCAAGTTACAGTACGTTTATTAATGATTCGCTTCCTAATCAACTTTTCAATAAATTGTAAAACGAAAATTATAATATGACACCCAAACCACTCTATTGTGCCCAAACTATCTGTTAATTTTTTCCGAACCTCAAGTTTTCAAGCTTTTTATTTCAGAAAAATGCCAGTACAATTGTTATACCATCAATGCTATAATCAGTCATTGCTCTGTACTTTTCTAGACTCCGCCAAAGCCACAACAAGTACTTCGTTATTCCATTCACTTTGACGTACCGTTTAGAAGTTCATAAAAAAATTAGCCTTTGCGAGTCCTTTGAACGCTAAACATTTTTGGTGGTTTTGCTCGGAAAGTCAAAGCGCGCTCCGAAGAATGCGTCAAAAGATTCATACAAATTAAAAACGTCGTATCTACTTTGTACCAATAAAGAGTATCATCAGTTGATCCATAGTATGTTGAAACATCGTTAGAAAAAATGAGATGATAAGAGAAAAGAATAGTCCAGAATATAGTTATATTGTTTCAATAGGTATTCGATAACTCCGTTTTACAAAAAAATATGTGATTGTGTGTTGTTCAGTGTTCTTACCCTTTTTTTATTATATTTGCTATTTAATTATAATTTAAATTACTTATAGATATAATTTGTAATTTGAAATTCATGACCGTACAATAATAATTAATTTAATATACGTCAATAAATATATTATTATCAAAATCTGGAATGTGCAATGTGCATAATATACCTATTCACAAAACATAAAGCCTAATGCAACCCTGCCAACATAAAGACTTAAGGCGTATGTATAGATATAGATATTACCAAAAAATCTAATTAATAAACAAAATAAAAGAAAAAAAAGTATTTACTGTAACACGGAAATTTACATTTTTATGTCATTTAAACTAACACACAAAAAGCAATATCCAATTACGTACAAAAATATTGAAGTCGCATCCGTGTCGCACACTCACATCACATCACTTTGTGACTGTCGAGTCACTTTTTAATTAGCACTTCTTTGTGGCTTTATTATGGCGGTAAAGCTGCCCTGCTTTATTAGCCTGTCGGTAAAGCTGCCCTCTTTTTCCAGCATTAACAAATTACCTCTTTATGTAACTTCTGTCGCTCTCAAGAAGGCAAAGGATTGAAGAATCACTGTCAAACCTCGTCAGTGAAACCTTTTTTCTCGTACTTTTTTCTATAGTACTGCTGTTATTTTGTTTGTTGTTGAATAATTATTAAGTCTATAATGACATTATTATTTACATAATATTATGTTACTTTATTCAAATTATTAAATATTATTGGTTATTTCTAATTATCTTTTTAGTTACATTATAATAATAATATAATACATTTTAAAACAATTATCGCTTTATGAATAACAAAATTAGATTAATATTATTAGTAGACATGTTTTCTGTCCTCCTATTTAAATACCAAAGAGATGATACTTAAATGTAAAAAAATATTGCGAATGCCTTAGTAAATATTATAATAGTAAGGTCTTAAAAACGTATAACCTACATAAAGGAGACGTATTAATAATATTTTAATAATTAGCTGTCCCGGTGAACTTCGTGTTACTTTAAAACCTTTCCTGGACTTCTACGAATATTACTAAATTCAGCCCAATCCATTCAGCCGTTTTCGAGTTTTAGCGCGACTAACACATTTGAAAATCCATTTTTATATACAAAGAAGATACGTCTCTATAAATAATTGTAATATTAATTTAACCTTTTAATTTCCAAATTTTTTCTGTTCGTTATTTTCCAAAGAAACTCATATATAATATATAGCGGATTAATTTTATGTTACAATTTTGAATCACATTAGACAACAAGCACAGAACTTACAGGGATATTGATATCAAAGACTTTGATCCATCATAATAATTACGATCCATGAAATTTACTAGCCTTTTCACATGAAATTATATTATTATCAAAAACGTAGGCAATAATTTTGGATAGAAACCATTCTAACACTTACAATAATTATTATTACAACACTAATATAGCAATACTGTATCCATTCACTTTAGTTTTAACGGAAAAGTAAATACATACAATATACATGTTTATACAACACATATTATATAATGCTTATTGTAATATAATATTATCATAAATAATATAAAAACATCTACTTCAAATTATTATAATATTTTGAGCTGAAGCGTATAGCTTATAACTTGGACCACACGCAAAATCCTGATAAACAACTGTCACGGCAAAATATAATATTATCTACAAACTAATTTGTACTTACCCTCACATTTTTAATAGTTTTTATAATTTGTTAGTCATCTTACATTTTACGTGTAATTATTGAATATAGTTAAGTAAAATTTTGTTAAGTGTTATATAAATTATTGTGTCCACTGTATGGGGGAGGGTTGGATGGCCTGAGACACAGGAATACCTAGTTTAGGCATCAACCCACGTAAACGCTTACTTGTAAAACTGATCAATAGTGTATTGTCTAGTTTATTAAGGTGAGAAATAAATGATTATGATTATTATGATTTCATTAAAAAATTATGTTATCCATACAAAATAAACGATAGAAAAATAATATGTTGTCTACGCTAGAACTACGGAACACGCCGTGTGACGCCATATCACGAACATACAAACCTCAAAATATGTCAATTAACTACATCGAAAGTTTCGATGTAATTCGAAGCGTGAAGGCACTAAAAAGGCGTTTCGATTCGAAACTACGCCTTTTTAGTGCCTTCACGCTTAACCACACATGCTTTAAAAGTGTAGATCATACTCAGTTTTGGTTTTAGAAACTAGAAAGCTCTAACTTATATACTTTCGCCAATATTTAATTACTCTTTTTATATTATGCACATTGCACAGTTAAACAATGGTCCTGTTTCATTAAATTCGCGTATTAAAATCTTTTAATAACAATATGCTTTATAAAACGAAATCCGCCATATTGTTAAGGCTCCGCACCAATCCATCACGCGTTCCGCCCGATCATTAAGTGACAACGCAGCAGACGCCATTGAAATCCAAGCCTTTATGAAACTATGAAAACCTAATGACCATGCGTCACGTTAAATACCTACCAAAACAATGGGAGCTCGCGACAGAAATTAATATATCATTATGTCAGAGCCATGTAGTAGCAGCCCCCGGTATATCTGTCCTGCTCTAGACCGTATTGCAGATTTGCTGTCTCCCTTACGCCGCGAAGTTTGGTGCAAATCTGTACCTGATTGGGTTTTGTTAATTATGAAGAAACTGGCTTAAATAAAATATCTATTGATATGAAAAATTTCTACAATTTATCATTTTCATACACCACAGCATCATACTAAAATTAAGACTCGAATATTTAAAGCTAAAAAATCTTCACTAGAAGTTTTTTTAAGTGAAAACATCTTAAAACTTTTTGGTGCACTTGTTTTGGCATGACACATAACCTGATAGAAAAATCGTAAGACGAAGATTTTAATAATGTATAAATATCTTGGAATAAGTAGTACCTTTCTACTGAAATGTCTCTCTAGTTTTAAGTTTCTCTATGTAAAACTGGTTGTGTGTACATAATTATCTCCCCCCCTCTTTTTATAGAGTGAAGAAAATTTATCCATGCTGCCGCTGTATCATTTTCACTTCTGCCGAAACTCCCGTAGTGCGACCCCACCTTTTAAGTGCTGCTTTTCCTAAGTTAGTTTTTATTTCAAAAATACATAACTGGTCATACAAACTAACGATCTATTAAGACTAAGGGGGTAAGGGGTAGGTGATTAGCGTGTAATCCGACATATGGCGATAACTCGCAAGTCAGCGGGGGGACAACTTCATAACGCCATGATGAGCTTGTTCATTTTTGTATGTTTGGTTCAAACTCTTAATCATTTTGGTCTTAGAATAATTTCAAAGTTCTATGCTCGTCCAGATTCATCGTCATAACAGAATTACAAAATTTTGGAATACAAAAACAATAATGATAAACAGACCAAGAAAAAAACTAATTTCGTAATAATTTATATTGTATACAAGATGGCAACGGTTCGAAAACTGGTGTAAGCAAGTCCTGTTTTAGCAAAAACTGGCATAAGCAAATCCCTTTTTAGAAAGAAAAAAATGAGTAGATTATTTTGTACTGACTGTTAATAATAATAATATTATATGTGCAAGCACAAGGTTTAATAGGACTGCTAGGACTTGATTTTTCTAACATACTTATGATTGTCGTTAACACTACTTAATCTAGATTGGGTAGTAATTTTGTGGTCTCTTCATACTAACCTACAAGTAATTAGCGTTACTATATTGTTACCATAATATTATCACAGTTTATTCATCCCAATTAGAAATTGCGTAATAAACATATTTTACAATACCACAATAGCAATACACAAATTATAATCTACAAATTTACGCTTTTCATCATTTACAACACATCAAATAAATCCAAATTACAACATCAACTTTACATATTAATTACATACGAAAAGGAATATTTCACTAGACATCCGACATTTCTTATCCAGAACCACTTAAAACATCCGAAGGGCAATGGGTCCGTGGAGTGTCATTCATCAACTCCCAACTTTCTATGTACCTAAACCTCTTATTATTTGCCACCCCTTACTATAAAATTGGTCCGAACGTATTCGTATGCAGGAAAACTTGAAACCTTATTATCTTACTGATAGAGCTCAAAATTGACGAGCCTAGATAGGCCGTACAGTCGTTTAAGGCATTAATTATCGCGTCCCCAGTTTTAGGGTAACCCTTTCGGAAATTTTCGTCCCTTTGGTCACCCCCCGTCCGGCGCGTGCCTTTACGTCATTAGTGAATACTAAGGTATGTAGAAAGCCTGAATTCATTTTGGGACCCAAAACAAGCATCACAACTGTACGATTGTTCTACAAATAGAAGTTGACTACAAGTATCAAAAATGTACGGTACAAAACTTCTTTTTGTGCTACAGTTGCCGTACAAGAGTTGGATTTAAGCTATTGTATCAATCATACTACTATTATAATTACAAGATTTTAAATGCTTAAAAACATGCCATAATAAAAAGAAATTCAATAATTGATACTATATCAATGACTGTCCAATAATACCACATCTTTTTAGGGTTCCATAGCCAAAATGGCAAAAAAGGAACCCTTATAGATTCGTCATGTCTGTCTGTCTGTCTGTCTGTCTGTCTGTCTGTCTGTCCGTCCGTCCGTATGTCACAGCCACTTTTCTCCGAAACTATTAGAGCTATACTATTGAAACTTGGTAAGCAGATGTAGTCTGTAAACCGCATTAAGATTTTGATGCAAAAATGGAAAAAATATTAAAAATTTTAGGGGTCCCCATAGGTACAACTGAAACAAAAAATTTTTTTTTTTCATCTAACCTATGCATGTGGGATATCTATGGATAGGTCTCCAAAAATCATATTGAGGTTTCTCATATCATTTTTTTCTAACCTGAATAGTTTGCGAGAGAGACTCTTCCAAAGTGGAAAAATGTGTGTCCCCCCCCCCCTCTAATTTCTAAAGTAGAGGCATGATAATTCTAAAAAAAATATATGATGTAGATTACTATAAAAACTACCAACGAAAATTGGTTTGAACGAGATCTAGCCAGTAGTTTTTTTATACGTCATAAATAGTAAAGTACAACTGAAACAATTTTTTTTTTTTCATATAACCTATGCGTGTGGGGTATCTATGGATAGGTCTCCAAAAATCATATTGAGGTTTCTCATATCATTTTTTTCTAACCTGAATAGTTTGCGAGAGAGACTCTTCCAAAGTGGAAAAATGTGTGTCCCCCCCCCCCCTCTAATTTCTAAAGTAGAGGCATGATAATTCTAAAAAAAATATATGATAAAAACTACCAACGAAAATTGGTTTGAACGAGATCTAGCCAGTAGTTTTTTTTATACGTCATAAATAGTAAACCTTAATCTAAATTTCATTAAATCGACTGAAATATAAAAATAAATCAAAAGTATTTTAATTTCATAAAAATAAACCTTATTGCTGCTGCGGAACCCTCCATGGGCGAGTCCAACTCGCACTTGGCCGCTTTTTTGGCCTTTTTTGCTCTATATCAAAAATGGCAACAGGTAGCTACTTGAATTTTTCACAAAATCCTTAGTTATATGTGTCTTTAATATTTAATAATAATATTAAAATAAAATAAGAAAATAAGGGGGGCTCCCATACAAAAAACACAATTTATGGCCTAATTTTGCTCTATAATGGTACGGAACCCTTCGTGCGCGATTCCGACTCGCACTTGGCCGATTATTTAGTGTTTTAATGATAGCAATTGAACTAAACATTAAGTAAAACAAAGACACCGAGTATAATCGAAACGGTATATTTTGTTAATATATCGTCAAAAAATTATTAAGTTTCATTTGGAAATATTACTCTTTTTTTCTTGAAAATATATTATCATCCTATTTTACAGTGTATTTATTTCCTTTACATAAATACCATTTACCTTTACATTCTCTTTTAATCCCAAATAGCTTATCTAGAACATTTTCTATAGCTATTTTCGGCAAGAAGTGTTTATTAAAAATAGCCTATCGCAGACTGATGATGATAAACACTGGGTGCACCTATTTATACGGAATTAGTTTTCCTATACAGCCCCTGTATTAGCTTATCTTTCCACTTGGCACGTTGTAAATTGGTCAAAATCTCGTTGCCTTCTCAACATTGCTATGTATACTGAGTATTTCAGTGTGTATAATTTCAGTGCTTTCACGGACAGGACTAATTTTGATGGGTCTTGTTTTTATGTAGTTTTTTTGTTTATCAACTTAAAAGTTTTCAGTTTTTAAAAATAAGTAAAATAATGTAAATAAATAAATGTTGTTGTGCAATTGCCGTTTTCAAAAAATTCAAATTTGAAGATTACCTACTAGTCTAGGTCAAGTCTCTCAAAAAGAGCCAGTCTTTCGTACTGCTTTAAGTAAATTATTTCATTGAAATTGTTAACTTTTAACACGGATATTCGTATTTTTAATACCCACCCAATTAATCTAACCTAACCCGCGAATATAGTATAATATTGAGCTTAATGAGGCATGGTTTTAAAACCTAACATGCATAATGCATATTGTATAGTTTAAATATTATGTTTTTGAAAGTCATAACAACTGCTAAATGTTTTTACTCAAAAATACTACTAGTTTCTTTGACTATACTTAATGGCTAAAGGCATAAAAACATTTTATTAACTCTGACTCCCTAAAATTTGAAGTCATGGTCACCATGGCGGCACAGGCGCTAGTAGGTAAGAGTGGTAAGGGCACCCTTATGCCCACCCAGTAGACAGATAATATCAATATGGAGTAGTTACTAATGAATACGTTATATTGTGTTTGTACTGTACCGCTACATTACGCCGCCAAATTAACTCTAATGTGACTTAAATATGCCAACCTTTCGGTATTGTTGCATTTTAGATGGTAGTGTGGGTGGGGCTTAATAATTAGAGAAAAAAGAGGGAATGCATTGACTCTGGAAGTGCCGTGGGTGAGGAGAGGAAACTAAACATCCCCAAAAGAAGATGTTCAATAATTATTATTATCTTAGTTAAAGTTAGAAGTTCCTTGGTAATTATAATAATTACTATCATCATGCAACTTTTAAATGGTAACAATCACTAATCACTATTACTAAGAAGTCAATTTAGATCTGCTGTTTGGGATTTTGTTACTTTTTCAGATCTCAAATTATACCTTATCATGTAGGTATAAATATTGTATCATGTAGATTATTGTATCATGTAGGTTAAAATACATAAATATTAAAGCCAATAAAGGCATACATTCTAAAACCCAAAAACAAACCAGCTGTAGGGCCAAAGTTCGAATCCCACGCGGCCACGTTCAGTACTATCAAAAACCACCGCCAGAACTTAAAGATAAGGTCCCACCCCAAAGTAATCTTTCCCCCTTCTCAAAGTTGGAATAACTTTGGAAGACCATGGGCTGTTTAGAAAGGACCCCGAGTTTGCCAGCCCTGAAATATTAATTTAGTTTCGCAGAATTGTATATGAGATCTCTATACGTTCGATAAGTCTTTCTGTTTTGGTTGTTCATCATCATCATTATGGCAATTATTTTGTTTGTTTTTATTTAATACTCTATTGTACGTACGAAACACATAAAGATACAAGGTAGGATACAAGTCAGGCTTCTTACAGACGAACGGTACGTGTCAGCGGCAGTCGACGGCACGTATCAGCGGCTGTCGACAGCTGCAGTCGACGGCACGTGTCGGCGGAAGCCGACAGTAGCCATCGACAGTTTATGACGCTTGCAGGGGCCTACCACGACCTTTTCTAAAACTATAATGTTTTCAAAACACTTCGTTGTAAAATTACAATAACATTACCGTACTCACTTTTAAAATAATTATACTAAAAACAGTAAACAATACAAAACATGTTAAATCCGCTGTGAAATATCAACTTTTTTAAGATCGCTAGTTTGAAGTAAAATTGCTCAACGCTTAGTAGAGGTGGTTGGTGGTAGGCACCCAGTTCTGACGTACCTCCTAAAGGTAAGCGTCCACAGGTCGGTATCGTACGCAACGGACGTCTCGCATCAAACGTCCATTGCGTACGATACCGACCTGTAGCCGCTTACCTTTACGCGGTACGTCACAACTGCAATCGTTATAAACTGTCGACGGCTGCCGTTGAATGCCGCCGACTGCCATCGACTGCCGCTGGCACGTGCCGCCGAATAGTGCCGTTCGTATGTAAGCGCTGTAACACGGAAAGACGACACAAATGAACTGCTTATTTCTAAAAGAAATATCTTACAGCAGCCCTACATTAATATGAGTTATTTTAATTTTTTTAACATTAGTCTTAACTCTTAACAAATCAATAATTGTATGTTATTGGATGTAACATTTGAATACCTATAACGATTATACTTTAAAAAAATATAACTACAAATAATAATAATCGGCTATTCATTTTGGATTTGTCATGATCAGCCCGCTTCATTTTGAATTTTACCCTTTGTAATTAATTCTAAGCGGCCGGGACAAAGATTTTCTAAAACATTGCTTTAATATTCTTATAGACTGTCCGACTTGGAAAGAAAATGCGCTTACTTAAAAACATCAAAATCGAGGGGTCATTACGAATGAATTCGAAATTCCATTTTGTGCATATCAGAGCCTGTAGCCAAGACGTTTTCATTGGACGAGTTGAACGTCAACGTCATACTTATTAACGAACGCATATGTCAATTCAATACATTTTGATCGGCGATTCTATAAAGATAGCGATAAAGAAAAAGAATTTTAGCTAAATGGCTTGGAACCGCAAGTCACCATATTTTACAGACCATTCTAAAAACTATTTTAATACCTAATCAAAGCACACACAGACAACATCCATACACACCCACACAGACACAATCCAACATGGCCAAGTTAGGGGTGGACTGAACTCGTGTCCTTCCTTTTGATTGCAATTAGTTCGGGGGGCGTAGGCAGGGCCGGATTCTGAGATTTATGCGTGTTCGAGATTGTGGGATTGTTGTTTTGTATGTTATGTTTAGGCAGTTAAGCGTTACGATTTTTGAAAATGAAAAGTTCCTTAGCGGTGCTGTACATTTTTATTAAGGATAAAAAAAATTTACATAGGACACGTGACCTGACCAAAAATTCGTAGGGAAACTAACGCAGTATAGCAGGTAAATAATATCCGCTCTCTTTCAACCGAGTGGGAAAAATTTATGCTTACTCATGCTATGAGCAGCTGATGGAAAGCAATCTCTATTGTCTAAATCGATGAAAAGTGTTGCGTGTACGTCGCTTACGTTACATAAATAAAATTGGGAATAATGTCTCTTATGAGTCTTAAGTAAATGAATATACTATAAGGTGCAAAACAATAGCAGAAATACTAATACAGTAACTGTACCGGTTTCTAGACCTATATTACTCAATTACTTATTTTAAAATGGAGCAAGCATTTTCTTAAATTGTTTTCTAATGACTTCTTTCTAAAAGTTATCTCTCTTTTTTATACAACGTTAACAATTAATATTAAATGCAACGCATTATATTTTCAAAATACTTCAATCTTTTTTACTCAAAAATCAAAATCCATCCCTGGCCAACAAACGTTCACTCTTTCAGTAAAAACCCGGACATTTTTACAGTGCTTATGACCTGTTAGGAAGACTTCTTTTTGCGCCGACTCTGCGGAGCTAAAGCGTTTGTTTGTCCACTGATCAAAGGCTTGTTTCTAAAAAAAGCATCACATTTGAATTTTGAGCATAAATTTTTAAGCTACAGAATCGCTTACATTTGAATTTTATGAAAACGGGCGGATGAATTTTTGTAGAGTTGTGGATTTTGAGACACACAAACAACTTCATGATAACGTAAAAAAGAGGAAAGTACAATGTATGTAATATCATGTTTTGTCCATGTGCGATATGATATAAAAGCCACTTGATAAAGGAAGAAGTATATAATACAACGAAGATTATCATACTACAAAAAATTTATAGCTATAACCTCTATAACTATACTATTATTTTTATTTGTTAGGGTACGTTTTCATTATGTAAACATGTTTTTAATTTCAATACAATTTACAGCTTAATCACTTTAACCTTACTTGACACTTATTTACATGATACAGGCCAAAATTACCCAGCTTCCGACCTTTATCTCTTTAACCCTAAAAGGTCAATTGTGATCACTATTGGTCAGTTCGACCTTTAACCCTTCACCTGAGATCCAGCATCCCAACTGGTCTGTCCAGTCATCTCCCTCTTTAAATCATACTAAAAAAATAGGGTACAACCCTACATATTATTAAATAATGAATAATTTAGAATCACTCAATTAAATATTGCTTGGTGTTGCCCGCATTCCATATAGTCATTAATTTAATCAAAAGAGTTTTTATTGTTTACGGTTTTGGACCAATAAGCTTGCTACGCTTTGCAGATGAAATTTGAATTTGGAATGACTAATGCGGGCCGTGGACTACTCATCGGCCATTCGTCGACTAGGCTTGATCAATTATATTGAATCAATAATAATTAATATCATTGTAATATGTAACTATGTAATATTGATGGTCCATAGTGATTTTAGTAATTATGGTCTGTACTAATTTACCGTATTTGTCCGTATTACTTATCAAAAAAAATTACCTAAGGCTGGTTTTAGTGTCACGCGGACCGTCGTCGGTACGGATCGCTCCGTAGACCGATCTGTACGAAGTTTTTAGAAGTAATGCGGACAGGTCCGTACGGACCCCTCCGCATTACTCTAAATTGCTCCTTATAGCGTAATACGGATATTGCATAATATATACGGAGCGATCCGTACCGACGGTCCGCCTGACACTAAAACCAGCCTAACTGTGTAGAACCGCTGTCCAATTCTTTCATTAGTATTTATTTACTACTAGGTAGGTACTTTTAATTGGAAAAGGTATTTATCTGTTACCTTATTGTGCTTAAACCACTGAATAGAATTATTCGGAAAGAAAATACTTTCATTAAAACAATACGATTACTAAACTATAAACGAAATGTTGCACAAAGAATACTTTCAGTCCAAAAAATATTATGATTACTAAACTATAAGAGTGAAGCCAGACGAGCGTAATTTGTGAGTTGTGAGTCGCAAAATTTCGGCTGGCAGAAATTCTGCTGCATTCATTCATTGCATATTCCATATGAAATTCCTGTTTGATTCACATGAGCGTAATTTTGTGACTCATGATTTATATGAAAAGATAATATTTACGTGACCGAAATTCTGCGACTCACAACTCACAAATTACGCTCGTTTGGATTTACCCTAAACGATATATTGCAAAAAGTTACGGGACACATTAATATAGTATCACACAAAAATGATTCGTCCTACATTTGTGCCGAGTAAGCCCGAGTTGGATAAACTTCGTCCCAAAATCACAATGGGTCATAAATTAATCTCTCAATATCTGCGATAGTTTGAGCGCCCGGGGCGAACAAACAAACTTACATTCGTTACAATTATTGCTTTTAGTTTTAGTGGCTTGGACGTGATTCTGTGTTTGGAATTGCTTCGGATGTTTTGGACATTCAACTCTAATGTCCATAGTAGAAGATGTTTTTCAATTTTAAAACTATTTACAACTTATCATAGTAACATAATTAGTTTCTAGGCGTAGTCTAAAAACTAGGCGTAAAATTTTCTTCTGCAGAATTCGTTGTGTAAGAATTATTTTTAAATCTAAAACCTATGTTAACATTTTCACAGTCCACCATACAAAAATAAAATCTAGTCCCTCAAGTCCACTCCAATATTCATTGTAAAGTATTTATTTATAATGGATTATAAGGATTATTATTTTTATAAGTAATTTTTGTATGCTTCTATGCTTCTTATTTTTCTCATTTTACTATGCTTTTTTTAGTGCCAATGCATCTTTTTGGATACATGGACTCCACGGTAATACCGTAGACTGTGAAAGTGTTAAAATAAGTTCAAAAAATACGTAGCATACCAAAATTATCCATCATCATTAAAATTACTTATCCTTGGCCATAGCTGGATACAAAAGTCATTAAAACCAATGTACCAATAGCGACTACACCTAAGTTTGACCCCACATGGCCCATACGGCCCCACATTCGCGGACAACTGTACCCTTCAGGTCCACACAGCAATTACTCAAACAGAATAGTTTAACAGAAAGGATTGTGAGCATTGCCCTGTCTTACCCCGAAATAACATAATATATATCATAAAACTGCAAACCAATTTAAACTTTAATACAATGTGTTTAGGTTGAATTCCCAATGGTGGTTCAGTTATCTATAGTCTTGAGTTTGGGAGGAAACTCGGGTATATTTAGAATATTTATATAATCGTCTGGAAGAACATATACGGATGAGGTGGATGATTTACAGCGGTCGGTAATGGGCGCCAAAGATTTCTGGCGAATTAGCGGCAGCCATTTTGGATTTAATGTCAGATAATAAATTAGTTGTTGATATAAGCTGGGCTTACTTAGGTATAAATATATGGATAGGTAGTAAATAATAATAATCGCCTATTTATTTTGGTCGTCGTCGTCAATTTCTTTGAAACGAGTTATTACATAGAATAAGACAAAGCTTCCCACTGTTTATCCCTAATGTTACTTTTAAAATGTTATAATTTAAAATTTCAAACGGATTTTGCTGAGAGACTCAAATATGTAGTAGTTAGAAAAGGATACATATGTAAAAATTTTATCAAAAAATGCACGGTTTCTTTGCATTTACGCGTACAAAGTCACTGGAAATAGCTTAATAATATGATCTATTTAAACAACTCACTCAGCACTGTCGAATTTGCGTTCAGGCGTCCACTACGCATTTCCCGTAGCGCCTTCGTAGAGCATCTACGAAAGTTATTTCTTACTCATAATAGTTTAATTTTTATATTATTTTAATGTTTTTAGCAAACTCTTTTCAGAGATGTTTTACAATTAATCAATTATCTTTATATCTACAAGATTAAAAGTATTACATTATAAAACTTCTTTAATTGCATTAAAGTTTTTGGTGTTTGAAATACAAGTTATAATTTTTCGAGTTTTTTACTACTAACTAAAACAATTAATAGAATGACGGCTACAACTGGTGTAGAGCAATACAAAGGGAATAACATGATACAAATATCAGTAATTTGCGTGGCGCCGGCTCTAAAACAAACGCAAAGCTTGAAGACGCGTTCTACACATAGCTGGCTGGATAGTGTAGAAGAGGCTTTTCTTATAAAATGTAATTTTATCGAAAAAATGTATGAAAAACAAATGATTTAATCAAATACGATACAGAAAAAAAAATAACACTGTTTACAATTAAAGACAAAGGTGTATAACAATAAAAATTGTTGAGAACTTTTTAACCTTTACTTCATCTGGTAAGACTTATAAGAATAAGACATATTGTTCCTTATTGGAAAATTTGTGTCTCGAACAAAATATTTTACTGAGTAACTTGCTTGATTTTCCTTTCCCCATGTCCCCAAATTTTATGACAATCTACCCAGTGAGGCTCAATTATATGCGTGCGGTTTGGCGGCTACACTGCAAGATCACAAGCAAACAAATGACAGCGCGACTGCGCCACTATTTAAATATTATATCGTCACATACTAGTGCTTGTGATGTCGCGGTGAAGCGGTCGAAAAATTGCATGCATTCGCATAATATAAATCAAGAATGACGTATTCGATACAAGAGGTTTTTTTTGTGGTAAAAATATATTTTGTAACCACAAATTTGAATAAGAAACCTCTTCCACATCAACCTATCCCACGACAGCACGGTTTAAGTTGTGAAAACGGCAATGACCATGCGAAATAGTAGCCATCAAAATTCCCCCGCTACTGTTACTGTGGGGCGGTGGGGCTGCCATCTTGTCCTTATGTATATGCATGACATTACTCTTTTTTGGGGTTCCGTACCCAAAGGGTAAAACGGGACCCTATTACTAAGACTTCGTTGTCTGTCCGTCTGTCCGTCTGTCTGTCTGTCTCCAGGCTGTAACTCAAGAACGGTAATAGCTGGAGATTTGATATTTTCACAGATTATGTATATCTGTCGCCGCTATAACAACAAATACTAAAAATAGAATAAAATCAATATTTAAGTGGGGCTCCCATACAACAAATGAGATTTTTTTGGCCTTTTTTGCTCTATATCAAAAATGGCAACAGGTAGGTACTTGAATTTTTCACAAAATCCTTAGTTATATGTGTACTTTAATATTTAATAATAACATTAAAATAAAATAAAAAAATAAGAGCGGCTCCCATACAAAAAACACATTTATGGCCTAATTTTGCTCTATAATGGTACGGAACCCTTCGTGCGCGATTCCGACTCGCACTTGGCCGATTTATTTATTCGTTAGTGTGGGGTAAATATTATAATAATTAGCAACTTTTTTATTAAAAAAAAGATCTTTATATTAAGTAAAATACCTATAGAGACACGACTTTCAAGTCAAATAGAGATCCATGGAAATTACGTAATATTATTTCGCCCAATATAGTTATTTTAATAAAAATTAGCTTGTGTCCTTTTTTATGGACTGTTTTATTGCTTTGGAGCAATTTCTGTGCAAACAAAGATACGCTATCTATTATTATAATATAATTGCTAAGCTAGTTGAGATTTAAGAGAACAAAATTATTAACACAATATCTTATTATTTATTCAAAACTAATGGGAATGGTTTTAATAATAATATATCGAAAAAAATCTTTATTGGACGATCATCTTTAATCTATATCATACTATAAGAAGACCCTACAAGGAAATCTTGTAAGAAATCTCAGCGAACATCTATCATTCTTATTAGACCTTTATTTACTTACAGATAGTTCAGTCTCGTAAGCAAATTCCACGGAAGATTGATAACACTATTTTGTATAAATTTCCTGTATGAGTCGTATATGAAAATATTTTAACGATCGCACTCGGAAATATTTAATGATTATGTAAAATTATTTTATGAAGACTTGAAAAAAAAACGGAATTTGTTTCAAAACATTAGCTAATAAGTAACTCTTATTACTATTTAAACGTCTCTAAGTGCGTCCATGTTTTATTTTATTATTTTTGCGCATTAAATATATTATAATATTATGTTGTTACGTAAACATGACCTTATTAATTCAATGTTTCATATTAAAAAGTCACTCAATAGACATCAGTGTATCAATTTTGGCCTAGTGGGATGAGGACAACAAAGACACTACATAATATTATGAATAATCCTACAACATTTAAAACAAAAGCGCTAATAATATAATATGTAAATAGAAAACATATAGGTTACCACAAAAACAATTACTTTCAGTACGTCGCGCTCAAGAATTATGAGTCAGGGAATGACCAGGCGGAATGCCGCCAAAATTCTACCAGACCGGGCTAGGGGGTGCAGGGGGGGGGGGTTGTCCCCCCGTGTGGTATGTCGATGTCGCCCCCCTAAGGTATGTGCGCATTAGAAAAGCTATTCCTAGATTTTACAATTACGAGGGTGTGTGAATCGCACTTATTGCCTAAATTGCGCGCTTTAATCGCGTTTGCTTCTATTCGTATTACATTTATTAAAGACCTTGGTAATATAAAAACCTAGTACTGTGTATATTATGTCACCGTAAGATTGTAAATACCGTTAGATTATAATCTATTTCGCGAGATTGTGAACGGTCGAAAGATTGTGAACCGCAACATACTGCTTACAATTTAACGTATTATTATATTTGGTAGATTGTAATCTATCGAAGTGAAACCGTCAATTCGTTTCAAACCGTCGTTTGTTTATAAAAACAAATGCTTAATAGCGTCAGAATATGTAGGTAATGTTACGCTTTATTTATTTGGTCAATCATAAATTGCTGTGTTTAAAATACCATTCTGCTTCTTGCAGCTTCTGTTTTTGTCCTGTTGACGAACATAGTTTTTCTCTGGTCAATTGTCATCCATTTTCGTAAATGCCTCTCATCTTTGAATCTGAAACAAAAAATAAGTTATGATTGTCTAATAAATATAAATATCTTATGTTGATACAATTAAGAGCGTTTACACCTTTCACGCTCAATTTGGCTTAAAACTGTACTTTTCAAACTTGAAAAAATCATCAACCACTTATCTTTATAAAGATGTTTATAACTTATTTTTATAGTAAATTTCACTGTCTATATAGTTAGTAGAGAAAAAAATACGATTTATAGAGTATTTGTACATTAAATCTCAATACCTCAACAGAGGTTTTCTAAAATTCCGTTTTAGTATCAGTTTCGAAGCTTAAAATTTACGAAACCAGTGGCAGATCTAATTAAAAATAATAATATTCTATTGACAAGATCCTTAAGCAAATAGTTAGCAGAAAAAAATGTCTCATTTAGGTATATAACTTTATCCAATTTAAATTCAAAGATTGAGAATTATCAGAGAAATACCAAGGAATTAAAACGTTATTTGTAACTATTTATTTAACTTAATTTAATATAATATTAGCTTCATATCATAGAAGAACACTTTTACATAAAAAATTGTTTTTAAATATCAACAAATCTTTTGTTATTTTTTTTCTACAAACATTTTAAAACTACTATAAATCGCTGCGCGCATAGGAATTCAAACAGTCCGCCGCAGGTTTGTATGGAAGCTTGAAATTAGGTGTAAACGCTCTTAAAATAAAATTTATTATGTCCACTCCACATTGTCGTACTTTATCCATACTACGAAAACATACTACGAAATCCATACATATAATGCGAAAGAGTGTTAATCTGTCTGTTTGTAACCTCTTCTCGTCCAAACGAGCGAACTGATTTTGCTGAAATTTTGTATTGAGATATTTTGGGTACCAGGAAAGGATAAGGGCTACATATTTTATCCCAAAAAATATACAGTCCCGCGCGATAAACAAATTTTGGTGCAACGTAGTTGCGGGTGTCATCCAGTACCCATTCTATAATACTAAAAACGAAATTTAGTAAGTCTTACAGATTATCAAAAATTCTAAATCTATGCATATTAAAATCTAAAACTTTGTTTCAGAACATTAAACGACCAAAATATGAAATTCTAGAACAATCAGCGCGAGGGTCGTACATAGCAGATTAATTAACAAAAAGATATGTATAGGCGTGCGGATTGCGGACGTGATTAATGGCAGCCCTGTGTCGGATGATTAATACGTAACATACATACCTACAATCTACATACATACTATAGAGCGGAGGAACCCATAATGTATTATGTATATAGAACTGCCGAAGTTGTGGGTGTTTAAATTTGAGATACGCAGTTTTTAATTTAATTTTTCGTTTTATCAGTTTTTATATTTTTGACAGCCCTGTGTCGGATGATTAATACGTAACTTACATACCTACATACATACTAAAGAGCTATTATAATTTCGGCAGCTGTGATTTTACAATAATATAATGTATTTTGTATATATCACTGTCGAAATTGTGGGTGCTTAAAATTGAGATACGCAGTTTTTAGTTACTCTGTTATTCTTGAACAGTCTTATCATTTTTTATATTATAGGCAGCCCTGTGTCTGATAATTAATACGTAACATACATAGTACATACGTTACCCATAATGTATTATGTATATCACTTCCGAAAATGTGGATATTTCAAATAGAGATGCGCAGTTTTTAATACAATTTATTACTTTTATCTCAGATTTTCACTAAAATTAAGCTTTGTTCTTATTATTTAAGTATTATTCGATACTAGTATTGAATCATTTAATTACTTATTATAAATTATCAAAGTTTTCAAATTGAAAATATCCTTTTTATTTTATCGTAGGTAGGTTGGAACTTGGAGTAGAAGACCCCGTCCTAAAAAATTAACCTTCATAGGCATGTGAAATTTGATATTTTGAAATTGTTTTTCGTCGGGTGTAATTTTTAATGAACTAAGAATATTAACTTTATTCATATTCCAATCGATTTAAATTCAAAGACGAAAATACAACTTCTTTCGGTCAACAACGATAGTTCTTTAAGTTGCATTCTTATTCGCAATAAATCACAATACTACCTTACACATGAGAGGACAGGAATAATGAGACAAATAACCACTGAACCACTGAGGCGTCACCAATAATTCTTTGCGGATGTCCACTTAAAGCTCAAGGAGATTTTCTTTGCAATAGTGATAGCAAAGTCTTTTATTTGCCACTGACTATAATTGTGTTATGAGAAAACATTTAAGTGGTATGACAAAACAGATTCATTTTACATCACAGTAAGAAACAGAAAAAAATATTATATTACTATGTATGAGCAAAAATCTTTCACTAATGGCATCAGTGAATATTTGCATACATATTTTGGCCATCTGCAAAATTTGGTCAAAAAGGTAATGTAACAACTAACTTAATCTTATTAGATCCAATGTTATCCGAGTGTAAAAAAGGGTACAGATTTTGCCACATGCCAAAACACCTAATAGTGATCTAAGTCTTATATTATGATTCAACATAATTATTATGTGTCGGTACTCGGTGCACATATGGAAACAGGAAATGTACCTAGTAACAACACTTAGGGCCTGTGAAACTTCCTGATAAGTACCGGATAGGCTACCTACCACTTAACTTGACAGATAAAGTATGGAGAATCTGTCAAAAAAGTTGTGGATAGCCTATCCGGCACTTTTCAGGAAGTAGTAAAACAGAGTCATAGTAACCGAGTTAAATGAGTTTTTGTGGAAGCGGGTGAAAAAGTGCCAAAATAAGGTTTGTGTTATAATTTGTTTATTTACCCCGTCGATCGTGAGAAAAACAACTTAAATCTATTGTTATCGCGGTTGCATGCGACCGCTTGGGGCTTGATGAATACATCCTAAGGAACACGTGTGTACAAAAATGTCAGTAAGATCATGTTTTTTTAGTATTTTTCTTAAACCATTAAGTTCATTAACTTAATGTGAAACTGACATTCGATCGATCGATCGTAAACGATCAAACTGTACAGTTCCACCCTACCGTGTGTATACCAGCTCCACGGCGATCCATCAAGCTCGCCGCAGGATCAATCAGTAGCCAATCCACAGTCGGATATGGGCCCGCCAGTCGCCGCCTATTTTAACTGGAGCAAATCACTTTTTGCCCAGGATATTGGGTTTAGCCCACGATTAAGGCGGCTAGTCCACGGATATTCCATTTTAGAAATGGAGTTTCAAATATTGGTTATTTGCGACTGTGGTTTGGTTGCTTTATTATTTATTTCAAGTCGCTTTTAATATCTAACGTAATGACTTGGATATTTAAAGCCACAAGTAATAAATTTAATGTTATGCTTATCAAATCATTAAATAATAGTCATTTTTGTCAAAAATACATTTTAGAACTCTTTTATTAAGTCGATCTTATTATGTATATTATGTAATGGCTCTTGTAGATTGCTACTAACGCTTGTTAGGTGTTATCCGTGGGTGTTACATTTACATCGCGCTTCTGTAGCAGTACCAACGTGCGTTTGCATCGCGTTTGTGTCGCGTTTGCATCGCGACTGAATGAGTGTCCCGTGTGCTATAGTCGTTGGCTATAGTAGCTATGGTCGGGGCATTTTAATAGGCCACATTTGACAGTTCATCAAAATTGAGCCAGGTAGCCTTGTAACGGCGTCGTAAAAAATAAATATTTTATCTTTGTTATTACTGCACAATTTATTAACTTTTTCTAATAACGATTACATATTAATATACACGCCGGGATACAAAAACACGTCACAACGTCGTACGATGTCGCACGACGCCGCACGACGCCGTGTCGTGGGAATCCACGACGCGCGTCGTAAAAAACCACGACATGGCGTCGTACGGCGTCGTACAACGTCGCGTCGTAGAAACTCATCTTTGAATTTCTTCGTACGACGTTGTGACGTGTTTTTGTATCCCGGCCCTAAGACAACAAAGTGTTTATGTCAAAATCTGAATCATGAAATCGCTGAAAACACCTTATAGATACCAAGTCTTCAAGTCCGAAAGTCCAAAATTCAGCTATGAACAAGCAGCAAAATAGACAGCAAACTACTTTTTTAGACTTTAAAGTTTATAGTCTAAAAGTTGTAGAAAAATGCGGCTGAAGAACCTTGATAGTTGGGATCCGTATGCAAATCACAGCGCTGAAGCCAAGTACCAAAACACTTTTGCTTTCGTCGAAAGTTCACTGCATTTTTCACTCTCCTCGAGCGAACTTTCGCTAACTTTGAAATACTTCAAGACGGATGACCTTCTATAAAATACTTATTTTATAAGACTTTATCATCTGTGTCGCAGTATACAAGCCTATCTGAATATTTTTGGGTTTTCAGTTATAATATTGTGTAAAGTGAGAAAAAAATCATAGAAAACAATAGTACTTATCTACCATAGTAGGTACCTAGTTAATAATATTGTTATTCATTTCAAGTTTTATTTCAATTCGAACTTTGCTAAAATTATTATAATAATATTAATAACTTTATAATATTTTAGTACGATATTATAATAATTTCCTCTAAAGCGTTTAACACACCTGGAACCTTACTGATTTTACCTATCCACGTACCATCAGGCGATACAACTGCTCGTTTATTGACCAAAAAAAGTATTACATGATTTATTTTCTTAATTTGTATAAGTAATATTATTTCATTTTTTAGTCGCAGGTTTTAGTTTTTCATTTGATAAGAACACCATATTTTTGTAGTTTGATAGAAAAGAACCGGATCGAACGAGGAACAGTGATGCTGCTTTAAAATGTTACTAGAATTGGGGTACCGCGACCGGTGTACGCCCGTTTAGCTTATTTGAGTTGCAACTAGCGCCATCTATATTACTTTAGTTCACTCTACTCAACAACAGATGGCACTTTAACATTTTCTAATAAGAGCTCGACACACTTCGGCAGACCCCATTGGCGTTCTATTCGAAAGAATCATAATATTAGTTTTAGTTACCAATAAGACTTTAATAATACTTTGCTACTTGCTAAATTATATACCTCGATACTCGTCAAATATTTATTGAATAATATATTTTTATTATTGTGAACAAGACGTGTAGTGTACCTTCATGGTAACTTTATTTTGCGGACTTTTAATTCAAGCTTACAGCCGTAGCAGGTATACGTAGAGCTTTTAGCTATATATACATACACTATACAGATTATAATATACAGCTGGTACCCAAATTCTTTATTTTGCACCAGCTGATGATGATGTGTCCCGCAACGAGATTGTTGTCAGTGGTGTTTCCATATCGAGGCGTGACAGTTGACAATACGTGACACGTCCACCGCCGGACCCGTGTCACGCTGTCTGTACTTGTGTGGTACAAGTTATAGGTTGTAGCGAGGTATAAAATGGAGTACATAATATTTTGTTATTGTTTTGATTAACTATAATCAAAAAGTGGGCAAAGATTCAATATATATAATGACATTTTATAATAAATGAATTCAGTGCCTACTTTTTGATTATAGTTTACCAAAACAAACTTTTTACACCTCGCTACATCCAAATTGTTAATGTTCAAACGGAGAATCGAGGCACAAAATTCAATTGTAAAATGTCATAATTATATGTATTGAAATACATATGATAATAACATTTTACAATTGAACTTTGTGCCTCGATTCTCGATTTTTTGTAACATTAATTTATATTTTAAAATATTTGAAAACCTATTTCTTTTGTCACTTTACTGCGTGCTATTAAATCTTGTGTTTAATAGCACGTAGCGTACGTACGTAGCACTTAAAATGTTACCTCTCAAGCTATTTTAGGGTTCTAAAATCTGAGTAGGTACGTCATAATAATATTCTAATTTCTAATATTCTAGTTAGTACTCGTATAGTACTAGCTTATTTTACCTCCTTATTTTCATGAAAAACACAACCCTTTCTATTGGAATTCGAAAAAAATTTTTAAACTGTAAAGTTAAAGTTGCGTCAAAGTTTCCACTCTTGTGCTTACAGCACATATTTTTCATCGCACCCGCCTCTCCCTTGTACCACACTACAAGCACAGGGTTATTTCGCCGGGCTGTGCAAACAAGTCCTGTCATGTTACAGACGTATCAACCAATTTGTGGACATTTGTTTGAATATTGCTTTTTTGTTGACTCGCCGCGGCCGCCGATTTCTTACGGAAAATTTTTTACAAGTCAAACATGTTAAAGTTTTCCTACCGTACCTAATAAGGGTTCTGTTAAGGATGTGTCGTTTTAATATAAAACTATTCTATTTGCTAATAAGAA
Source organism: Plebejus argus (assembly GCA_905404155.3). Classification (NCBI taxonomy): domain Eukaryota; kingdom Metazoa; phylum Arthropoda; class Insecta; order Lepidoptera; family Lycaenidae; genus Plebejus; species Plebejus argus. Next base: position 9,796,639 of record FR989943.1, read on the forward strand.
TGGAAGTCTCGGAAAAATAAAATATACTTTAATGGACCGTGTTGTTAAGAAAGAGGTGGCTAAAATATCAAAAGATACTTTTTTAATTTCCTCAAAAAAGATAACTGTATTTTAAAAAGATAAAAAAAGATAAAACTACTGAACCGATTTTGATGAAACTTGCAGTATTCCCTAAGTTGAACAATACCTAGTGCAATAAAAAAAGAATCACTCAAATCGGACCAGTAGTTCCGATCGAAGATATGCGTGAACAAACATAAAAACATGCATACATACATACATACATACACTTTTGAAATTTGGCACATTTGTTCAGATGCTGATATAGATTAACATATACAAAAACTGGGCAGTTCTGGAAATATTACATACATACGCGTCGAATTGATAACCTCCTTTTTTTTTGAAGTCGGTTAAAAATTAACCTGAATCTTAGAAATAAAAACTACTGATACAGTATTAGATTAACTTTTGTCTACTTAATCAGATTTTTGTCTTATTAGAAGTTACATAATTATATTATTATATGAGTAGTGAGTACCGTCCGCAAAAATGGCATTAGAATAAAATTTATAATTATCCGCCAATTAATATTATTGTTATCGTAGCCAAAAACTTTACTTTTTCAGTTCTCTAAAAGAAGCATTAATTATTATAAAAGAAATTAATAATTAAAAGATGCACCATAATATCATTTTTATAGGTAAAATAAAATATTTAATATAATTATTATTCTTGGACTATGGTGTAAAAAGAAGGTTTTTTTTTTATTGACAATCTTAAGTTTTTATGGAAAAGATAAATGATGGTAAGAAAAACATCTTAAGATTATGACCATTCTTTCAGCACAAACCTAGCTAGGTACAACACATTTTGCCACCTTACTTGAATAGTGTTACTTAAAAAATTTTTTTGGAGATAAACTATTGAAAACTATTAAAAAAGCGATTTCATATTTTAAATTTCGAATTGCATACAATCCTCCAAGGATTACATTCAATCGAAATTGGAATACATTCAATCGATAACTTAACGTTTCTTTTTTCATCGGTCAAATGGAAAGGGGCTGGGATTAATTGAAACAGTAACAATACAGCAAACTGGGCCTAATTCGATCCTCACCAACGCTCAGCGATATCTGCGCCTAATGTATGCACGACCCTTCGTGCCTCGCTTACATAGCTGCCGATTTTAGCTAAGCAAGTGGCAAGGAAGTGTTTAATTACCGAATTACTTAATTAAAGTACCATCAAGGCAATTGATTCCTATGCAGTTGACGGACCTACGTCATGTGGTCGGCTTATACGTCAATTCAATGTTAGCTGTGATCGGTCAAATGGGTTTGACTTAACGCGACCAAATTACTTAGGTACTCCATCTGCCTAGGAATCAACTTCTCTGATAGTACATAATTGTAATTTTTAGAATTAGTGCTAATTTTACCAAAGACTGTTAAAGTTCATATTACATTATAAAAATTTTTGTTCAGGTACTCTTTTTCTCTTCTTGAGTCATGACAAAGCAAAACCGACGCGACCTTTATCCTATTCCTTTTAAACTGGATAAAATGACCCATGGACGACTTACCCGCCTGGATGGGCACGCGTAAAGTTAAAGTTAAACCTAGATTGTTTCAAGAATAGGGAAATTTGATTATTTTGTTGTGCCTAAAAAACAAATTAAAATAAAATATAGGTACATTATTGAATCACTTTTTTTAACAACGTTATAATTTTTCTTTTTGGTTGCGTCCCGCGACACCTATACTTAGATAACGCAGCCCGTATAAAAAAGGTTGAGTATCGCTGCTCTAGCATATGTGGGCATTATTTACAAATGTTGTTGTTAACAATAAAGCTTATCAAGCTTTTAAAAACAACGGAACAAAATTTTGTTTAATATTTAATAGCAATTGGTAAAATATTTCTAATTATGTCCTTTATTATGAGACGTCCAATTTTAAAAAGACAAAGTTTTATTGTAAAAATAATAAAATACATTTTTATAATGATGAAAGATGTACATTGTACAGTATATTTTTGTGAAATAAAACAAAGGTGTTTCACAAAATACAAAAAATATAATTTAATATTATCAGTAAATATTTTACTGCGCCTTGTGCGAGTAATGTAAACGCAGCATAAGCCGACCCTTGCGGGCAGTTCTCCCCGTGGACACCCCCTAACAACCTTGGGTAGCAAAAAACATTATAACCACACACCCCCAACCCAAAATACACCCTAACACAACCATATTAGGTGCACATTCCATTTGAACTAGCACGATTAATGGTCATACAATTGAAAATAAACTTTGTTTTTGTTGCATAAGGTGGAATTCTGCTTGTGTTGTTCTTATGGGCAGTTCGAAGGGGGGCTGGCTAGCTCGACCCCCTATCGGCAGATTGTTTAGTTGTGATTTCGATTTTATATCGTAATTTTTAGTAAACAGCGATTCATTATATTTATTTTAATGGATATTACTTTCAGTAAGTACCTATATTTGCAATTTAATTTTTAAAAAAGTTATTTTTCATTGAATTTATTGTTTTGATAATAATTATGACACTATTTCTTTGTTTAGAGGTATCAAAGAGTAGCTTTTAGAAACATGAAAAAATCTACATTCTACAGGTACGTAAATTACAATTTTTTTCTTTTGTTGTATAATAATATGCTTTTTTAAAGAGATTATACTCTTTTCTCACGCAAAAAAGTGGGAACCGTACGTTTTTCTAAATATCTCTAGTGAAAACTGTTTTTTTGTTTTTGTCCTTTCCCGCAACTCTTAATAGTCTTAATCCATACTAATATTATAAATGCGAAAGTGTTGCTGTCTGTCTTTCTGTCTGTATGTCTGTTACCTCTTCACGCTCAAACCACAGAACCGATTTTGCTGAAATTTGGTATGAAGATACTTTAAGTCCCGGAAAAGGACATAGGATACTTTTCATCCCGGAAAAATGTACGGTTCCCGCGCGATAAACTAGTTTTGGCGCAACGGAGTCGCGGGCGTCATCTAGTATTTAATATTTATTTATCAAAATCAGTTCAGCTTTTTAAATATGACAAAACAACAGAAACACTTACATATTTATGCTATTAGTGAGGACTTTAATTATTTTTTATTGCCACGCAGATAGTCAAAGATCGTATCCCTTTCGGAAACTTTCTATACGTCTTAAAATTTTATTAACTTTTGTATGCGGCCCTGGGGTTAGTTCGGGAACAAATATAGCGACCCGGGGACATTCAAATCGTAATAAACTGGCCGGGCCACTACCCCACCCTACCTACCCTGCTACCTAAGAAGGGACTAAGAAGGGACAGTTTTTCATTTCGCAACGTGTTTGTATTGTGGGTATGTCTTAACTTCAACATCATCATCACTAAGGGTCTGTTTCACCGCTTCCTGATAAGTGACGAATAGGCTATCCGCCAATTAACTTGACAAATCAAGTATGGAGAATCTGTCAAAAAAGTTGTGAATAGCCTATTCGGAACTATATCAGAAAGTGGTGAAACAGGCCCTAAGTATTTTAAAAGTAGCCCAGTGGTTTATAGGTCACTTTTGAATGTTCATGGGTTCAACTCCCGCGTTAGGACACAAGAAATGCTGTTGCCAAGTTTGGTTAAATAATGGAGGCTCTCTTGCAAAAAACAACATCTATGGATTGCTTTATGAGAGTAAGGAGAAGAAAAAGTGCTAATGTTCAGTATTTGCTATGCATATTATATCAATTAATATTATCAACAGCAAAGTTATTTAGTCAATACAGTATGTAACAAAAATAAGTGATAATACTTTAGGGTGTATACGTGTTCCTTGTAGTGTTCACTGTGAAAGTAGCAGCGCTGAAAGATGAAAAAAGTTTTTCACTTTTGTATGGGCAAGGGCCCGAGCGTCACGAGTTTCCCCATACAAAAGTGAAAAAAAATGTTGGTCTTTCAGCGCTGCTACTTTCACAGTGAACTCTCTACAAGGAACACGTACACACCCTAAAGTCACTTATCACTTATTTTTGTTACACCCTTTATATTATTTAAAAGTTAGTCAGTCAAAAGCGTTAATTAATAGACAAACTACAGTTAAAAAACCACAAGGAAGAGTGCATTAAGTAGGTTAAATCACCTACTATGGCAAACATAGCGATTTTTACATTGAATGTAAATTCTCTGTTAGTAGGTAGCCCTGCGGAGGGCTATTTATACGGGACTGTCCGCCCAAAGGGTTGTTATTGTATCGGGACGCGGCCTGGACTTAACGGGCTTACAACCTTCAGGGCATAAGGCTTCATAGACATGTCCTAAAATAAGTAGCAGCTATTTTGGGAGATGAACTTTATGTTCTTAGGATAGTTTCTTATTATTGTTACCCTTACACTTAGATCCGAAACATTTATAGATGAATCACGAAATCCGTACTATTATAAATGCGAAAGTGTGTCTGTCTGTCTGTCTGTTACTTCTTCACGTCCAAACACGAACCGATTTTCCTGAAATTTGTTATGTAGATACATTTAGTCCTGGGAAAGGACATAGGATACTTTTTATCCCGGAAAAATCTACTGTTCTCATACGATAAACGAATTTTGGGGCAACGGTTGCGGGCGGGATAATATGTATCTCACTCACACTCACATCAACACTCTTTAGAGTTTAACACTCTTTAGAATTTAAAATGGAGCAATGAGGGATCAACAGATTAAACTTATTCTTGATTCGTGGATTTCACATGCAGTAGGTAAATAATATATTTAAATTGCAACTTAAATTCAACAAACATCAAACTTACTTCGGCATAATCATCTTAATTATAAGCAAAATAGCAATATCTACTCTATCTAGCTCTGCCTAGCACGTTTACAATTGTGAGTGTGTGAGTGTCCCTTACTCACACAGACGCACAAAGGTCACTCGCCACAACCTTCTTATATTTGTCTAACAGGACCCTGCTCGCTACCCTAAACTTATTATATTGCCTGGCCTTAAGGCGTCACGTTTGTATTTCTAATATTAAACAAGATAGATAAATAAAAGATCATGATGAATATTTGAGCTTACAAGTCTTAGGGCCTGTTTCACCACTTCCTGATAAGTGCCAAATAGGCTATCCACCAATTAACTTGACAGATCGAGTATGGAGAATCTGTCAAAAATGTTGTGAATAGCCTATTCGGCACTTTATCAGGAAGTGGTGAAACAGGCCCTAAATGTCACAATTCACATTTAATCATGAAACAATATTAAATCGTTTTTAAACTTTTAGAAGTTATTTTTATTTATTTATTTATTTTGTTCAATACATACAAGAGTAATATTATAAAACTATCTTGCCGCAAAAACTACAATGAGTTTATCTGGACAAGATATTATTATATGTATTAGATATTCGTTTAAGTTAAACAACTCTAAAAGTTGACTTTTAATAAACTATAACATTATTATAATATATTAGCGATAGATTGTTATTTCAAGCATGAAAATATCATATGAAGAGTTATGTAAAGAGTCAGAGGCATATTTTGAGATTTTAACTATCCATTCCTTTACTTCATTTTTCATCGTCTCAATCTATCGCTAATAAATGAACTACTACAAACTGTTTCTAATGGGAGTATATTTAATATTTAATTCTTAAAATACAATATAAAGAAAACAACGCAAGAATAGAAATTCTGGAAAGTTCCTTATATTCGCTTTCTGTAACATATTCGTGTTTCTTTAACATTTGCGATGGCTCGAAACGATCGATCGCCTGTACCTTTTAACTAGTTAAGGCCAAAGTAAATAAGCAAATAATTAAATCAGTATGTAGGCTGATCGCGGGTCATCCTGCGGGAACCGAACTCCGAGTCCCGGGCGATACAGGATTAATTACCGGGAACATGCCGTCCATACGATACGTACAGACGGATACGAAAGGCTTGGGACTATATATTTTTCGGTAAACGTTCAGCTCTTGTAGTATCGAAGAAATTGATTTATAAGCAGTTGACGGACCTATACGGGCTACGACATTTGGTCGGATTATCTCAAAATGTAAGTCATCATATTCTGTAGGGCGTCGGCAGCTGGGTTTTACAAAACGCAACCAAAATATGTAGGTCCGCCTTTTACCTATGAATCAACTTCACTGATAGCTCTATCACAGAATTTGTTTTAAAACTAAGTAGCGGACCTTGATAATTTGCCACTGTGGCTCCAGGCAACACCAGAGTCGCAGTGATGAAAATGTGTGGCTTTTGAAAGGACTCTCTTTAATTATTATTATTATATTATTATTATTATTATTATTATTATATAAATAATTATTATTATTATATTATTATAGGTAACGAAATAATAGGACAAGAATATGGATCCCAGGCTAGCCTAGCTAGCAATGAGTGTATTTTCGTGATACTCGTACGAATTAAACGTAGGACCAATGCTCCTCGCATCCAATTCAAATAGGAAAAGTCAAATCTGTGACTTTACTTTACCAATAAATAAATAAATAAAAATCATGAATTTATCTCTTTATCAGACGTTTGTGTGTGCGACAGTACGGATGGAAGGTATGCGTCCAGCGGTCGGGTAACTGAATTACATCATTCTGATTGAGCGTTCGAGAGCGCCCATTAGTGCACATCTACAATTATACGTCGAATTAAACGTATATTACGTTAGTGTCTGAAGATACTATAACATCTGCTTAATATAATTTTTTAGGTTAATTAAAATACCAAAACGAAACTACACAAAGCATAAAGAAAACCTTCGAAACAAGTGGCACGCAAACGCTGCGTTTAAGCAACTTCATGATTTTTTTCGTGTCCCATAATAAATATACATTCATAGTTAACAGGAAGCATGGCTGCTTTGGTCTCGGTAGGCGCGTGCTACGTACCACATGTACGTTAGTAAATTGGGGAATCCGTATATATATGTTTTTTTAAACAATCTATAGTAGCTTAGGAGACCATTCAATGTAAAAAACAAGTATTTCCTTTGTTTCCTTATAATATTGTACATACAGATAAGTTTTTTAAATTACCCTCTCATATTAATCTGATATGCATGAAATATTTACGGTGTATATCCCGTAATATTTTCCGTAATGAGTCCGTAAACACGCAATTAATAGTTAGGTAACACAATCGCGGGCCCACGGGATGACCCCCTTAATGATGTTAATATGGAATATTTCGGATTAAATAATATCTTCATCATCATCAATTTGTACCTATATCATCAGATAAATTATTATTCACTTGGCGCTTCGAAAAAAATTATATGCATTTTTAGGCTATTGCATAGTTTTTATCACATTATTTCGTTGAAACGAAAGTTTTCAATATTAAATCACTACAAATATATTTTTATATTCGCCTTATACAAATATACAGGCTCTAATATACAAATATATAGGATAATTCTCAAAACATGTGTTTCAAATCAATTCAAAAATAAAACAATAAAATTGTCTAAGCAATAAAACTTCCAAATTTCTACGTCACAGCTTTGCCATCATAAATTTTTTATCTCCCACTTAGTGAACTATCGCGGGGCGCGTGATCGATGGTGATTCAAAGCCCTGAGGCCGTATCGGTTACTAACTTGCTGTACACTTTTATCTCTAGAGTATTCTAATATTAATCATATTGATTATGGGAAACTTGTATAAACGTGGCGACGTGAATTTGCGAAAGCGGCACGAGTGGCAAAAGAGAGTGTGCGAGAGAAAAAATAACACAGGAGATACGGTAGTGGGAATGTGTGCGGGCTAAAGCCCGTTATAAAAAATGAGAGAGTGCATCGGTACGAATGACCGTTAAGACGACTGGATTCACGGCGTCGCAGATATCTGGCGTGAAACAAATAAAGATGTGATTTTAGGTTTCGGTTGCCTTATGAGAAGGGATGCAATGCGTTATTAAACGAGCTATTGAAATTCGTAATTGGCAGCCCAACACCTCAGCAAGTCTGTCAGTTTATTGGGCATCTTCGTAGTAGTAAATAAAGTTAATTTTTGAACAACTCATTTAAAAATCGCATTCGCATCGCTTCGTCACAATATTGCAATGTGAACTGACCCTCAATTAATTACACGTGATAAGAAGACTTTAGTAGAAGAAGCAGATAAATAACAGTTAAAAAAATGCAGTTTTTTGCATAGCTTCAGGGCCAGGACAATTATTTGAAATAAAAAAAACTGTGGATTCTATCAGTAGCCAGAAAAATTTGCTAGATGTTTTTCATCTAAGTATGTTATAAAATGTTAGTTATCTGTTTCTTCCACTCACGTCTTTTTACGCTATAGTTACATGTTGCTTTCCTTATCCCCAAAATCACATCCCTTTAGCCATTCTTGTACGTTACCTTACTTCGTGAAACTCATTAAAATGTTCGTAGCACGTCTACGAAATTTCGTAGCACCGATTTGTACCATTGGCTCATAGGCAGATGTGAACCTATGTCATTCGGTCGGGCTATAACATTTCAATGTTAGTCGTGATCTGTTCGATTGGATTGACATAACGCGACCAAACTACGTAGGTCCCCCATCTGCCTAGGAATCAACTTCTCTGATAGTACATTGAAGAAAATGATTCATAGGCAAATGGACCTACGTTATTTGGTCGAGTCATATCATTTCTATGTTTGTCGTGATCTGTCGGATTGGTATGATACAATGCGATCATATTACGTAGGTTCTATAATATGAATCAACTTTTCTAATAGCATTTCACATTTTCAGCCAGGTCTCTAATGATGATACTGACATAGTCATAAACCTCCAAATTGTCATATTATATGTATCAATAAACCGGCTCGCACTTAACTCCGGCGTTAAGGCTGTAACGTTTTACACCGCGCGGCCCGTAGCATATTTTATTGCGGGTTACCGAAATGACCCTTTGATTCCATAGATGTAAGAATGGCTTTTTATGTTATATTTTTTTTAATAAAATTTAAGGGAAGAGCATTTTCAAAGATTAAAATAGATTTACGACGTAGAAAATTTTAAAGATTTATTATATATTAATTAGTATAGTCTGCTTGCAGGCTATGAAGTAAATAATATATTATTTTTTGCACGGGAGAGGGACATTTTCAATAGTCTCACGATTTCTGCTTGGATCACAGAGTATCTATAGGCTATACAGTAATTAAAAATATTGTAACTATGAATAAACACAATCTAAGCATATTTTAAATATATTTTTAACTTTATCATTGTCACCGGGACTTGTTACTGTAACAGGTAACTTTTTGCATATATTATTTTATTTAGCTTATTCTTTAGAAAATCAAAGAATAATTACTTACTCATATAAAATTTAAAAAAAAGGTTGAATCATATTATCTTCTGTCTTCTTTGCCTGAAGTCTTTTTTGCCCGGTTTCAGTGTTTTGTTAGTATAGTGACGATTATTCCACCCACTCACCTTTTTTTCCACTTCTACAGATTCTTAGTGCAAAGGGCCGGTCCCGGGAGGCACCCGGGTCTGATGGACGGACCGGGCTACCCGACCAATATAAATATTTGACGATGGCTTGCGACCCACCTTCACGTTGTAAAATAATGGTGAGTACATAGCGTTTGGACATTTTGTTACTACTTTTATAAGCGTGTCATTTTTTTTGTTAAAATCATTACTTAACTTTTTTATTATTATGTTTCGCTCTTATATAAAAAGGCGTATGTTTGTGAGTTTTACAACGCAGATACACAAAAGATTGCAGTGCAAAAAGCATGATAGTAATTTAGGCTCTATGTAAATTATAGACATTTAGGCTATCCTGAACAAGTATATTATAGTGTGCCGGTAAATTTTTATGTTCTGTTCTAAGTTTGATTTGATATTCCGTTTAACATTCATAGTATTTATAATACCATCTTTAATAATATATTATGTGAATGAACAGATCTTATTGCAACTTACTAGAAATCTCTGCTTTGCCATTGCAAAATATGAAACAGTTATGGGTTTCTCTTCTCTGTCTTCTCTCATCGTAAAGGCGTTTGTAGTGTGTATCTGTAAAAGATAAAAATACATTATTGGTCAAAGTAAGTAACAAGAAAACATAAATATTTTTAAACCCTACTAAGCACAATAATTAAGGATTAGGTTTTTTGGGACTTTGCTGAACGGCTTAATCGATATAAGCTCGACGTATATGTCGTTATAGATTTCTGTTTACTGTGAGAGTGATACTGGGTATATCCACTTGTGTAAAAGAGCTGATAATCCATCATTGTTACTAAAATATAACGAAATGAAATAAAATGTCACCAAAATCAATAAAATTACTTTTTTTCTACGAAATTTTCAAGAACCATTACTAAGCTTACCATCGCTTCAAAGTGTTCCCTTAAAAAAATAAAACCTATTTTAACAAATATTCGTGCGTGTGAATTACCGCCTTATCCTGGTACTAGCTATCCGGGGTAGTCCCAGGAGATTCTAAGAGACCGGGACAGTCCAAAACTCCTGACCCTTCCTTAAAATATACAGGGTGTAACAAAACAAAGTGATAATATTTTAGGATGTAATATGTGAGTCCCCTGTTAGGTACAGGTTAGAGTTCATTATGAAAGTAGCAGCACTGAAAGACAATTTTTGTGATACGTATGGGCAAGCTCCCCACCATCATAAATTTGCCCTTACAAAAGTTTCAATAAATGTTACTCTTTCAGCGTTGCCTCTTTCACAGTCAACTCTACACAGGGGTCTCATACACATTTTGCAGTATTATTACACTTTGTTTTGTTACATCTTGTACATTGTAAGATACCGAGTTGGGAATTTTGTAAACTAATGTTGTAAAGTTACGCTCGTTTCGGACTGTTTAGATATATAACCGACCTGTTTAGGGTTCTCTATATAAGAAATGTAAAAACTGGGACATATTCTGTCGAATTTTAGGCCTCTGATCATAGTTCATGGTATATAAATATAATGTCTATGGACGCTTCACACCACGTCAGTCTGGCCCCGTGGTAAGTACCTGAAGGACTTGTGTTACGGGTACCAGACAACGGAAATATATTTAATATTTTTATACTATAAGTACTTAAATTTAAGATTTTTATTATATGATACACGTCATATTTGATACACATCCATGACCCAGGAACTTTTGAAAACTTTTTGTTCCGCCGGCGGGATTCGAACCCGCGACCTCCGACTTGAGCTGCCAACAGCCCACCAACTGAGCCACAGAGGTCGTCAATATAAAGCTAGTATGAATGTTGTGCCCTTAGATATATGGTTTAAAATCCAATTTTACGACGATGGTGTTACGATATTATTGTATTACACACACTGAAAATTAATAGCATTTTTAGACTTCAAACTGGGACTTAATGTTCATTGTTCTTTGAAATAGCTAATGACTTTCATTGCGGTCTCACAGACCGCGCGCGACCTCTCAAAGAGTCAACACGAAAAGCACGGTGGTTAGTGTTATGCGTTGTCCATAAATATTATAGGTAGTATCAAAGTTATAACATTGCTTGGTAGCAATAAAAATGAGTCTAATTACTACATAATTATTATATTTCTCAACTTTCTCAGAATGACACACGGAGAGAGAGAAATAAACTTTTAATGCCCTATTTCTTTGCAAATTTAGTATTCCTTTAAAATAAGGTCCCGTTTCCAACGGTATATTAACACATAGACCCTTAGTTTTATAGTACATACAACGAGCCCTTAGGGACAGACTATGTTTACGGGCTGTCAATGAAAAACTACCATCATTGATATCAATGTTTTTTGTTTTCCCAAAACGGCCCTACGAATTGTAATTTAGTGTTAGGCACGTAGGTAACGGCCGGTGAAGGGGGTTAAGATGTATTTATATGTAGGCTGTTAGCCCTTTCAGAGCGAAGTATAAAATTTTCTATTTGGTGCCACTTGTGCCGTGTGCAGTGACTATGTTTGACGAAAAAATTATATTCATTATTCAGCTTTGGAAAAACGTTGTTTTCTAGATAAAGTATAAAAAAAATTCCAATTACATCTATACCTATAGTTATTACTTGAAAAGTTAATTTCTATAAATTATTATTACCGCTTTGTTTGTTTGTAAGTGCTAACTATTCTTCCAAAATACTGTACCGATTTTTATGTACTTTGACAAAAACTTTTTGCAGAAAAATGTACGGTTCTCGCGAAACTATGTATTTAAATAGGCCAACCCGCTCAGAATAAAAAAATACATGTCGTAAGACTGAAAAATCTATGAATAACTAATTTTCAACAACATAAAACCTGCATAACGACAATACTCGACAATTTTATCAATATCGCCAGCCTAGCGATATTGATGAAATTGCTAGCTGGGGGTACGCGTATGCGTTTGAAATTTAATATCACGCGGATTGCACGTGCAGGCTGACCGGGATTTCAATACATTGATATTTCATATGAATGTTTTATTCACAAGCTTCGGATTATGTCTCTGTCTGTCTGTCAATATCTTTTTAGGGCCTGTTTCACCACTTCCTAAAAAGTGCCGGATAGGCATATCCACAACTTCTTTGACACATGGAGCATAATCAGTCAGATAAGTTGTGCAGGATAGCCTATCCGGCACTTGTCAGGACGTGGTGAAACAGCCCCTAAGACTCGGAATTTTGTTGGGTACAATATCATAATAATTATGTTAGGTATCTAATGAAGATTAACGGACACATTTAGAGACGTTTAATAAAATACTTTAATTTAAATGATGACGTGTTTAGTTAATGTAAAACTGTTCATTAAATTAAACTTAAATATTCATTAGGAATCTTTCTGAGCTACCGTTAATGTCACTTTTGTGAACAAGTTCGAATTTCTGAACACTTCATATTGTTGTAATAATTTTTGTAATGTAAGTTACAAAGCAAATAGTATAAGCAATTTGAAAATAATTTAATACTTCAAATTTCCAACGCATGTGCCAAACACAAAATGGCAGCTGGCGACTGACCAATACGAACACTGGTCGCTGGGGCCGGTTCTACCCCACGTAACCCCTAACCCCCGTCCACGCGCACACAGGTTTGGACCACGGATGCTTGGTCATGGTCATTTTGACCGCTAAGTGGCCGAAGCGTGCGAGATGAAATGATGTATCTGGTTTGGGGTTAAAAGTTTTGTTTGCCTTTTAACAGGTATTTAGGATGAATCAGATACAATGGGATGAATATTTCACTTTTGACACACCTCGTTAAATATATAGGTATAATACAAAGGGAGAGTGGTGTTTGAATTTTTTGTGGTTACTGCTTGGTTAATTTTAAAATAAACATTGAATACAAAGTTTGTAATAAATATTTAAAAATTATTAAGTAATACTTAACTATATCTGTAATACTCGTAAGTAGAGAACGTATATTATATTATAATAATATGTACATAGGAAAATTAAAAAGCAAGAAAAAATGGTTTATTTAAGTGTTAAATAATGTTTCCCCTCCGAAATATTTTTGCCAAAAAACATTTAACAGCAAACTTTTTCGCTCGTGTATTGGTTATGAAAAGTTTTTTAAAGAATTCAATACGGTACAATGAAAAAAAAAGACGGCTTGCACTCCGGGAGTGCCGGCAGAAGTGAAAACTTGATTATTATTTTTTTAACCCATTTTCTTTATGAAAATAGATTTTTAAAAAATCGTTTTTTTAATTAATCGAAACCCTTACAATCGATTAAAAAATATCGACAATCGAAAAAAACAATCGAATATTCGATTAATCGATTTCGATGGTACAACACTACTCTTCAACCGTCTTACGGTTTTTCGATCAGCACACGTGACCTGACGCGAGTTTCACAGTTTTTACCCATCCCACAAAAGTGCTCAACGCCGCTAAAGAAGTTTTCACTTCAATAATTTTCAAATTGACTGAGCATTTTTTAAACATTACAAAAATAGAAATTTTAGTTTTTTTTTTAAGTTAAAGGCCTCAAAGGGCCTAGATTATTTAAATTTAGATTTTGTACTATTTTTAAACCAAACAGCCTCAAACTATCGTCCTCGGAGGCGCGAGTGCAAAGGGCCAAGTCCTCATAATCCCGCCCTAATGCCCTGTCCTCTGCAAAGGACATTTCCATTTATTATTGAGCACTTAATTTATGTGTTTTGTTATGGACCGACGGCCGAACGTACAACTGTTCTCGACAAAGAAGTATCAAAATCACCTCAATCTAAAATAAACCGTAAACCGTTGTGGTAGGATTGAATTCGCCTTCACTGAAACATCACATACGACGTCGTTTCGAAATTAAATTACTATTGTTCTACAGGACGTTTTAAAGTAATTCCTGCGATACGAAAATCATTTTTAATTCAACTTCATAAAGACGATTTCCTCTCTTGATTATGTTGCCGCTTACGACCTTTCAGCGATTCAAAAATTTTAATTTTAAAGGATTCTTCCAAAGAGTCTGTCCGACATTCAACTTTATTATTGAGGCGTTGAGTCTAAATTTAGTCTTATGGTAAAAATATAAGACCTTTTCAAAATAGTGATGATCACTTAAGAATTGTTTAGACAGCGTTCGTAGCAATCCGTTCGCTTCAGAGACAGGTTTCGTTAAGGGGTGAAATGACATTTGGGATAAATACCAAATCCCCGGCTTTGGGGGTCATTTTTCAAAGTTATCGACTTTGGAATTGCAAAGTTGCTGCCCAGTTGGCCGAACAAATTACTTGAAAGTAGATTATTATATTTATATCGTCTTATATATATATTTTATAAAAATCTACGATACGTCTTTACTACAGTAGGGTTAGATTTTTGTTTAAATTAATTATAGTCAGAAATTTTTTTGCACCAGTGTTTAGAGGAATGTACTGTAACTTCTTGGTGGAAATTCATGTTTCACAGTATAATTTTAATAAAAATAAAAAATAAAGGAGATATGTCTAAAAAAAGATTTGATCTTCAAACCAATATGGCGGCTAACGCACACGTCAGATTTGGTCGAGTTTTTGAATTTAAGCTACTTGTAACATCCTCTAAACACTGGTGCAAAAATATTTCTGACTATAATTAATTTCAGATTCCCATACAAAGTGACACAAGGCTGAACTAACCCGACTGGGCTATTTGTCTTGTCATTTAGCCTCTACTGAACGCAGGACCGATTTGAATTAATTTTGTTTGGCGATCCAGATGATTTAGATTCCCTAATTAGGCAGGATATCGTCTGACGAGGCCGTTAGTAGATTATCAAGTGTCTAAAAAATTTAAGTCTAAAGCCTATAAAAGTTACCAATTTTTTGTTTTATGTTTTTATCGTAATGCAAAACACTTTACCTAAAGCTTATGCTTAATAAATAATTCTGAGGGCATTAGGTCGACAAAGTCGTACAAACAGATGGAAAAATATTAATTTATATACGTAAGTGCCCTCGTAATGTTCATGTAAATAAGAGCCCTTCAAACCGTACAGAGCTTGTGAAAGCATAAAAAATCAAAAAATTCATGTGAACCAGAACACATGTAGAATAAACAGATGATGTAGGTAGATACTTACAAAAATATGAAATTCACCACAACATTTACTGGGGACCGAGAATTGGGTACCGACAGCAAACAAAATATATCCATCTAACAAATCTATATAAAACTCAAAGGTGACTGACTGACATGGTGATCTACCAACGCACAGCCCAAACCACTGGACGGATTGGGCTGAAATTTGGCATGCAGGTAGATGTTATGACTTAGGCATCCGCTAAGAAAGGATTTTGATAAATTCTCACCCCAAGGGATTCAAATAGGAGATGAAAGTTTGTATATAATTATAATACTTCTTAACGCGAGCTAGCCGCGGGCAAAAGCTCGTATTATTATGTATGTGTTTTCAGTCACGTTGTGTTCTATATCACGTATTATAATAACGTAATATATAAGTAGATTATATAGAATGAGAACTGCGTACAATGTGTTGATTCCATTTGAAGAAAATATATCAATAATATCATTGTGTTACATCCTATATGTTACAGCACAGCGACAGACCTACAACATCTTAAAATATAGATGGCAGACGCGCGTAAAAAAATTGTACCTACATTAACATTATTATTTTCGTTAAAAATTATTTTCGAAAGAGGTGCACCAAATACTAACCTAAAATCGACCTCGTTGCATCAATCGTCTACTAACTATATTTTTCGTAATAAACGTACTTAATAAACTATAATTTAATAAAAGAAAATATATTACGAATTAACACTATTTTGTGCGTTATGTGAACATATGTGGCATAGCTACGGAATTTCGTAGACGTGCTACGATCTCGTAGCACACGCAATGTTTCAATCGTTTATGTCTTTTCTACTTCAAAAGTCTAAAGACTAATAACGAGCTGTCCCGGCAAATGTTATTTTGCAATTATTTTGCCATATAAAGTATTTCGCCCATATTATTTTATGGAAGTGACTAAACAAGTATGTCACCATGGCAACGTCCATCGCTATTCCGTAGCATGTAAACAATGGCCGTCAGTCTCGAGTTGTAATAATTTACTATTATTTATTCAACAAATGCACTTATCCAGATAATAAGTACCCAGCAGCCGATTCTTAGACCCACTGAATATTATGCATAATATAAAATCTGGTTAAAATCAGTAAAGCCGTTTCGGAGGAGTACGCGGCCTAACATTGTGACACGAGAATTTTATATATAAGATTAGTACTAAAAGTATTTTACGAACTTCATTGTAAGTATTTCCTACAACATATTTTATCATCATCATCTATTGCCCTCTTCATATCGCATCTTCGGTGATTTCCGATCCTCAATTTTGGGCAAGCTGTCTAGTCCATTCATTTTAGGTCACATCATTGATTAATATCACGGTCTACCAGTTCATTTAGTTGCTCTGATAGTAGAATAATAATGTATCGAATATAATATATTAATTATTGCAATATTTTTACGCTAGAGGCATCACCAACATTAAACTAAAAGTTTTCGTTCGACGTTGGACAAGATTTTTTTTTTATAATTATGACGTTGCACTGTGCAACATGTCGGATTGTTTACAGGGCCTGTAGACAAGTGTCAAAGCGCTAACGCGAACGTTACAAAATGTAAGCGATTTGACATAAGTCATCGCTTCGCTAGCGAATACTAATTATTTATTAATTGTGTTACATCCTATATGTTACAGCATAGCGACAGCGACATCTAATTATTTATTAATAAAAAATATTTTATTAATTTTATTAGAGTTAGCGTTAGCGTTAGCGTTTTGACACTTGTCTAGGGGGGCTGTATGTGCTGTAGCTCCAATGCTCTTTGCGTAATTTTCCCCTGTTAATAAAATTCTAATAAAATATTATTTCTGCTGACTGTACCTACTCGCTCGTCCATAATGCGAGTTGATAGGTAGATGTATTAAAAATAGTATACATTAGACATGAATACGACATAATATCATACATTTCGCCCATACAGCCTGTAAAGTGTATGGGATTACTCGTCATGACTAGACTTAATGCGTTAGGACTTTGAAACTAGGATTTTGTTGAATTAGAATTTTATTTTATTTCTTTCCTTTACTAGCAAAGTAGCTATGATTTGGTTTACGCAGAATTTGTTAATCGCATGTTGTTCTTTCCCGGGGGTCTTAGTATCTATTCAAAATCAGTGGTTTCAGTATAGAGACAGACTAGGCATACTCTCGCATTTGATTCATTAGTGCGCGATCCTTTTCCGTGCTTATTGTATATACAATCACACATATTACATCAAAATCGATTATATACAGATAAAAATAAAAATATACAGATAAAAATCTGCGATAGAATTAAAAAAAAATCAGCCAAGTGCGAGTCGGACTCGCGCACGAAGGGTTCCGTACCGTTATAGACGAAAAATAGGCCAAAAATTGTGTTTATGTATGGGAGCCCCCCTTAAATTTTTATTTTATTTAAATATAATTATTAATTATTAAAGTAGACATAACTAAGGCTCTTATGAAAATTTCAAGTGCCTAGCTATTGCCATTATTGTTTACAAGCAAACAAGGCCAAAAAATAAGATTTGTTGTAAGGGAGCCCCCCTTAAATATTAATTTTATTTTATTTTTAGTATTTGTTGTTATAACGGCAACAGATATACATAATCTGTGAAAATATCAAATCTCTAGCTATTACCGTTCTTGAGTTACAGCCTGGAGACAGACAGACTGACAGACAGACAGACAGACAGACAGACAGACAGACAGACAGACGAACAGACGAACAGACGGACAGACGGACAGACAACGAAGTCTTAGTAATAAAAACGGGACCCTATTACTAAGTAATAGGATCCCTTTTTTACCCTTTGGGTACGGAATCCTAAAAACTAGTAAAACTAGACAGTAATAAATGCCCCAATTTCTACACGCATTTGTAACTTAAAAATCCAACCCTAATACGCAGTTTCGTCAAAACATTACCACCTCCTGAAAACCGGGGAAAAACCGGACCCTAACTACGTGCAATTTATATCACGGGTACGGTACGTTTTAACCCAATATAGTCCTAAGTAAACTTTAGGTAAACTGTGTCCCTTCGTCGGCCACATTCTAAATAAATAACATCTAATGGGGTACATTCATCAGACGTTTTTAGTCCGGACCCCTGTCTGCTAGCCGGTTGAGGGTTAAAGTAGTATAGCTTCTATTCCAAAACAATAGAGGCTATATTCCTTTGGAAATTTTCGGACAAATTACGTTCATAAAATACAGAGATTAACACTGGCGAGTGCAGATATGAGGGTGGACTCACCCCCCTTTTTGGTGCGTTTTTGCGAGGTGGGTAAAATGCATGAAACGGTGGACAGTTTTTTGTACCTTCTGTAAATATGTTTGAGGGTAAAATGAAGATGGAGATTTAATTTTCGTGTTACTTAGAGCTATGGCTTTTACTTTAACGAGTTTGTTAAAACTTCCTTAGAATAAAAAAAATCACGGATAGGATTTCACAATTCACCTGGTCAAAATATCTGTAGACCTGAAATGTTGACGTAATTGCTCATTGATTTAAAAACTATCGGTCTTACCACAAAAGATTTAAACACCTGTTGAACAGTTGATTAGAAAAAAATTCAGTACAAAATGGTGTCAAAACAACTGTTCAACAGCAGATGTTTAAATCTTTTGTGGTAAGACCATAATATATGCCCAATAAAAAAAAAGATGGCATACCCATATTTTTACTTAGCGTATGGTTACAACACTTTGTTATTTCAAACTTTAACTGTCCCAAGCAATAATTATAAACTGGGTTACTTAGGTGTACCTAGACATTTTTTACTTCGACATGCCGCGTCTATAAGAATCTAAGCAAACAGTATCCATTTCACAAAAATGTGAGTTAATATTAAATCAAAGGTTTTAATTTATTTGGCGAGTGTACGCTCAAACCAACTCGTAACAAGTTATGCTGTATTTTACCAACTTCCCGATCGCTACGATGACTATCATTTAGTATTAATCGGGACAACGTATCCATAATAATATTATTAAAATGGAAAAGTGTGTCTCTCTGTCTGTCGACCAAACTACTGAACCGATTATGCTGAAATTTGGTATACAGAAACTTTGAGTCACTTTAGTGAGTGATTTTCGAATTTTAGCGCAACGGGGTTACGGACATCATCTACTACGAAAATAAAACTTATATATTTTTTATACTTTATTCACTTTATACATGTAACTCGGTAGGTATGTGAAATTAAAAAAGCGGCCAAGTGCGAGTTGGACTCGCCCATGAAGGGTTCCGCAGCAGCAATAAGGTTTATTTTTATGAAATTAAAAGGTTTTTGATTTATTTTATATTTCAGTCGATTTAATGAAATTTAGATTAAGGTTTACCATTTATGACGTATAAAAATAACTACTGGCTAGATCTCGATCAAACCAATTTTCGTTGGTAGTTTTTATAGTAATCTACATCATATATTTTTTGTAGAATTATCATGCCCCTACTTTAGAAATTAGAGGGGGGGGGGGGCGATACACATTTTACTACTTTGGAAGAGTCTCTCTCGCAAACTATTCAGGTTAGAAAAAAATGATATGAGAAACCTCAATATGATTTTTGGAGACTTATCCATAGATACCCCACAAGCATAGGTTAGATGAAAAAAAAAATTTTTGTTTCAGTTGTACCTATGGGGACCCCTAAAATTTTTAATAATTTTTCCATTTTTGCATCAAAATCTTAATGCGAGTCACAGACTACATCTACTTACCAAGTTTCAATAGTATAGCTCTAATAGTTTCGGAGAAAAGTGGCTGTGACATACGGACAGACAGACAGACAGACAGACAGACAGACAGACAGACATGACGAATCTATAAGGGTTCCGTTTTTTGCCATTTTGGCTACGGAACCCTAAAAATGGCTTGTGGTTAAGAAAATTAATTACTAAGTATTATTAATATGTCAATTTACTCTAGTGATTTGTTGTTCAATATTTTATATCTGCTGACAGACATCTTTCATTCTGAGATATTTTATTTATACCAGTAAAAAATATTCAAATAAGCACAAATAATATGATCAAAAGTTGCTTTCATGTAGATATCGTTTGATATCGCCTACACAATACACATGTATATTTATACTAAGAATATTCGCCTGTATGCACGTGGATTATAATATTTGCGGCTTATATGTTGCTTTAATTAAGCTGTTGATTAAGCTTTTCTTTTATAGAGATAATTTATATGCGACAAACTAGCAAAATAATAATATACTAGCAATGTCTTTAGCTAGACTAGCGCAAATAAGCTTACAAAACGAGATACGATGACTTGTCACAACGTTTACATCGGTAAAAACATATCCCAAATAATCCTCAATATCACCAAACGTGTTGTCACCGTCCAAACCAGCTGCCAAAGGCTGGAGAGGAAACGCTAACTGAATGGAACTGAATTCCTCCGTTTGTAGACCTCCGCACCGGACCCAACGGAATCTACATTCACAGTTATTCTGCCGCTGATATGACATCTATGTCGATGGCATAAAGATCACACAGATCAATCACACAAGTTCCCTAACAACTTGAACGGACTATAATATTTTGCCCGCAAGTCCAACAACTAGTCCGACGAAGTCCGGTATATCTACATAGATCTGTATTAGCTAAATGAATAACATAATCGACAGTATGTAAGTCTGAGCATATGAATTATTATGATAATCAGAAGTTTCTCATTATCATATCACATTATAAATAATGCGAAAGTGTGTGCGTTTTTGTATTAATATTGGATGTTGTCAATTTCTTGTTCTTTGTGCGTTACGTACAACAGTTTTTTTTAAACAAGCATACTCAGATTATTTACTCATTTTTATTCATGGTGTGAGTTAAACTAATCTGTACGGTCACAAGACCAATCACACATCGAAAAAGTGAAGAAGCGACAAGCGTAGATTTACTTATGAGTATGAGTATAATAGGCAGTAGACACGTGTAAATTATCTGAGTAACAATAAAATCCCAAAGAGTATTCCTTTGCTTTATATTTTTAAGATTAAATATAATATAAATATATTATATTTAATCCTAATTAAAATAAACTTGGTACATAATTATTTTACTAATTTACGTAACGTAAGCCACTGAAAATATACTCATATATTATGTTTTCATAAAATCTACCTTTTTTCACCGAAGACGATCTTATCAACGAAAAGCCGAAATAAGACACCGCCTTTTGTTTTCATTGTACGCCAACCATTACGCGACGTGCGCTACAAAAACAAAAGAAAATGGTTCTATTATGTGAAAACAACCTCGAGACTACGGTTATACTCATCCGTGGACTGAATTTATATATTCAGTACTCCCATAACCAGAAACCGTTGACATATACATCGTCATACGTAAACCCCGATCGCACCTTATTCTCTTTAACTCCGGGGGGCGGGGGGGGCTCAAGATATAATGGATATGCGAACATATTCGGTATATCCAAAGTATAAATTTCGGCGGTAAGCTATCGACTTAGTTTTTATATTCGCAGGAATCGCGGTGCGAATGTTTTGAAGACAAACACGCCATATTTTGGCCATCGAATCCACGTCAATATTTTTGGATAAACGTGAAACGTGAAATGGATACAAGGATGGAATAATGGTAGAAAAACATCAAAATACAAAGTATAATAACAAAAATTTGACAATAAAAATTATAGTAAATATTTTCTGGAATATAGTAAAAATTCATTTATTAATATGAAAGATGCGTTGGCCTGAACAAACACTATTATTAGCCTAATAATATTAGTATCAAACACAAAATATATAGCAAATATCAGTACACTATATAATAGTCCTTTTCCCCATTTATTTATTCCAATCTTTACATAAAATCACAAAACACATAAAGGTATTCGAAAACGTTCACAAAGGCGAGCACTTAATGCCTTGTACCGAAACCTTAATCTTTTTGTGTCTCTAATTAAATTAACAAAACCCAGGCGGGTGGAAACTGGACACGCACACAGGCGCAATACGCACACAGATAGAGAGTGTACAGTGTATACGTGTTGGTGTGTGAGTGAGATAGCCGTGCGTGCTGTGTGTGTGTTTTAGTTAAGGGTCGTCATTTCTCCTGGACCCTCCCAGTGTCCGCAGAAAGGTGAGTTAAGATAGATTTATATGGAGCTGATAGTATGTTTACGTAGGTACTTGAATAATATGTATTAGGACATAATATTGAATTTATTTTGCAGAAAATATAAATAACGAAAAATAAATAAAGAGTGATACCGAATACAAATGAAATAGCTAAAAAAGCTTGACTTTAATGACTTTTTTTTATATTTTAAGCTTAGCATAAAATCGATGTATACTGCTATATTATAGCGTTTTTTAGATATTATGTATATATAGGTATTTTATCAATATTAGTTAATACAGGATCAAAATAATGAGTTGTAAGTAGTTTTCATTATTCGTAGGTTGTAAGGTATAAATTTTGAATGTGAGTTTCTCCAGCCTCGCATCTCTTTTTTTTCTCAATTCAAAATGTCGACTTTACACACAAATATTGACATTCATATTTTCCATGGACTAAAATAAATTTCTACCAGGTTTATGCCAAAATAGCGAGCAGATTTAACATGTACTATAATAAAATGTATTATCAGCTCTGCATAGATGTTACAGACAAACAGACAGCCCCCAACATCCTCCCTCGGACTTTAATATTGATCAGTGTCCGGCCGCGGTCAGGTAGTCTGGCCGGCGGCGCATGCGTCTTAATACTTTGTTGCACACACGTCTTGATACTTGCATTATTGCGTATGTTTTGCTATATTTTGGTACTTACTATTTACACTTTTCTATAGAATAATGTATATCTTGATAATTTGTTGCACAAACGTCTTGATACTTGCAGCGTATTGCGTATGTTAATTATAGATTTCTTTATAGGGCTGACAACGTGTCTTGAATCTTGATACATATTACACTTACTTCTTGATACTTTTCAGCAAGATAGTACGTTTGTTTCTAGATTTGTTTTTGGGTAGTAATTTGTACGATGTAGTTTTCCTTACAATGGCTAGTTACTGCTATGGCCGTATTGTTTCGGTAACTGTTGTTTTCTTTTTCTTTTTTTTTTTTTTTGCGTCTCCTGATTGTTAGATTCTTAGATTTTGTTTTATTTTGTACACATATTACTAAGTATCATTCTTTTGCGGGCATAAATTTATACTTTATGCTAGACAATTTTTAGTAATTAAAAACATAATAATAGTATTATGATGAAATGAAATGCGGAAAAATATGCAATAAAACATATCATAAAATTAAACAAAAAGTGTTTTTCATATAAGAACTTTTTCTTAGTGACAAAGTTTGTAGAGACTCTACAAACTTTGTCACTAAGAAACACCTAGAAATATTTAACTACAAACCTAACTACCAAAACCCTACCTACCTCCGTCGAATAGAAATAAAATCATCAACAAAAAAGCCCTTTTACGAAACATCCCAAAATTAAATATACTAGAATCAAATAACATTACCTGGCCAGATTTAATATGAAAGAGTCCGTAAATTCCGTATCATGTAAGAACACTTTCAATATTGGAGGTATCCCTTTGCCGTAACAAGGTTTTATTAGATCCCACTAAAGGCACAAAGGTATATGAAACCCCTTTTTTCTACCTAACTTCAAATATATTAACTGTCCCACCTGTAGCGGACGTTTGAAATATTGGATAAGGCTTTTATTTTGAGACTTTACTAAATAATTTTACAATTACACACAATTTTTAAAAAGAAGAAAAAGTAAGCATGAAACATGAAATACTTTTTAACAGTAAAAAAAATAAGGAATTCCTTTTAGATTGCACTCTTTAAAGTTTATTCACTCCCAAGTAGATACGTATTACGTAATAATATAATATTATAGTCAGCAACATAGGTTTATAATCACTTGAGATTTAACCATAAAATCTATACATAAAATCATAAATCTATATCTTTTATCTATGTTGAGTATGTATACGTTATATATATGTTACCGGCCAAACCCCATTTCAGGCCAAACTAGTTTTGCCTAGGCTAAACTAGTTCTTCCTATACACGATAGGATAAACTGGTATAGCCTAGTCCAAACCAATTTGTCCTAAGCCCGATAGGATAAACCAGTTTAGCCTAGACCAAACTAGTTGATCCTGATATAAATACGCACGCTCTGGGATAAACTAGTACGGCCTAGTCCGTTAGCTCTTCAGTGTTCACGCTGCTCGCAAGCAGCGTGAACACTGAAGAGCAAACGGACAGACGGACTCCATTTGGTATTAGTGAGTCCTCTATATAGTTAGGTGTGAAAGTAGCAGCGCCGAAAGAGTAACTTTTTTATGTTTTTATGGAAAAATTCATGACGCGCGGGGGTTTGCTTATACAAATCACAAAAATATGCTTTTCAGCGCTGCAATTTTCACAGTGAACTCTATAAAGAAACACATACACACCCTAATTACGTATTATCACTTAGTTTTCTTACACGTGGTAGAGTTAAGAAAAATTCACTTTTAAAACGTTTATAATATCTATGGGATAATATTATGGAAGTAATTATTTCAGCGCTACCTACAACTTTCACGGTAATAAATAATTAGTGACACATACACACCCTGGAGTATTACCACATTACTGACCGTACTAGTTTATCCTAGAGCGTGCGTATTTATATCAGGATCAACTAGTTTGGCCTAGGCTAAGCTGGTTTATCCTATCGGGCTTAGGACAAATTAGTTTGGACTAGGCTATCCTATCGTGTATAGGAAGAACTAGTTTAACCTAGGCAAAACTAGTTTGGCCTAAAATCGGTTTTGGCCGGTAACTTAAAGATAAACTACGCCAATTCTTCTGTTCCTCAATTTACTTTGGTTGTTGTCGAGATTACACCTTCTAAATGTTGATGTTCTAACAAAACATGTTGCTTACGATATATTAAAAATGTATCACTATCAAAACCTTCTGAAAATGAATGCCACATCCAAAAACATACAGTCCACGTTGGCTACGTAGCGCGGATATTTTGTTAGCCTTGAAAATGTGAGTATTCCCGCACGGGGGTTGCCCGGTTACCGGCCAACGAGCTTGGTAACCAGAGGAAAATACATCCATACTTGGATACTTGTATACTAAGTATCATAAATATTGTTATATAGTTTTTGCCATATTTAAGTGTTATTAAAAATATTTTAATTATAATAATGATTGTTTGTCTATTAACCGTCTGCTTTATGTTTATTACCTGAAGTTAGTTGCTAAACCAACGATAATATGAGATATGAAAACATTTTTGGTCCAAGGAAGAAAATTTGGAAAAAAAAACCTACATAATAAGTTGTCAAATCCATTTTACTGCTGTAGGATGGTGGTAGGCATAAAATGTGCATAACTTTTAATGGACAATTTACAGCACAATATAAGTTCTTACTACAGCATAATAAGACCGTCTTTGTGACGGAATTCCGTATTAACAGCTTACTGTATAACTATATTATATACGAAAGCATTTTTTATTTTACTCTATGCTCCAATTTTCCTTCATGATTTTACCAAAAAATATTCGTACTAACAAAATTAACCGAATAAATCTGAGATACATCCAATTTATTCTCGCAACATATTTACTTGTTACCCCTTTACATAATAAGCTTAATGCGTAAAAATAAATGTCCAGGAGCAAACAGGCTAACTAGACCAGCGTAAGTTGGTCCCCCCGCCCCCTCTAACTCCCCTCAAGTCGGGTAGTTTCGGGGGAAAATAATTGTGCGGCAGGGGTCAAGTAATACTAGATTATCGGATTCGCATCATTTGAGTTCAATGTTTCGGCTTCGAATCTGTTACTGAGTTATCTTTTCCCGAAAATTCTGAATTGTAATATAATGTCAATGTTATTGGCTTAATAATCATTTTCTTCTTCTTCTTAGCTCATTCCCACTTTACGTAGGGTCGGCTCTCCTAGTACATTTGCGCCAAGAAATTCTATCTTGGGTTGTCGATTTAGGCAATTTATTTACAGCTAGTGCTTTGGTCATACTGGTCCACCATGTGGCTGGGGGTCTGCCTCTAGCTCTCTTAGCTTCTGGGAGACTCAACGCCTTTTTGACAATGTAGTTGTCGTCTCTGCGCATAATGTGGCCATACCATCTTAAGCGTATGTCGGTCAGTTTTTCGGACACTGGAGTTATCTTGAAGCTTCCCCGGATATATTCATTTCCAATTTTGTCAAGTTTAGCTACCCCTTGGCTTAATAATCATAATAATATTAAAATATATAGTTTATATTCCTTTGAATAGGAAGCTGGAAGTCAGTAAGCCTTTTAAGCCTTCTTAGCCTTCCATTAAAAACTTTAAGTATTTCTTATCGTTGCTCGAAACTATAAGTTGTA
Source organism: Plebejus argus (assembly GCA_905404155.3). Taxonomy (NCBI): domain Eukaryota; kingdom Metazoa; phylum Arthropoda; class Insecta; order Lepidoptera; family Lycaenidae; genus Plebejus; species Plebejus argus. The sequence continues at coordinate 9,823,559 of FR989943.1, forward strand.
GATCAATTTGTTAATCGCAGAGAAACCTTATTTTTTTCTAAAATAAATACTAATCTCAACACCTTCCTGGATCTCAAACTATCTACAAAATAAATATAATTGAAATCAGATCAGTGGCTTAAGCCTTAAGCGTTAAGTGGTGCCATATTATAATATTAACAAACGGACCAATCTTTAATTTTGTCCATCCATTAGATAATGACCTAATCTTTAACCATTTACCAAGAACAAAAAAAAAACATCTTACGAAACCCACAGTCCACAACGAATGGGTTTAATAAAACAATATCGTATAATTTCGTATCGTTATTATATAATATCGTTCGGCCGCATCTCTAGCGAGGGGGGTAGGGGGGTAGCCGCCCCCCTAGGGTCGGATGACCGCGACATTTGTTGCCTGTCTGCCCCTCAGTAGTTTTGCACGCTATTACCTAACTTTATTGACTGCGAATTGCCCCGAGTGTGTATCGATTGGAGTTGGGATATATTTAATTTAATGCAGTTTGGTAGCGCCGAATTTGCTAATCTCTTTTAAAATAAGGAGGTTTGCAAGTCGACATAATATAAGTGGCTCGTTATTAAAATTCCTTACACGATAAACAATGAAAAATTAGGATTTTTTGTTAATAAAAAGTAAAAACCACCACTTTGAGAAAATATATATAGTGTTCCTTTATTATTATTATTATTATCCCCTTTGTTTTATATGTAACTAATTAGCTGTAATTATATTCTATTTGTAATAATTATTATTTATTAAGTTTTTTCGATAAGTAATGTGTATTGTGAAATTTTATGCTAGACTCATTGTTGGATAAATTCTTTGAGAAATATTAATTTGAATTAACGGCAAATTATAAACAATAATATAGATACCGCCCAGGCTTTTAATTTAGCTTAAGCGAATTCTCTTCACATGGAAATATTACTAAAACTAAACATTAAGAATAATACGGTTTCTAAAAATTAAGACGTAACGTGTCGTGATTTTTATAACTATTTTGTACTAAGCACAAGTAAAAAATCCACTTTATTATAAAGATATTGATTAATAACCAACAGAATTTATATGGCCAAAGTAAAATTGAAAAATAAAATATTTACGTATTTTCTTCTTCCTTTATTCCATGACATTATTCTAAAACAAGCTATATCTACTCCACTTTTCAAAATAAGGTAAGTTATAAATTAGCCCAAAACTCGCGACCAACCCTTTAGCGTTATTTACAATCGATATGTACAGTGGGGTGTGGGGTTGTGGGGTGTGGGGATGGGGGCGGGACTGACCACCACCCCCATGGCCGGAACACGGACATATTTGTAGCGTATTCGCTAGAATGCAACTGCGGTGTTTAGAATATTTTGCTTCTTAAATTTTAGCTATTTTATTAACGGTTGATTTTAAATACGTACGTAATTTTTTATCACATTACTTATTACAACAATATCCAAAATGTATGCTGTTGTAAAAGTATGCCTATATATATGTCGCAGTCATCTAGTTCAATCTGCGGCAGTACATATTTAAAAAGACCTCATTAAAACATAGTATTTTAAAACAGTTGTTAGGATTTTTTTTTAACAAATTATACACTCTTTTTAAAAGAATTTACTTCTGGTTACAATATATTTTAGGATTGCTCTTAGATTAATGTTTTAAATTTTTGATTTGTTAATAAAGATTTTTGATTTTCATTGATTTTTTAAATAAATATTTTTTTATTTAAGACTATAATAATATCAGCATGAAATGGAGTAATTATCTTGCCAGGCTGGTTTAAAACTTACAGAAAGAAAATCTACAAAAGTTTTTTTAAACCATTATTTTCATTGATTCATTAAATTATTAAATATTAATTAACTTAAAGTAATTGTAAACATAATATCTTAGTTATACATTAATTGACTGTAAAAAACACAAATATTTACTTTTTTTTGGTGTAATTTGTAATTTGTAACACTGTTGTTACTTGTTACTCTATTAATCAAATTGTAGAGTTACCTACTCTACTGTTACACCTTGTAGTTACGGTCTATCACGCAATTATTTTTCGAACGCTTTTTCGATTTCTGTCATTCAAATATTTAATTACAATAATTGGCAATTACGACATATTCAAACTAACAAGCCCGACATGTTAAAAATAATTGGACCAACTCAAGTGTCTCGAGATATACCATCTCGAGCTATTGTCCTGAAAAACGAATATCACATAACGAAGTACGATCCCGACTTTATATCAAATATCACAAATATCACGCATGACGCTTCCCCCCTCCCTCCCCTCTGGGGGGGCAATAAAAAATAATATATCGGAATGGAACCTCCGTGGATACGTCCGGCCTTATTGAGTTGTTTTGTTTGAAATTGTTTGAGACAGCATTATGCTTATTTGTAAATTGTTTGCAGGCGTGAATCGTGTTTTTGTGTTTTTTTCTCTGTAGTAGAGATTTTATCTTCTATACTTGCAGATATTATTTTGTTTTTGGGAGAAAACCCGTAAACAAAAAATATTGAAGGAAAAGTTAATGTAACTAAAGAGTTCGACTTGCTTACAAAATTATTGAACACACCATATCCAAAATATAAAACATATTTTTTAAATAACAACCACAAGTAATTTTCATAATTTGATCTTTAGTGTCCGTCAAGTAGGTACTTAACAATTTCGCAAAATATATTGCAAATTTTTTTTGCACAAAATCGCATTATGCGAAATTAAAATATTTCACGTAAATCGTAATATTAATATAGTAAGCAAAATATCGCATTCAACCAATATTTTATTATTAATAATATAATAAAGGAGGTACTTAAAATTTTTGGAAATTTTAAGAAATATTGCAATTTTTTGAAAATTTGCAAAATAAAACACAAAATAACTCACCAAAAAATTGCAGAAACATAATCAATTATAAACACCAAAACTTTAAAAACATTTTCACAAGCAACTTGCTGAACTAATTTCTTGCCTCAAATTTTTATTTTTTAAATTGTCGGTAGCTGGTTAAGATGTAGCCTGCGCACACGCATACTCAAGACTGAGTCAGGAAATCCGACCTCACGGGTCAGGTAGCGACGAAGGGTTAACTAACAAAACGTATTATTAGAGGGTTAAGCACAAAGACCGTCTTAAGGTTGAAGTTAGATGCGTGAGTGTGGGATTTCGTTTTATTATTTCCTTGTTAGGCTGATTATAGTTGAGAGAATCTTCACTACATCTTTTAGTGTAGGTAGGTTCTATGATAGATCTTCTATTTTGTTAAAACTGCTAAAGTGTTGGTTATTAGATTTGATATGGCACTATTTAATATAACTAATAAGCTATGAAGGTTCGGGAATATCAACAAAATCTTTTAATTACTTTACAGTATTTCAAAAAAAATTTTAAGGAATGGTAGGGCCAGTAGTAGGTACCTACGCTTAAAGCTTAGAGCAAAATAGCTTTTATCGAAAAAACGACAAGAGTTTTGCTTACGTTTTGAATCTTAGATCCCATCTTATCCTACCGCACCGCGTAGGCATTATAGTCAGCGTGTAGGGTATTCTATAATACCAGTGCCTTACTTAGGCTGCTAAATACCACTTCTAACTAGCTACACATGTACTAACACTACGTAGTACGTTTGACATAGTAAAAGCAAATTTAAAAATCCTTTCAAATTCTTAACCTACTTACCTCCATTTCTTTCCACTGGTTACGCAACACTCGCGGTACCTGGCGTGGTCTCGTGAGAACTGTCAATTTTTGCAACCCTCAACCCTTCCAGTTAATGTACCTGAAACATCCCGACCCAATAATTCATTACCGACAATGCCAAACTCTATATTTTGTAATAGTAATTCCATTGTAACCCGTTGTCTGCCACCCTTGCGAATTTGCACTAGGTAACGGTACGCGGGGTAAAAAGCGCCAATAAATCAAAGTTTAAACTGATTTTCGCGCTAACTGTGAAATTTTTAGCTTAAAGTGGTAGACCTATTTAGTGATTTGTTTAAAGTAGTAAAATAATGAAACAAAATTACTTATTTGATATTTAAACACTATGAAACAAAAATCGCTATTCGATAAAGTTACAATTCAACTAATCACCCTTAAAAACCTTATAATATTGCAATTGAAAAAAAATTTAAAAAAAAACTAATTCTGATAACTCGATAACACTATAGGGCTAAGCACATTACAAATATACAAAAACCGGCCCCAAACAGAACCCTATAATAGTAATTATTTGTTAAAGATAATATCAGTACTTAATTGCTTTTTATTCGTTAATTTAGTCAAGAGGTCCCTGGATCTGAGATCAGATAAGATACAAGGTACTTGACGTACGTAGAGAGCCCTTACAAACGCCCAATTACTCCTGCTAATTCTTGATGACTGATAACAGAGGTATTATTGCATGAAACGAGGCTATTTGCATATAGGTTATTATTATATGGATTCCTATTAAAATGTTTTTTTTAATAAAGCTATGGACGTTTATTAGAAGTTTTACAAAAACTTTTTTGTACATACAAGTATCCATACTAATATTATAAATGGGAAAGTGTGTCTGTCTGTCCTTTTGTTTTTACTTTTAGTATGGAGATACTTTGAGTTTCGGTAAAGGACAAAGGATATACTTTTTATTCCAGAAAAATGTACACCTCCTGCGCGATAAAATTTTTTTTGCGCTACACCGCGGCCGTTGTGGGCGTCATCTTAATGTACCTAACAGCTACATACTATAAGTACAACAAAAAATAATTTAATCAAGGAATATAGGCTGAATATTTACACGAAAAGTACTTATTTGAAATAAGCTACATCGCACGCTCTGCTTCGAAGCTAATACTAAAAACGATCATAACCCTAAAATGCAATACCGAATCCCAATATACAACAGTACACTAGACACCACTAGGCCCATCTGCCGCAGACACCTCATTATACCCTGCATATTAAAATAGACCCCTATGCAAAACTGAATAGAAAATTTGGCGAACGGACCCCATTGTCGTAGATCAGGTATAAAAATTGCAACATTCAAATTAATAAAATAATAAAACTAATTCAATCCTAAGGGGTTACGTCTTTTGTTCGTTTTAGAAGGGGTAAGAGCAGCATATGCTTCGTTATGCAATAAACTCTTTGAAATGCCTTTGAATAAGCCGCGAGTGCAGTTTTGAAAATTTTAGCACTCGGTGCACCTGTCTAAATAGTAACCTAGAAATAGACATAAAAATTGTTAAAAGTACTTGATCAGCCGTAATGTTAGTGTATCTTAGTCAAGTTAAATAATATCTAATGAAAAATAAAATATGGTAATTATACTAACCAGCTGCGCTTATATTATTATCTAAAAAACAAATAATAATATTTTTCAAAGTTATCTCAAAGCCCAAAGGTCATGGGAATAAATCCCCAAAAATTTCACAGAGATTAACACTTAACCATAAATTCTGTCGATGGGGTAAAAAACGCGATCACGGAATTGGGGTTAAATCGGTGTGTTTTGTCAGAAATAACTGTACTATGATATATCACTACACTAATTATGTTTGTATGGGGTATTTGTGACCCTCGACGTGTGAAGTGTTGTCATGGGGTAAATTGATTCCCAAATAAACAAAAATAAGTGTTGAAACAAAAGTAGGATAAATTGATACAGTTGCAGCTAGTTATAGTCAGATGAGAAACAGCCTCACTCAGAGACATTAATTAATGATGATGAAACTTAAAATCAATGAAGAGTTGGACAGATAATAAATACTACATTTATTACAGTTAAGTAATTAATATTCGTCTCTAATGTGGTGGTTAGGGCGTTTGTGCACTACACGGAATTTTACATTCCAGCGTTCATAACTTTCACGTTTGCGTTAAAAAAAACGTTACGGGGTTTACACGGGTGACTATAGCCGCACGATTTACGCCGCATGGCGGAAATCAACTGTCTAAATGTTAATACGCCGCATGCCGAATTGCCATTTAGACAGTCGATTTTCGCCTGTAGTAAACCCCGCTTAAGAAATCGGGACGCCGCGCCGCGTCGCGACTCGCGCCGGATGGTAAAATTCCGTGTAGTGCACAAACGCTCTTAGGGGTAATTTTTTGATAGAATAATCAAAGCTGCAAAGAAGTAACATCTTCTAAAATATATAAAAAATATTAATTAAACTACATAATATATGATAACGCTTAACAATAACGCTTATAATATTGGTTATTAAATTTCTTATTAGTTTCAAGAACCATCGCACGTCCAACTAATTGTACGAATTCAAAATAATATATCTATCTTTATTGCCAGAATGTTTTTATACATAAAGGTCTTATTAACTACTTATAGCTCTAACATTGTAGATTTTAGAGTTTTTAGAGTTGGTGATCTAAATTTATTTTAATAATTAAATCAACAACAATTTCAACAATAACTGTTATTTTAAATAATAACATTTGATAATATCACATATTTTTTATCTCTATTTTTTTTTCTCTAATAGCCTAAGACGACTTTAGATAAATCCAAATCACACAATTTATAAATATTTGTTTAACAATTTTAACAAAACCGCGCCGTTATACTCTCTCACGTTGCCGATAGATACATTTCCGTTCGCCAAAAAAGTGTCATCATTTGTAACAAATCATAAATAATAACAAACGAATGGCAAGAGTTAAAAGGGGACTCTTCAAATAAAAAAATCACAATAAACTACTATTTAGTGTCTCGGTAGCTTACACCGGCCCGACACTGTTTTTTTGTCCGCCATTGTAACTTTTTGCGAGAGTCAACGAGTGCATTTTTTTTCTTTTTTTTTTCGAAAATCCTATTTCTCGGATTTAAAAGGATTTAGACACTTTGTTGTGGCAACAATGACGTTTGTGGAGCGATATTTGTTTTGATTTAGTGCTGTAGTGTTCTCACGAATTGCTTCAAATTCAAAATAAGCACGTATTCAAGTATAATAAATTAATAATCAACATGAAACATGAATCAGGGTAAGCATGTTATTACGCACTTAAATTATTACTTATCTATTTAAGTCCTGAACTTAGTGCTAACTTAAAATATCAGAAAGTTGCTTTATAAATGTATAACATAATATTATATTATAACAATAAACTCATTAGTACGGGAGCCCTAGAACAATTTTTTTTAACATTTTTATTTGCGAAAAATCTGGAAAGTGGTAGCTAACAGAGATAGAGAGGATTTCACACTTTGAATTGATGGTCCTAAAATATGGACTGTTTTATTTGTAGGACAATGTTACTCTTAAATTATATGACTATTAATATATCAATAATAATAAAAAAAAATGTTCTAAGCCTCCAGTACTACAAAATAAACGAGAGAACAAAACTCCAAACATAAAATGACAAAACTCAAAATTGCCATCGCAAAATAAATCCGACACTATATTTTATTCATAAGTAGCAAAAGTCGGATTCCAATCATATCCCCCAGCGCAATCTTCCCCAAAACTTGGCTTATCAACATTCGGACACCATAACAGGCCTTTTCTGGCCTCATACATATTTTAGGGTCTCACCCTGCCTGGTCAACTGTCAAGAATGATTTGCTGTCTTCCACCCCAGCTAACGCCCCCATACAACAGACCAGGATCCGAGACCTCCGACGATTCGAACCTCGATAAATATTTGGCGTTTTTATCCAGGTTCGGGAGACCAAGATATATCGGTCGGGTGACTAAGGCTAGGGGGCGTTAGAAAAGTTAGATTATCTATTTTATTCGGACGCACCGGTAGGGATATCTGGAAAATATGGCTTCCTATTTGTATAGATTGGGTTGGAACTCCATTTGTTGTTTATACGGCTTGCCTGTTTACGAGCACAGTTTATGGACATCATATTTCTTTCATCGGTTGCCTGTATTCTTTACAATTTCAAGGATCAATGGTCGATGTAATTTTCACCACAATAAGGCAACCAACACAAATAATGACATGAAGAAAATTTTCTTATTTAAATGAAGCCGCTGATTCCTAGCCATACCAAAAAACTTTTAATGCAGGAATATTACTTTTGCCCTCCCAGCAAGTTCTTTAAAGTGCGTGGTCCATAAGTAATAGCTAAGTTCAAAAGCATTTACTCATTATTTACTTCGTCGCCACTGATCTCAATCTTCTAATAAGCAACAGTAATTATTACTAATTAATATAATATTTACTCTATTTCATCAGTCTTTAATCACAGATGTCTTGTTGCAAGGACAATAGATGAATGGCATACACTGGGAATTGGGATACATCATACGCCGTATTATTTATTACGATTCCCAGCATGTTAAAGGCTGACAATAAACTTGACTTTCCATCAGGTGATCCGCGGTAGCTATAATAATTCTGCTGCATTAAATAATATTTAAAGTACATATTATAAAAATATAGCTTTTCCTGACGTTCAAACTTTTAATACACAATCGCGGTCGCCACTACATAATGGAGCAAACATCCAACTATTAACCTACCCATTTAAGACGTCGCTACCAGATAAACGTTTTACGTGCACAAACAAGATTCTCGATTTATTTGGGTAACGTGACACCGGCACTGGTCCACGGATTCGGCAAATAGCATCGGCTCGGCAAACAACGACCTACTTCGGTAGTTCTTTGCCGAAATACTGAAAGCTAGGACTTGAAGATGGCTGTCTAGTGGGTATAGACTTTATAATATCATAATACAATATATGTAATATTATGTCGTTAATCATGTTTAGTTTGTTTACGTAGTGTCTTTAAACTTTAATCGAGTCTTAGATAAAAAAAAAATTTAGTCCTTATAGGACTCCAAAACTGTGACAACCTTATAATTGTAATTCTTTTGTAATTCTTTATAATTGTAAAGACATATTTTTATTAATTACTGAAACAGCAACTGCAACTTGTTTAATTTTGTAGATTTTCGGGACTCGACGACGATGATTTTGTTTCTGCTTGCTTGAAGTATTATCACAGTACCTGAAGCTAAAAACTAACGAACATTTTATAATGTCAACTTGCTCTAACCCTACATTACTCCTTTAATGATGATTGTTGCCGTCATTTCCTTATATGGCCAAAAGAGCCCACATTCAAACAGACGGACAGACTTACCGTTGCACAAGACGAACCTAACGGATACTTCCTTGTTAATCCTAAAATGTGCAACCTTACCCCATATGCAGTTAAGTCAATATAATCCTTCCGCGTTCTCACGGACCCATCTGCTGAGTAACCCTTTAGAACCTCTGGGTCGATTCGGCAGGTGACGGCAGATGCGTTATTCGCGTGAAATTATTTCTCTTAGAAATACTTTTTATCATCTCACGATACCTGATGAGGTGTGAAAATTAATAGCCTGAGATGCGTAGATAATGGTATTAGAAAGAAATCTGTTGATTGAAAGTTTCTTATTTTGTAAGAATATGTAATAATAATTGAAGGTATCTTAGAACTTACTTTAATAAAATTTTTGGGATTTAAAATCTCCGACGAATTATTAAAAATTATACTCTTGCCAGGAGTAGAAAAGGGGAGTTGCGGGCATCATCTAGTTACTAATACCTACCTACCGGTGGTAAGCACCATGTAGGTGTATTTATTTTTTTATTCAGAAATAAAACAATTTTGATTTTGATTTTGTACCTATCTGCCTATCTGTTACGTCTTCATAGTTAAACCGTATACTAATTTTGATGTTTGGCATGCAGATACTTTGAGTCCCGGAAAAGGATATAGGATAGTTTTTGTTCCGGAAAAATGTACGGTTCTCTACCACTACTTTCTCGCAATAGAGTTGCGAGCGTCAGCCAGCCAACTCACATAATAAAATCAAAGTACCCCAAAATGACCCATTTAAATTATGAGCCATTTACAATCGGTAAAAAGCATTCTACAGGAGCTGAGCCACCCACAATACATGTCAACTAGCACACAAATACCACTTCAAATAATTAATCCTCATTGAAAACATCCCGAGCCCTCGAAATGTCAAAGAATCCGGAAATAAACTAACCGCCTATTCTTTGCGCTTCGAAAAGAAAAAAAACTACAAAGGTAAAAAAGGGTTAGCGGCATAAAAAGTATAACAGCCTTAGCTGTTACGGCAATTTTGCTCGCGAGGAAATTAGATATCCTTCCACAATGAAGACGGGTCGCTTTGACCCCTTCGGGCTTTGTGTGTGTGTGGGAAACATGTATTGACTTAGCGGTTAAGTTTCGGGTGTTTGATGAAAAAGTTTGTGATTAAGTTTACGAGTCAAATTATTAAAAACTGGATTTATTTAGATACTAATTTACTCTGCAGCGTATTAGCTAACTACTATTTAAAAAGATGCTTCTATTTTTTGACCCTCATAAATATATAATTATGTATTTAAATTCATAACTTTAGCAACATCTAGTGGATCCGACTCAGCTATGTTATTTGCCTGTGCCTTTATCAAAAGCGGTAAGTAAATAATTCAATAAGGTTTACTAATTATTCACTCTCTAAAAACTATCGTAATATTGTAATCCCATACAAAAAACACAATTTTTTATCTACTTTCGCTCTATACCGGTACGGAACCTTTCGTGCGTGAGTCCGACTCGCACTTGGCCGATTTTATTATAATTTTACACATATTTCAGATACCAGACGTTAGCAACGAGTCTCAAAAATTAAAAACGTTCCTAATTTAAATTCAAGAAAATGCATACGTTATTTTGCGGTAGTTTAACCCTTTGGGTGTCTGACGCAACACAGAATGCGGCACATAAAAGTTGCAGTGCGGTCGCTTCGACCCCTAATTTCCCAGCGGGTACCTTTCAGCGGGGATAACTAATGCTCGCCGGACGGTACTGTTTTCCGCTAGTAACGTTTTTGCTGCATTTTATTGTTAAAAATACTTTGGCAGCTCACCAGAAACGCTTCGTGTAGGTAATTTAATTAGTATTTTTGCGTATTTTTTCCTGTTTAATAAATAAGATATCTTTTTTAGCGTAACTGTTAATTCCAGAAAGCTTAGATAAAAGACAAATTTTGACTGAATGAATGAATAGTTATTTATTAAGATTAAAATGAATATTTAAACTTAAAAAGGAATTTACAAAAACATATAGATTTAGGAGTTCTTAAGAGCTGCTCATGACTCATTCTGATATTGTTCTCCAAGCAAGCTTTTTTAAGTCTTCAAGTAAAACATAATAGTACCTACTTGAATAAGATGAAATAGAATACAACAAATCTAAATCAAATCAAAATTAAATTGTAAAGTTCAATTATAAATAATAATATTATTCTTTATAAAAGTATACATAAAGTTATTGACGTATGTTAGGTAAGTAAAAAATATTGTATTGGTTGAAATTGCCAATTCTAGGCCACGTAAAACTAACGATACCCATCTACCCAATGATAAATTGCCAAAAAAACTAGGCATAATCGAATTACCTACTGTTACATATCGAGGAATCGAGCTTAGACGCATCTATAATGTTATATTGATGATTCTCCAACAGACTGATTAATGGTACCGCGATGTGGACTACAATGAAAATCGGGACCGCGACCGATTTAGGGTTAAGCTTTTGCAATCTCTTCGAACGTTCTGCTGTACATTGCGCGTTTGAGCAGAACTTTTATCAATATATGCGAACTAAACCAGCAATGTGTAAAAAGTAAAGCGATAATCTGGAGTATGTGAAAGAATATAGTAAGAGTTGGAGTACAGGGTTGTCGCCACAAACATGACTAGTGATTTCGTCTTTATTATGATAAATAAAAAATGTTTGATAAGCTTTAGAATATTTTCTTTTTCAGAATTTTATTTAAAGCAGTTTTTGTGGATGAAGACAATATGTTTATTATATAGTTTCGATCGCGGATTTTTGGAAATCTATTGTTCTCGCGGCCGTAAATATGTGGCCGCTTGGGAGTTGAAGAGCGGATGCGTATAATATGTCCTATATACATACCTACCTACCTATTTACCGACTATAAAAGTTTAATACTGGAGCTTAAACACTAACTTAAAATCGATGAAAATATAGATTTACCTAAAAACAAACTAGATGACGCCTGCAACTCCATTTCGCAAAAGTGTGTTTATCGCGCAGGAACCGTGTATTTTTTTGGAATAAAAAATGTCCTACGTCCTTTCCCGGGACTCAAAGTATCTGCATACCCATTCAAATCCCCTTGCTTGAAGAAGTAACAGACAGACAGACACTTTCGCATATATAATATTAGTTATATTTTTTTCGAAGTCATAATATTAATAATTATTAATATTATGACTTCGAAAAAAAAGTTTTTAGGGTTCCGTAGCCAAAATGGCAAAAAAGGAACCCTTATAGATTCGTCATGTCTGTCTGTCTGTCTGTCTGTCTGTCTGTCCGTCCGTCCGTATGTCACAGCCACTTTTCTCCGAAACTATTAGAGCTATACTATTGAAACTTGGTAAGTAGATGTAGTCTGTGAACCGCATTAAGATTTTGATGCAAAAATGGAAAAAATATTAAAAATTTTAGGGGTCCCCATAGGTACAACTGAAACAAAAAAAATTTTTTTTTATCTAACCTATGCGTGTGTGGTATCTATGAATAGGTCTCCAAAAATCATATTGAGGTTTCTCATATCATTTTTTTCTAACCTGAATAGTTTGCGAGAGAGACTCTTCCAAAGTGGAAAAATGTGTGTCCCCCCCCCTCTAATTTCTAAAGTAGAGGCATGATAATTCTAAAAAAAATATATGATGTATATTACTATAAAAACTACCAACGAAAATTGGTTCGAACGAGATCTAGCCAGTAGTTTTTTTTATACGTCATAAATAGTAAACCTTAATGAAACAAAAAAAAAAATTTTTTCATCTAACCTATGCGTGTGTGGTATCTATGGATAGGTCTGCAAAAATCATATTGAGGTTTCTCATATCATTTTTTTCTAACCTGAATAGTTTGCGAGAGAGACTCTTCCAAAGTGGAAAAATGTGTGTCCCCCCCCCTCTAATTTCTAAAGTAGAGGCATGATAATTCTAAAAAAAATATATGATGTATATTACTATAAAAACTACCAACGAAAATTGGTTTGAACGAGATCTAGCCAGTAGTTTTTTTTATACGTCATAAATAGTAAACCTTAATCTAAATTTCATTAAATCGACTGAAATATAAAAATAAATCAAAAATAATATAATTTCATAAAAATTTACCTTATTGCTGCTGCGGAACCCTCCATGGGCGAGTCCAACTCGCACTTGGCCGCTTTTTTTTATTATAACCCATCTCACTAGGTTAATTGAAATAGATACCAAATTTAGCAGATGACGCTTCATAATGATAAAATAGATTGAATCCATTATATCAGCCATTAAGTATGATAAAACTCTGGCAAGCTGTCGCTAAAATCAATGGGTTAATGGTTAACCCTTCGCCGCTCCGGTGCCAATCGATTGGGGCCTGCGAGACCCAATACAATGCACATTTTAAAATTTAAAATCCGATATCTGTAGTGAACTTTTTTATGTTACGATGCATTTTTAACCCTTCGGCTGTCTATTGGTGAGTGGTTTCCAAAGTGCTTAAAACATTTAGTGGTTTTTGTTTTTTTAAGAATATCGGTTTTCTCATAATGTTAAAATTAAAATGTTATCTTTATGCTTATTGCTTTATGAAATTCACTTTTTAATTAGAATACCACTGAATATTTTTTTAAGGCGAACCTAATTTGCACCTTAGAGCCTTGTTTCAAAATACTAGAAATGTCAAAAATAGGATTTTCTGTACTATAAACTTTTAAAGTGCCAATAACTGTTTATTTTTTAGTTAAATTCAATCAGACCTCTTAATATTTAGAGAAACAATTTCCAATTCACACATTCAAATCTTCAATACAGTTTGAGAGCTACTGGTGGGGGATTGTGTAACGCGCGGTGTCTGTACGTGACAATTTAAACAAATTCTAGGCCATTTGGCTTCTGGGGTCGGTTTTTTGAGTAACTACTTATTTTGAATAAAAAAAACTGCCATTGAACGAGGCCACCCGGCCGCATACGGGTGGTACTTTGTCCCTTATTTGCGTATGTTTATTAAAAAAGTGATTTAAAAGAGCCGTAAGGTTATGTATATTTAAAATCACTGTATTTTAAAAAGATAATAAAACCGACTTCAAAACTACTGAACTGATTTTGATGAAACTTGCATTATTCCCTAAGTTGAATATACCTAGTACAACAAAAAAATACTTAAATCGGAATGGTAGTTTCAGAGATAAGCGAACACAAACATAAAAACATACAAACAATATACATAACTTTTGAAATTTGGCACATTTGTTCAGACGCTGATAAAGACTAACATATACGAAAATTGGGCAGTTATGGAAATGTTACATACATACGCGTCGAATTGATAAGCACCTTTTTTGAAGTCGGTTAAAAAGATCAAAATGAGACTGTTTTTATCCCGAAAATACGAATTTCGTCTAAACCAAGTTGCGGGCAACATCTAGTATGAATTACTTTCAAAAGCAAACCTTACTATTGATGATAGAATATAGATATTACCAAGGACGTTGAAATAATGATATTACTTAATCTAACAAGACCAAGCTAGTCTAGAGCTCTAAGTACTCAAAGCCTAAATATTAATATTCCGTGTATCAGAAAAGCTATTGAGTATTGTGAGAGCAAAGAACGTAAATCTTTGAAGTACTCACGTGCATATTTAATATCGGTGAGTGAGTGTGTGAGTGAGTGAGTGATCTCCTTACAATACGAGCGGTAATCCAGCTCAGCTCTTTATGTCCACGGCGTGATTTAAAAATCGAATATGATTCTGTGACGTCAGCTAGGAATTAAAAATGGAATTCGTAATTTTTGTAAGCAGCCAGGATTTCTTTAGGCGTCTCCCAGACAGATGCGAGCAGCGGTGGCGCGGGCAGTCGCGGCGGCGGTCAGCTGTTGTTTGTACTGCCACCACCACCGCGTGTGTCTGTGTCGTTCCTAGAACTCTCAAGTCATCCAACTGACCGCAACCGCCACCGCCACCGCTGCCCGCGTCTGTCTGGGAGACGCCTTAATCGGTATTTCACCATCGACAAAATTGATTCACAGGCAGATGGACCTTTATCATTTGGACGGGCTATGTCAAAACAATATGAGATAAGATATTTCATTGTTTCCTGAGAGGCTGAGATCCATATTATTATGATTCGACACTTTATTATTTCATAGATAAAACACGTCATATGTCTACAAAACTTTAGCGTAAAAGAGCCGTTAATGACAATTCTAGTACGTAGAATTTAATATACCGTCAAGAGTTAATAAATTACAGTTCAAGACAAAACTTCGATACAGATTCGTAACGATTCGAAGTGAATTCTTAACCGTATATGCCATCAGTCACGGCCGCCCATACACTGTTCTCCCGGAGACCATTTATAAGGGGCCGACAGACCAATTTATATAAAACATAAAGAGGGACACAAAATAATTGAATGTAAAAAATCGTTGGCGCCCAACGTGGGGCCGGAGGGCGTTACGGATAATTTTAATACTAAATGACGCACGTATGGATCTGATCACAATTTGATATAACTCATTGAACTGTATAGTGTATATGTGAGATATATTTCTTTCTTAAGGAAAACAGTTTGTAGTTTAATTACCCATATGTCGTGTTTACGTAGACCAATTAGTTAAGCATTACAATACGACTAATGAAAACGTTTTTTTTTTATTTTAAAGTTTTTTAAGACACGTAGATTTAAAATTCATAGAAATATGTACATAGCCTTATAGATACAATACGATTTAGCTAACTTATAGCGGTAATTAGCAGCCGATATTACCCTATTTTTTTTCTTTAGAACTATGTTCGTATTGGCACATCGAGTAACGAAGCTAGTTGAAAACAGGAAAAATCTTCCGCAACAAAATCCTTCAGCGTATTATAATGATAATGATGATCAATGTATCAACATAATATTGTACAATATACCTGTGCCTATAATATACAGTATGATATCGGGAGTTATCCGGCCAGTCGGCTTGGCAGAGATCCTGTAACCTCTGAACTGTGAATTGGATTGGACGGTGTTATGTTAGATGTGTGCATCCATATTTTTAATTTTTATTTTGTTTATTGACTGTCACTGGACGTCAAAGTAAAAAACACGTCTAAGGGCTTGTTTCACCACTTTCTGATAAAGTGCCGAATAGGCTATTCACAGTTTTTTGACAGGTTCTCCATACTAAGTTAAGTAGTGGATAGCCTATTCGGCGCTTATCAGGAAGTTGTGAAACATGCCCCAAGTGTATTTATTTGTCTAGGTTTATAAGTGTACTAATTGAGATGTTTCATTATTAAGCTTAATTTGTAGTTATAATAATTCTTCTAAATTCTTCTAAGCTAAATAATGCAATTAATATAATATTATAAATCTAGGCAATGTTACGCTATCCAAAAAACAAAAAAACATAAGCTCAATGCTATCTTTCAACTCTATGGGGATCAAAGAATCGCATTATGCAATGCGTTCAATCAAAATTGGAATAAAGTTATAGTAAAGCCTTTGACCCCCCCCCCCCCCCCCCTCTCTCTTGGCTGGGCGCCGGGTCTGGTTCATATCTTTGAAAAATCCCATATCCCCTACAAAATCATACGGTCGTCAGCACAAACCTTAGATACGTTTGATGCACGGATATAGTTTAAAATATGGAAGGGATGTTATATTTAGATTATGATTATAACAGACAGCATTAGATAATATAATTTATATTTTATTTAGTTAGATCATAGATGTAGAATATTGTATTTGTTTTTTTTAAAATAATTGTTTTGTTTTCATAGAAATGATCCAAATTACATCGATTTTGATGAAATCTAAATAGTTCACGCTAAGTCACAAAAATATTAATTAATAACCTAAAATATTTTCACTCTCATAAGTTGCAAATCTTACAAAAAAATTTAGTTGAAAGGGTTCATGCAATTTGATTTTTTTTTAATCCTGCCCTTATTTCAATAACATATTATATAATTAACGGTTTATGTATTTATTTTTAATTCTATTTAATTTAAGCTAAGTATATCTATCTTCTGCTACTTCTACTTCACTATCTCTGCTTCTTATTTTTGGATAGTTTGCTATCCACTTGCCGTATCCAGCAACTACGAGATCCCAACTATATTGACAATGCGAAGTTTTTTATACATTTTCTGATACATTTCTTGGCGACTGCATCAGAGGGGTCGAATGTTGTTATGAATATAGAGTGCGCTTTAATAAACTACTTTATTTCACAGTTGATTTAATAGTAGGCGTGATACTTCCTTTTTATATTTATTCTAATGTTATGATAATTGTAACATGTTGTCTGTTTGATAATAATAGTAATAGCTTCCACACAGGTTTCGGTGACGGTGTCCGGTTTCATTGCAACCAGGCCAGCTACGCAGGAGTAATTTTATAGTGCCCAAGTGTGTGCGCAGAACACAAGAGCACTCTCTATTCCTTTACTCTCATAACCCCCACTGGGTACGGCAGATCAACACGACCGGCGAGAGATCAGGCGCAGGACCGACTTTTTTATTACATGCTCATCCGACGCATGGATCATCTTACTTGTCAGACAATCAGGTGATCAGCCTGCATTGTCCTAACCAAACTTGGAAATAACATGTTTCAAACGCGGGAATCGAACCCACGACCTCCGAGTTAAGAGCCGCGCTCTATACCACTAGACCACGGAGGCGTGTCCGTTTGTTACCTCTTGGCTCGAATCTCTAGTCTTTAGGCTCAAACTGCAGAGATAACTTTGATAGATAATGTAATACTTTGTGTCATATTATAACTCTTTATTGCAAAATGTAAAGTTACTAAATTCTGAAGCATGTTCAGAATTTTAATGAAATATAGCGGGTGACATCTTGTAGTTAATAAAATATGTAGCTATTTTACTGCAATGCCCTATATTTTATACTTATTAACGATTCATAATGGAGGTACAAAAGATAGTACCTACCTAAGTCTTTAGATCTTTTTATAATAGCACTTTAAATAAAACAGAGCCTTTACATGTTTTGTTAAAAAGACGTTACGTGAACAAAGAAATTCGATATTTTGTATTTTGTACCATTTACACCATGTATCGACACTTATCGATGTAGTCTAGGAGCTGGCGACGAAAATAAAATGTAAACGGATATCAATAAAAATAAATCTTACGTCAAAAGTTTTATACGACGAATTAAAGAACTTGAGATGACATAAATAGACGAAGTAATCGATGTTATTCAACAAAATCAAAAATTCTCGTAATATTAGATATGTATTTTGAAAAGCGCATAAATGACCACCTCGACAAGAATGTGAATAATGCTTTTGGAAGCTCTTCAAGCCTATATCGCTGAACCCATTTGGCTGAAATTGGATGTGGAAATAATTTTAGTTCGGGCTTTAGATTTATTCCTTTACTTACATAGGATATATTTACATTGTTTCGATGCAACGGAGTTGTGTGCCTCATTTAGTAGTTAATTTATAAAGATATAATTACTAAATATATATTTTTTTTAAATTACATTTTTACATCAATTTATGACAAATTCCAATACTAGGCGTCGCCTGTCCCTATCTCCTGGACTACAACGTAAGAAACGGAGTGATCGGGCGGCAATTTGTGCGTCAACTCACGTCCCTAGTATACAGCTAAAAGCCTCGTTCTTTATGGCATTATCGACGAGCTGTTTCGCGATTGCGTTCAGATCGTACGTGGCTATTGGCGTCTAACGCTTAGACCATAATATTACATTACATCACAATGTAAAAGAGATTTCGATGCTTAAATTATCGTATGTCCAAAACCCAATTGTACAGGAGAGCCATATGAAAACATAATAGTTATAACATTTTCAAATGGACCTCCTCTAAAATGACGATAATTTACGTAGGAGGCATCAATTTACTTGCTTGATGGGATAGCCATAGAGTGACTAATTTAAAATTTTGTCCATGAAGTTTTTTTTTATATTATTTTTTGCTTGGCTAACGTCAAATAACAACGCATAAACTCCTGTCTAAAACCATCTAAAACTAAGAAACTGGACTTAAAATATCGAATGTTTTGAAATAAGTATATATAATATAAAAATATATTTTTGAAAAATCTAAGTGCATGCGATGAACACAATATTAAAATGGGGTACTTATTTTACTGTAGTCCTATTTCACCACTTGCTGATAAGTGCCGGATAGGCTATCAAACACTTAACTTGATTGATAGAGTATTATATTTTTGAGAGAATATTCTCCATAGAGAATCTCTCAAAAAGTTGTGGATAGCCTATCCGGCACTTTATCAGGATGGATGTGGTGAAACAGGCCTTAAATATCTTAAATTACAAGTTTCCCTCAAATACATGTGAAGTATAAGTAGTAAGCATCGAACCCACATTAAAATACATAACTATGTCGAAAGTAAGAAATTTGCGTTTCATACCATAGCATAAACATTGCCCAATAACCCGCAATGATTAATAAAACCTCCAATATCCGAGAGGCCGGGTCAACACGACCGTAACAAAGGTATACATTATTTTATTATCTCGAGCCAGCCAAGACGGCAATATCGACATATAGATTCGATTTTCTACGTGAATTCGTTTGACGGCCTTCATAATGCGACATATAAAACTGGGGTCTTACGGACCCCAGAACCAATTTCGGGTTATGACCCGACGACTCTCTGATAATATTCTCGGGTTATTAGGTTCGGATAGGAGTTTTTACTATGGCTATTTTTTTGCTGACTCCTTTTACGACGCAGGTACGTGTGTTTTACGCTGATCGTAGTTTGTTTTATTGTTACTGTAAAAGTTGGGTTACTATTATTCTAATTGTGAAAAGTTTTCTTTATTTTTCGTAGTAGTTTTGTGGTACCACGTAATAATAAGCTGTTTGTAGTTCGTACTCACTCCACACAACTTGTCAAAAAACTAAAAAGAGTGGTCGCCACGTTGCCCGTGGAAATAATAATAGCTCCCACACCGGTTTCGGTGACGGTGGCCGGTTTCATTGAAACCAGGCCAGCTACGCAGGAGTAATTTTATAGTACCTAAGTGTATGCGCAGTACACAAGAGCACTCTCTATTCCTTTACTCTCATAACCCAGTGGGACGGAAAACTGATTAAATGCTCTAAGGACGCGACTGGCGAGAGATCAGGCGCAGGGCCGACTTTTTACATGCCCATCCGACGCATGGATCATCTTACTTGTCAGACAATCAGGTGATCAGCCTTCATTGTCCTAACCAAACTTGGAAATACCTATGTAACATGTTTCCAACGCGGGAATCGAACCCACGACCTCCAAGTCAAGAGCCGCGCTCTATACGACTAGACCACGGAGGAGGTAATAAATATAAGTCTAATAAACCATCTTTTAATCTTGATTACATTTAGAATAGATTAAGTTCAGTGTCTACTCTTCCTAGACACTTAACAGACTGTACTAGTAATGTGTAAAGTAGAAAGAAGCATAGGAGCATAACCCAAAAATGAGTTTTTTTTTTTATAATTAGCATTGTTTAATAAAAATAAGTGTGATAGTGTAAAGTAAAAGCTGATGACAACACCTTCACGTGGAAAAGCCTATAAACACTGCGCTTATGTAACTTTGTTGGGCGAATATTTAAGTACAACAAAGTAAGCATAAAATATTCTGTGTACGGGCAAAAATCTCTGGTAATCGGCCATTTTGCATAACAAAATCATATATTATTCACAATCCGCGCGAACACGCGAGTGTGTACTTATCGGTTATAATGGACTCTCTCGACGAAAAGATGTGTAGCTGCGAAATTCAAGTTACACACCTTTTCGTGTTCAATTTTAAAAATTTTGTAAGTTTTTATTTGGTGTTTGTTGCAGGTACAGCTTGCCTGGAATTCAAACAATTAGCTTTTTTGTTGGAAAATGTTTTGATTGAAATATTATTAATCAATTTTTTAAATTCTCAATAAAAACGCCAAAAACTATGTCTAGAAAAGCTTCTGTGAGCATATTTCTTAAATGATTTAGGTATGTACAACACAGTACAACATTATTCCACCACTGTCAATTATTATTATTATCATTAATTTCATTAAAATCATCTAGCCGTATCTACGGGGAGGCCGATCGAATCCAGGCGAACAGGATCGTATGCCGAATAATGACTGACCACCGTGCCGGAATCACTTTTTATGGAGGCCATAATTAATATTACATGTAGAGACTGCCAAAACAATTATTTTTTTTTAGATTTTAACAAATACAAATCTTGTTTCTTAGGATCAACAGTTTTAACTCATAAAATAACTTCTTTTAACTTCGTCGTGGTCGCAAAAAAAAAGGAAAATTCAAGCTTACACTGCTTCTACTCCCGGGCCGCGGTCTGCGAAACGCGGCAAGTCGCCGGCAAATCCTGGCCGCCATTATTATATTTTTCCCCTTACGTTGCCAAGGTGAATGATACGCTCTATAAACGAATTCTATTTATTTTTATCTTTTTTTGGAACCTGGAAAATATTGGAGTTCACACTAGGTAGGTGGTTATGATTTCAGTCTAATGACATAATTAGTGATTTTACATTAAAAATCAAAGATCAATAATAATTATTGTTATTGTCCAATGTCCATATTAAAATAATTACTGTTACAATTAAAGTCGGTTGGTACTTTCAGAGAAGTTGATTCGTAGGCAGATGACCGGTGAAGTCGCCCCCGTTATGAAGGTGGAAGCCTAGGCCTGGGGGCGGCTGATCGGGGGATCACCGCCCACAATACAGGCCTCGAGGAGATAGGCTCTCCCGATGCCCGGGGAGCTTCTCGGTGAAGACAGACGGCGGCAAGAGCTAATGCAGCGAATTGTGGTGCCGGAAGCGGCAAACGCTGCGAAGGACGCGGTGGAAGGCGTCGCGATCCCGCTTCTTTCGCGTGTAACGTTGACGAGGGCATGGGGGGGGGTTTTAGTCGGTAAACTTACGCCGGAGGGAGTCCGACATGCCCCTGCCCCTTCCCCGGGGGCGGGGGATGCGTAATGTATTTCCCCGCCTCAAAAAAAATTTTTTTTTTATTTTATTTGGTTGCATTATGTCAAACACAGCCGAACACAACACTGTTGAATTAATAATATATCCCGAGTCCCGACCTAATGAAGTAAGCCCCTTAACTGCCTGTGAACCAATTTCTTCGATAGTAGATAAATTCCGTGTCAAAAACTATCTTTGATCTGTAACTAGCGTAGGCCAAACTTTAGCCTGAAGAGTGAAGACTGAAGGGTAAAACGTATTTATTCACAATAATTCAGTTTCTTTCGGTTTTCGTCATACATTTTCAGGGCTGGCACCTTATAAATATTAATTCTGTTTCATAATTCACGCGGGGTCACAGTGCGTCGCAGCCCTGGCTGTTACATACGTAATGTTATAACTTATCGGTTTGGGTTTTCCGTACATTTTTTATATTTTACACCTGATATCAATACAAGTATCATTTCTAATTTTTTAGTTTCTTCAAAGGGTTACTCTTAATATGAGGAGTTACAAGAGTGTTGCTTGTCTTCACAGGGACCAATTTTAAATAATTTTGTAATAGAAATGTGTTCTTCTTTTGAAAAAGGATATTTCATAAAGTTTGCAGAGACGAAATAGCTACCTATATTGACAGTTACTTTTGTCACGGAACCAAGATACGCAATAAAACACTTATGCTTGTTTTCTGAAAGGGTGTAATATCTACCCGGGTTTTCGCCTACTTCCGCTAATCGCTCACCAATTTTTGTTGTAGAAAAATGATCACACTGATTGCAGTAGTGCAAGTTGTTACACGGCATATTAAAAGTCAGGTAAAAATAATTAAAAATTTAAAAATGCTCGATTATTGTCGGTCCTACAAAAAGTCGGGATTATTGCTCGTTTACATTTCTTCAATAACATCCTTTTAATCTTGCATGCCAATACGTCTAATTTCCAGTAACTGGCACCACTGGCATCGCTGGCACAATGGGTTTATTTATATATCTTTGTTTGTTTATTTGTTTGTTTGAACGCGCTAATCTCAGTAACAACTGGTCCGATTTGAAAACATTATTTCAGTGTTAGATAGCCCATTTATTGAGGAAGGCTTAAGCTATATTTTATTAAGCTAAGACTTATAGAAGCAAAGGAATAGAGGAAAATGTGGAAAAAACGGGGGAAATTATATGAAATTGCTTATAATCTTAAGAACTGCTGGAGCAATTTTTAAGTTTTTTGGCACACATGAAGAATAGACTACGTGAAGGGACATAGGCTATTAATTTTTTGCGGAAAAATGTACGGTTTTCGTGAAATTCCTAATTTACGTGGGCGACGCTCCGCGGAACATCTATAATAATTATTATAGTAAGAATTAATGCTCGTTTACGTTTTCAACTACTTCCTTTTAATCTCGCTCCATCCCTGCATGCCAGTACACCTAATTGCCAGTAGCTGGCATCACTGGCACTGGCACGATGGGTTTATTTCCTCGCTGGCGTGAGCGTATCCGTGTTTACATCGGTAACAAATGTCTAACATCAGCTACCGACTACCCGTTACTTATCTTGCCTAGCCCGCCAGGGTTGTCGACGCTGAAAATAATAATTAAATAATGTCAAATGTGTTAATTGCAGTTATCACAGACCTGTAAGACACAAAAATTGTATAGACATGACATCACATCATAATTCAAAAATCATTTAAATTTAGCAAGTAGGTACTTTATTATTAGTTAAGTACCTACTCTAAGTGTAAATCCATGCTAAAAACTACATAAACCTAAATGTAAGACAAAAATTACAATTGAAATACATTTTATATAGTATTTTTTATTAAATGACGATTCCACATTTTTTTTAATGTCTACCTTTCATTTAAACTAGATTTACCTTACACCTGTAATAATGAATTCAATATAGGTGCATTAATAGAATGAAAATGTAAATTTATCATAAATGGATTACCGTACGACATTTACTCTCCATTCACAGCATTCCCTATTACACTTTTAATCTTCAGGTCCTAAGGTCATTCGAACAGGTTTTGTGATACAAATTTGATCTTCTCGGGTCGAAATCTCAACAAAAAACTGGTATATTGATACAGATTTGATCTCGGGTCAAGTAACATACCAATACGATAATTATTTAAGTATTCAAAATACCCCATTTTCAGTTACAAAAGATTTAAAAATTACCCCTTGTCAAAAGATCTATAGGCAGCATCCCCTGCTACAGTTTTGATCTAACGTGAGGTCAGTTGACCTTTGATACAGATTCCATCTCCTGGCCAGTCAAAGGTCAAAACAGGTTTGACACGCGCCTATTGATAGGTAGATTGTGATGAATCTTTTATATTTCTTTCCCCTTTTAATGCAGATGAGGTATTGAAGGTTTATGATAATGATGTTTTAATATCAATTTAAGCTGCATTGAGGGTATTTACAACACGATTTGTTGATAAATCAATTTGCCTAACATCATCACTGTTATATGTGTGAGATTAATACAGGGTGTATCATAGATAAGTGAGAAAACTTAAGGTATGCCCCTCGCGTAGAGTTCACTGTGATAGTAGTAACATTTGTAAAGTTACTTTTGACTTTTAATTTTATGAAAAAGATACCTACATAACAATGTCCCTACTCCCAGTGGTGTAACTATACGCTGGCAGGGCTGGCAAAATGCCACGGGCCTCCGACCCAAAAGCGCCCCGGCCCAAGAGGCCGTGAGGTCAGAATTTTTATACATTGTTTTAACATTATCGTGATGATTTTTTCTAATTTTATGAAAAAGATACCTACATAACCGTGTCCTTACTCCCAGTGGCGTAACTATACGCTGGCAGGGCTGGCAAAATGCCACGGGCCCCCGACCCAATTAAGGACCCCGGCCCAAGAGGCCGTGAGGTCATAAATTTTTTATACATTGTTTTAACATTATCGTGACGATTTTTACTCATAGGGCCCCATCAATTTGCCACGGGCCCCGGATGTTACAGTTACGCCACTGCTTACTCCTTACTTATTTAGAAAACAAATAACTCTTTTAGAGACACATATAAAGTCAGTATTATCATTTATTTATGTTACACCCTGAAGAATTAATTACTCAATACAAGAAACCCATTCACAGTTCACACCCTAAAGTATCTCGTAGTTTTTTCTACCCTGCATAAAACGAAGTTTAAACCTTTTTCGCAAAACTCTTCAGCGGCAACCCTAGGTAAGCATGTTACAGTTAAACGCGCCATATGTATGTTTCAGGCGCTGACCAAACACCCTCCCCCGCTCCCCGGGACGACCGCCCGGACAGAGAAGTGAAGTAGAGTAGTTTTACCACTTAAATTATGCACATAAGGTAATAGGTATACTTACCTACTAAAAAAACTTTAAGTACTTATTATATTTGTCTATTATGCCATATATGTATGTTTCAGGCGCTGACCAAACACCCTCCCCCGCTCCCCGGGACGACCGCCCGGACAGAGAAGTGGAGTAGAGTAGTTTTACCAATAAAATTATGCACATAAGGTATAAAAAATATATTATGTACATATAATTATACTTACCTACTAAAAAACTTTAAGTACTTATTATGTTTGTCTATTATAAGTTATATTAACCATTATAGCAGTTAACTTTCTGTACTCCCATTAAAGTTTCCTACTTTAATAAAGTATCCTACTTGAATCATTGAGCATACCACTGCGGCATCGTGTTAGAAAGTGTCCCTGCGTAAATATTTTCATTTGGCACTTTAATACCACAGATGTAGATCATGATAGATACCGCATGTGTATGTACTTCGCGTGCCAATATCGCGCTTCCAAACGACGAGCAATGCTCGTCTTTCGAAAGTCTGTTCTTTAGTCTGCTATCGGAATCGGACGTCAGTCGGAATTTCAAAAATGCCTAAATGCCTAAAAGCCTAAAAGTGCCGTATTGGGCTGTAGAAATTCAAATAGAAACGTTGGCCTAGAATCTAGATAATGGGCACTTTTCATAACTACGGTACGTCACAGTAGCTATAAAAAAGTGGGACGCTTGTTTTCATACAAATGAAGCGACATCAGACAAGCGTTATCTATCTTGTCTTATTGTTGTCTGTGGGTAATAGCAAAAATCTTGAGCAAGCGACTCCATGTCCTCCATTCTGGTACAGTGTCCTCCGCACATTTAGCAAACTGATGTCGGGAGCGATCCGCCTAATGCACGCACCATTTCGTTATCCGCGCTAGCCCCAACCCTGGTTTCGCCCGGAATTTGTCACCCGGGTACCCGGATATACGGATACCCGGATGTACGGACAATCACACAGACCTTAGGAGTTAGGTATAAAGTAGTAAGTTAGGAGGCAAAACACTAAAAAGTTTTGTGCATTAAAGATATTATGGATAAGTACCTACCTATTTGACCGATTGTGAGAAAAGGAGAATAATGACTACCTAATTCCTTTCGAGTGTGTGTACTATGATTTGTAACAATGTCACTGTAGGTAAATATTAAATATGTCTGATTTTTATGAACAGTTAATAATATTATTTTAAATGTGGACAATAGACATACACTTTTAATTACTAATTCTCTTTATGGGTACATTTTACTGCTCTATTTGAACTTTTCACTGCAATTTAAAAACTCACAAACATGTTATCATACAAACATGAATTAAATGCTAAAGCAGATAGGCCAGTCCCAGTGTACCTAAGTCTTCCATAACTGCCTGTCTTATCATAATTATAATATTTAACACGCAAATCAAAGCTTAAAGATAATTCTACAGATCTATCAATATCCATATATCCAAAGATCTATCTAGAGATCTATCTATCCAGAGATAGGTAGTTGTATTTTATATCGTGTCGGTGCCATACTTTACAGGCAAAACAAATATTAAAAATGTATTTCTGCAGATATTTTCAATGTTACTCTCACTTAATTTGTTTGTAATCTTCATAGTCAAACGAGCCTTTATTTATACTTTTCTGCAGATCTTCGTAATGTAGCCGGCCCTTAACTCGGGTTGGAATCCGTAGCACGTATCAGTTTAAGCACCCGTCCCTAAGTTTAAGGTCGGAAGGACCGAAGCCCTCCCAACTTCTATTACCAGCAATGATCATATTTCTGACTATTTATATATACGTACATTACTAAGTATTTAGTATCTTACTAAGTATATCTTAATACCTTTAATCTTAAAGAAAATCGTTTGTCGCGGTAGATTTTCTGAGATGTTATTTCTCAACACCCAAAGTATACGTGCATAGGTAGGTACCACATTTTATCGAAATCGTTTCAGCATTTCATTAGTGTTGATGTTGTAATTGCAAGAGTTGTATGTTAATACTTTCTTATTGAACAAAACATTACCACTGTTATAGAGATAGAGAAAAGTACAGTTTGCAAAAAGCTCTACTTTAACTCTTTCGGCTCTCCATTTTACAAGTTAAAGATCACTTACCAATGTCGTAATTTTCTTACGGGTATGCATTAAAAAAGAATATCCTAACAAAATATATCTAATAATAATACTTTTATACAAACAACTTATAACTATTTTTATATACACCGTTATTCTTACGCCAACAGACAAACTTTCAAACTTATAATATAAAAAAATTGTGAATGTACCTTCCTTAATATTAAGATCATCTTAAATGTAGTCAACTATTTTAACAACTAGACCACCCAAAATCGTAGGTACAACACCGTCCAATCCAAAAGGTATAATCTGAACAAATAAAATGTATAAAAACCGATACCCAACCCCGCCCAAATACAATGTGTGTCGGCTGTGGTGTCGGCCAATGGTCAAACGGTCAGTAGAAAGAGAAAGAGAGATGTGTAACACGTGTGTGAAAAAGAGATAAATTTACTATCAACCCTACTTTATTTCCGCTCGCAAATATTTATCGGAGCGGAACATGGCTGCCGATTATTTTCTTTTTAATTATTATTTTATTTTGTTGTGCAAAGATTTTGCTAATAAATAACTTATCTGAAGTATTTATTTATAAGTGTTTTGTTCAACATAATTTTTATGAAAAGGATTTTCACTCTTCAGGTAATTTGATTTACCTGAAAAGTGAAAATCCTTTTCATAAAAATAAGAAAAAAGTTTGTAAAACTTTTCATTAGCAATACAATAGGACTTCATGTTCGATTGATTTTTAGACTCGTACAAGTCGATATTTTTGTTAGCAAAACCCAACTATGTTGGGTATTAAAAATACCTATATAGGTACTGTACAGTAATTAATGTATAGTAGGTAAGTAGTGTGGAAACTGGAAAGAGTGTAATAGTGCAGGGTTGGTGTAAGGTAATATATTAATTTTACTATGCTTTACGTACTAAAATATAGTAAATACTATACAGCATAGTATCTATAGTACCTAGTGTGTAGGGTAATATATTTTTCAGGCGGGCGGGGATTACCGCAGAATTACTATTGATTCGGGAGCGCCCGCCTGCCCGCCTTTCAAATGAGCACATCCATTTACATTCACATAGAGCTGATACAACATGTTATCAATTGAAATAATAGACAATAATAATATTGTTAATCTAAATTAAGGGGCCTAGAACAGCTAATCGAAATTGACCGATACCTTGACCGATACCTCAGTACCGTATTTTTACAGATATATCCCTCTTAGAAATCTCGCAATTTAGGTGTTCTGCCCCTTAATATTAGCTTTACACTTGAAAAGAGTAAGGTACTGTGGAAACTTATAGAGTTTCCACAGTACAGTTTGGCTTCGTTTGTTCTATTATGATTTAAAACAAAAATAAGTAGATAATATTATGTAGATGAGGTAGTATGTCGCTGTGTACGCTGACCAGATAATGAAATTATTCAAAAGCTACAACTTGAACTTTGAAGTCGTATTTTTTCCTAAAACAATCTTTATAAAATTCTAAACGGTTACAAAATCTACAAATATTTCATGATAAGGATAGGGTAGGATAAGGCATAATCATGAACCGGTGAAAGGCGTATTTTTTTTTGTGAACATTCCTAGAAAAGCTTAGTTTCATTAGTATTTAGTACCTAACTATTTAGTAATCTGTGGTTTTATCTAATTTTATTTATGCTCCATATTATGCACATACACAACTTAAAGATACATCATACACAACTACATAACTTAAAGATGTGAAGTTGTATTATAGTGGCCGCCACTGTAATACAACTTCACAGTTCACATCTTCACATCTTGAGTAGTACACGTACTTATTTCTGCAATCAACTTTCAGCAAACCAAAACAGTTCCTGGATATTAGATGTATTTGAACAGCTCTATAGAGTTCCCAATAGAAAGTTTGCGAGGCCCAACCTGAATTTATTAAGCCGGACCCTGGAAAGGTTTGCCGTATGCAGATAAGGGATTTATTTAGCGGAAAGGTCCGTCCCGGGTTATCCCCACTCCCCACGTTGCCCACTCTGCCCACGCCCGTTTGCCCAATGACCAGGATTGGGGAAATTTATCGCCGGATTCCGCTTGATTTATAGTGGGATAGTGTGGGTTGGACCATCAATGTGGTCGATAAAGTTGTAGATTGGCGATTGTTAGATTTAATTAAATTACCGATTTAATATTATTATGTATTGTTTTCCTTTTTTTATTAAGTATAATTTAAGCTGTCTACATCTAATGTTTTCTGTCTCATACGTCTAGTGACGTGTCTTGTAAATCATAAAATTTCTCTAAAACAATAAAGGCCGTTACAGACTTAGCTATAATATATTATATTAATATACCGTACTAAACACACTGAGACCAGAAATATATATTATAGCTGAGTGTGTGGTCACGCGAAAATTGTATAGAAAATATATATTAATATGCCTAGCTATTATAAATATATTAATATATATTATAGCTAAGTCTGTGTCGGCCTTAATTATTAAGCCGGTAAGAAAAACGGATAACATAAAGATAGTGTTTTAACTTTTAAGCGATCGCAATTCGTAAATTTTACTGTTGATATATTGATATTATCAATTGTTTTTTTTCTAATGCTTATCGTGATGGACACGACGGTGAGGGATGGTGAGCAATAGCAAGCGAAGCAAGCGTCAGCGAGCGTTGGCAAACGACGTCAAGCGACGACAAGCAACGACGAACGTCGGCAAGCAATGGTAAACGACAGTAAGCAACAGCGAGCGATCGCAAGCAATGGTAACCGACGGTAAGCAACAGCGAGCGTTGGCAATCAATGGTAATTGAAGGAAGCGGCCGCAAGCGATGGTATGCAATGGTAAGCGACGGTAAACAACAGTGAGCGTTGGCAAGCAATGGCAAGCGACATCGCTTGATGTCGCTTGATGAATGGTAAGCGAGGGCGAGCGGTGTGTAGCAAGGGTCGGTAAATGGCGCCAATTACGCGCCGGCCCGAACGTGACGCGATTCAAAATGGCCGTGCGGGACGAAACTTACGCGGTTGGTGTTGTGAGGACACGCACTACGTTATTTTGATTTTTAACAAATATTTTTTGCGGGCATTTTATTATTATTTATGATTATTGTAGAGTGTAAACCGTTGCCAAACACTTAGCTGCGGAAACAAAATACATATTATATCCTACGTCCTTTCCCGGATCTCAATGAATCTCTATAAGTACCAAATTTTATCCAAATAGGTGCAGCAGTTTTACCTCGAAAAGATAACAGGCAGACTGACACACATTCTTTATACTTAATATTATTATCAGTTTAGACTTTTATTACTGCCAACCAATTTCCGATTGGAATTTTACAATAACGACACCCTAATATTATTTCAAGTTCCAACAAAAGCTACAAAGCGGCATTTTAGTGCCCCTTATAGGGGTTGGTTTGTGACAGCGCCATCTATGATTTTGAACACAAAATACATAGATTTTTAGTTTCATGCTACTCAACACTAGATGTCACTTCAAAATGGAACAAAGTGACATCTATTGGAGAAAGTAAAAATTAATCAATCAATTAATGTCTTTATGAGCGCACAGATGGCGCTATTAGGTAATTGTTTATTGTTGCAGTTTGATTTCTAATAACCAAAATAATATTCATGCAGTCATTACTCTTGTTTTATTAATTATTGAGATGGCAATTAACTCAAAAAAAAAAATTAAAGGAATAAACCTGAAACAAGCCAACTCCACACATTTCTATCTTCAACTTCGGACCGTCCTATCACTCCTATCCCAAAAGT
This sequence comes from Plebejus argus, assembly GCA_905404155.3. Classification (NCBI taxonomy): domain Eukaryota; kingdom Metazoa; phylum Arthropoda; class Insecta; order Lepidoptera; family Lycaenidae; genus Plebejus; species Plebejus argus. The sequence continues at coordinate 9,854,807 of FR989943.1, forward strand.
TGTCCCTATACACATGTAGTCAGCAGCACGTGTGCTTTACGACCGCACACTATTGTAAGCGGCCGAGAATGGTTTTTGCAATTTTTTCCTCCTGTGAAAAATGTCCACACTTCGTTTTTATTACCATGGGCATAAGGTCGAAAAGTTACGCCTGCGTCGGACGTTATTTCGGCCAATATGATTGATATACCTCATATATAACGGTCAATGTTATTTACCCTTTATAAATTGTTTGTTGATAGTAACATATTACCTATTTGTTGGGATGTTATGGCGTGCACGAGATTAATATAGTAGGCCGTTGGGTAAGTAGAATTCGTATTATTTTTTAACTTGGAGAAGCATTCGTAGGCTCTATAAGTCGTAGGCCGACTTGCGCCAGTCTGGGTTAAGTTAATCATAGATTAAATCATGCAACTTTGCGATCAGCAATAACTGGACTGATGCAAGGGCTCAGGGCTGGTTTATATCGTTAAGCGTTTCGGCAGCGCCGTTGGAGCGCCGCGCGTTCGATGATGTATGGGGTTAGAGGAAAGTAACCAAATGTGGAATAGTATCCCTAAAATGGAATACTTACTGGCATTTCTCGAAAACCAATAATCCTAGTTGCTAAGAACAGTGACGCTGTTGACAACTTACGTAGGTATGTTATGTTAAATCCACGTGTTTGAGGCATTCCTTGGCCGTTTTTATGGTTTATTATATAGCGGAACCACACAACGCAACAATATATTATTGCATTGAACGTTCACTAAAAACTTTAGTAAGTACCACTTTTTAAAACATGAAATATGCAGACCTACTCCATTGTTATGTCCCACTATAGGTAAGTGGGACATAACATTAGGTACAGGCTTTTGACGTTTATACACCGATATGAACTTTCTCTTTCACCCAAATTACATCGTTGGTTAGAAATAGTAACATTATCAGCTGTCAAAATATAAGGCGGACAGCGCGGTCTCCTAAGTAATAATACCTCAATGGCAAAAAACCTCTTCATATGTTATGCGCTCCGTAGGTACTTCCTAATTTTAAAATATTTTAACACTTTTTCACATTTCCAGTGTTTTTAGTTCATGGTCTTATTCATGAACTAAAAACGCTGGAACGTTAGTGGAAACTGGAATGTTAGTGTCATTCCACACCTCTTTAGCATTTTTTCCTTTCTGCTACAATATTTTCATTGGTAGGGTGAACATGACTAGTGATTGGACAGTATAACTATTCATTAGACAGAGCACAAAAACACTATATTATTATATTTTATGAAAGTTGTAGCAACTACCTGTTTTTCTTTAAAAAAACAGGCAGTTTTTAAAGCAACATTAATAAATATTGTGTTTTTGTGCTTTGTCCAATGACTGGTACTGTCCAATCTACTAGTCATTTACCCTATATTTTCATGTTTTTAATATTTATAAAACACGAGGTTAGGTAACAGAAAATGAGATTAACAAACATTTCTTATTTCAAAAATTTATTATGCATCACAGTGGTTTAAAAAAATATAAATTATTTTCTCTAAATGTATACTAAATAATACTATTTTATATCCATTTACAGATATCAATAAATATGGTAATAACTGCATATAACATTACATAATATTTAAATATTACTGTGTATATTTCCTATTCGGAACTAGTTTCAAAGCTATATACTGTGTATAACAAAAATAAGTGATAATAATTTAGGGTGTGTACGTGTTCCTTGTAAGATGTAGAGAGTTCACTGTGAAAGTAGCAGCGCTGTAAGACGATTTTTTTTTACTTTTGTATGGGCAAGGGGCCGAGCGTAACGAGTTTCCCCATACAAAAGTGAAAAAAAATTGGTCTTTCAGCGCTGCTACTTTCACAGTGAACTCTCTACAAGGAACACGTACACACCCTAAAGTATTATCACTTATTTTTGTTACACCCTGTAGATAAAAATTTATTAAGTATAAAACATTATCAAAGCCATTAATCATTATTGAACATTGTAAAGTTAACAAGGCAGTGTATTTTTTATTTGCACGTTAAATATCATACTTACATGAGGCAAACTGTATTCAGTTTTACAAAAATTGCTTCGTAAGATAATTTTCACAAAGGAGCTATAATATAAAAAAAGAGATTCAGAATACTTTAAGGCAGGCAGGCAGATTTGTAGTATACAGTGTGAAATTTTAATGGTTGTTTTCCCGCAGTAAAATGATTCTATCTTAGTAGTACAATAGATTTATAAAGTTTTTTTTGTTCAAATCAAAAAAAAAAATCGGTCGGGTCCATAGTAACTCGCGCCTATCGGCATAAAGTTTCCATAGTACGTCATAAAAAATATTTTGTATTTTCAAAAAATAGCATGCATGGTTCGATAGTACTACTATAGGTAAATCGTTCTGCTCCGGGAAAACAACCACTAAAATTTCACGTTGTATATAATAGAAATGTAATAGATATCTTGCCATATCTTTCATACATGTATCACACTTATACAGGGTGCATTTAAACCTTCCTGCCAAATTTTTTCCAGGGCTTAGGAATCTTAGGAGAGTCCATTTAACCAAAAAAAATTGGGTGTTATATTTTTTTCATTGACATATTTTGTCCCATTTAAAATCGTTGCAGAATGGTCACTCGCGGCGCGGGGGAATGACCGGGGGTAACGCGGGGGTGAGGCGCGCGCGCGGTGTCACATCACGCGCGGACGACGCGTCGTGTCCATTAATTGTAGTGTTTTTTAGGATAACTTTCGGAAGCTATTTCTCAACATTTTAGTACTGAGTGATTATAAAAGAAAAAATAGGTGTATTTTTATTTTTAACAAGGATCAATATATTAAAATTTGGCAGGAAGGTATAATTGCACCTGTATGATGGCACTTCATATTATCAAATCGTCAAGAATATATTTTGAATACTGAAAAACGTAATTCATCAATGACGACCGTAATTTTTATAAATTATCTCACTCATAATTTTATAAAGCAAACTTGTGTTGGATTTTCTAAAATATTATAATTTATAACATAACTTGCACTAATAATAGACAATAGTAACAGTTTTACAGAATTAAGCTATTATAATATTATTACTATCATTATAAATTCCTATTTAATAATTTATATTTACTAATCTTTCGTTATAATTTGAACTATAGTTTTTATAATCTTATTTCCCTTTTCATAGTGCAGCAGGTTTAGAGAGGGGTCGTTAATTTTCTCTTCCAGTAAGTTGATCAACTCTACTCGTATCGTTTTCAACATTTCTGCAACCTGTCAACAATAAATTATTTTATAATACATAATTATCACTGGATATTGCAAAAGATACCCAAGCTACAAAAGATACCGAAGCTGATCAATAACTCATTTATATCAATAGAAAAACAAACATTACTATGGGCAGAAAAACTTATAGCAGATAAGTTAATGCACCTTTATCTTTCTAAGACCTCTGTGGTTTAAAGCGTCTCCCAGACAGACGCGAGCAGCGGTGGCGGTGGCGGCGGCGGTCAGTTGTTTGTACTGCCACTGCCACCGCGTGTGTCTGTGTCGTTCCTAGAACTCTCAAGTCATCTAACTAACCGCTACCGCCACCGCCACCGCTGCCCGCGTCTGTCTGGGAGACGCTTAAAGCTGCTTAGATTGTGACTTGAGGTTACTTCGATTGGTTTATGTAAACATGTCCTTTGCAAGTTTGGTAAGGACAATGGAGTTAAAAGTCGTATCGGGTGAAGGTAATACTTTCGTCCCACAGGGTTGGTATTTACTGCATTTGACATATTTTAATAAAGACTAGATGACGCCCGCAACTCTGTTGCACCAAAATTCCGGAGAAGAAACTATGTCCTTTCCCGGGACCCTTAGTATCTCCATACAAAATTTCGGCAAAATCGGTTCAGCGGTTTGGGCGTGAAGAGGTAACATACAGGCAGACACACTTTCGCATTTATAATATTAGTATGGATTACGTCTCACCTCATGTTTTTCCACTTGAAACATGATCCATCCGTCTTCTAAAGATACTATAAACGTCCCATTATGTAGTTCAACATTTAAGTTGCATCCTGGAAAATAAATATTGCATTTTATTTTTATAAAAAATAGGGAAACGGGCATACGAATCTCCTAATTGAAAGAGATTATCGTCGTTTACGGGCACCAATGTAGTTTACGGAACTTTCGGATAGAACGGCGACGCGCGTGCGTTGCTAAGGAATCGCTCGTGTCAATTTTTGCTTTGCTTTTAGTTAGAACAAGTAACTTACCCGTGGAAAGAAATACCTCATTTTGACCGATTCACTTTCGTACTTCTGTTTTTACAATTAGACACTTCACAATGAGGCATTTTTGCACAACAGCTCCGGTGTAATCAAGTCGAGACGTGCGCGCTGACTGAATGAACGTTCAACGAATCTTGCACACTTGTGCAAGACTGAAACACGCGTACTCCACCCGCTCAGCCGTTCTATCTCGATTTATTTCTGTGGTGTTAACGCAAATGCTTTTAAAAATGTTTACATCATATTTTTTGTTTTTCAGACGCGTTATAACTACACAGTCGCATTACTTTTACTGATTTCGGATTTATTACTGATACGTTTATCGCGAGCGGACCGTACATTTTGTTTCGTTGAATAGTATCCTATGTTATTTCCCGGACCTTAAAGTATCTCTATACTAAATTTCATAAAAATCGATCGTGGGAATCGCAGACACGATACATTTTCAATTGTTATGCGACAGCTGGGTGCCGCTTGGGGACTGATGGGTTAAAACTTGAAGAGCAACAGATAGACAAATTTTCGCATTAACATTAGTATGGACAATGTTGGTGACTCACCTGAAAACAACACCAGTGGTATCTGCGGCACCATGGACACCTCCCTGACAAACACTCTAGACGTCTTCACTTTTTCCTGATACACTAAGTAGGGGCTGGTGAAGTGCCTCTCAGTGGCGGCTACACACGCCGGGTGGAGGGCGACCGTCGCGTCACGTGTGACGAAGCGTAACTCCCGCGCGTTGGGTTGCACCGCCACTGCACCCCCCGCTGACATATGGAAAGATTTCTCTGGAGTTAGCACCTGGAGATAGAAATTAATGTTAAATAGCTTAACAGATGACATTATTATAATCAATGTTTCTCAAATTGACGCTGTTAAGCATTTGTGTATAATATATTTCATATTTATTTAATATTTATAATCTTATAATATTATATTTATTTATTTATAAATTAATATAATCCCACAAAAAAAATTACATATCGAGTTATGAATGCAGCTGTTTTTTTTTAAATTAATTAGAACAGTAGTTCCCAAAGTGGTCCAGGTGGACCCCCAGGGGCCCACGCGAGACTTGACGGGGGTCTACATCGGGCCTGACAAAAAATAGGAGTCTACCACAGAACAGATTTAAAGTAATGTGTTCTGTGGGGTCTACAGACTACAATCGTAATCCATGAAAATTAATTGGGTTTGCAGTGAAGAACTAAAATGTGGTCTACGAAACGAAATAGTTTGGGAACCTCTGCTTTAGAAAAATATTGCATTCATAATTCAACAAAAGAATTGTGGGTTAGTATCACAAAATGTCTGGCAGATGCTATCTCTCTATTCACCTGATATTGATGTTTCAATAAAAATCTTGACATAATGTGGTTTACTATAAATGTTTATGATTGTGTTTACCTTTACAACATTTGGATAGAGAGCTGCGCACAATATGGCTACCAGTAACCTGTCGTTGTTCCCGTTTGAATTCAACTGAAATTCAACATTAGGGGTCTTACCACAAAAGATTTAAACACCCGTTGAACAGTTGATTAGAAAAAATTCAGTACAAAATAGGCTACTTGACCTAATTTTTTTCTTCATGCTAATCGCTTCTTAATCATTAATTTTCACGAAATAAACTAATATTTTATTATTTTACACAGTAAAAACCCATAAAAATGTTGATTGAAAAATACGCCTTATAAATGGCGCCGAAAACACTGTCCGCCATAGTGTGACGTCATGCTGTTTGTATTTTAGGGTCTCTTTATTTAACATTTTTTTATGTGCTAAATGTACGAGTCATAAGGTGCCCAAAAATTATAAAAGAATTAAATAAGAAATTAGAAATCATTTGTAATGTTGAAAACTTTTGGAGAAAAGTTTTGGCCATTTCATTTCCCGTCTACAATAAATGGAGATAATATAAAAAACTGGTGTTTTATTTGAATTACTCAAGAAAATATATTTTGCAAATCTTTCTAGGCTTATTCTTATTATTTATGTACAAATAAACTTACACATAACGAGCGCGATAAATAAAAGATATTAAATTACGAACATGATGACGTCACATCCAAATCGGAAGTACTGCAAAAGCGTTTTAGTCAGTACAAATCATATTTTCATAAAATCATATTTTCAAATCGACTTTATTTATCAATCATAAGCTTTTATTTGATGATAAGGGTGAAATACGGTTTCCTACGCCAAGTTCTACTAGAAATATGCATTTGTTCAATGAAATTGAATATAGGTCAAGTAGCCTATTGTGTCAAAACAACTGTTCAACAGATGTTTAGATCTTTTGGGGTAAGGCCGTAGTTTTTTATAATTATTAACAAGTCACTTTATTACTATGCGATATACCAATAATTTGTTTAGCTCAGCATTAGGCTGCATATTTTCCACTGGAGATGCGTTGCGAGGAATGTGTTTTTGAGAACCAAAAGGTCAGGCAAATGAGGCGATTATATTATTGAACTCAAAAAAACATTCTTATTTCCTAGCAATGCAGCTCCGGTGGAAACACACACCCTTAAGACCTAAAATTTATTTCATTTTGAAACAAAAGACTGTTCAACAACAACAATTTACAAAAAAAGCGCCATCTATAGCGCTTATCCAAACTTAGTACTACCTCGTCTCCAGTCAAACTAGCGACGCTATCTTTTCTCATCTTCTTCCTCAGAGCCGGCATATCGGGTACGAAGCCAATGGACGCTAGTAGGCCGAGCAGCTGGTGTTTGATGTCACCCAACATCATTAACGTCTTGTGTGAGAGGAAATGTTCGTTAGCGAACACGAGGGCCGCGTGAGAACTCGACTTGAGCGCTTGTTGCCACCTCTGAAAAAAAATTACTATGTTATGAGTAGATGACAAAATGTTTATTACAATCAGCCAACTGTTAAAAAAGTGAGCCTTTATTACCGACTAATAAAAATATTTATGCAGCGTATATTTCATTCAAGGTACTCTGTTTGCTAAGTGACTTTTTCAACCTCAGTCAATGTGCCAGACAAAGTTTAGCAGATCTTGAGTGATTTGTGGTAATGTTTTTATTAGTAAAGTAGTCATAAAACTAGCATGTTTGACTTTTATACACATACCTCAATGGTAATTTAAATTGACTTACTCTATAAGCTCTTAAAGTTGTCAACTGGTCACTGTTAGACATCGCAAACTCTCTCCGCTTAGCATCGGCTTCAGACTGAAAAATAGTAAATTTCGATTTAAATCGTCGATCGCGGGTTCTAGGAATTGCCATTGTATTCTTTCTATTGTTGTCTCGGCCGCATGCGGCCGCTTGGGGCTTGAAGATTGCTAGATATTTGCATATAAATTATACCAAAACCTGCTTTAAAAGTTTACAAAAAATATAGTTTACAGAAAGCTTAATTCGCCATCGAAATGTATTCAGTAATCAGTTACCGCCATTCTAATAACGATAATAATAATTATCGTTAATATTAATAGCAGCGTATAACTTATTCAATATTCTCCATAATTAATTATTAATTAGTGTCGATACTTTTTGAAAAATATAATTAGACTTTGTATAGTTACTTGCTGTGTATTTTTTATTAGTTAGAGGGCATTTTACTATCTAAATCTTTTTATATTATCTATATTTAACAATATAAAGTTACCTTCTTTCCAAACGGCGCAACAAACGGACTCTTGTGGCTCAAACACGCCGCCATAGTCAACGCCGAGTCCACACAACAGAATATGGCACCGAACAACATTAATTTGCCAATCCGGACGTCAACTGGCAACTCTGCTAAGTGTTTGCCAAGCGCCGTCAGAGCGAATGACTTGTCCAGCGCCCCAACATCTTGTAGACGTGTTAATGCGCCATCTATGTTCGACTTTACTGGCGGTTCTATCGTTTTTCCTGTAAATGAATAAATAAATAAATAAAATGATACTTTACTTTATACTTTAATTTATAATGAAATGATCCATAAAGCAAAGCGTTTAATGACAGAGTAGGACGACCATAATACTTGTGGATAGTGTAGCCACAACCTAGACATTGCATTATATGCTATACATCGTTATTCAGGTATTCCTATGAATAAAAAACTAAAATTGAGGGTCATTTTTTCCACACAATATGTGAAACCTATTTTTTTAATATAAACTTGGTTGTAATTAATATAGTATAGAATATGGCCTACGTTGTTTGGTCGGCTTATCAAATTAATGTAAGCCGAGATCTTTCGACTGACTTTGTCATAACACGACCAAATCACGTAGGTCCACCTGCATGCATCGACTACTAGTACTAGTACTATCAGAGACTATAGTAGTCTATAGTACTATCAGAGAAGTTGATTTATAGGCAGATGGCAGACCTTCGTAACTTGATCGTGTGATGTCAAACACATCCTTCAGATCTCAGCTACCACTAAATTGACAAAATCCGACCAAATTACGTAGGTCCTGCATGCATCAACTGTAGAACATACCTAGCACCTCATGCACGCTCATGCCTCTGAACAGGGGCAGTATTTTCAGCTTTAACAACAACTGTTCTAGCGGCACTCGGTGAATCTCCGGCACGGGTTGGTCGGCCAGGTGGTGGTTGTAACGGTGTGAGGTGTACAGATGCACGCACACTCCCGGCATGACGCGGCCCGCTCGCCCCTTACGTTGTTTTGCGTTCGCGCGCGACACCCAGACTAGATCAAGGGATTCCATGTTGCGGTTGGAATCAAATCTGTAAGGAAAATATTGAGTATGTTACAACTTATACGTACTAACGGCAGACCTAAGTAATTTGGTCGCGTTAAATCAAACCCATCCGACCGATCACGGCTAACATTGAATTGACATAAGCCGACCACATGACGTAGGTCCGTCAACTGCCCAGGAATCAATTTCCTCGATGGTACATAGTAATGTTGGTAATGTTGCCTGTACCTTCGGTTAGGCAGATAAAATGAAAATTAAATACTTAACATTTTTTTTGTACACACGAAGCATTATCTTTCGCAATTTTCGCAACATTAAAAAGAGAAGAATTTCTATAATATAAGCTGATAATAATCGGTTGTAATTTTTTCTATCCTCTTTCTTTAATTTGAGTATTCGCCGGAATTTAAGTAAGAATATTGCTACGCTATGATTTTACTAACACATTAAGTCATTGAAAAATTATAATTATATTATCTTTTTAAATTATCTTTTTAAATTATCAGTATTTATTTATTATACTCATATTATTATTTATTAATTTTATATAATATAGGTTTTATAGTTTTAGTATTAATTATAAGTTTGATAATATTGTATTTATAGTTAATTTAGTTTAATTAGTTCATTAATAATGATTGTGCACGTCCTATCTGCTATCTCTTACATTGTATCTCTCTATAGGGCTGCTGTAAGAGATTTCTTTTAGAAATAAGCAGTCCTTTGTGTCGTCTTTCCGTGTTAATTGTATCTTTTTGTATTTTTCTTGTGTACAATAAAGAGTAAATAAATAAAATAAATAATAAAATTACTTATCCTTTACCTCTTTTCTTTCATGCGACCACAATCCACGACGAACACACAATCGTCGATAGTAACGGATGTTTCGGCGATGTTTGTCGACAATACAATCTTGCGGACGCCGGCGCGAGGCGTCTTGAACACTAGGGATTGTTCCTCGCTCGATAGTGTTGAGTGTAGCGGCACTATTATGTATTTTCCTGTCCTGAAATTATTGAAATAATAACTAGTAAGAATTCGATAGTATTTTGTGTGTAGTGTGTGTGTGTGTTCCGACAAAGTGGCTGTTCCGATAAACATTTGATCTGTCGCAAGCATAAAGTTAATATACCTAGAGGAATAGAGAAACAAAGGCCTGAGCAAGAGAGATGTCACTATCAGTAACACTGCGGGTAAAAAGAGACGTATCATACATGACAGCAGCACTCTTTTTTTGACGTCCAGTCGGCACGTGCCGCACGTTGACAATATAATCTCATCGAATTCATGTTCAATCATGCTTGTGTAAGTGTATACGTACACATATTTTTCACACAGATGAAATCCAATTTCGGTTTCGTTTGACAGCTCGAGTTTGTTGCTCTATTCCGCTAGGTATATTAACTTTATGATCGCAAGTTAATTTATTGTTCAATTTTAAAACATTTTCACCGTTTGTCTTCCCTGAATTTGTACGATTGTTTTAGACCAAATTCGCCAAACCTACGCGACCAAAGCGTCTGCAAAGCGGGAGCGTCTGCAACGCGGGACGTTCGCGTCAGCAGAGCGGGGATAATCTACGGTTTAGCACCGTAGTCGCGCAGGTGTGCACACCAGTTTCGCGTTACAGACGCTTCCGTCCTGCGTCCCGCGTTACTGACGCGGTTTGGCCGAAGCCTTAAGTTTATCAAAGTCGAAGATTATTATTTAAATCAATAGTAAATGAAAGTTAAAAATTTTATGCCAATGTATTTTCGATTATTTTAAATTAACAAGTAACCATTTTAAACTTAAAACAAAATATTATACTCACTTGGGACTAAAAGTGTGACTATCTGCCAACTGATCATGTAGCGACATGATCTCTGCGATGCCGGGCAGGAATATTAAGATAGCACCGGTTTTGGGCCACTTGTGATCACCCGCCACTATGTATGTAAGCACATGTTCTATCAGTTCCAGGTTTATCTGAAAAAAAAAATAATTCATAAAAAAGATATTGTGAATATAATAGGGGCTCTAAAGAGTCCGACCAAGCGGGGTTGATATTATGTTTCGTTCACCAAAGCAAACTGTTATATTATAAAACTTCCCAAAATATAAATCTACGAGTAAAATATTACTAGTCAAATGGCACAAAATAGTAAAAAAAAACGTTTTTGACTCTGACTGTTTGTTACTAAAGGCTGATTTACATTGATACAGTAGTTAGCGTCAGCATCACTGGATTCCGTCGCTGCAGTGCTGGATACTGGATGCTGGACTGGATTGAAACATGTTTACATTGATACAGTGCTGATCCAACGACGGAATCCAGTGATGCTGGCGCCAGCTACTGTATCAATGTAAATCAGCCCTAAGTCGCAATCAGAAATATTTAATGAGTACTTAAAATTAATGAACATTTTAACATAAAATTCATAGATTTAATCACATATTTTATTTTTTATGTCTAACACTTCATTAAATCGAAGTTAAATTATCATTAATTCATTATATATCCCTCAGTGGGTCGTTAACTCTATAAACATACAACTTAAAATTAATGAACATTTTAACATAAAATTCATAGATTTAATAACATATTTTAATTTTTATGTCTAACTCTTCATTAAATCGAAGTTAAATTATCATTAATTCATTACATATCCTTGATAGGGGCCGTTAACTCTATAAACATAAAATATCTTACCTTCTCAGTGTCCATCAAATACAGGTTCTTACAAGTCCGTTTACTACAGTGACTGTACCGGGCCACCATCTGCGATATGCTCAGGTTCTCATCACGGATGGACGTCTTGGGAGGTTCCGTGGACTCGGAGCGGACATCACAAGTCTCTAATTCCGTCTCGAGATCTGATTTCTTGTCTCTGTCGGCTGTAAATGATATTTTATTTCATTAAAAAGGTGTTTGCCTCGTGGTTGAAAGTAACAACGTTATTATGAATGATCCCTATGTTTGCGCTAGTTATATTTAAAAAAAAATCTTTTTATCTTACATTATCTGCGCATAATATTATGTTATGTAAATTATACCTTTTTTAACTTTCCTCGCAAAGGGTCCATTTTCTTCCAAAACATAGTTGCTAATTTCCATTATGTCTTCTACGAAAATCTGTTCAACTGGGAATGTTCTACCTGAAATAACATTTAGTATTTTAAGTGATAAGATAAAATATTCTGATATAAATCTAAATTCCTCCACTAGTTCGTTCTCTACAATTCTGACAATCTAGTGATCTAGTGTAGATTCCTTTAAAAAAATTGCTTTACCTACAGGCTACAATCAATACTAAAATAAGTGCCTTTACAGCTACGAATAATAAAAACTAAGGAAGAGTAACTGTGTCGAAAAATTTGTACACGAGTCTACAAAATGTGACCCAAATACATGCATACTTGTGTAAATAGAAGTGACAATTTTTAAAAGAAAAAACGGCTTTATTTCGTTTTGAGTGTTATTATAGTATTTCGTTGCTATTGCTATATTTAGTGTGCGAAAAGGAACCAAATTCAAAATGGTTGAAGTATGGGAGATACATTTCCTTAGTTATTATTCGTAGCTTTACCGCAAAGAAATGCCAAACCAACATTAAAGCAACCCAAATCGAAAATTACTAAAATCAAAATCTAATACCTGGTATCTCCAAAACTGGAACCTTATCGAAGTAATCCGAGAACAGATCCGCATTTAAAGTAGCGCTCATGAGTACAACAGTTAAGTCCTTTCTCACTTTGATAAGGTCCCTCAAGATGAGCAGTAGGAAGTCACTCTCTTCAGACCTTTCATGGACTTCATCTACTATAACATGTGTCACAGATTGTAATTGTGGATCGTATTCTAGTCTCCTCAATAATATACCTGTTGTGCAGAAGGTGAGTCGTGTTTTTGATGACACTTTACTTTCTAGTCTGATCTGAAATTTAAATAATATTCTATAATTTTTCTTTTTATTTGTTATACTGTGCTGTATTCATATAACAATAACAAAAGTCTGTAAATTGGCATATTGTGGCAATAATAAATGAAATGTCTTTATTTTGAGAGAAAAGAGAAACACTAATTTCAGAAAACAAAACAGATTGTAGAATCTCGCGAACTATGTAATACTTAGTGGTAATGTTCACAAAACATTTTTATTGTGGCCAAAATTACGACTTGTTTAATGTGTTGTGTATTATAGTTAATCACAGCCTACCTGATATCCAACAACTTGCCCAGTCTTCTCCACTCTCTCATCAGCGACCCTGTCTGCGACACCAATAGCCGATATCCGCCTGGGCTGGGTACAGATGATCTCAACATGGTCCCGACCTCCGTGGTTGAAGTGGTCCAGCCAATCGTCTAATATGTACTGCGGCACTTGGGTACTCTTGCCACAGCCCGTTTCTCCACTGATAACAATCACCTAAAATAGTTTATATGAGGAAAGGCCTAAATAATTAAATTCACATGCTGGCTGCATAAGTAGGCAACATTTGTGACAATTATAATCACGAGAAAGTAATGTAAGTGCATAAAAAAATTTACTCCTGTGTGATATTAAGACCGGGCTCCCAAATATCAAACCACGCTAGCCCCATTATCCTCCAATCGTGATATAATTCTATGTGAATCGTGCCTGCAGGCTGCATGAATTATTGTACTTTGCACTGTAGCTAATAGTGAACAATATCGCGTAACAACGGTTCCCTCACGAAAGTAAAGGTTGTAAGTCCCAAAAATGTTTTTGATGATAACTTAAAAATTAAATACAATAATACTACTAATATTTCCTTTAGCTATTATTTTAAAAGTGTGAGATTGTAGTAGTGCAAGTTATTTATTGATAGTAACTCAATAAGTGTAACAGACATTTGTTGAAAAGCCCAGAAATATTCATAATTTTGAAAAAAATAACTATAGAGTCAAAATAAGTGAATCGTGTTTTCCGTTAGGCTAATATCAGATAAATATACAATGATTAAATAAATCTCAATTTCATTTAAGTCAATCGTCTTCCGGGATCGTAATACTTATTAGAAATCACAGCATTTGGGAGCCCTCTCTTAGTATTTAGATTTTAGAGAAAGCTAATATTTTTATGTATATATTTTAGAGAAAGCTAATATTTTTATGTATCATAATTGAGGTTAGTTTGATGGGAAACAGAGCATTTGTGATTTACATAGAACAAAAAACTAATATCTACACTAGTTATAGAATAACTTAAAAATTACCTGAGATTTTTGCATTGCCTGTAATATCTCCTGTCTTTTGTTCCAAGCTGGCAACTTTTTTCTGCTATTCATCATTCTATTGTACCTATCATTGTCTGTTTTTTCTACCCATCTCCTGGCAATTTCCCTGTTTTCTCTCAAAATTTCCTTAAAATTAACATTTGCTCTACTATCTTGAGGCTGTTTTCTATTATAATGCGTCGGTTTTGGTTCTTCTATGGTATTGTTTTCAACTAATTGTGGGAATAAGACATCTGAGGCTTCGGGAAAAGTTCTAGTGTCAAATTTTATAAAATTTAGAATCTCTTCCTCATTATTCAATAATTCTACTAATGAATATGTACTGGGGATACCATCTTGTGCTAATGTGCGAGCTTCATCGAACAATTTTGCTGTTATTTTCAAACACACAGTCTCTGGGATAATATTTCTATTATTTTCTACTTTCAGGAACAAATATGGAGGTTGATAGGGATATGCAGTGTCTTCAGAAAACCTTATTTCTAATTCGTACAAAATATGCTCAGTGTCTCCATTTTGTTTGTTACTTGTATCTTCTACATCTCTCTTAGATTCGTGTAGAAATTTACACTTTGCACCAAATCTACAGGGACCTTTAAGGTACAGTTTACAGACCTCTTTCTTTTTCGTTTTGAAGTTGGTGTTTTCTTTTTTCTTTGGTATCTGTACATCCTTATTTTCATATGCTTTCGTTAAGTAATCTAAGCTTAGTTGCACTCGCCATACATTGGTGTCTATAACTCTAAATCTATTTTCGTAAATGGATTCTAGGACAGCTTTTTCGTCGTTTCTCATGTCCAGAAGCTCGTTTTTTGAAGGAATATCACTTGGCTTGTCTTGTAGATCGATTTTAAAATACTTATAGAATAAAATCTCTAAAGCTTTATCCACACTCTCTCCGGCTACTTGTAATGCTTCCGCGCAGTGGGCTTTATGGAAATTATATCTGAAATTATCATTGAGAATATGGAATATGATATAAATAACATTTAAGTAAATTTAAAAAAACTTGAGAGGTGTCAAAGGACACACGGATGGAAGTTATTTCTTATGTATAGAAAACCTGTATGCACCAAAAAAAAAAAGAAGAAAAAAGAAAAAAAAGAGAGACTGAGAGAAAGACGTGCTGCCTCATGGCTTACAACTATAGCAAAAAGCACAGACAATAGACATAGATCAAGATAGATACCGCATATCCCGCGAAGTACATACACATGCGGTATCTATCTTGATAGATCTATGTCTGTGGCAAAAAATGACGTGCCAACTTTTTCGTCTTAATTTTTTCCATCTAGCCCCCTTTCGCAACGCGAGATAAGGAACTTCATTCCAAAAAGTTGGGAATAATATTATGAGAGAGTAGTATACTTAGGTGAAACTTAAACTAAATGACAAAATAATATATGGAAATGAATGAAAGCTTACTTCTCTAATTTAGCCAAAGCAAACTCTCTAAGTCTAGCTTCTGAAGTCTTAATGTCTGGTTTAATATTTAGTGAATAGTCACAGCCTCCCTGTAGCACCAGATTTCCTCTCTCCATCCAAAATCTGTTGCTGAGGTTTGAACCCTTATCCTGGAAATTTTTAAAAAAATTATAATAATTATGTTTCTTTTTTTTCATCCTAGCTTTATTATTTGGGTTCTTCATAGGGATAGTCTGTAAATTTTATAGTAATTTTGTGCACCATAATAAAAATTGTGGGTAAACATTTAAAACATGTACCAACAACCAAGCCAATTGAAATATTTATGAAATTGATATATACGCTTTACATTTTGTTTTGTTTAGTGTCCATAATCTGTCTGAATTCTGATACATAAGAGTCACTTGGCAGACAAGAAAATAATCAAAATCAAAAATATATTTTATTTAGCATAGGTATATAAATTTAGTAGGTATAGGTGAGCACTTCAATCCTCCAAACTAGGCGCAGCCTGTCTTTTGGAGGAATTTCTTGGATAAAATTATTGTGTAGCATATTCATTGTGCGATTTCCTTTTAATATTATTGGTAACAGATATGAGTGTTTATTAAATTACCTTGTACAAACCAGCACTACCAAGTTTAAATTCAGGGCCATGGATAAACCTAAGTGTATCCAGTACCAACTTTTGTGAATCAGCGCTAAGGCGAATAGTTTGTAGTTCTACTTTCCGGTTTGGGTGGGACTCCTCCTGTGGTTCTTCCTTTTGCTTTCTGCAACATTGTAAGAAAGACACCTCAACATCACATTGTGCAACAAAACAATTTTATAATTCAATAATATTACCGTATTCGCGCATCTACTGGCTCCCGTAGGAAAAAATCTGCTGCCAATTCTTTGCTCTGGTGGTCCATGTTTATTAGGTACCAAATAATGATATGAAAATAAATAATAAATTCAAGGAAATAATAATTTACAGGTTAGAAAATTTCAATTTTGTGATGACACGTAAATGTCAAAATGAAATTGACAACAGCTGTCAAATTGACATAATATATTTTTTTTTCTTGACAGCGTTGAAAACCTCTGAAGTGAAAGCTGATTGTCCATGGTAGACGTATGTTTGTACTTTGTACCACGTTAGTAGGGAAGTATTGGGCATTCTGTCCCACTTGTCCAACCAAAAGTTGGATAGAATTGTCTGTCCTGCAAAGAATCACTTAAATTAGAATGTGTTCTGTCCTGCAGTTGAAATGATTGGGCACTTTTGTTCGCTCGCGGTGCATAAACGAACAGGAGGGCATCCTGTTCCGACACACCGAACCTCCGTTCGCTCGCGCTCACTTCGGTGTACTCGGTGTGTCAGGATGCCCAATAGCTCCTGTTCGTTTATGCACCGCGAGCGAACAAAAGTGCCCAATCATTTCAACTGCAGGACAGAACACATTCTAATTTAAGTGATTCTTTGCAGGACAGACAATTCTATCCAACTTTTGGTTGGACAAGTGGGACAGAATGTCCAATACTTCCTGTTCGTTTATGCATCAACTGATGGTAAATGAAAGGACATGCTCATGACATGCACCTCTGTTCGCTCACTTCGGTGTGTCAGTGTGCCACTTACCGTAGGTAAGATCATGCACCGATCATACTACTGACTCGTAATCGGTTACGGTCAATGGTAAGATCACCTACTTTTTTACCAAAAAACATACCTCGGCTTAAATATACCAACACACCATGATGTTTAGTATGTTTAAGCTTACATTTCAGGGGATAGGAATTTAGGATCTTATCAATAAATAAACACCAGTTTTTATGCATTTATAAAAATAAACAAAATAATGTCTTCGTTTGTGTAATGTAGAATTCTTCATCACTGATCATCCGATCTGAAAAAAAAGAATGTTATGTACATCCACACTTACATAATAATCACCATTTAGAGTCACGAGTACTTTAAAACTACGACGACGATTAAGGATGTTTGAGTAATGTTTGATCTAAAAAAATTATGGATTAATTATGTTTCTAGTGATAACTTCGACTTTTTGGCATTCAAATAATCTCGAAAATATTAACGTTATATTATGCAATAACAGTTTTTCTAGTTTTTATTATTCGTAGGTTTTATAGGAAATATAATATTATGAATTTTTATATTTAAATTTGTTATTATTAAAATATTGGGTAATAATTATTATTCTGATTAAATAATTACCTCTAATATGTATCTACTACATAAACCTCATTCAATAAACTAGATACATTTAGATTCAAATTTACTTACAATTAAAATAGAATGCCAGGTATCCTTTTTCTGCGTTCCGCTGTAATTTTTGATGAACTTCTCTAATTTTCAAGCATCTGAAAAAAAACAAATGTATTTTTTTTTTCATCAAACAACACACGTAAAAGTATAATAGTGTTTTATGAATAAGGTAGATATTTATACCATGGTACGCCTGGTCTAATTATTGCATTAACTTTTCTTTGTAAATCATGAAGCTAATATAGGAAAATACTAAATAAAATATATTTTTTTCCATCAAACAACACACGTAAAAGTATAATAGTGTTTTATGAATAAGGTAGATTTTAATATTATATTACATTATTCAATTAAATTTATTATAACATGGTACGACTGGTCTAATTGCATTAACTTTTCTTTGTAAATCATGAAGCTAATATAGAAAAATACTAATCAATAAGAGTAACACAATAGATTAAAATATTTGATGGGTAACGAATGAATATATTGGTAATTATTTAATTTTAAAATGTATCAATGTAATAAATAATGAATCGTTTTCAAAAACTAAAATATTATCAATTTAAATCAAAACTTAAATAATTGTGTAGTGAATTAAATCTATAATGAATACAATAACTACTACACTTACTTTTAACTATTCCTTTATCTTCCCATACACTTTTGTTGTACTGGGCTGAAACTACGATGATACTCACCTCGCACAGCGTTGTAAATGAACGAGCCAAGACGGGAAATCATAGGAACAGACCGACCGAGTCGATAGGGTTATCAAACCTACTATATATTATAGTATCCAACTATTAATTTTATCCAACTATTAATTAAGGGATCAAATACTTTATTTCTAAAAAAATTTGTAGGCGAAACTACTATATTTTGCGTAAAGCACATAGTGTTGCGATAACTCAAATTAATAGTTATACAAATAATCAGTAAGACATAAATAAATTCGATAAGATTTATCCATTACAAATTAAACCATGCGTCAAATTCATAACTTAGTAAAATAAGGAATTATAAACATCGATATCATTTAAAGGATGATAATTTTCATAATTTGACTAGAGGTAATATTATAATCGTGTTTAATATACACAATATTCATTTATAATTTATTGGATTTATAGGGTAAAAACTTATCGCCTCTTAAATTATCTCTTTAATCGAGTTTTCGCTTCTAGTTCACATCCCTGATATGGAAAAAGCTGCAAGCTGTTAAACAAGAATATAATATTGCACATACGTATTGTTAAACCGACACTCGCTTTTATAGTAGGGAGCCAAAGCGGTGATTTCTGCAGTGATTTGATTTTGATTTTGCGCGTCAGATTAAGCTTGTGTATGCTTCCCACATGTCTATAGTTAACGTGGTATAGAAATCAGATTATCTGAGTGGTGCGTTAAAAAATATACTATTATGTGTTTTCACATAAACACAGCGTCGATATGAAGATTGCGCTTGTAAACTGTCATAAACTTACCTTAATTGTCTCTACTTACTGACAATTTTCTCTGTTTGCCACCCTTGATCTCAGCTAATGTTTTGGCAACACTAGCTTCTCCGCTCATAGCGTTTTGTAAACTCGAAATGTCAACCGCCAAAAAATTTTCTTTTCTGAAAATAAGTAGATTTTTGTGTTTTAATTCACCTAAAGTAGTGAATATAACTCAATTTCGAGTTTTAGCACACGTAGTGATATTATTCTCCATGTTTTAGTTCTTCAATCGCGGATTCGGAGGTCCTTTGTTCTCGCGGCCACATGTGGCCGCTTGGGTTTT
The DNA here is from genome assembly GCA_905404155.3 of Plebejus argus. Taxonomy (NCBI): domain Eukaryota; kingdom Metazoa; phylum Arthropoda; class Insecta; order Lepidoptera; family Lycaenidae; genus Plebejus; species Plebejus argus. The sequence continues at coordinate 9,874,494 of FR989943.1, forward strand.
GAAGAGTTGGTGCAACGCAGTGTGTTCAGTGTAGTTTGTGCTGTGAGTAAGTTGTCGAGTGAGCAACAGAGTCGCTGCGAATTCCTCCAGCTCTGAATCCTCGGATTTGGAGGCCGACTTCCAAAGGGTAAGTCAGAAGAACTAATACTAATGGACGGCTTGAATTGGGCGAGGGTGGCCTCATTTGATAATACTGCATTTCTAATAGCCCTAAAAGCCAATCCGGGTGTCAGGGTCGGATTTTAAACTATTAGCCGCCCCTAGGCACTGAAAAATTGCCGCTCCATTATTGAAATATCACTGAGAGTTGTTTAGCTTTAACATTCTGCATTATTAGTTAATTAAGCTGGAAATAAATGACTTGTTACACCAATGCAATTACTAGGTATGCATAAAAGTTATAAACGTCATAACAATGTCAAAAAATAGCCAGCCAATGTACATAACTCCATACCTCATTGAATACACTGGTTTAGTCAATAATGGATTGCACCATTTTAGCAATGGTTAAAATATCATCATGGTTTTAACGATAAACCATAAGTAGTCAATTCTAGCCAGTGATTGTCCTCAATTGTTGGTATTCCAGACACAATGGGTGTTCTATTGTTGTACGGCCACCGGGGGCCGCTTGAGAGTTGATGAGTTAATGTTTAGTTAACAAATTTGAAAAATATAACCCATTCCACTTGTTTCATTACAATATTTAAGTTAAAGAACTAAAGATTTATTAAAACTGCTATCGTCTGCCCCCCGTATATTTGCAGCCGTATCCAATTGGGTTGCGGTAACCCTACAGGCAAAGGGGGTGCGACTGCTTGCATACCTAGACGATTACTTCCTGGCTGGTTTTATAGATTCAGAATATAAACCCAAACTTATACATTTAAGTAAAGGTAAAGAGTATCTAGCGGAAACAGTGAGAACTATGGCTGGCTTAACTTATGGCCTATTAAAACAAAGAGAATTAAGCTTCGATTTACTAGGGGTTTGACAGATGGTGTATGGGGCTTATGTCAAATTTTTAAAATAATTACATTTAAGTAATTAATGTTCAACTCTGAGTGCGGAAAGTACTCATCAACAGAACTATGCAATTTGCAAATTTAAATGTCAATACATTTACCTCAATGACAAACTAGGTTGCGGAAATCCTTCCTGCCAGGGGAGTAGTGAGAGCCCTTTTTACTGTCTTGAGGGAAGAATCAATTAGAAAACATTGTTTACTTGGAAACCAGGAATCTACCAAGCTGGCCTTCTTCTTCTTCTTGTAATAATGACTGACTCGGTGAATTGCCAATATCAGAGTAGCTCGAAAGACTCTGCTAAGCTGGCCTTATGAGTTGCGACTAACAGGCTGCGAAAGCCAAGAAGTTTAAGAGGTCTTGGGCTGGCAGGTAAGCTGTCAAAAATCAATTTAGAAACCAACCCAACAGTTGCAGTATCTAAGAATTGCCTCGATCACAAAGGAAAAATTAATGTTCCTGGCACTAGAAAGGAAGTTAATGATAAGAATTATTTCTTTCTCAAATATTACAATATTGAGAATACAAGAGTAAAGTATGCAGTTTAGTCAGGTGCAAGGAAGTTTGGGTCAACTGAGTTCCAACAGGATCATCCCAAGTGGCCACCTACACCATTGGGATTTCCACTAAGCCCATGATCCATGAGTCGGATAGAGATGCGAAAGTCAGTCTGTGCCTGATCTCTCTCCAGTCGTGCCGGCCTTCCGCCACTGGGTTATGAGAGTAAAAGGAATAGAGGGTGCTCTTGCGTATTGAGCACACACTTGGGCACTATAAAATTACTCCTGTGTAACTGGCTTGGTTTTAATAAACTGACCATGAGCACCGATACCAGTGTGGGAATTAATATTCAAGGCAGTAGACAGCAACAAGGAGTTGTATCTGCGCCCATATACATTACCTGACAACCGATGCAGCAAATGCAGCTGGTGCAGGATGAAGATTCTCCAGAGGGGGTCCCCCATATAAGTACCTACTTAACATTACCTGACAACCGATGCAGCGGATGCAACGGATGCAGAATGAGGAGTTTCTCTCAGTATATGTCTTGATTCGGAATCAAGCTCAATTACTGCAGACAGCGCATAATATAATATTAGTCCCATGTGACATTCGCGCGCTGATGGCTTATATCCCAAAGAAGGAAGGTACACACTAAGCCTGCTCAGTCCAACTCGCATATTGTTGATATTGACAGTGAGAACATTCTCTTGTCGGCAGTATCAGTACCTTTCGGAAGGGTACAATTATTACCAATTGTCTATCAAGGAAACGGCAGCGAGCGGAATGGCACCTACTACCCACTGCAACAAACAGACTGATTAGTCATTGGGGCACTCCAGACGTCGACAGATTCGCGTCTGTAGACTCAACTGTGGTCAGCAGACAGGTTTTGCCATATCCAAATTTTAATCGCTATTTTTAAATGCTGAAGACAAGTCAAAATGAGACTTTCAGTATGCTTAGCATGACCACCATAGACGAGTTTGTTATTATGATAAAGAAGACAAGGTAATGGATTAACAAAGGGAATCTGTCAGTTGTGCACAAAAAACTGGCAATGTTTCTATTCCTTCACATTTCTACTATGGCCATGCTAAGCCTGCAGTTGGACTGGATGTTCCCACCTCCTAACCTTGTACTAGCCCATCTGAGCAATGCTAGAATCAAGAAACAATATCATTTATTGACAGATATGTAGTCCAGGGGCAGATACAATCTAATACACACACAGGGCATAAGCCTCTGAACCTTCTGTGTAAATAGAAATACTCTCGGAGAGTATAGTGGATACAACAACGGGCCTGCCACCCGAAGTGAACCAGCTAACACAACTAGTCTGGATGATGAGAGGTGGGGACAAACTATCGCTGGATGGTCAAAACCAGAGAGACAATAATTATTGACCTATAGCTGAGGACAATCCCCTCTGGAAACATTTTTGCCTCAAATAAGAGCCAAGAATGGTGGCAAGCCAAGAGTGGTGGCAAGAATGGTGCAAAAAGTATTGAGATCTAACCTAATTTAAATATTACATTTAAATACAAATTTAAATGAAGCTAACTCTTCATATAATAGACAATCTTAGTTTATAAGATTGTCCTTTTTACACTTCATGGATTGGAACAAAATGGTCAAAACCATATATCCTTAAGGCTAGTTCCTCAGCTCAGCCTTCTAAGTCAAAAGGCCGAAGATGGGATCCAGAAGTTCTGCTTAATTGGCTTTCTAATTTAAGTTGTCAGGATAACATATTCAAAACATCCCAAGGAACAACAATAATCCTTTTATTAGCTCCTGGTCAGGGGGCGCTCTATAAAAATTACAGAAGCCTATCTTAGCATCTCTGTAGGCAGGGCAGTTTGTTGCCCACATCTGGATAAAGGACTGTGCCCCGTAAAGTGACTGCAGAAGTTAATGTCTAAGTACAGAAGAGAAATATTAGACAATTTAGTTTTAACTTTTCATTGGCCAGACCACATCTGATATCCAGAACGGTAATAACGGGTTGCCTAAAAAAGCAAAACTACATGAGAAAGCAGGAGTTTCTGCCTTACTGATCCAAGGTAACCTCAGCAGGTTGGTTAGATAACCACCCAGTAATTACTTCCTAGGAAAGGCTGGAGAGGTGAATCACCTAAAAAAAAAAAAAAAAAAAAAAAAAAAAAAAAAGTATCGCTAGGAAATTGGCATAAGTAATAACAGATTTTTTTACTATTTTCTCAATACTACCAAATAATAATAATTAAGTACCTAATTGGAACTTATAAACCAAGTTTATTGGGTATTATTAAAATTACCTACAAAGCTTTAATTGTGACCTCAGGAATCAATTTAAGTGGGTTAAATTGAGGTTAAAATAGGAATTGTAGGGGCGAGTTGCACCAGAGGCATAGTTTAAGTTAAGGTTAGCATCAAATATGGCGTCCATAATAGACTTTTACTAGGGATTTGATAGTTCATTTGACCTTTTGTTATGGTTAAAGTTGAAGTTATAGTTAAAGTAAGTTGGTGCAGCCCACCCTAGGAGAGTTGCTACTGCCCACTACCTCTCATTTTACTAATTGTTGTTTTAAATATGCCAAAAGGACATATTATAAAAGTTTTTTTGTCTTTTGGGAATTTATTTTATGCTTATAATATATATACTGTTTATTTCCTTATAACATTTGTGTTGTTGCAATTATTATTATTTTGCATTTAGGTATGATATTGATATTATACTAAATGTAACAAAGTTATTTCACATAGCGTTTTGTGTTTTGTCACCAGCAGATATCAAACAGGTCTTCATATCGACGCTGTGTTTATGTGAAAACACATAATATGATATTTTGCACTACAACAAAATAGTTATTATGTGTTGAAGCATAAACACAGCGTCGCAGGAAGAACTTCCTGGTGAAGACTATGAGCGGAGAAGCTAGTGTTGCCAAAACATTAGCTGAGATCAAGGGTGGCAAACAGAGAAAATTGTCAGTAAGTAGAGACAATTAAGGTAAGTTTATGACAGTTTACAAGCGCAATCTTCATATCGACGCTGTGTTTATGCTTCAACACATAATAACTATTTTGTTGTAGTGCAAAATATCATATTAAGTAGATTTCAAATTGTCAGATTAAAATAGAGAACGTTGTGTAGACCCCAAAGAAGCTTTTATTTAAAGCACTGACGGCTTAAAGTAAAGGGAAAGATACAATAATAATATAATACCATGATTTATATTATATTTTGCCTCCCCTACTATGAACAGCAGCAGAGATACAATTACAAAGCATTTCAATGAAACGCCGCAGCGAGCGCGCGACGTAGGTTCTTGTTTATTCAATTTTATTTCATATTCAGCTACATTGATCAATAATAAGGTCGAAAATTGTAGTAAGGCATCATTAGTTTAAAAAACGTTTATATTTCATATTATTTACCACAATATCATCACAATTATTCACATACACATTAAATATTCGGATTTACTTGCTTATTTAAACAATTATAATTTATTTAATTTTAATCTCTTCTTGGAAATTAGGTATTGGTTCAAGATTAAATTCGCTATAAAAGTATGCAACATTTAACATGCTTAAAAAATACACAGATGTATAAAGATACCTAGATTTTGAGGATGCATGATCAGTCAAATCAAATCAAACCATTTATTTCAGAAAATTTACATTCCATATTATTAATTATTATTTAAAATCAAGCAAAATTATATAACATTAAATTTATGTCAAAATCGATGGAAATTACATATATATCTATTAAAGAAACGTATAATATAATTACCTTATTTAATTCTTTTACAATTATATATTTCATATGTTTTACATAGTAATGATCAATGATGATGTAATTGATAACATTAAAACGGACAAACATACGCACATATCAACTCGCGCTTGACAACTATTACACATTTTTGATGACAAAGACCGTTTTCCAACAATAAAAGTCGACGCATGTTGGAACAAGTCACAACTTTTCAAGTGGCTTCGCACCAGTCTTCAACTTCAACTAAAATGTTAGTGAGTATTGAATTAATATTATTACTCTTTTTTTGTGACTAATTCATCAAGATGGTAAAATAATTTATATTAATTTCTTCTTTAATTATTAAAAAAATAATTTAAATTCTTTTTATTTTTATTATTTTATAAAAACAATAATTTTAACTTTACAATTTTTATTAAATTTTTATTGTTTAATAAAATATAAATGTATTGTAGTTTTAATGTAATGACTAATTTTAATGATAATATTATAACGAAATTTTTAAATGTAAATATTGTAATGTTATGGGTCTTAGAAACCCGAAATAAATGATTTTATTTTTTTAATAGGTCCGATTCAGAGTTTGAGGCCCCATCTGTGGTGTCGGCAGCTCCGAAAAAGAAGTCAAAGGCGTCAACCAGCAAACGCAAGGCTGGCTTGGAAAAGCAACTCGACTCATCTCCTCCGCTGGAGTTGACCCGCACCTCATCAGACAAAAGTGCTCGACGAAAGCGAAAATACTCGTCCCCGCACGAATTTAACACTACACGGTATGTTCCATTATTATTACCTACTTTACGTTTGCTGAAATTCTATTTCTGTTTCTGCTGGTTTTTAACTGTCTTTGTAATAGCCAACTGTCAACACAGTCCCAACCACGATAATTCAGTTTGCATAGTTACAATGATTTCCTACTTTTTATTTATCAAAACTTAGTTCAGTATCCTGTTGAAGTCTGATAAAACTAGGCACCTAATTGTTTACAGTCAAAAGTGAATGTGCAATACACTTATTCCTATTTTGTTTGTTTTCTTACTAATATTTATTCTCGATTATTGTATTTTAATGATAATAATATGTTAATTTTGTGTTTTTACAGAACAAGGAGACCGGACTTATTCAATATCTTGCGGGCTGAGGAAGCTAGTTGCAGTGAACCCAAATCTCGTTGCGGGGAAATAATATCAAGCTTCGCCAGCCGAGTTTCTACGGGAACGTCTCGTCGGACTGCGAAGACCGGTGGCGAATATTTTGTGGACCTCAAGATCTACAAAAAATCGGACTACGTGTCTCACGCTGCCAATGTGCGATACAAGACGGCGCTGGTAAGTGTAAAGCTCCAGTGTGACGAGTCATCATCGTCTTGGGGGGCACTGCAAGACTTCTTAGGACAAGCTTTTACTGAGTTTGAGGAGTCGGAGCCCATCCATTACAGTGACAAAAAATAAATTTTATTAAGTAGGTTTACAGTTAATCAATTTATAGTAGATATTAATTTTCTTTTTTAATATACTAGAATAGATTTATAACCTTTTTAATTTTTTTACATTAGTATCGGTTACTGTATTATTGTTTTGATAGCATTGTCTTTTTTAATAGAATAAAATGCCTTTCTGTTCGACGTGTAACATATCTGTACATAGTAAATCATGGGTAGGTCATTTGCGAAGTAATTCACATAGAAAAAGTAGACAGACAATAGAATACAGTGATGGTGTAGAAATCGTCAGCTCTGCATTTCGTAATCGTATTATAACTTATAAGATATTACCTCTTGATCAACTTCAGTTAGCTTCAGTAGATATATTTTTTTCCGAAATTCGTAACAAGTTAAAATCTCTTTTAGATGAAAACCTTATTAAACATTCATGTGTTAAGGTTAATTTCGAACTATTTGGGACGTTTTTGAAGTTCAATGATAATTCACAAGAAATAAAATCTTTTGGAACCAAAAATAAAATATTACATAGTAATTATGATTTTGAAAAAATATATTTGGAAACAGTTAGTTATTTAAAAACTAGTATAGAGGAATTTGAGGATCGTGACAGTGGGTGGACATTTTTAAATAATTTATACATTGAGATTAATATCAATAAATATCAACCACTTAGCGGTTCGAGTTTTATCAGTTTACCCAAATCAATTCAGGCTAAAAAGGCGTGTTTAAATATTATGAATAAAGATCAGCATTGCTTTCTATGGTGTGTGACAGCAGCCTTATATCCAGCTAAAAATCATCCTGAAAGAATTTCGTCATATCCTAATTTTCGTGAATTATTTAATATAAATGGAATGTTTTTTCCTGTATCTTTCCATGACATTAAAATTTTTGAAAAAAATAATCCTAATATTAAGTTCATAATTTATGGTTTAAAAAAAAGTAAAACTATTGTTGGGCCGTTGTATAAATCAGACATTAATAAAACATGCAACGAGAAAATTATACATTTGTTGTATTTAGAAAATAATAACACTTCTCATTATTGTTTGATCAAAGAACCTTCTAGACTGTTTAGAAGCCAAGTTACATCTCATCACAGCAAATTGTACTTTTGTGATTTGTGCTTGATATTTTTCAGTACTTCTAAAGAAGTTGAAAACCATTTATGTGGAGGCGTTGTAACTGTCCTCCCAAATAAGGGCTCAGTAATTAAATTTAAAAACTATGCTCGAAAACAAAACATGCCATTTTGTATTTACGCAGATTTTGAATCGATGCTACAAACCCATACTGAAGCTAACTGTTCTTCTAGCAAAAATACGACTACGTTACACCAACATTTACCTATAGCTTTTGGTTATTATATTGTTTGTCGTGATGACCCTAGTTACAATCGGTACGTATCATATCGAGGACCTGGTTGTGATAAGCAGTTTGTAGATTCGATTCTTAAAGACGTACAAAAAATATTTGATATACTTAGTACACCTGTCCCTATGATATTTTCTATGGCGGATAAGTCTGACTTTGATAATGCCACACGTTGTCATATTTGTGAAAATTTTATTTTTTCGGACAAAGTCCGTGACCATTGTCACGTTACTGGTCGTTACCGCGGAGCTGCGCATCCGTTTTGTAATTTACAGTATAAACGCCCTTCATTCGTCCCCATTTTTTTTCATAACTTAGCTGGTTATGATTGTCATCTTTTTATAAAAGCATTAGGTGAGGTTCCTGGTAATATTAAAATAATACCTAAAACCAAAGAAAACTACATCTCATTTACCAAATTTGTACCAGTTACGAATAATCAGTTTTTTCAACTTCGATTCGTTGATTCATTTAAGTTTTTGGGAACAAGCTTAAGCAAATTGTCAGAGACATTAAAACCGGAAATGTTTAAAAACTTACAAAATCATTTCCCCGATGAAGATGAATTTCAGTTACTCACTCGTAAAGGCATTTATCCATACGAATATATGAACTCGTGGAAGCGGTATGACGAAAAAAGTCTACCCCCAAAAGAATGCTTTTATAGTTCCCTAACTGATCATGATATTTCTGATGAGGATTACCAGCACGCGTGCTTAATTTGGTCAACATTTCAAATCAAAGATTTAGGTAGTTATACGGATTTATATCTAAAAACTGATGTGCTTTTACTGGCAGATATCTTTGAAAATTTTAGACAGACTTGCAAGCAACACTATCAATTAGACCCAGCTTTTTACTTAACAGCACCCAGTTTATCTTTTGATGCGATGTTATTAAAAACAGGAATACAATTGGAACTTATCGATGACTTGTCGATGTTGCGCATGTTACAGAGTGGTATCAGGGGAGGAGTATGTCTGTGCTCTCATAGACATGCAAAAGCAAATAATCCTTACTTAGAAAATTACAAACCATCAGAATCTCCTTCCTACGTCACTTATATTGATTGTAATAATTTATATGGATATAGTATGTGTCAATATTTACCATTATCAGATTTCAGATTTCTTAATGAACAAGAAATCAACAAATTAAATATAACCGAAATACCGATCGATGCAGAGTGTGGTTATATTCTAGAAGTGGATTTACAATATCCTAAACATTTACATAACTTACATAATGATTTACCATTTTGTTCTGAAAAATGCATTCCACCTGGGGGGAAAACTTTCAAACTAGTTCCAAATTTATATGATAAATTTAAGTATGTTATACATTACATTCACTTGCAAACATGTTTAAAACATGGTTTAATATTAAAGAAAATTCATCGAGTGATTAGTTTTCGACAAAGTCCATATTTAAAACAATATATTGATTTGAATACTGCTCTGAGGCAAAAAAGTTCCTCAACATTTGAACAAGACTTTTTCAAACTCTTGAATAACAGTGTGTTTGGAAAAACTTTAGAAAATAATGAGAAGAGGGTCAATGTGCATTTAGTTAATCAGTGGGTTGATAATAATAATGTGACTAAGAAAAGGCATTGTGCACAAAAGCTTATCGCTCGTCCAAATTTCCATAGCGCGACGATTTTTACTGAAAATCTAGTTGCGGTACAATTAAACCCTGATCAAATAATTTTGGATAAACCAATATACATTGGTTTTACCGTACTAGAATTGTCAAAAAGTCATATGTATAACTTTCATTACTCTGTTATTAAACCTTTTTATAAAAATAATGTACAAATGTGTTACACGGACACTGATAGTTTTGTATATCATATACGGACCCATGATTTTTATGATGACATAAAAAGACATTTTTTGCCTTACTTTGATACTAGTAATTTTTGTAATAGTAATCAATATGATTTACCCATTCAAAATAAAAAAGTTCCTGGTTTGTTCAAGGATGAAATGGCGGGTAAAATCATAAGTGAATTTGTAGGCCTTCGTTCAAAGTTATATTGTATTAAAACCATAAATAGCACAATCAAAAAAGCGAAAGGAATTAAGAAAAATATTGTCAGCAATTTCAATGTTACTGATTACCAAAAAACTCTGTACGAAGGCAACATTGTTCACAAAACAAATGTTTTGTTTAAGTCAATAAAACATGAGTTGTATACATGTGCTGTGAAGAAAGTTGCTCTGTCTGGTGATGATGACAAGAGAGTCATATCTAAAGATAAAATTTCAACTAGAGCATGGGGTCACAGTAGTATATTTAACTTTTAACTAGATTTAATAAGCTGTACCTAATTAAGAAATTCTTTGTATTGTTTACTTTCGTAGCATAACCTGTGTATTTAGTATGTATATAATAATTATTATGTAGATTTAGAAATAAAATATCAATTATTAAATACATTAATTGTTTTATTTATTACTTCACGACTACATAGATTTTGCAAGCAAACCTGCAGGCTGATGCTAAATTCAAGTAACGTAAGGTTTTATCAAGTTGAAACATGCTTTACTTGAGTAATGTCGGCACTACATATTATAGGCGAACGCCTTGGCCAGCGCGCTGGCCCAATGTGTAGAACGGGCGTTCGCGCGTTGGCGGTAGGTATCTATATACCATCTTGTGGGGAGGCGGCACTGGGCCAGCGCGTCGGCCAACGCATTCGCCTATATGTAGTGCCGACATAATCCTAATCCACACGTGCCGCGCGCGCATGCCTGGTACTTGGTAGTACAACCTACGACGTATATGAACGCGCGGTACAGTTTGTAACATGAGTCCTCATTTATGATAATACCACATACATGTTGCAATCACTATTATAATAATGTGAAGACTTTGTTTTAGTATTCATTCTTGCGTCGACAAGCACTGTAATTAGTTAATCACGTCTACATAATTTACAAAACAAACCTTAACTTATATTATAGTTACTCACGTATACATAATTTACGTATTTTTGGTAATACAGTCTTGGACCTGACTACACAACGGTAAGTTGATTTATTATTGATTTAAGTCATTAAAATACATAAAATAATCGTTAATTGCAAAGATTTCTGATTTGGTGTTAAATATTTTCTTTTTTTTACAGATAATGGAACGCGTAAAAGATTTGACTGCTACATCCGAAGACAATGTCTACCTACATGAATATGGGGATACTTTCCAGTATGCTCAAGATCCTTTGGAAGGATTTACGGAAGAGTTTTTAAAAATGAAAGCTCAGCAAAAGCCGAACGCTAAGATTCGGGAACGTCGTCCAGCAAAATTAAGAAAAAAATGTGTTTCTAAAAGTGCATTAAGTAAACTGCATATTCCAGTTCATTCGTTTGTGGTAAACAGCGTTCCCAAAAAAGGTTTCCGTCTGATAAAGATCTCAGTGTTTGATTTAGATGGATCCCAGCAACATTGTGACAGTATAGACGATGATAATTTTTTGTTATCCGCACAATATGTTGTAAATGAAAACGGTGATGAAATAATGGACCAAACCGAGAAGTTAGTCAGTAATATATCAAAAAAAATATGTAATTACAGTTATACGAGTTGGTTTTAGTTTACTTTGGTATAAAGTATTTGTTTTAGCTGTAGGGTCGCAATAGACTTTAGAATGAATAAGTCGATAAAATTGTAAGATATACTTGTATGAAAATAATATAAGTTAGGGTTTGTTTTGTAAATTAATGTGTACGTAATTATTGCTTAAATAAATGTATGATGTGAATATATTTGTTTTATTTCTATTTCATTCAACTTTAATTATTTAAATAAAAAGCAATAAATATAAGGTATTTTTTATTGAAAGTGTACATTATTTTCTAAACACCATTTTTTTAAACATAATACATTTTTTAATGCACAATACTTCTTATGAATAAAACAGTTATACGATTTGTCCTTACAATACAGATCGAACAGAATGTCAAATCTTGGAATGTCTTTGTAACTTATATCTACAACATTATTATGATCACACAGTTCTTTCACCCATTTCACTTTCTCTTCACCTTTTACGATAATGTTTCGGTCTTTTAAGTAAGGCTTAATAATTCTTCTGAATTCTCTATAATCGATATAGCCTTCGCTCCATCGAAACCCTCTATTTCTTTCTAACCACCGAACATTCTTTTTTTCATCATCGGTTAGCGCTGAGAATGGGTATGGTGGTTTAACATAAAATGTATGTGTATGCTGTCGAGTGGCTATACATAATTCTTTTACTAAAAAGTCGTTATTATTATTTTTAAATCCTTGTAAGTCAACGATTATTGTATTACTATTCATGATATTTTCTTAACGATATTACTCAAAGGCTTATACTCAAATATGCAGTCGTTTAATATCAGACAATATGCAGCTGTCTGATCGGGTATTTCTTGGTCTGTTTCGATTTCTACTCTCACGTCGATTGACCCTTTTAATGTTTCGTGCTGTCGCGAACAGTCGATAACGAATAAGGGAGCAACGTCTCTGAATTCTTTCAAACTCATCAACGGCTCTGACCGACGTCCGTGATACGACTGTTGAAATCTAGCATACTGTTCGTATAATAAAGTAAATTTGTCTTCTGTAAAACTGACGTTTAATCCCTCATATGGATAGTATGACGAATTTAAAAACACTCTTACATCACGTACGTGACAGTGATCAAACTCCGCCATCGACAATTCACTGTTCTGTTTGCGGTTGGTTTGTAAAGCTAATACAACAAATCGTGGTTTTTCTATTTGAGATGAAGTTTTAATGGACCAAGTATGTTTACGAGTTTTGGGTAGTAATGGATACTCGTATAAATCCCAGTTACGATATGCTAATGGAATAGCTCGATCTTTTTCTAATTGTTTTAGTAAATTTATTCTTTCGCGATCAGATACTTTAATATGAGGTACTCTCCAGATAATTTTACTTATAACAATATCTTCCAAAACTTCTCCTGTTTTCAACTTGATTGCATTAAGGTTAGTGTTACATCTAAGCAACACTAACTCATGTTTGCAGTTAATGATAATTTTTTCATAATCTTCCGCAAATCCTAAAATCTTGTTTAGAGGAATGGATACAGAAAATTCACCACTTGTATTATTTATACCTTCTGGCGACCACCCCCAAACTCGAGCATATTTTGATTCGTTTTGATTTAAGGACAGATAAGACTTTATGGTCGTAGTAACACCAGCGTTTTTTATTTTATCTATTTCTACTCCATTTAATTCATATCTTATGTCTTGAAATAGAAATAATGCTGGATTATTAACGAAATGTATATTTGAAACCTTTTCTTTAGTTGTCCTGTTATAGACAATTACTTTGCCTTCGATATACAAACTGCTGAGCGAAGGCAGCACATATAGGTCTTGTTGATTGATGGGGATTCGTATTTCATCATTCTTGTTGAAACTTGTTACGTACGGTTTGTATGAATGATACTCAAAACTTTCGATGCTGTTGTCGTATGAGGTTTGCTGAGATATGTTTAAAATATTCATTTTATTAAACCAATTAGTTTGAGGTATTCTTTATTGCTTTTAGTAAGCTTCTTTTTTAACTGCTGTCGTGTGTCTTTGCGAGAAGATCTTTTAGGACTGACTTGGACATTTGATATGTCAGGGGTTTTATGGAAATTTATCATTTTTTTCTAAAATGTAAATACAATTGTACCTCTTCACCTCGTAAATTTACTTCTTTGTTATCAGCGTCTAACAGTCTTATATTGATGGAACTAATAGAAGTTTGATTGACTGGAAAATAAATTAAATTTTTTGGTATTTCTATTATTCGATATCCAGGAGGTACATTAGGAACAAATTCGTAAATAATATGGCTTGCTTTTCCGTTCACAAATGAACCACTAACTACATCACATTCAATCCTCACGATAGTTGTTGATAGAATGCTGACAGGATACTGTGAATCAGTGCTTATATTAGCTTTTATTGTTTCCATTCCAAAGCCTAGTATGTTCCCAATTGAATCATCTTTATTAAAATGAACGTCTTTAGAACAAAATATATTTGTTTTCAATGTGTTATTATTGCATCTCAGTTTTAGCAATGTATTTTTTATGTTAGTTTTCAAATAATCACAAATATCTTGAAGCTCGTAGGACCCTTCAGGAATTTCGATCATTTCATTGTCACCGTAATAAAACTTGTTGTTTCGTCCATCAATATTAGGTATAGAGTTAAAAGTTGAAAAGTACAAAAGACCACATTCATAGTCTCCAAGAAGTTCCAACGTCGGAGAATAGTTTGTCGTCAAAGAGGCTCCGCTCCCGGTTATAGATACAGTGAAAGACATTTTGATACTGACACGTTTATTTATTTTTAATATTATTTAAATGTTTCTTCCAATATTTTTTTAAAAATTTAATACATAGATGACCACAGTTTGTTGTTCCAAATGCTTGATGTCTGTTATAATTATAGTTTATGGGCAAATTATTCATATATTTCATCAGTTCTAATGGTGGTTTTAAATTACCAAAGCTATCATAGTATTCTACGTAGCTGTTTTGTTTTACATAGGCTACCCAATGTGTGCCAGGATTCACATTACTATCTAAATTTACAATTCCACATTCTATTTTTCTAGGTTTTAAAGGCAACGTATCTCTCATGTAAACGCCGCGAAAGTATGGAATTTCACCAGCATACTCCAATATGTCTAAATTCGTAAGCGCACGCCTGGGCAGCCGCCTAATTAGTTTTTTGATGGGTTCAAATATAACCCTGCTCCTTTTTTATGAGGTTTAATATATAATCCTTTTCCAAGAGCGACCGCTTCCATCATTCTGTTGTGTCTTTCAGATTCTTGGAGACTCTTTTGTGCTGCTTTAGAATCGTTAACGGCTTTGGCTATACCTGCTGCACCTCCTGCTAATGAACCTAACGCCGACAATCCCGCAAAAATAGGAATAAGTGGTAAAAGTCCACCACATTTTGGAAGTGGAATTATACGTGGTAAACATATTCCTTTCTTTTTACTGAACAGTTTTTTCGCAGCTGCATACGCATATTTTATAGCAGAGTGATGATCCTTGGATTTAAGTTTTTTTAAATGAGCATGTATTTTTTTAATACCCTTCTTAAATGATTTAATACCACTTCCAGCTCTGATTTTTGTTTTCATAGCATTTTTTACTATCCACGAGGCAATCTTTTCTCCCTTACCAGCATCTTTTGATTTCAACCTCTTCTTTGCCATACTCAAAAGTTCTAAATCAGCTTTACGTCGAGCACTAGGATCTTTATTTATATAAGCAATATCGTGATGCATGCAAGCTTCATCCAATTTGTTAACTCCTCGATCGCCTTGTAGTATTCGTTTTTGAAGTTTCGTCCCAGGACCGCAAAATTGATATCCAGGTAAATGCAACTCAAACGGTAAATGGTCTATCAAGTTATTGATTACACCACTGCCTTCCTTCATTGATAAGTATGTATTGTGATATAGCACTGATTATGTGCTTTATATATCTAAATAACTAATTCACTTTTATCTATCCAACTATTTTCTTCGGCACCCAATCCTAACCACTTCACAAAAAGTTTGTTGCCTCTTTTCTTTAGAACTTTTTCGATAAGATAAATATCAGGAAATTTAGTTTTTTGTAATTCTTTTCCATAAAAACAACCAACAATGTTTTGTTTATGTTTGTCTTGTAATTGATACGTTTGAGGACTAGTTTCGTTGACTTTTATGATGCGAAATATTTCCGTTGACCAATTAGGGGTGTAGCCTTTATAAAAATCGCCTTTGTATTTACTTATACGAACAAAATCGCCAACTCGAAAAGACGATTCTTTGCGTACTTTTTTTGGCTGTTGGCTTTTGATAATATTCAATCGAACTGTATTTTGATTTGAACTGTTAACGTCTATTGGTTTATGTTTTGTAATGCGGTGCACAGTATTGTTATAATTCTGCACAACGGACCTTAAATTATTTTTATACCATTCATATTTTCCACATAAACTAAATAATTTGTAAAGACGTGATTTTATAGTTCTTATTACTCGTTCGACGATAGAAGCTTTTTTTACAGAAAATGTGGAATAATGATTTATGTTATAAGTTTTCATTAAATGCTTAAAAGAATCGTTATAAAACTCTGTACCTAGATCTGTTTGTAAGTTTTTAGGTTTTCGTGTGGATTCTGTTAATATACTGCACATAGCACTTGATACAATTTTTTTAGATTTTGATTTTAACGGTCTAGCCCACACGTATTTTGATAAAACATCAATCACTATGAGAACATATTTAAATCCTTTATTAATCGACGAATATTTTTGTAAGTCCACTAGGTCAGCTTGCCATAAATCATCCAGACCTTTAATGACCGTATGTCGACGAACGAAGTTTCGTCTCGCTCCTCTGTGTAGTTCATTTACTATATCTTGTTTACTCATTCTGAACAGATTTTGCTGCAATCATGTTATCGATTTCTTGTTTTGTGTAGTACATTTTACTTAAATTTGTAGTAGTAATTTTTTCTAAACTATGGAGAAAGTTTCTGACATTACTTTGAATTTTCATCATTTCATTTTTAAGGGCTTGGACACTTTTATCTACGTATTCTTTATTCACAGCCTCGTCGTCTTTTTCTGGAATTTGCACCCCTTTTAATTTCGATGACTTTAAATCGAATTCCCCTGTATCGGACCTTACCAATGTATCGCTAAGAATTTCAGAAAATTCAGATAATCGTAAACGCTTATGAACGTGATGACCAAATTTGTCTATATTCATTGTCGTCTTGCTAGGTTCTATAGTGTAATAGAACTGCTAAATTTTCCTGATGGCAGCCTTATATATTTCATTTTTTTAATGATACCAGCTTCTTTCATTTCTTCAAGTATGGCATTAATTTCATTATCTAATCCCGTATTACCAGCCGCCTGAGATGCACATAATATTTTCAGTCTCTCAACTAACTCATTAGGATCATTCCAGTATACTAAATCAGTGTCTTTCTTAACTTCTTTCAAAATGTCGATTCCTTCACCTCGCTGAAGACTTTCTACGCTACTGGTATTATTTCTAGCGAATTTAAATAGTGGCTTTATCACGTGAGTATATTTGAACCCTTTATTACCATTTATTTGGTTCGATGGTTTCCAGTTACGTTTATGTGCATTAGTGTCGATGAGTAGCAATTTATAATTTTGTAAGTCTTCCTCTGTAATAATATCTAAATTAGGTTTTTTTTTGTACAACAATTCTGCCAGACCAGAAGTTTTTTTTAAAGAGCGGCTTCTAATTTTCAGAACTTTTCCATCATCGTGTAAACGGGTTTTGCCTAGCCAAAGTTTTCCTCGTTCACTTCTTACTCCATATGGTATATCTTCTTTCAGCGCTTCAGGCGATGCAGACCAAGACAAGGAATCGTTTGCGATACTTGGTGAGGATTGAATAGATTTAAATGAGTTCTCATGGATATCATAATCCTCAGAAGATGATGTAGTAAGCGTTTTGTCAGGTGTTTTAGAATTAAAGTCGTCATTATCTGAATTTTCTTCATCATCAAGATCCGTCTCAGATTCTTCTTTTTCATGTGAACCATATTTTGAAGATTCTTTTTCGTCTTCGTCATGACGTTTTTTTTCAGTTTTGCTTGCTAATAATTTTAGCGGACTGACGATCGGTTGAAATATCGTCTCCAGTACCATGTCATTTGTGTTTTTAGTATTTTTTATCATTTCTACCTTTCTTTTCACTGCAGACGCTGATTTCACAATTTGTTCCTTAAGATTCCGCTCCATGTTAAGAATTCTACTCTGATTGATGTCTCAAGTTGTACTACTACATAGTGGGGTACGTATAAGCTTTATAGAATAAATTAATCCACTATTATAAATGTATCAAATTTCATTCTGTAACAACCATTATTTCGTTCACAATCCTTATTGATTACCACATAACTGTACGGTTTACTCCACACAGTTGAACACATTTCACGAAATTGTGACCACGTCATATCAGACCCTACATGTTCATCGTAGATGTGTCTTAGATTAATCTCGTCTTGTTTAAACAATATGATGAGATTGGCATTATCTCTTACTAGTTGTTTGGGTATTTTAGTATAAGTTTGGTTAAGATAAAAGCAATCAATATTTTTGTGACGACCCATAGCAAAATAATCACGTATATTATTTTGATTTTCGCATGCAACATCGTCAAATATGATGATAGAATTAGGTAAGGCTTCTTCTGGACTTAAAATTTCACTGTTATGATTATACTTGTGATACGATGTATCCACAACTTTTTCCAATACTTTTTCTAAAAAGACGTACTTAGGTTGATACAAAGACTTTGAATACACATAAAGGTTTCTGAATCGTGGACCATTCGGGTGTAGTAACAAACTGATTACTAAGTTTGTTTTCCCACAGTTTGAGGGACCACAAACAATACTGCGAATGGTATTTGGTAGTAAATTTCCGTGTCGCTTAACTTCATTTTTAATTGCAGGACAGACACATTCTAATTTAAGTGATTCTTTTTGTTTCAGAAATTTCATAACTGTTTAATCCAATCGACCACTGTGATTAGTGGATTATGACAAAATGATAATCATGCAGTGTGTTGACTCATATAAACAGATAACTTCAAACATACGAAATTAAATGTTCCTATAATAGCTAGCTAGATCTTTCAACCATCCAATCATCGATGAGAAGCTATTTTTTATCACTTGATGCATAAACGAACAGGAATGATTGGGCATTCTGTCCCACTTGTCCAACCAAAAGTTGGATAGAATTGTCTGTCCTGCAAAGAATCACTTAAATTAGAATGTGTCTGTCCTGCAGTTGAAATGATTGGGCATTCTGTCCCACTTTTGTTCGCTCGCGGTGCATAAACGAACAGGAGCTATTGGGCATCCTGACACACCGAGTACACCGAAGTGAGCGCGAGCGAACGGAGGTTCGGTGTGTCGGAACAGGATGCCCTCCTGTTCGTTTATGCACCGCGAGCGAACAAAAGTGGGACAGAATGCCCAATCATTTCAACTGCAGGACAGACACATTCTAATTTAAGTGATTCTTTGCAGGACAGACAATTCTATCCAACTTTTGGTTGGACAAGTGGGACAGAATGCCCAATAATTCCCTACTCACGTTTATACCTATTTTTTATTGTTTTTATTATAAGTGATATAACATGTTTATTGCATCGAAATACTATACTGTATTTCGATAGTTTAACGTTAATTACATACAAAACATAAATTACATAAAAAAACAACAATATACAAAAATATTATGCGGCAGTTGTATGAATAGAAAAACGAAAAAAAACGAGTGAAACAGCATTTTTAAATGTACATAATACTATAAGTAGGTACTGGGACTACTGGGCGAGTAGCTAGTAGACCAGAGTCTGGACAAAATGGGCTGTCAAACTTCAAAGGCTAGAAAAAAAAACTAAGGGCCGCGGCCGGGAGTCGGGAGTCGGGAGTTCGGGACGCATAAACACGATACGACGACGTCGTTTTTATGTGTCCCGGCCGTAACAACTTGTGTATAACGTGTCTTCCTAATTCCTAAATAATTAATGATAAGTAATAATAATTATTACAATGATTAAAAGCCCCTTATAAGTATATAGTTTGCTCTTAGTACTAATTTTAGAATATTATAGTAACGTTAATGCTAATGGAGAATAATAATATTTTAATTTTTAATGTATTAAAATACCTCCTTTGTCTGCAAAGTGCAAACGTACGTCCATTGTCCGCATCATGTCGTCACCGACACAGCCATGGTTCGCGATAATACCTGGATTAAAATTTACAATGGATTAAAAGATTATGAAGAATGTAAGATCAAAGTTGATTGCCGGACATAACGCGTAGGCTCTTTATGCCTTTATTAGTAAAACCTTCACGCAAATATTTTGTAAACTCTAGCAGAAACGCTCTTCGTTTTCGAAGGGGATTTCCTTATCCATTTTTCCATATCATCTAAATCTAGGAATTTCCATGTTTTGTCGCTAATTTTGATATAGGCAGCCCCGGATTTATAAATAGGCCGTTAAAGCTGCCACGGCCTAGGGGCGGCAGTGTCCTAGGGGGGCGGCAGCGTCGGCCGTCGGGCGTCGACTATAAGTAATAATATATTGGCACTAAAGCAGGAGTTCCCAAACTTATTTTCTCTACCGCCCTTTGAGAAAAAATATGTTTTAGAGCCCCCATGCATCCATGCATCCAGATGAAAAGAAATTATAAATCACCTCTAGTATATAGGTGCCATTTCGTTCGATAACTTTTCGCCATCTTGTTGGTAGGGACATGATCCCATCAGTGCCGTAAATAGCCTTTTATGCGCCCTGTGCCAGCTTTTATGCACCCTTGTTTTTTAACCGACTTCCAAAAAGGAGGTTATTTATAATATGTATTTTAATGTTCGGCTGTGGATATTTTTTTACTACATTGGGAAACATCTCTGGGGCACAGCGCGGCGGGAACTTTTCAGGAGCAAACCGAAAAAATAAGAGTTCGCAGCCTGGTCTGGCCATTCTTCAAGTTCCATAAATACTCGCGAAAAGACTTTCTCCCCGACCTTATTATATTCGGCATTGTACTGTGCCTTTATTTCGGTACTGTACTGTGTATAATATATTTAGTTACTATACGTGATCTAAGCTTCATCCTTTTTATTTATAAAACTATGTAAGTAAGTCTAATGAGTAATGTATATTATTTTAAGTAAGTTTTAATATCCTAATTTAAAATATTATGTTATTCAAAACAAATTCTAACGACGTGCGACACCACGACAGACTAGTAGGAAAAATTAAGGAAAAGTACTTAAAAGTTACGTCACATACTATAGCCTCCGTATAATGTGTTAGATCTTTCTGGATCAAATTATATTTTCGTTAATTTGATGTGACAACGTGATGTTGCATTTACCACTCCGTGACTATCGGACGCTTAGATAGTTCATTCGATGACGTAACTTGAAAACCTACAGGAAAATCTAAAATTATTGCAAGAAAACATAATAATATAATATTATATTCTTCCAGTAGGATTATAAATTTTTATTTTTTGATTGAATGATTACCTTCACAAGTTTAAAACTAAGCAGATATGGAAAAAGTTGCTATTTCACTCTTCTAAAATCTTAAAAGAGAAGAAATATTCACTCTGCACTCTGCAGTACACTTACGAGTTACAATGTAAGTATTAAGTAGATACATATTATATTGTGTAGACCGTGGTAGATTCAACATATAAAAATGCCGTCGATGTCACCTATTTCAATAATATAATTTTCCCTATCAAAAAGGAAATATGTTACTGAAATGATAAATCATTTCCAGAATATTTCGTCAATGGATTATGCATGCAATGACTCTTCCGTGCATTGTATTTGAATGGGCATTTTCGTGCACCGCATAGGAAGAATGCTGAATTCTAATTTCAAGGTTGATCATTTGAAGATTATCATGGATTGAAATCGGAAGTAGGTAGTTGAATCCTAAAACGAAACTCATGATAGGAAAGTTTAAACAAGTAAGGCAAAATTACATGCCCAAAGGATTAAAGGTCTTATACAAGAGATTTTATTTATTTTTAGTTTTTACTACCGATACCCAAAAAAGTTGTTAAGACTAATATACATACCTAATTTAAAAGTCGAAGAAGTAAAAGGTAAAGTAAACCGTAGGGCATAGACATAAATATTACTAGCGTAGTTAGATTTCTATTGTATTTCATAAAAAAATCATAATATTCATTTGGCACATACGAAATCAGGATTGTGGTATTTGCATTGAAGGTACTGATTTTTTTTTAAATGAAATAAGGGAGCAAACGAGCAAACGGGTCATTTGATGGAAAGCAACTTTCATCGCCCATGGACACTCGCAGCATCAGAAGAGCTGGAGGTGCGTTGCCGGCCTTTTAAGAGGGAATAGGGTAATAGGGGAGGGTAGGGATGGGAAGGGTAGGGGATTGGGCCTCCGGTAAACTCACTCACTCGGCGAAACACAGCACAAGCGCTGTTTCACGCCGGTTTTCTGTGAGGACGTGGTATTTCTCCGGTCGAGCCGGCCCATTCGTGCCGAAGCATGGCTCTCCCACGTCAAAAAGACGATTATTTACCTCTCACCTGTTTGGTTTCGGGATTTCCAAAATAGTATACTGAATATGATTTCAACCACAGATTTCAACCCAAAGCCAAAATATCCGGAAAAACTATGTGAACCAAAGTGACGTGGAGGCTTTCACACTAACGCCGTAATCCGCGCGATAAGTCGACAAATATTTGTGACATATGACGAATTGTACGAAACTCAAGGGCAGATAGTGAATGTTTGTAAACTCTTGCTATGGGTATTCATCATGATTATTATCTATTAAGTACTACGGCCAGTCCCTACTCCCTAGACTCTAGAACAAGGGCGGACTGTTGGTCCAGTGACCAGTCGATCGTGGCCAGGTGAAAAATATAAATAACTGGCTGTCCCGGCAAACATTGTTTTGCCATATAAAGTATTTTTACTTCATCAGTTGATACAAAATCTTACCCCCTCTTTTGTCCCCTAAGAGGGGGGGGGGGAATTTTATATACCAGATGTTAAGTGTTTAAAAACACAGTAAATAATATTATGAAGTCCAAAGAAAAATGTTTGATACAAGATCTGACCCCCTCTTTGGTCCTCTAGAGGGGTGGGGGGAGGGAATTTTATACACCAGATGTTCAGTTGGAATCCGAAAAATATATCTGCGAAAACCGTATGCAAATCGGATCAGTAGTTTTCGAGTTATATACAAAAGTTTGAAACAAATTCTGACCCCTCTTTTGTCCCCTTAGAGGGGTGGGGGGGGGGAAATTTTTTATACACCAGATGTTAAGTTGGAAGAAGACAAATATATCTGCGAAAACCGCATTCAAATCGGATCAGTAGTTTTCGTGTGATGCTGGAACAAACATACAGACAAACAGACAAAAAACTAACCACAGTTTTGGCTTTTATAGCGATGTAGTAACACCCCCTGCTTATATTTTTTGAATATCTTTAATGTACAGAATTCACATTTCTACAGTTTTATTATATGTATAGATTAGACCAGACTACCAGACCAATAAGCTAAACGATTTCGAGAAGTATAAACTTGGTAGATCACACAGGGTTTCGTTAGTAAACAGTAGGAAGATCTTAGCTTAGGTCTTATAAAGTTGGGGCCACCCCTGCTCTAGAGCCACTATATCAGAATCAGAGTAGGTAGTCCGTAGTCGACGGTAGACCAATAGGAATAACGTATGAAATTATTATACGACAAAATGTATGGTTACTGTAGGACTGACAAAGATAAGCTTACGTGCAGAAACTCATTTATCGTGCGTAGCGCATCGAGCCCGGGTTTTCCCGGAACCCGAAAATCCGGGTAAACCCAAGTTTAGTGGATTGCAAAAAAACCGAGTTTAATAATTGATACTCTCGTTTTTCGAGCTTTTCGTTTTTGTTTTATTATTAGATTTTGATTTACTGATTTCGTCATAGGAATTCAATTGAAACTGAGAGCTATCACTTGTGATAATTTACCGCGAACCGCGGCTGTGGTCTGTGCCCGTTTACTCGAGACTTGGCTGGTGCACTGCCGTATATCCAGACTATGGGCTTAAAAACAGTACTTACTGTTTATTTATAACAATATTTCCATACCTTTATAAGTTTAGGTGCAATCGCACAAAATCGATATGAAAAATACTGTAGCCTATTTGTTTTTTTAAGTGTAAAAAAACCCGAAAAAGCTCAAAAATACCCGGGTACCCGGGTTTCATTTATGATATAGCCGATAACCCGAGTATTTTTTTTTTTCATTTACTAATCCGTTAGTAGAGTTTACAGACAGACTTTCGCAATTCGTAGCTGCTTTAGTCTACCTAGTACATATAGTATCTAACTATCTACTACTATACTCTCATCACATCACTTTCTTAAAGGCCGTCACAGACCTAGCTATAATATATATTAATATACTTATAGCTAGGCATATTAATATATATTTTCTATACAATTTTCGCGTGACCACACACTCAGCTATAATATATATTTCTGGTCTCAGTGTGTTTAGTACGGTATATTAATATATATAATAGCTAAGTCTGTGACGGCCTTTATACTTCCTCTCAATTCCGAAAAAGTAAGCTACCTTAGTAACTGGCACTTACCCAACTTTTATTTGCCAATCGTAAGATTCATGATTCACAGGGCTTTACCCCATTATCGTAATCGCACTTAAAGTTTTATAATAGTTTACACAGTTTTATGCCGTAAAATTATTTGCTGAAAACTAGTTTAAATCATAAAGTTAATATACCTAGCGGAATAGAGCAACAATCTCTAACTGTCAAACGAAACCGAAATTGGTTTTCATCTGTTAGCCTGGGAAAATTAAGGAATTCGGACCGAATAATTCGTGTAGTTTTGAAAGTTGGTACAGTTGTTCCTGAAGGTGTCCAGATGAATATAATAAAAATTCCCCGAGGGTGGGACAAGAGCCGGCGGTGGGGGAGGGGGGGGAGGTCTCTTTTTCAAGGGTTTTGCTTGTGACTCGAAAATTATTTACAATATCTCGTTAGTGACTTCTACATTAAATTTCCTATAAATTTCGTCTACACATTTTACTGTACGATCATTACTTTAGGTCTTAAAGTAATGATGAAAGTAATGAGCTTAGGAAATACAGAGTATTAAGTAATAGGGTACGCTAGCACTGTTTTGCCATACAAACGTATTCCCCAATTGTAATTGGGATATGTTAAAGCATGCCTCTACATTAGATTTTTTTCTAAAATTAAAAATATTAATTACCCTAAAAAAAATGCGAAAAATGAAGCCCCGTACTCCCGCCAATGGACCGACCATAAAACAAAATTTGAAAGATCTTAAAAGATAAAACGTAGAGGCAATAGACTTACTCTTCCTGAAGATATTTAAAAAGAATTTTAGATAGGATCAACTTTGAAGGAGGAATCATGGGAATACGTTACCTCGATTCGTACGTACGTATATCTAGAGACAAATAGACAAAATATTATGCAGTATATTATATTCTATGACAGAGGTACATTACATGACATCGCAGAAACGCGGCGTATACGCTGGGCAAACGCTAGTGTGAAGGCAGCCTTAGTACCTCTTCTCTTCATGGTTACATACTTTATGTACTTAATTAAAATATATTTTTGACGTACGTTTTGAAATAATAATAATTAATAATTATGTAAAATTGTTACTAAAAATAATAATTATTATGCAATTTCGAAATAAGTATGAGTTATTTTAGGTAATTACGGTTTAATATGGTACTTATGTAGTTAAAGACTATACCTAAGTGCTTTCTTTGCACTTCCTTTATCCGGAGAGGCAAAAAAGTAGGAGCTTAGCTGGAGCCCGTGCGGTGTCGTGCACCGTGTTCTATGATACAACTTTTTTTTAAAGTACATAGTACATACCTTTCCAAAGCCCCCTTTCCCTGCTAGGCAATGATTGTCCAATTGTATAGCGTACACAAATAACGTCGATCATGTCTCTGAAAATTATGTGCTACACGTTCACTTGTTGTAAGAATGGGAAGACCTATGTTTCGCACTCGCGGAGGGTGCAGGTTCGATCCCGGATGGAGACGTGTACCAATGAGAAATTTTCTGATCTCAAGTACATAATACGGACGCTCGTACGGTGAAGGAAAACATCGTGAGGAAACCCGCACATGGTTGGTCCCAGACGTGTTGACCTGTTGTTTTCTCTGGACTAGGCTATATAGGCTATGTAGTTAGAATGCCGTATGCGCTTGGGCAACCATACGGACATTTAAAATCTTGCCCCAGGCACCACAGTATACGAAGAGTGCTCGAGTGGTTACTTCGCTGATTGCTCTGAAAATACTGTTTAAATCATCCACAATGGCTGCAAAGGCCTAGTTTTGTTGTATTGGCATGGGAGAGGCGGCCTTAAAGATTGCATCATACAAATTACTAACCTAACAGCCATTTTCTTTTGAATTAATGACCATAGGCGATCGATATGATAATACAGTTCCTACGTTCTAAACGGGCGAGGCGGAAGTAACAAGGAAGTAGAGATTGTAGAGCGAAGAACATTTAGATGGGGCCATAAAAAGAGCCTTTTTTATCCCATTCGGATTACAGCTTAATTGATTTTAACTTTTTTATGATGTAACCGTACATGTGAAGTATTTATAATAATTTAATTCGATTAAAATGTGAAATATACAGCAGTGTATTCTAATATTTTATAAGAGATGTTCAAACTAGTAGCATTAATCATTATGCTACTATTACTTACTAATATAATTTTGATTAAAGCACAATATCATGTACAGTTCAATTATTTTTTATTAGAATTTTTAATGAAAAAAATGTGCTGATAGAAAAAAAACAATTTGTTAATGCTTTAAGTTAAGGTACACACAGTTAATGGAAAGTAAACAATAGACACTAATTCTTAGTTTCAGCAAACTGCTATCGGAAAAGGTGGGGCACCCAATTTCCTTCTCCTTGACTGTAAGAGCCGTAACCGTAAGGGTGAAGCCAAACGAGCGTAATTTGTGAGTCGTGAGCCGCAGAATTTCTGCCGGGCAGAATTTATTTTCATACAAATCACGACTCACAAAATTACGCTCGTGTGAATCAAACAGGACTTTTGTATGAAACTGAATGCAGTAGAATTCTGCCCGGCGGAAATTCTGCGGCTGACGACTCACAAATTATGCTCGTTTGGCTTTACCCTAACTCACCGGAACGCCCGCGCCATCGCCACACGTGGCCAGTGTCTTTATCATGGCAACGTCCAAGTAACAAGTCTGGCGTCTCTACGTCGCATCGCTGCAAAGCGGTGTTTTTCTTAAACTTAAGTTTAAAAACACCGCTTTATGGCGACGTAAAGGCGCCAGACGTTGCTAGGACGTCGCTATGGTAAAGTCACTGGCCACGTCGCGATGGCGTCCCGACTCCCGGTGAGTTATGGGCTATGGCTCTAATACACTACGTGATTTAAAGCAAGTAATGTGTGCACTTGTATCCTGTGGTTAATTTCACCTTATATTACTACAAATAACAATAAGTAATAAGTATGTTTGGGGCTGATATTATATCTGCCATCATTATTTATCATTGTTACTTCTCTCCACATTCACGCTTAGAGCCCGTACGTAGGACACTTTTTACAAAAAGTTTTTGCAAAAATTTCGCCATTTCTATGTATTCTATGGCGTTGCGATCACTCGAAATAGATATTTACATCAAACAGCTTTTTGCAGATCAATAGTCGTAAGTCGTGGTGTGATATTATGTTCGTATATTATATTAAGTGATGGCAAAAGTGCCCTTCAAACTATACTATGTTGGCATAATATTATGATGGCTCTAGTTTCCATAAGTATGATTTCTTTATTACTTAGAAATAACAATTTCTTTGCATCACATTATATTATTGTAACAATGATGCCTAGTGCCTACCTACGCGACAGTTCAGGAACTTTGCTACTCTTAGGCCCACTTGCGCCAATCTGGGTTAAAGTTAACTCTGAGTTAAACATCATGTCATCTCTATCACTGACTTGGTGAGTGACAGATATGACATGATGTTTAACTCAGAGTTAACTTTAACCCAGATTGGCGCAAGTGGGCCTTTTTATAATAAGTTGGCCGAGTATTACTATGCCGTCGAGAAAAACCAATCAAATGGTACCTTTTTACATGGTGAAATACTTTGCGCATTCCCGGCGGATTGGTGACATCGGCCGGGGTATGTGGGACTCCGCGTAGTCTCTACCCACTAAAACCCCATGGTGCTCCACTCCCCGCTTACTGCTTAGGCATAGTTCTGGCCACGATCAACCTACCGCAACTCTACCAGCAGTTGTGCAGATCTTTAACAGTTTAAAAATTATGGTAAATTGTGTAAGTATTATAAACTATGGCAGAATTTAATTAAGAAAATATACTATATTAGTGATTCTTATAAAATCTTCCCCCTCGAGCTTAGGATGTGAAACTTTAATTAATTTTTCCTAATGATTATAAAAAAATGTGTATATGCTGAACAGATAAGCAAAATGTAAATAAATGAGATAATGAAATTACTTATTTTGTCTGTTTTTCATATTATTATGATTTATGACATTGTAGTTATTGTAGTAAATTTTATCATAATAATATTATTATTGCTTTTTAAATATTTTTATGTAAAACCAAATATTCTTACAAACGAAGTTTACAAATCGCTATCTCTACAACACGAGCTAGCAAAGAAAGGATTAGATGCCATTACGTCAAGCATTTAAGATATTTGGGAAGTTCGCTATCTTATGATGTAACGTCACCCACGACTATCAAAATCCTTTTAATCTTTTGTAATAAACGCAAATCTTTCTCGCATGTGTAACACACATAGCAACCTTATATATTATCCTTTGCGCTGTCAGTATTTAGAGCCTTATAAAAAAGGACGCAGACGACAGCGCGCAATTCGCTTGCGCGCGCGCGGGAAAACTCATTCCGTCGCATCGATCGGCCGCGTCGAACGTTAGATTATTCGAAATTCAAAATGTCACGAACGATATACAGTGCTGTGTTACCAAAAAGTGTGCCATAATGTTTTTAGCGACTGTGAAAAATTATTTAATCACAAAAATCTTTCAAGATGATGTCCAAAAAGCAACTCGCGTGCATGCTAGCGCTGCATATAGTGTACCTTCTAGTCGGCGCTAGCATATTCTACCACATAGAGAGTCCTCTAGAACTAGCTCAGAGGGCAGAGGATAAGTTGGAGAGGCTTGAAATTCAAAGTGAGTAACAATGGACACATATTTTATATTAATTGGCGATGTTAGACCTAACGACATATTGTCTGATGTCCGCTACCGAATCATTACTTACCGATTTAATTCTTGCTTAAAGCGATAATTATATTTTATTTATTGTTAATATTGACTAAAAACCAATGATTGCATAACACAAAACAGTTCATCTAAACGCATAATGTAAACACTCGAAAATAATGCACTGCGGTCTGCGCAAAATGATTATTTAGATATTTTTTAACGAATTTCTTTTAAAAATATGGTAACTAAATTTTGGTTCAATAAAAAGAAATTAATATATTTTTAGGAGAAAATTCTCTTCTGGAAAATTTTATAATCGATTTAGCATTATGCTTTCCACGAAGATACGCAAAAATAAAACCTACTATAACTATAATAATTCTGAAGAGTTTGTTGTTTGAAGGAGTAGGATTTAAAAAATTCTTTCAGTGTTAGATAGCCCATTTATCGAGGAAGGCTATAAAAAGGAGCGAAAATGTGGACAAAACGGGGGAAATTATTTGAAAGGGCTTATCTCACTAACTACTGGAGCAGTTTTTATGTTATTATTTGGCATAGATAAGAAGTAGGCCACGTAAAGGATCATAGGCTATTTTTTGTGGACTAATTTGTCTGCGAAATATCTAATTTACGCGGGCGAAGCCGCGCGGAACGTATAGTCGATAATATAATAATTATTATTCTATTCAATGTTTATCCTGAAAATATGTATAGAAGTAAATGAAAGTTGAAGCTACCTCTAAAATTAAGGTTCTAGAGGCATCATTCTTCTGTGAAAGAAGATTAAAATAAGAGTTTGTACATAGATGATGGAGTAGTTACATGTTATTATTGTTATCACTTTTCATAACTACTTCAGTAATGTTTGTACATCGATCGTATCAATAGTGTTGTAATTATGTTATTTCTCAATTGATAATAAGGTTAAGATAGTATATTGACGGTTTTTATAAAAAAAACTAAATCATGGCCGCGCGGGAACCGTACTTTTTTCCGGGATAAAAACTATATCCCTTCCTGGGACTCAAAGACCGAAGTATCTCTATACCAAATTTCAGCAAAATCGGCTCAGCGGTTTGGGCGTGAAGAGGTAACAGACAGACAGACAAACGGACAGACACACTTTTGCATTTATAATTTCTCGCATTTAAAATTTAGTAGATTTAGTAGAGTTGTACCATATTATACATAATATTATTATTTAAGTCTCGTTCATACAAGTTAATGTAGTAAAAAAAGTAGAAAGTAGTGTAAGCCCTTAAAATTATTAAAATTTAAAATTAAGTATGGTGTAAAATAGAAATGGATACTAAATACTAATTATGAAAAAATAAAAGATTTTATACCTTATCTAACCATAATATAAGAACCTGAAAACAAGAACTAAAAAAAAGTTCACGGTAGAATCTTTTCTATTTTTTAGCTTCGCCAACTTCCTTTAGTTTTAACAAGTGACATTTTTAAGGTTTTAGGAAAAATTGTGTCAAATGTACTAACATTTTTTAACCAACAGCCAGGCTAAAAAATGTTAGTAACATTTTACTAATTGCTTCCTCAAAGTCAAATTTTCCGTAAGGTAAAAGAGGCGGTTTAACCCATTTAGTTAAAATAAACTCAAGATTTAACAATTTCTTTTTAGCGTGTTTCCTGAATGTGTTCTGTTTGTTTTTAAAATATTTCACCGTTTTTATTTCCTTTCTTTAAATACGTAGATATACTAAGAATAATAAAAACTAAGTAAATGTAACTCCCATACTACAATCGTTTTGGATTTGGTTCTTTTCGCACACTAAAATAATATTATGGCAATAGCTACGAAACACTTATACATCCAAATTATTGACACGATAAAGCCGTTTATAAAAATGTTCACTTATTCTGTCTACTCTGCTTTAATTAGGAATGCTTTTTAAAAGTTAAGAGGAGTCCACACAGCCATTTTTCCATACAAACGTTGTTTTTCCTCCCTGGATAACGCCGGTAGAGTTTTAATTTTTTTCCTGAATATCTATGGCCACTAGTACAGTGTCCTTATGTTTTCTTTTTTCATAATTTAGTTGTTAAAAAAGACATGATCGTTCAAGAACCCAAAAAATGGCCAGATTTTCCGCTATGTTCAAACATCCAGAAAACAGATTTGGCTAGATTACACAAAAAAGAATAGATGAATATGATAAAGTAGAATAAAAATTACAAAAATCTTTTGTAATTTTTATTCTACAAATATTTTAAAACTACTATAAATCGCTGCGCGTACAGCAATTCAAACAGTCCACCGCAGGTTTGTATGGAAACTTGAAATAAGGTGTAAACGCTCTTAAGGTGACGCCGCGTTAAACTATAAAATCGTTTTGGCTCGTTTTCGGGACAAGCGCGAAGCGCGCCGCGCGCACACGTCGCCGCCGCCACCGCCGCCCTTAGCGGACAGCGGTCATTGACCGGACCCGCGCTCCCGGGGCGCGCGCGACAAAACATAGACGTCGCGCGTCGTAGAGTTTCCTCAAATTGTTTGTTACATTTTGTCTAAGTATGAAAAGTATTCGGTATAATATTCCTTATCCCGGGATCGGTGGTAGGCAACATGTAGACACGACTAAAGTAGAAGTAAATGTTAAAAAAGCGGCCAAGTGCGAGTTGGACTCGCCCATGAAGGGTTCCGCAGCAGCAATAAGGTTTATTTTTATGAAATTAAATGGTTTTTGATTTATTTTTATATTTCAGTCGATTTAATGAAATTTTGATTAAGGTTTACCATTTATGATGTAAGTATACATACTTACATATTTTTTTTTAGAATTACATTATAACATATTTTTTTTTTAGAATTATCATGCCCCTACTTTAGAAATTAGAGGGGGGGGACACACATTTTACCACTTTGGAAGAGTCTCTCTCGCAAACTATTCAGGTTAGAAAAAAATGATATGACAGACCTCAATATGATTTTTGGAGACTTATCCATTGATACCCCACACGCATAGGTTAGATGAAAATTTTTTTTTTGTTTCAGTTGTACCTATGGGGACCTCTAAAATTTTTACAGACAGACAGACAGACAGACAGACAGACAGACAGACAGACAGACAGACAGACAGACAGACAGACAGACAGACAGACAGACAGACAGACAGACAGACAGACAGACAGACAGACAGACAGACAGACAGACAGACAGACAGACAGACAGACAGACAGACAGACAGACAGACAGACAGACAGACAGACAGACAGACAGACAGACAGACAGACAGACAGACAGACAGACAGACAGACAGACAGACAGACAGACAGACAGACAGACAGACAGACAGACAGACAGACAGACAGACAGACAGACAGACAGACAGACAGACAGACAGACAGACAGACAGACAGACAGACAGACAGACAGACAGACAGACAGACAGACAGACAGACAGACAGACAGACAGACAGACAGACAGACAGACAGACAGACAGACAGACAGACAGACAGACAGACAGACAGACAGACAGACAGACAGACAGACAGACAGACAGACAGACAGACAGACAGACAGACAGACAGACAGACAGACAGACAGACAGACAGACAGACAGACAGACAGACAGACAGACAGACAGACAGACAGACAGACAGACAGACAGACAGACAGACAGACAGACAGACAGACAGACAGACAGACAGACAGACAGACAGACAGACAGACAGACAGACAGACAGACAGACAGACAGACAGACAGACAGACAGACAGACAGACAGACAGACAGACAGACAGACAGACAGACAGACAGACAGACAGACAGACAGACAGACAGACAGACAGACAGACAGACAGACAGACAGACAGACAGACAGACAGACAGACAGACAGACAGACAGACAGACAGACAGACAGACAGACAGACAGACAGACAGACAGACAGACAGACAGACAGACAGACAGACAGACAGACAGACAGACAGACAGACAGACAGACAGACAGACAGACAGACAGACAGACAGACAGACAGACAGACAGACAGACAGACAGACAGACAGACAGACAGACAGACAGACAGACAGACAGACAGACAGACAGACAGACAGACAGACAGACAGACAGACAGACAGACAGACAGACAGACAGACAGACAGACAGACAGACAGACAGACAGACAGACAGACAGACAGACAGACAGACAGACAGACAGACAGACAGACAGACAGACAGACAGACAGACAGACAGACAGACAGACAGACAGACAGACAGACAGACAGACAGACAGACAGACAGACAGACAGACAGACAGACAGACAGACAGACAGACAGACAGACAGATCTAGGTAGGATTCTACCTCACCTACCTAATCAGTAATCACTCAAATCTTCCGAGCCTTCCTTTTTCTTTTAAATACGTCTTTATAATTTTTTTTCCCCATTTCCGGGAAGTCATAATTTAAAATATCGTGCGCGGGAGTAGCGAGAGCGGCAGTGCACAATTTGACATAGAACCGACTCTGACAATGGTCGGCAGCGTACTGGCGGGGCGAGGCGGGCCGGGCTCTCATAGAAAACAAGCGCGAAAATGGCGCGAAATGGTTTTTGTCATATAATTTCAAAACTATAAATATATTTCAAATAAGCTATGGACCGATTAAAGTGTATGCTTGAACCAATTTATGTACAAATTTTGGAAGCTTAAATCACTCTCTTCTGTTGGCAAAATAGGAATCCCTTTTTTTACAGAGGTCTTTTCGATTGATTATTTTGTGTTACAAAAGTTGACCAATCGTGTTATGCTATGGGTAATTCAAAGACAAAGACATGATGAATACTGACAATGAACGTTGATTTCTTAGCTTTAGTCATTGCTGAGAAAAATGGACATCGCTACAGCCAAATCATCAAGGCGTCACCTTAAGACAGCGGTTCTCAATTATTTTTGGTATAGGAAACCTTATAAGAAGTGACATTTTTGACAGATCCCCAAAAATAATGTTTTGTCTTTGAATGAATTATCTCCTTGCTGGTGTCTGATGATGAGTGATGTACATTACTAAAACAATTTATGTATCGCTCGCGGAGGCATCCTTTCCGGAGTCCTAGGGCTCCGTGTCAAAATCATCAGATGTATAAGTAAAATAATTTCAAACACGTGAAAGAGTTAATGTTTGTAGCTTGTGTGACGTATACTAAAGTATAATATACAGTACAATATAAAGAAAATTATATTATATAAGATGAAAATTGCATATTCATGAGGACGAATATTTTAAAGTTTTTCGAAATATTAAATTTCATTAGTGAAAATTTTTATTATGTTACGTACAGTATTATATTACTTTAAAATACGAGTTAAATATACAATGTAATATCTTATTTTTAAGTTTTAAGTAAAAGGTGAATTGCACCAGAAGCGTAGTTAAAGTTAAGGTTAAGGTTATGGTCAAATATGGCGACTTTTGCTAGGGATTTGACAGTTCATTTCACATTTTGTTATGGTTAAAGTTAAAGTTATAGTTAAAGTAAGCCGGTGCAACCCACTCTTAGTAGATCTGTACTCTATGTAGAGTAAAGACTAAAGAGAGTAGAAGAATTTAGAATCCTCATTCAAGAAAACAACAGAGCCCTCAGCCCCTAGCCAATACGTCTTCTTTATCGCTTCTGTATAGAAACGTCAAACAAAAATGTATGGAATTGACATAAGCGTTCGATAAAACAAAGTCTACTCTCGTCATGTCAATTCCACTCATTTTGATCGGCGATTCTATAAAGAACCGATAAAGAAAATGTCTTCGCTAACACACAGCAATATTTGAGACACATGGACCGCGGTAAAATAATAAGATAATAGAAAATTAACATACTATAAACATTTTAATAATTTTCTACTCATCCCAAAAAAATGGCCGCCAAAGAAGTTTTCACCTTAAAAAAACTATTCACATCCTTCATAACTTCTTTGAACGACGGAATGCGAGTACCTATAATAATTCTATTGTTAAGTTTTTTTCCAATACAAGAGCTATTGATAAATAATAATTGATACCATGTTTTTGATTTATAGCATAATGGTAAGTGTATAATCTAGTTTACGGTATATTAAATTGTATTTAATATTGGTTTTATTCCGTGTGAATCATTAATTCTTTTCTATTAATTTTTTATCAAAAAATACAATTCATTATTAAATGAAAATCGGCCAAGTGCGAGTCGGACTCACTCATTTTCTAGTCTCCAGTGGATAATCGCGCGCGATAAAATAATTTCGTTGCACCGAAATTATTTTATCACGCGGGAACCGTACATTTTCCGGAATAAATTAATTAATGTTTCATAGTTATTTCCTTTCCCGGGACTAAAAGTATCTCCATACCCAGCAAAAGGTTCAACGAATGTGATGTTTTGACATGATCCACTGACAGTTATCAATTATTATAAAAGTACATGATGCAACTGTTGATTTAACATAGATATAAAGATATTGCACAATTATAATAATATGATCCTACTGATTTGAGATAAGGATAGACAGTTAATTATCCAACAAATACCGCCGCATGTATACGTCTTTATTGTTATATTAAAGACTATCTGTCCCGGTGAACTTCATGTCACTTTAGAACCTTCCCTTCTACGAATATTTTGAGACTAAAATTAGTCCAATCCGTTCAGCCGTCTTCGAGTTTTAGCGTTACTAACACAATTGAAAATCCATTTTTAATTTTTATATATTATACAGTGTGTAACGAAATAAGTGACAATACTTTAAGGTGTGTACGTGTTCCTTGTAGAGAGTTCACTGTGAAAGTAGCAGTGCTAAAAGACGAAATTTTTTTTCACTTTTGTATGGGCAAGGGCCCGAGCGTCACGAGTTTCCCCATATAAAAGTGAAAAAAATGTGATCTTTCAGCGCTGCCACTTTCACAGTGAACTCTCTATAAGGAACACGTACACACCCTAAAGTATTACCACTTATTTTTGTTACACTATGTATACTTAGATGACGCCCGCCGCTCCGTTGCATATAAAGTTCGTACTGTATTTTTCTGCAATAAAAAGTATGTTCTTAATCCTAGAAGAATCCAAAGAACTTCTAAAATATATAAATTTTTATGTAATTAATATTTGGGTGTGAAGACAGACACAAAAACAAACAGACAGACAGACAAACTTTCACATTTCTAATATTAGTATGGATTGAGGAAAATTCTTTCGAAAAGATTTCCCAAGTTTGAGGTGATCGTCCTTAATCTCTGTTATCTTTACAGGCTGTCTTACGTACGACTATCGTCCAGTAAAACCTATAAGGCATTTACTGTACCAGCCTTGATCTTAAAATACATAATACCCCTATAATACGCATATTATAGTTATAACAAGGTTGTTTACGCAAAAAAAAAATGTGCCATAACAACAGAAAAAAATATTTATTAATTTCTAAGTTTTGACTTGAGTGAGGAAAAATGTATTCTAAGATGGTTCCTGCGGGATTTTCTTTTGCACGAACGATTGGCGACATAATTATAGCGTCATATCTTAAGCGTTTCATGAAGTTTAGTTTCTACCCTTTCAGTTATATTGTATTGTACTCCTAATAAATAACAATATGTAACTAAATCATCGTAGATCTATACATATAATAAAATCGTAGGAAAGTCAATTCTGTACATTGAATATTTTTGAAAAATAATACTTGGGACGTGATCTACAATCGATATGGAAGCCAAAAATATAGTTTTTAGAATTTTTGTCTGTTTGTCTGTTTGTCGGTTTGTCTGTTTGTCTGTATGTATGTCCGGGATAAACTCAGAAAGTACTGAATGGATTTACTTCAAATTTTGCACGAATGTTATATAAAGGTCGGGTCAACACATAGGCTATATATTATGACGATATCACCTAGGGCGGGGGGAGGGGCTCAAGTTTCAATATTTTTAGTTTTTTGCTCATATCGCTAAAACGGTGCGTTGTAGAGAAAAAATGTCCGGTACGTAATGAAAGCCAATAAAATTTCCTACAAATTTCTCCTTCACACTTTGTATCTATCTTCACTCCTTGCCATGCTATGAGCTTTTGTCTATCTTTTCTATACAAATTTCGAGTGTCGTTTGATTAACATGCTGGGAGCTTTGGCATCGGTCTTTTCTTGAGGGGGGGGGGAGGCTTCGCCCCCCCAAACCCCCCCCCCACCTCCCCAAATTTTGCTTCAAACAAAGCGGTGTTGCGGCGTTATACATCTTTTTTAAGAACAAAGTTAAAAACTAAACTACACATACGGTTTTCCAGTGTCGTTTGTTTTGGGGGGGCTGCGCCCCCCCAAACCCCCCCCCCCCCCCCCTTATTCCTCATGAAACTTTTGTTCATAATTAAAAGGTATCGTGGAGTTTGTATTGCGTCTTAATTATCCTTTGTAGGAACAAATCTATACATATAATAAAATCGTTGGAAAGTCAATTCTGTACATTGAATATTTTTGAAAAATAATACTTGGGACGTGATCTACTATACTAACGCGGACGAAGTCGCGGGCAACAGCTAGTACTGAAATAAGAAAAAAAATTAAACAACAAGAATGGTAAAATATTTTTATTACTAGTTATAATGTTCCAAATTTTGATACACAAATGTCATGTTTAGGAGTTGATTAAATGTAATAAGGAATGTCATGTTAATAAATTTATTATTTTGACTAGGTTTTCATTCAAGAAATTTAATACAACATAAGCTTATAGGATTACATTGAAATACAGTTTTCAGTTGCCCGTCTTTTAGTGGGTAATTAATTTTCTGACCGAGGTATTATAATACTTTTGGTTTAAATTTTCTAAATTAAAATTAGATTTGAAAAGTCATGGGGATCAATCTTTAACGGCCACAATCAAAGACAATTAATAATGATTACTTGATGAATATTTTGGCATGATCATTACCTTTTTGGTAAAAGGTAGCCCCATGCGAGTTTCTTACGCCGGTTTTTCTCGTCGGGTTAGTTCCCGAACCGGTGGTAGGCCTCATTTAGACGTTCTAAAAGTGTAAACTTTGTTAA
The DNA here is from genome assembly GCA_905404155.3 of Plebejus argus. Classification (NCBI taxonomy): domain Eukaryota; kingdom Metazoa; phylum Arthropoda; class Insecta; order Lepidoptera; family Lycaenidae; genus Plebejus; species Plebejus argus. Next base: position 9,912,539 of record FR989943.1, read on the forward strand.
CCTAATTAGAAAAAATATTTTGATATTGATTAATAAAACAAACAAACTTTTCATTAAATCATTTTTAAATTGAGCGCTGTATTATTATAAGATTATAAAAGTATACTTTTATTTTTCTTATACGCGGAAAAAGTTTCAAAAGTTATCAAAAAACTTGTAAACAGACGTAAAAGTTTATAGCCACAGTAAACGTCTGTTTGTATGTCATTTCTGTTTGAAGCAATTACGAGTATTGTCTGTTATTGTTTTATGATTCTGTAACCTACACGAAACTTGTACAAGATTAGTTTTATATTAGTGAAAAGATCAGAAAAGATAATTTACAGGTCCGATAATAGTAATCAGGCTGGATTTATACAGGGTGTAACAAAACTAAGTGATAATACTTTAGGGTGTGTATGTGTTCCTTATATAGAGTTCAGTGTGAAAGTAGCAGCGCTGAAAGACCAATTTTTTCACTTTTGTATGGGCAGGTGAGCGAGCGTCTGACGAGTTCCCCATTTTTACAAAAGTGAAAAAAATTGGTCTTTCAGCGCTGCTACTTTCACAGTGAACTATATACAGGGAACTCATACACACCTTAAAGTATTATCACTTAGGTTTGTTGCACCCTGTATATGTCCGAACGCGTGATTTGTTGTATGGGAGCCCCCCTTAAATATTTTTGTAGTATTTGTTGTTATAGCGGCAACTAATATGTAACACAACTTGTGAAAATTTCAGAAGTGTAGCTATAGCGGTTCCAGACAGACAGACAGACAGACGGACAGACATCGAAGTCTTAGTAACATAGGGTCCCGTTTTTACCATTTGGGCACGGAACTCTAAAAATAACAGTGCGAATGCGCCGCTTTTTAGATAAATCGTTACTATACATTTGCTTGTGATCAGGCGGTGCAGCGGCCAGTGGTCAACCATTTTGTTTGTCTCTCTTAATATTATTATTATAGGAGACAATTCAAATTAGCGACAATAGGGATGATGACAAGGTCAAAGATTAGCAAATTTCGTTATTAAAATAAAGAAATAACGGTTAAAAATAAGTGTTTCCAAAATTTTAGCTCGATAGCTTTTGTATTTTTTTTGTTATGCGCCTTCAAAGTTGGATATTCAAGTCGAAATTTTTTTCAATTAAATTTCATAATACATATTTGTATACCATTCGATAATTACTTATGTAGTTTAAAGCAACTTTTGTTATGAAACCACTTTCATAAACGCAATAATTAATATAGCTATCGAACAAAAATTTCTCGCGATGCCTACAAACAACTCTAATGTGACGTCATAATCGAGTAGCATTTTGTATGGTGCGTTTCGGGCAGGTCTATTTTATGAGATGTTTGAATTGTCATATCTTGGTGAATTTTAAAGCTATCACAGTCATTCTTTCACCGATGTTTCTATTTTTAAGGGTAAGAAAAAAAATTAGTCATCATGCCTATTAAAATAATTCTAGCCCATACAAACGTACATAGTGTAATTTTCAATAATTCTCTCCGAACAATATGTATGAATTTCGAAGCAAAGTGTAAATCATGCTTATTAACATACATAATGTTAATGCATAGAATCTTCGTTCGTTTGCATTAGTATGTCATATACTGAAGTAAAGTCCATAATATTTTTAGATGTGATATATCAATTAAATCGAGTCAAATGAGCGATAGATATATTCTTTGTCTTTAATTCAGTACAAAAATTATCTGAAAATTCCAAATAATTTGGAATTTCGTTAAAAGAAGAGGTAACTTTGGGATTTTTTTCTATCAAGTGAAGTTCATGATATTTAATATGTAATGGAATATGAATTCCAATATGTTAGAGAACTAACACATAGTATTATATTTTTTTTAGAATTTAAATTATTATATTTTTATGTCTCCTGTCCCGTTTAAATCTTGAAAATCGTCCGTTTCTTGAACTACCCCCTACATAACCCCTACATAAAATATTAGGTTACATGTATTTTGAGTACCAGTAGCATCAAATCCCAAAAAGAAATAGGATCGCTATTATCGCGTCAAAATGTACGGTTCGCTGTAATTGTTTATTATCCAGTTTAAACTGTCAGTTACGTTGGGGGAAAGCGCTCTGACCGGACAGAGACCAGACAAGGTTAATTAAATTTAAAATATTTGACCCCTCACTTGTAGTTACGAACAGTGGTCTAGTACGTTAACAAAATAACATTGGGTTAATTGATACAATATGCAAGTTGCATGAGACTTCTGTAGTTACATAATAAATATTAAATATATATCTATTATCTATTGTGCTTCTACTTCTCTACTACTCAAGCAAAAGACAATAATAATTATTATTAGCAAATATCAAAAATATGACATTTTGTAGCTTGGTATGTGTATGGAGGGTGGAATATAGAGGAGTATACTATCTATGTAAAGTGTCCGCTGAAATGCGTTACATTAGGGTGGCGCTACAGTAGCAACAAGGCAAATTTTAAATCATTTAGCAGCTTTTATTTCAGCTAATTTAGGTTATAATTTTCAAAATTTATTGGTATTAACCCAGTAATTATGTGACTCGGCTATTCGGCTAACTTCAATTATTTATATAATTTTTGTACATTCATTCCATACCATTTGCTGCAGCTAGCGCCACTCTCGGAGGATTTTTCAACTGTTATTTACTGCGTACAGCTGGACACTTTTTCAAATATCCCCCATATAAGATATAGTTCTCCTCCATCTACACTCCATAGGTATGTGGTTTCGACTATTTCTGCAGCCATATATCCATAATATTGTTACGAATGCGGACACGTAGTGTCATCTAGCGGCAACCGGCGAAACCATCACAGACAGCGTAAATCCCCTATTCAATACCAGATACCGCTACTTGTATGTTTTTGTTACCTGCGCTTACCTGCTCGAGAATTTTCCCACGGTTGTTTACATGTTGTGGAATATTCTCGTAAGGTCTAGAGCTCGCCCCGACCCGTATAAATACGCGGCTAGACGAGCCGGCCAGTCAGTCTTCGAATGTTTTCGAGTGAGCGATAATCAAAGCGACTTCGGAAGTGAGAAACAAGTGACTTAGTGAGTGAACCAGTGATAGTGCTTAGTGTTTGAACTTAGTGCATAGTGTTTGAACCTAGTGCTTAGTGTTTAGACATAGTGATCTAGTGTGTGTAAGTGTAGTGTAAGTGTTAAGTGTAGTGCAAATAAAAGTCTTCAAGAGAGTCACCAGGTCTTTTCCTCCGAATCATCGAACCTCAGCACGTAACAACTGGTGTCGGAAGTGAGATTTGGAGATGCCATTGACTCCGAGAGAGGACTTCAAGGGGAGTGTCAGGACAAGGGCACAGCGAGCTGCTGCCATCGACTCCGAGAGAGGAGTTCAAGGGGAGCGTGAGGACAACGTCGCAGTGCCAGTGACTCCGGGAGAAGACTTCGAGGGAAGTGTCAGGACAAGGACGCAACAGGCTGCGGAGGCCACACCCACTGGGGACCAAGCTCCGCCCACTGCGGGGCAGGCCTCACCCACTGGCCCCGCCCACCGGGACCCGCCCACTGGCCACGCCCCTCAGGCCCCGCCCACTTTGGGTGTGGCCACGCCCACTGGCTCCGCCCACCAGGCCACGCCCACTCAGGCCACGCCCACTCAGGCCATGCCCACTGGCCCCGCCCACCAGGCCCCGTCTGCTCAAGCCCCGTCAACTGGCTCCAGCCACCATGCCTCGCCCGCAGTTTCTACGGCCCCCCAAATGGCTCCTCAATTGGAAAGCATAATTGGGTTAATCCAGGCTTTACAAGAGTCACAAGACCGCAAGCTCAGCGCTTTGCAAGAGGCCCAGGAACACAAGTTCGGCGCTCTGCAAGATTCTCAAAGGGCTGACATTCGGGCAATGATGGAGTCTCAAGAGCAACAAAGGGACCTCCAAGAAAAAGCGCTATTGGCAATAAAGGATGTTGGTGACACGGTGACCAAGCTTCGGAAAGATGTCGACATAATGGAAGAACGCATCACCGGGCTGGGAGTGGATATGGAAAATGTGAAAAGTGGCCTCACAGAACTACAGAAGTGGAAAGTGCGCCTGGAAACCACAGGAGTCGCGACGTCGAGTGGAACTACCGGAGTAGTGGTACAAGGACCAAAAGTTAAAGTACCACCATACGACGGTACTACTTCTTGGAACGCTTATCGTCAGCAATTCCAGACGGTTGCTACTGCCAACGGATGGACTGAAGACCAATGCCTGACCGCTCTCACTGTTGCGCTCAGAGGGCAAGCTTTGTCGGTCCTGGAAGCACACACAGGAAATGGGTTCCAAGATCTGATGGAGGCGCTTGAATCCAGATACGGGGAGCGACACCTGGAGCACGTGTTCCGTGCCCAACTTCGTGACAGAGTCCAACGCTCAGGAGAGGGACTACAATAATGGGCGTTGGAAATTGAAAAACTGGTCAAGAAGGCACATCCAGGAGCAGACTCCAAGATGGTTGACTCAAACACTATTCAAGCCTTTGTCGACGGAATCAGGGATCTGGAAGTCCGAGCTGCAGTAAGACTACGTCACCACACCTCGCTAAAGGAAGCGTTGGCGCATGCTCTAGAGGTCGAGGCTGTCCGGCGTGACATACGGCAGACCTATAAAATCCGCGAGGTCTCGGAGGAAGTGAAGGAGGTCAAGGCTCCTACGAAGAGAAATTTTGGAGCCATGTGCTACAAGTGCGGCGAAAGGGGTCATCTTCAGCTCAACTGCCCGCAGAAGGATACCCAGATGGCAAGAATGAAAAGGCTTGAGGAACAGATGGAGGAGCTGAAGAAGCAAAGGGCTTCAGCCAGGACTAAGGGGCAAGTACTGCCTGACGCGGAAGAAGCCCCAATAACTGTTGTCTCCCAAGCAAGCAGCGGGAATAGTCTTGTGATTCAGGGGACTATTAACAGGACGGATTGCAAAATTACTCTAGACACAGGAGCCTCTAGAACAATAGTGAACCCAAATCTGGTAAAGGCCGCAAGGGGACATAAGAGGAGAATTAATTGTCGGCTTCTTACTGCCTCCGGTCAGCCAATACCCGTCCTCGGAGAAATGTCAGTTATGATTAATGTAGGGGGGTCCTCATACCCTCATGACGTTATCGTGGCAGAAATAATGGATGATTGCATCTTGGGCTTGGATTTCATGAAGAAGCATAACTGCAGGATTAATGTCGCTGACGGAGTTTTCAAGTGTGGCGAAGAAGAAATTTTCATCCTTGGAGGCGCCTGCGGGAAAGTCGCATGTGTAAAGGAAGTCATTATACCTGGACGAGCGGAAGCCCGGGTGCTGGTGAAACTACCGCCAGCTAGAAAGAACAAGTCTAACAGATGCGTGTTGATCGAAGACACACCCACCAAGACATCAGCACGAAAACTGATGACGGCAAGAACCCTTGTTAGTGGAAGCAGTCACGCTGTGGTCCGGGTTTTGAATCTTGGTGAACGCGAGATCTGCTTGAACAAAGGTGACGTCATTGGAAAGTGCGAGGAAGTTGTCTGGATGAGAAAGTGCAGTTCGACAACAGACGCAGACCCAGCAAACAGCAGCAACAATGGATTAGTGACTGAGCTACTCGATGACTGCAAGAGTAATCTGACTTATTCGCAGAGGATGAAAGCTAAGAAGTTTTTACAGCGCCACGCGAATATCTTCTCCAGTCAGGAAGGTGACCTTGGAAGAACGTCGATGGTTCAGCACAGGATAGATACCGGAAACGAGAACCCGATTCGTCAACGAGCAAGACGGATACCAATTGCAAAGGAGAAGGAAGTGGAAGGCCTTTTGGAGGACATGAGAAGGCATAAAATTATTGAACCGTCTGCAAGTCCGTGGTGCTCACCTGTTGTGTTAGTAAAGAAGAAAGATGGCAGCACAAGATTTTGTGTGGACTACAGGCGTCTCAATGATGTCACTAAGAAGGACAGCTACCCATTACCTCGGATCGACGACACTCTGGATACCTTGAGTGGCATGAAATGGTTTTCGACCCTGGACCTGAAATCTGGATACTGGCAGGTGGAAATTCATCCAAAAGACAAGGAGAAGACAGCTTTTTCCACCGGTAAAGGTTTATGGCAGTTTAACGTCATGCCCTTTGGATTGTGCAACGCACCTGCCACATTTGAGCGACTCATGGAGTGTGTACTGGCAGGCTTAGTTGGAGAGGCTTGTTTAGTCTACTTGGACGACGTCATCATTGTTGGCCGCGACTTCGAGGACCATTTGCGAAACTTAGAACGAGTTTTCGCCAAAATAGAGGGGGCCAAGCTAAAGTTGAATCCGAAAAAGTGTCGATTATTCAGGAGTAAGGTCAATTATCTTGGCCATGTTATCTCCAGTGATGGAATCCAGACGGACCCGGAGAAACTGGAAGCAGTTCAAAATTGGCCAACCCCTAAGAACAAAACTGAAGTGCGAGCATTTCTCGGCCTATGCTCCTACTACAGGCGTTTTGTTAAGGGATTCTCGGAGATAGCCAAGCCATTACATCGGCTGACAGAAGATAAACGACAGTTTATTTGGGACGAGACTACTGAAGATTCTTTTCAGAAACTGAAGAAACATCTGTGTGAAACACCAATCCTGGGGTATCCACAACCTGAAGGTCAGTTTATAGTCGACACGGACGCAAGCAACACGGCCATTGGAGGGGTGTTATCTCAAAAACAGGGTGAAAGAGAAGTTGTGATTGCGTATTTCAGCAAATCTTTATCCAAGCCAGAGAGAAACTACTGTGTGACAAGAAGAGAACTCTTGGCTGTTGTAAAGACGCTACAACATTTCAGCAAATACCTCATCGGCAGACAGTTTTTGCTGCGAACTGATCACGCAGCCTTGAAGTGGCTACTGCAATTCAAGAACCCAGAAGGTCAAGTAGCACGATGGATTGAGCAGCTCCAAGAGTACGACTTCAAGACCGAACACCGCAGCGGAAAGTCACATGGGAACGCCGACGCACTCTCACGAAGGCCGTGTTCAGAAGACTGCAAACATTGTGTTAAGCAGGAATCTAATGAAGTGACGTTAAAGTTAACGAGAACAAGTCCTTTGGGTCCATGGGAGAATGATGCCATGAGGGAGGCCCAAGAAAAAGATGACGACCTTCGGCACATTATCACATGGAAGAAACGGGGTGACGTAAAACCAATCTGGAGTGAGGTTGCACCCACTGGCGCTGTCACTAAGGCGTACTGGGCGCAGTGGGAGAGTCTGGTACTTCAAAACGGAATACTCTACCGGAAATGGGAGAAGACTAACGGCAGAGAGTTCCATCTTCAGATAGTTGTCCCAAGAGCGAGAGTACCAGATATTCTCCGTGAAATGCACGATGGCGTATCAGGAGGTCATCTAGGTGTCAAGAGGACGTTAACAAAAGTGCGGGAACGATTCTACTGGTTGCATTGTCGAGATGACGTGCAGGATTGGTGCCGCAAATGTACTACTTGCGCTGCAGTGAAGGGACCACAGACCAGGAGCCGTGGGAACCTGCGGTTGTATAACGTTGGCGCACCGTGGGAACGAATTGCAGTTGATGTAGCTGGGCCATTTCCTGTAACGGAGTCGGGAAACAAGTATTTCATGGTCGTCATGGACTACTTCACCAAGTGGCCTGAAGTGTTCGCCATACCAAACCAAGAAGCTACGACAGTTGCTTCTAAGCTTGTGGAAGAAGTGATATCTCGCTTTGGTGTGCCTCTGGAAATCCATTCCGATCAGGGCAGGAATTTCGAATCGCAGGTCTTCCAGGAAGTGTGCAGAATCTTGGGAATGCATAAAACGAGGACCACCGCGTACCATCCACAGTCTGATGGAATGGTTGAGAGATTTAACCAGACCCTTGAGAGGCATTTGGCGAAATTGGTAGATGAAAAACAAAAGGATTGGGACAAGTACATACCGCTCTTCCTTCTGTCGTACCGTACCGCCGAGCATGAGAGCATAAAGGCTACCCCGGCATATGTCAATTACGGTAGAGAACTACGAGTACCAGTAGACCTCTTGACAGGAGGGTCACCGGAGGAACCAAAGACCGTACAAGACTATGTCTGCGATTTGAGGGAAAAGATGCGCTATATACACGCCATGGTTCGGGAGAATGGGTTACATTCAAGTGAGAACATGAAGACCAGATACGACCGGAAATCGAACACGAGCGGCTTCGAAGAAGGGACACTGGTGTGGCTGCATAACCCAACTCGTCGAAAAGGGAAATCTCCAAAGTTGCAGACCAAGTGGGACGGCCCATACAAAGTGGTTACCCGATTGAATGATGTGACTTATAGGATTCAAAAGCAACCAAGAGGGACATTCAAAGTGGTACACATAGACCGTCTGGCGCGTTACCATGGCAGTAACAATGATGCTCGGGACGAGCATCTCTAAGAGGGGAGTAGTGTTACGAATGCGGACACGTAGTGTCATCTAGCGGCAACCGGCGAAACCATCACAGACAGCGTAAATCCCCTATTCAATACCAGATACCGCTACTTGTATGTTTTTGTTACCTGCGCTTACCTGCTCGAGAATTTTCCCACGGTTGTTTACATGTTGTGGAATATTCTCGTAAGGTCTAGAGCTCGCCCCGACCCGTATAAATACGCGGCTAGACGAGCCGGCCAGTCAGTCTTCGAATGTTTTCGAGTGAGCGATAATCAAAGCGACTTCGGAAGTGAGAAACAAGTGACTTAGTGAGTGAACCAGTGATAGTGCTTAGTGTTTGAACTTAGTGCATAGTGTTTGAACCTAGTGCTTAGTGTTTAGACATAGTGATCTAGTGTGTGTAAGTGTAGTGTAAGTGTTAAGTGTAGTGCAAATAAAAGTCTTCAAGAGAGTCACCAGGTCTTTTCCTCCGAATCATCGAACCTCAGCACGTAACAATATTGTTAAGTCGCATTACACAACTTAATTTGCGCAAAAAATCGCTTATAACTCGAGATATCTCTGTTGGGATTTTTTTTATCCTTCCCATTATCTATCCCCTCATATCTCCATACCCATCTAAATCGGTTCACTAGCTTAAGCGTCAAGAACGGACAGACATATTTTCGCATTTATTATAATATTAGATACAATAAAAATAAAGAATACAGTAATTTTTAAGAGAACAACATAGTTTTATTAGGTATATAGCATTAACATTCAACTGGGGTCAACAAGAGGAAAAGTGACCACCGGAAGAGCGGTAAGTGTGTTACTTGCATGCTGATGGACAGACGGACTGGTTGAATGATCAGATTTTATATTAGTAGAGGTCAAAGGTATAATAGTGATGGTCAAACATAGATTCAAATCGACGAAAGTGGCCATAAAAGAAAAGACGAACATTACTATATGGTTTCCTTTCAAGAACTCTACTGCATTTTCCATTCCTTAAAATTAATCCTATCCAATGTCATTGGCTACAATCTAAATTTCGTCCCTAAAATCTATTGACAGTGTTTCTTCCAAACAATAGATACACTTTCAGCAGTTTGTCTAATGTCTATACTTTTGTAGAGGAAAACTTTTTTTATGGTGTTTGGTAAGCGTGCTGAATTCTGCAGGATGTAATTATTGTGATTTGTATACTTAGGTAAGCGCCCCTGCGTCATGAATTTTCCCATTCAAAAGTGAAAAATGTGCTCTTTCAGCACTGCTATTTTCACATTGAACTCTATGTAAGAGGCACATACACACATGAAAGGATTATCACTTAATTTTGTTGCGCCCTATATTTCGTCGGCAGTCCCACGACCCACGGTCATGTATACCGACTCGCCCGATATATCTATGAGTCTGAATTAAAGGAAGTTTTACTTCACGTCTTTAACTAAACCAGTGAATGCCCTTAAGGTAAAAATACGGAATAAATAAGACAATGTAAAGGATGTAAAATCAATAATAGAAATAAATTTACATATTTGAATCCGGAAACTAAGCCGTCCTTCCCTTATACACTGCGTTCAGTGCCATTTCCTCTCACAGGACCTTATACCAACGGCATAAGGATCATTATAACACACTGCGAGGTAAAATAAGAGCGAGGCCATATTGCTCAGTTGCGTTGCGTCGCAAAGGTATTCCACATCTGCGTTGAGCGCTGCCCGACGCAGAGCCATACCTCACCGGGATGCTGGCGTTTTTCTTAAATTCCATGAAGATTTAAGAAAATACCTTGAAAAAATGTTCAATTATCTGAGGATATCACTAAAATCATCGACTGATTGAGTGACGGAGCATACAAAGACGTGCTATTTGCTAACAACTGGCAACGTAAACAGTCGCCGCATGCGGAGCGGTCGTCTACGCTGGCGACAGCGACGTAGAGACGCCAGACGTCGTCACGTCACTGGCCAAGTCACCGTGGCATCCCGGTGAGGTATGGCCCTAAAGTAGGTACGTACTTACTAGTGACTTAAGAGCTATTAATAGTATCGACCAATTCGATCACAGTAAGTGTTGCATCGTTTTGTGTAAGTAAATTATTAATAAAATAAAATAAAATCGAAGTCGACCTTTGGTAATTAATCATAGACAAAATATATTATGCTCCTCTACACAATAGTAGACTTATGCCGCGGCCGCATATGCGTGGTGCTTCGCGCTAAAGCCGATCGCGATACTATTGGACGATCTGCGTGTATCGTCCAATAGTATCGTCTCATTGCACGAAGCTTCGGACGATAGACGCAGATGCGGCCGGGCCGTTAGCCCATGTGGCGCATAATATAATATTTTATAGCGTTGTTGCTGCGACGACGCAACGCAGGGACGCAATGTGGCGTCAAAGAGCGGAGTTTTCCTTCACAGGACGTGCAAACTGCCGTGGCCTCTGTCGTGATATCGAAATTAGGTCTAATTAGACATGTCGCCTGTCAACCCAGAATAAATATGAATAACATATTTCGTCGTACATGATCATACAATACAATACGACCTACGCTTACACGAGTTAACACTTTGCGCCGTGGGTGTCTTTCCGGAGAAAATTTTGTTTAGAGGTTAATTTAACCCCATAATACATTTTAACCCTTCAGTTTCAGTTCAGCCCTTATTACCGCATTATCCCTTCAGTTTTATACTCCTCCCCTTTAACAATTTAGTTTTGCTATACCACTCACCCTCTACAAATATTATCTAATATTGTTTATTCAATTTAAAGTAGCATTGCATCTTCTTTATGCTGAAATCTACATTTTTATTACCCTCATTAGCTCCCTAATCCCTTATAAATAGAAACGATCACAAGTGTAATAAGTTATCCTATAATGTTTGTCCTTTTCTAATGCTTTAGAAAAGTAATGTGACAGACTATACAGTGTGAAATTTTAATGGTTGTTTTCCCGCAGTAAAATGATTCTATCTTAGTAGTACAATAGATTTGTAAAGTTTTTTTTGTTCAAATCAAAAAAAAATTCGGTCGGATCCATAGTAACTCGCGCCTATCGGCGTAAAGTTTCCATATTACGTCATACAAAATATTTGTTTATTTTCAAAAAATAACATGCATGATTCGATAGTACTACTATAGGTAAATCGTTCTGCTGCGGGAAAACAATCACTAAAATTTCACGTTGTATGAGAAGAATTATTATAAGGAGGTGTTTCTTTAACACCGATTTCATTTTCTATAATATTAACAACGTGGAAATAGTAACAATTATGTATTATTGATAAATAGTAGGCATAGTTGAGAACAAAAGGTTTCGTAAGCGGAAAAACTATAACTTTGTAATTAACGACCGATCTACTTGCTCTACACTTGCTTGGTACTCCGACAGTGCACGAATTAATTCTATCCTAGGGTCAATTCAGACCGCAACGCGACGCGTAGATGCATATTTTCTAAATTTGTACTGAATTAACAGACTGGCATGTCGCCTCGCGCAATTGAAATCTGTCAAATCAATACGCAATTGAAATCTGTCAAATCAAATCAGTACTGAATAGACCTAAGACCGCACTTATGAGTCCCACATACCCGGCCGACGCCTCCAATCCGTCCGAGATGCGTAAAGCATTTCTCCATGTAAAAAAAGGGAATATATTATTTTTAGTATGAGATGATTTTACGTAACTTTGATGGAATTCTGAAAAAGCTTTAATACATAATAATATGTCAAGTGACTAATTAATTATTATAATTAACACCAAAATAAGAGCAGTTTTAACCAGCACGACATATACATAAATTAACAAAATTGTCACCAAAGTTGTGAATATGCAGAAAACGATTTGAGATCACGTTTTGTCAAGTTGCTATAAGGACAAACTTAATTGATAACGTTATCAAAATATGATCTAAGGCCGAATTCATCTTAAAAGTTATTTTTAAGTTGAAAAAATGTGGATAATTATTTTTTGAGGAAAATATTGTATGAGGAAAATAATATTATTCAGTTCTCATATTATAAAAGGAAATTTAGAGTAGGTATAGTTTTTTTACTCAAATTCTTATTAGACTTTATGACTACTACACACTTTAAATTAAATTAGGTTTTATAGAAACCAATAATACAACTGGCATAAAATATCTGAGGAAAATATTATACCATATACCATATAATATTGGTATGGGCCATACCAATATGGTATGGGATATCTCAATCAACTTCTCTGATCTCATCTGAACACAATTTTATGTATACTATATAAATATATTTTGTAAGGCACAGAAATTGTTTCTATGCATTTATCTGTTATCTATCCCTGGAAATAATATTTACAGGCTACTAGCAAAACACTTGTCAATTTCAAGAACTACATCAGAAGTATTTATGTACTTGTAATAAGTAGGTGATTTTATCTTTCAAGACCAATTTTTTTAAACTCAAAATCAAAAACAAAAGTTCTGACTGGAATTATTGTTATGGCACCCACTTCGATAGAAGACGTATTATTATTAACTAAGTGATACAACTTTAAAGTGTGTACAAGTTTCTTAGAGACTTCACTGTGAAAGTATCAGCGCAAAAAGTCCATTTATCCACTTTTGTATGGAGAAACTGGTGCGCTTGCCCATACAAAAGTGAAAAAAATTGGTCTTTCAGCACTGCTTTTTCACAGTGAGTTCTCTACAAAAAACACGTACACACCGTAAAATATTATTACTTGGTTTCGTTACAACCTATACAAAATAGAAACAATGAAATCCAAAAATAAATAGTTATTAGTTATAGTTTAAAAATCGAACAAAAATCGGCAAACCCAAAGAAAATTTGGGTGCAACAAAATTACTGACACATACATAATATTAAGTTATCACATTTTTTACTCCATTAATAATTATTAATTTGGAAAATGAATTCCCACTGCTAAGTTGAAAGCTTAAGGGTCGACAGGGCAAAGTCAAACAAAAATGTCTGGCACTTGAAGACGAGACTCCTCCACTTACCGCGAAGAATATAAGCTATGAAATGGAGATTTACTCTTTCTCGAAGGTCAGGTAGACCTTCAGAACTGGATACCTCCTAAAGTAACCGCGATTGAAACTCCATAATATTATTATATTGCTGGTCGTTCTTACCATTGTAAAGATCACAAACAGGTAAATTTTCAGCTTTCCGAAACTGAGGAAGGTCTGGCCGTCGCAGGCTCTTACTCTATTAATTTCAGCATTACAATGTCAAAATCATTACTAGTTGGCATAGCTATGATCTAGTAAGAACATTCCAGAAAACACAATCAAAGGGCACAGCCAATGTCCTTCACACGGACTTGGCAATGACATTCGCGTTGAATCAGTCATTGTACTCATGTCTATATAATGGTAATCGAACTACCACTCCCCCTTTTCATCTATTGATGAATCCAATGAAAAATCGCCAACTGCTTCCGTAAACTACGTTAAAGACCAATTATTATAGTCAATCGATACCTAGATGTCTAAATATTGACTTCGGCTTCTGTTATTGATAAATAAATTTTGAGTGTAACCCAAGTAAGTTTCATTAACCAACTCTATAAAAAATTAAAGTTCTATGAAAATAACACTGGCTGAACCTGCAAAAACCCTTTAGAAGAAATTAATTAATATGGCTTTTGATTAGATAATTTTGATTATTTCATTGGTAACCGAAACTGCTTCATTATTCGTCAAATTATTATCATTGTAGTTTGTATATATTTTGTAGAATATTACCTAAAATGTATTGTACTTTGCTAGCGCTTCATCTAAAACATCTCAAGATGATAATTTAAACACTTTCTTATCTTAACTAAACTACAAAGCATCTCTTAACTTAACAGAGCATAAAATTGTCGCATGAAAAACTAACAGCCTAATTATCGGCAATACAAATCTTTTTGTCGTGCCAAAGCAATTACTTCACATTGTTAACTAAATCTTCACGAGATTATAACATTGTTAAACTTAACGTTAATGTTAAATATTTATGTTAAACGTTAAAAGCTACTGTTCGACGACATTTGAACAAACCAATTGTTGATGGTTAAACTCGTTTCTTTGTTCTTAACAACAGAAATTAAGCAACAATAGCAACATAATATTCTATTTAACTTCATTCTTTCGTCTATGCTTTTGTAATATAAACAAAGCTAGGTGATGGTGTCTGATTTAGATTATTATAATCATAATAATCTAAATCAGAAGGATCCTAAGAAGAACCTAATCAGGTTCTTCTTAGGATCCTTCGTGATAGACGAAAAAAATTATGTGAGGCTCTGACCGCTTCTCAATTTGAAAAGAATTTGATTTAATTAATTCACTGTATTCGTATATTATTATAAAATCTTCGCGATTCTATATTCATTTTAATTTTGTATGATTTAGTACTTACTTTAGTGTCGTAGTTAAAACCATATTTGGTGAGATTTTAACCAAAATCATTATATAATTAATATTCAATTACATTCTGAAATGTTCCTCTTCATTATGATTTATATAATTTTTCATCCATAAATTTTAATATTTTAGTGTTTTTCTCGTTGTTTCTTGTATTTAATTATTCTTAAGATAACAGACTGTGCATTTAATTAAATATATTTGCTTAAATAAACACTAATACCTGGAATAGAAATGTTATCATAATATTCTATCGTACTGGGGTCAAAAATAAAAAAAATCCCCATTATAGCAGCTTTCGCTCTTTCAGTAATTCTGTCAAACATTTATTCCGTCTGTTATGCTTTTCGTGGATGACAATAATTTATAGCCCCTGTGGCTCTGTCAATGATGGTTATGATGGAATACCGTTGAATTTTAGTGAGTCTGCATCAGTTAGCATTCACATATGAAGCTAGTAGCACAAATTCTTATCCACCGCAGGATGAATTCTTAGAACGTTTTAATTCTTCATTCTGAGAACTGTTTATTTCCGCTATTGCATTAAATAACTCTCTTATATCTTTTTCCAGATCTCCTATACGAGAACTACATACCCAATGATCCTGACAAGCAGGACAGTATACTCCGGAAACTGTCGGACTACTGCGGGAAGTCCATGTTCAACTACACCGCTGAAGATGAGGAACCGCCTCTCAGATGGGACTTCTACCACTCCTTCTTCTTCTCCTATACGGTCGTTAGTACCATTGGTAGGTTTTCTTTCATCATTAAGATCTAACAGACTACTTCTAAAAGTTCTAGAAGTATGTAAAACTACCTACATGGGATTTATATTATGGGCTATTCCTTTTCAATATTAACACCGAAGGTACCATCAGAGAAGTTGATTCCTAGGCAGATAGGGGACCTACGTAGTTTAGTTGCGTTACGTCAAAACCAACCGATAGATCACAATTAACATTAGATTGACATGATCCAACCAAATGACGTTGGTCAATGGTCTGTCAACTGCCTAGGAATCAATTTCCTCGATGGACGATGGTACCTATTTAACACTATCCTAGCAATTAAAGCTAAGGTCCTAACAGCTTGTTAGTACAAGTTGTGAACGAGATATATCCACCAGCATTATTGAGTCTTACTTTTAACGCAGGAAATAGGGATATGAATAATGAAAAGGAAGTTTTTCAAGTCAACCAGAACATCAAAAATATTGGTACACATTCTGAAATTCACTGAAATTATCTCAAGACTACTCTTCGCCAATATCAACCAATGACCTCATCTAACGTAGTACCTATAAATCTACGTTATACGTCAACATACGTGTTAATCACGTTGTTTGTATGTTTCAGGGTACGGCAACTTGGCTCCGACGACACACTTGTCACGCATACTAATGATATTCTACGGTCTCTTCGGTATTCCCATCAATGGTATCCTGCTCGCGAATCTCGGTGAATACTTCGGCTTGCAGGTAAATATGTGATGATCCTGAGGAAGTGTTTAGTATAAGTAACGTAACGATAAAACGAAAGGCTACTCAAACTATTTAGAGCCAGGCATCTAAACAGTTTGAATATCTGATGATTTACTAGTATCAGAAGAATCTGATACTCGTAAATCAGAGGAGGACATGTCGGTTTTCGCATTCGCAAAATGTAGAGACTTAAGAAAGCAATCTATTTTTTAAAGAATAGGCATGCTGCATGCATATAGTGTTTAAGAAAAGTGCTCCCAGACAAATCCGTAAGTAATTGGATTTGTCTGGGAGCACTTTTCTTATTCTCGACCATAAACTACATAGGGATACTACGTATTTCCCGACGTTTCGGCTGCTTTCCAGCGGCCGTGGTCACGGGTGGACTGAGGTGACAGATGTTGCTAAAATTGTTCAACTACCCGAAGATTCATCAATATTATTATTTGTGTTCCGATCTACACAGAATAACAAATTCTACCAACTAAAATATAACAGTATACGTAAATCTTAAAAAATCATTATATATTTCCGCATGAAAAATACATTGAAGGAAACTAAAACACCTTTTATTTACAAAAAAAACATAAACAATAATATTATTCTTATTTTTTACTTCTTATTTCAGCTAATCTCAGTCTATCGCAAGTATAAGAAGAGAAATGAGAAGCGTGCTGACAAACTAGACTTTTTCTTCATGAACCTGGGCATGCTTGGCCAGATATTCCTCTATCTGATACCTGGGTTTCTATTCTTCATCTTTCTCCCCGCCTGCATCTTCGTGATATTCGAAGGCTGGGATTACGTCGCTGGAGTATACTATGCCTTCGTTACGTTAACTACTATTGGATTTGGAGATTTAGTAGCTGGTAAGTTTGGTTTTGCTATTACCCAGTTCTTTAATTAATATAATAAAATATATTATGTAGGATAAATGGACCTCAACTCAGATACTATTTCCTATGTAACAAATTGGTGGCTCTGTTATATTTTCCAGTCACAGTTTCTTTTCATATTAATTATTTTAGTAGGCGTCCCTTTATTTTAATAGCAAATAATATTGATATCAAGCTAATATTATTTTACAGGCACCATCAACAATGGGTTCAAATACGGCTACTTCTTCGCTTACCAGATATTCCTTATCATTTGGATCACGTTTGGCCTGGGATACATCGTGATGTTACTTGGTTTTATAACCAGCGGTATGAGGTCCGAAAAAGTTCACAAGCTTGAGAGGAAGTTTGCTTGTCAACTGAAATCCACGCAGAGTAAGATTTTACAAGGGTTCACGAGGGACTTAGCCATGATTAGAAAGATCATCAACGAAGCAAACTTGATTAAGATAAAGGTATATTATTTTCTCTATTTTTCTGAATATTTATTCAGAAAAAAATAATATTTATTGTCTTATTATTTTTTCATAAAACACGTACTTTCGAATAATATAGCATACTACCTGTTATATTTAAATTGAATAAAATATGTTTATACAAACTTTTTACTATGAAAAAGTTTACTCTTTTTTACTACAGCAACTCTTTTAAAGCAGTTACTTTTATTGTCAATACTTATGTTTTGCAATTTTCCTTCACAGCCGGTCTACGTTGAAAACAGATTTCCATTATACAGAAGTTCAAGTTGTCCAATTTTAACTTTCGATGTGGAGCCAAGGGTACCACCAGTTTTCAAGAGAAAACGTGCTAACTCGGAGAATATACAGCTAAGTAAAAAGGATATATTACGTATTCAATCAGATACTGATTTACTTGGCATTGACAAGGAAAGAACGTTTACTGCATCAGCTATCGTTAAACCTGCAGAGCTGTTAGCTAGAGTAGTAAATGTACTTGGCAATTTTGAAAATCACAGTAACAAAGGTATTCACATATTCAACGATGAAGACATCTTAGCCACTGAAAGATATCCACCGAAGTTCAGTATTGGCCAAGATTATATACCAGGCTCACATTTTAGAACTAGAGCACTTAGCGTGGCTGTACCTAATTATAGGAAGGAATCAGTAGATAAATTAGACCATGATTATACTTGGACCAACGGTGATAACGCTGAAAAGTATAGAATGGAAGCTAACATACGAACTGGCAAGTTATCGTTACCGCTAACTCCAGTGGCCCCAGTAGACAGCACACAAACAAAGAGTTTATTTGCAAGACTGTTTAGAAAACCAAGTTCCAGTGAAAGTCCTGCTGAATACATAAAAAACACTATGAAAGGCCGTCTTAGTAACACGACTGCCTCTAATGATAAGGGCCAAGAAAGACGTGGAAGTATTTTCCCGAGCTTTGGGTCGAAAGACGAGCCTAAGAACGATGCAGAAGTATATAAAGAAAAAACGAAGCGTGGTAGACACAGTATTTTCCCAACCTTTGACTTTTCTGAAGACGAAGATGCATCTGCTTTCAAGGCCAATTACAGCAGGCCTAAAAGGCATAGTATATTTCCAACATTTGATTTTAGCGAAGACCCTCATGAAGCAGCAGTTAAGGAATATAAGCAAAAATCTCGATCTGGGAGGCACAGTATTTTCCCAACATTCGACTTTAGCGATCCGGATGAAGATTCTCAACGTTACAAAGAGAAAACTAGAAAAGGCAGGCACAGTATTTTTCCTACCTTTAATTTTAATGATACAACAAGCAACGATGAAGACACTATGGACGAAGATGAAGTTCGAAGCTATCAAAATCGAACCCGAAAAGGTCGGCTTAGTTTATTCCCTACTTTTGGTAAGTCAAAGAAAAATGACGACGAAAATATTCCAGAAAGTTCAGATGAGCTAGTCGATTACAAGGACAGAACACGGCATGGTCGTGGCAGTATGTTTCCTTCGTTTGGCAATTCAAGGAAGACTAGTTCACCGGAGTATCAAAGCAATAATTTAGAAGCAAGTATTAAACAATATCATGAAAAAACTAAGAAAGGGCGCAATAGTTTATTTGCTGGAGATATTGACAATTACAAACAATCAACGTCGAGTGGCCGAGGTAGTCTATTTTCTAATGACCTTGAGAATTACAGAAACAGAACCAGACATGGTCGGCCAAGCTTATTTGATCCGGACATAAATTTAAGCAACTTACCCGAAAATGAGCAAGTGGAAGTATTAGAAAATACTAGCGTAGCAGACTTGATACGCGCTTTAGCAGTTTTAGAAACAGCTAGTGGACAAACGTCACCGTTGGAAACGGCAGGACTGAGTCCAGATTCGAGGCGCCGAGATTCTATGCGGCCAGAAATATCTCATACTACTAGAAGTGATATAGATGAAATGGTAGGTACGAGACGAAGGAGGATTTCAGTAAGGCAAGCTGCACCACAATTTACCCCAACACTAGCTACTGTTGTCGCTGGCGCAGAGCTACAAATAACGGCAGCAGCGCAGAGAGAAAACAGGATGACGATGCTGAATCAGCCACCTCCTCCGTATACAGAGAGCGCAGAAGCTGGATCCAGTAGTTCACCAAGAGCTAGGAAGTATTCTCCAGCGCCAGTAGATTTCAGCAAATCAAGTAGCGCACCAATACCTAGACTCTTTTCGAGGATACGCAAAGATAGCGCATCCGCTAGTGATGAGAGCTCACGACGCAATAGTTTAACGGACATTGTGATTGAGTTTAATAAAGACAAAACATAATTGAAATGTGATTTTCTAGTGATGTTAATTAATTTATTGTACTAGATAGATTTATTTAATGTTATTAATATAATTATCTAAGCCGTCCACACGTTGTGCTTTACGATTGCCATTCCTATAATGTAATCTACTTGTGTAAGGAATAACAATATGTCGAATGTTATATTATATTATAATAATATTAAACTTACATCTCTATTTTTTTGCCTCCGTTACCCTGAAACTTACTGTGTAAGTATTTATCTTGTAAGTAAGTAAAAGACAAATTTTGATAAATATATAAAATAATGTAAAAATTAAAGATTTAACATATAAAAAGGCTATTCTCATTATATTAAGGAAGTAAAAACAACATGATAAGTGATATGTTTTAATTAGTACCTCCAAAAAGCCTGATTCATGAACTCTTACCGGTAAACACATTAAACTAGATTTACACTAATATAGTGTACTTACATTAACAACAATAAATATTTATAACATACCTAGTCATACATAACTGGATTTAACTTCTGCATACATTTCGTGGCTTACGTCAAGATTCAGTCATTCTATATTCATGAATAGATTAATGTCAGTGTATTAAGCTCACATTGTAAATAAATTACAACTAAAATTAAGTAACAACGAAAGAAATGTAATAACTCTAATTTTCACAAAATCTACAAACAAATCCATATCCTACAAGACTCATACTATCCACACAACTAGATCTACTACATTTCAGGTCTTCAGACCGCTTGTTAGTATTTTGTTCAAATCAGGTTAATTCACACAACAGATCCAAAATTAAGCGTCATATTCAGTTTGCTTTCACCTACTGTAGTATGAGTATTCGATATCTAATCATCTACACGGCTTACAGCAATATTTACATAGTCAGATTTATATACATTTGTACATCATCTTGTATAGTCAGAAAACATTGCGACTGCAATTCTATCACAAACTTTGGGGATTCAACCCCGTCTATCTATTGATGCGGATCAAGTCGCGAGGCTATCTCGCCTCACATTTTTGTCTATACTTAGATTGGAATAACATTGATCTATGTTTCCGTTATCGTCTATAACTAGTGTTTCAAATATTGATATTAAATTATTAAGTCCAATGAGGTAGCCATCCTCGTGATTGCCAACCTTCCACGCGGATTTGTGATCGATATTAATACCGTCAGGTACTGGAATCGTTTTGGCGAAGTCGATCATCCATATTGACGCTTTCTTCTTATCGTGGACGAAAAGCAAAGAACTTCCTATGAGTTCGTGTGTTCTGAAGAAGTGTGATTCTGCAAGCGTCGCTTTGATGCTCTTCAATCTTTCCAGGTACACTGGCTGTAATAAAAAGTAACAATTTATGTAATTTTTTAAATGTAATATTAAGGTAATAATATAAAGGTAAATCAACACTAAAAATAATTTAGAATATTTAAAATTAAATATTCTTTAAGGTTGAGTTATAAAAACTAACGATAGTATAATTATATTTAATTAATGCTTCAACTCCCAAGCGCGTAAACAAGAGATTCCCAGAAATCAACGATCGAGGGATTAAATAAGTGTAAAGTAATTACTGAGAAATTACTATGTAATCAAAAAATAAACAGAAAATTATCACAAAAGACATCTAAAAACATATGTAATTTATTTAGATTTTTTCTTAAATACATTCAAAATAATTAAGTTTGATGTTAGAAATACATACCAATGAATGAGAAAAGTTGCTAGTGAATTCCTTAAAAGCTTTGAGGAGCTGTTCTTTCGTTTTGGTGGTTTTGAAGTCTTTGGAACTACTGCCATCAGCCTTCTTAACTCCGTCTATTCTGAAGCCCAGGGTTGACGTGGAACTGATGGTCTCCCTCCATATCATGTACCTTGGCTTGGTGACACCTTTACTTCTGTGCTCCTCTTCAGTCGGTGCTTTTGGGTCTATCTGGATCATTTTCTCATACATGTCCTGAAATTAAAAAAAGTTTAACTTTAATGATTTATGTACTTTTAAAGAAAATTGCTATTCTTTGTAAGTCAAATTAAACTTGTTTGTTATATTAATTATTGTTATAAATTAATAATTAAGTGTAATTTATCTAACCGATACGTTAAAATTACAAGAGTATCGTTAAACAGTTTGCAAAGTGATCAAAAATACGACGATAGGATTTTGTTAAACAAATTATAAGTTTTTAATCGTGATATAAAAATGTGCTATTGGAAAAACCCTCCGGTCATAGGGCGTCATATTCTGCGCTATTTACCACAATCAGTATCGTTATTTACGTCATCCACTTCTATTTTTAAATACTTATCAATTTTGTTTTACTTTTTAGATAGGCACAGTGTTTTCATTTGATTGATAATAATAAGTTATTATTATAATGTGAAAGTTCACTTACATTATAAATTTATAATGCAACATGCGTAGGATATGTAAAAGTGGTATGAAAAATATTTTTCTATTCAAAGTGCAATTAATGCCTAGTTATTGAACACAAAAATATTGTATGATCCATACTAGAGGTAATGTTATAAAATATGCTAAATATGTATGTCTGACAGTCTGTCTGTTACCTCTTCACGCCCAAACCACTGAACTGATTTTGCTCTTTGGTATAAAGATACTTTGAGTCCCAGTAAAGGACATTGGATACTTTTTATCCCGGAAGAATGTACGGACTACGATTCCCGCGTGATAAACAATTTTTCGCGCAACAGAACGTCCCTCTTAAAAGGCCAACGCACCTGCAGCTCTTCTGATGTTGCGAGTGTCCATGGGCGACGGTAGTTGCTTACCGTGACCCGTTTGCTTGTTTGCCCCCTTATTTAATAAATAAAATAAGTTGCGGGCGTTATCTAGTTGTTTTTAAATTGCTTAGGTATTGCTATAAGATCTTACTTCGATAAATAGTAGAATGACGTAAGGGTTGTAAAAACAGAACAAATAAGACAATAATGCATTAAATATTTTGTTTTTGGTAATGATATTATTAGTGATGACGAAAATGACCGAAATTGTGTAAAGGATTACAATAATGACCAATTTAATTATAATTATGATGACGAAAATAATGAGATTAATTATTATGATAATGATATATGACGAATAATTACCGTTTCTAAAATGTTTGTTTATTAATGCAATTAAGCCTGTAAAATCGAATTCATTGCATAATTATTATTATGTGTGATGTAATTTGATCTAGAGGTGCTTCAAGCTGACATTAAAATCACTATTGAAAATATAAAAGGCGTAGCTAGTTCGCTTAAATAGCAACACAAATAGTTGTGAGGGCATTAGTACTTAACTAATATTATATATTATGTAAGGTCTAATAAGGTTTACTTACTTTTCTTAACTTAGTCTTTTCTTTTGCTTTCGCTAATTCTTCTTCTAAGTACGTTCTTACTCCAATCTTGCAGTCCATTACACAGGGGCAATCGAAGTCACTTAGTAGATCTTGTAATTGTAAATAAGCTGATTTCGGTGGTTAAGGATATATTGTCAAATTATGTATTTTATAACAAGTATTTAAAAACTTTTTTGGGATAAAAGTTTGATAATTTTTATAAAACTCAAACAGATAAATCATCACTAAAAGAAGTTACAATACTCGTAGCAGTTAAATGTTTTATTGTAAAAAGGATACTTTCTCCGTCATCGCAAGTAACTTGTCCCTTGTACTGAGGAACGAACGGCCTTAACACATCCTTCATCAGCAACTGAAATAGATAAAAGATAGACATTAGATATAGCTTAACAAAAAATAGGAAACGGCTAAACCAACATATTATAGTGAGCAAAAATGGTAATGAATTTTTGCTGAAATACACAAAACACGTCAGCATTGAAAGTAATGGGATTAAAATCGATTCATCTGCTTAAGAGTTACTTTGCCAAAGATAGAAATTCTGACACCGCAAACATCTTACTGCTTTCGTCGTGAGATCAAAAAGGAAAGTGAGGGCACAAAACAAATAAATAATCGATAGGTGGAACAAATTATTAAGTCATTATAATAATTGGAAAATAAAGATAATAGAATTATATTGCATCAGTTTATCGATGTTAAGTAACGCCATTGTGAAAGATTTCATACCATTGTTTTCAATGCATAATAAATAAGATTCTTTATGAGTAGTTTATGAATAAATAAAGTAGGAAGAATGTAATGCAACACAAAAATTAATTTACTTATAAAATTCTTAAAAAAATAATACGCAGTAAAAACAGCGTACAAATACAACTTTTAAGGAATGTGACTAATGTGTCGCAAACTAAAAAGTGGCAATGTCTCATCCATAAAGTTATAGGTATATTAACTTTTAGGGGGTGACAGACACGCGAGTAAGTACGCGGACTTATGGCTCGACGATCTTAATCGCCTGTGTGTCGCGAGCCGAATAAGTTCGCGAACTTAAAACCCGCGTACTTTAAGTTCGTACGTCTATCAGGCACTATATGGTCTTATCATAACAATATGAAAAAAAAACAGCGTTCGTTGATCCAAAATTAATTTATATCCAAGCGGTTGACGCATTCTTCAACGATCTGAAAATGCCCGTCACGTTGACGTCAAAGCACACCCATTTCGAAAACACACATATTTTATTTACAATCAAAAAATTACAATTGTGTCGGGCGTATTCATGAACGTAATTACAAATGTAAAAGGAAAAGTATGATTCATACTCATACTGTTAAAAATGTAAAACTATGTGTGAACTTTGAAGCAATTTTTCAATTAAGTATTTATGTTAAAAAAATTATTGTGTGCTGAATTTTATCATAAGCTATATCACTATTGATTGATACAAGTTTTAGGTGAATTATTATTATTGCAATAAAAATTCTCGCGCTTACATCTTTGACCTATCCATACTAGTTGTAAAATCCCAACGCCTCATATGCGTTAACTAACTGTTACAACAGCATCCGTTAATCCTTAATCATCATTTGACCAGCTACTCTTAAGTTTCAGTTTTCATTTTCAGACAATAATAATATTAACAAGCCATGTTTAACAGTAAGATTTAAAGTCTTTCTGCCTTTTAGTTAAGATGTTTTGAAGGACTTATTTTCACTGTATCAAATAATTGGTAGGTATACATTAGGTTAATTATATCACTAATGTCCTTGAGTCTTAGTTCATCATTTACTTTGCGAACCTACGCACTATAACTAGATATGTTACTGTAATGTGTTATTGATTGTACCGATCAGGAAAATCTAAATTATTAAAGTCATTAAGTAGATCATTAGAGTAAATCCTTGCTATTGACGTCATATTCCAGTTAACTAAAGTTCCCCTGCGGTTAGCTTTCAGGAAAACCATATTCTACTGTAAAATACCGACTACCGTTTCCTTGAATGTATTTTATGATTCCTATGAAGATAGCAGCATCAATTTCTTAAATGGTAGTCTTAAACTTACTTTTATTATCTTGTGAAAAAAATTTGGTATAAGAAATTTCTTTTTGATTAAATTCTTGATTTTTTATGAACAAAAGATTGAAGTCTGGTTACTCATTTACTTAAGTATCATTATAGCATGAGTAACAGTCTTAGAGATCATTGTAAAGTGTAAGTACATTTTTTGCATTATTTACTATCGTGAGTCACAACTCGTTAAGCTGACGAACCTTATGGCATTCCTGAAATGTTTGACGCCATATTTATTTTCATTATAGCCATTAGTCATCTAAAAGACAAAACAGATGAGATATTGTATTACATGTGATACGAGTCAAATACGGATCACATCTTGGTGGATGGACCACAAAGATGTGATTAAGACTTATGACTTTTCGAATGAGTGATCCTACTAAAGAATATGCGTCTTAGGCCAGCACCATGCCCAATGTTATGCTGACGAGAAATCTACGAATATATTTACTTTGGAGCAGGATCTTTTATCCAAGAAATAATAGTTATTTCTCCTCTATGAAGACATGGAAACCATTCATCCAGGTCCATGCTAGCTCAGCAGGAACTCTTATTCTTTTCAACATGATATGGGTAACAACAACGATGCATTTAATATTGTAAATACCATAACAGTTGTGATGCAACAATCAATAATTATAGTAGATGTTCTAGTTAAATCTAAACATTATGCTTACGAGAATATTACGCACTGAGGAGCGAGAACAATTTTAAATCATAACTATTGTACTGATGATGCAATGAAAAATTAAATACCATACACTTAATGCAAGAACCAATATTGATACACTCTTGCGATAAAAGAATAACCAGCAACCAACCTGAAAACATTTCTCCTCTTGAGGACTGAGTTTCTTCAGTATCGTGCCCTGTTCTGGACCTGACTTGAAGTTTCCTTGATGACCAGCCAACTGGACCCAGGGGTAACGCTGCTTCTTGTACGTCTGGAAGAACGGAGTCCATTGCACGATGTTCCGAAGCTTCCTCCATCTTTCTGATTGCTGGAAAGTAAAAAGACGCTGTTAATACAAATAGAGTAACTTAGGTATTGAAGTCGTATGAAAAGGGACGTTAGAAGAAGTATGGATAATATCCCACTATTTTTATCTTGAAATTACCTATGTTTATCAGATATAACTCTTAATATTGGAGAGGATTGTCTACGATTAAAAAAGGACTGTGATGAATTTGTGTTGCTTTCTGCTTTATTCAGCTTGGCCCTCGTTCATTTCAGTTACGATTGTCTTATTGCTATAAAACAAACAAACAAAATAAATATTCGTATAGCAAACTCAAAAGTCTGTTTAAACTTAGGTCCAAGTGAGCATCAGTCCTCAGCATTACAAGTCTTTAAAGTGACAACCCTAATAAAGGACCACATGCGTTTCGCTTCGTCTTTAGCAATATTATAGCAATCCTTGACACTTATTAATCCCGACAATTTGTCGAAGGTTTAACAAACTTGCAACTGACGTAGGTATATAAATAATAATTAATATTGATAACATGTTGTGACGGCCTGTGTTATTTCCCTGTTTGTATTATTATTTTATTTTTATATTATTTTTTTTTTTTATATATTATTATTATTTATCGACATTTCAATATTTATTTTTACATTTAGCCTTGTTAAACTAACGTAAGCGCCATTGTTATCGTAATGGCTTCGTCGATTTCTCCTATTTAAAAACCCTTCTAGAATTTGGCATTAATTAATCGGTTAGTAATGAACATAACTATTAGAGCTTATGACATTGTATACGTCATATCTATGACGAAAGGAGGCTGTATCTCGGCTAAATAGAGGTAGCAATAACAAAATAAAAGTTTTTTTATTCCGTTATTGCTTGTTTAACGCCTGTCCTTGTTATGAGTGATCGTAATAGTAACGATTCAGAGGACGAGGGGGTTGAAAATTGACGATCAACCCCTAGGGGATTTTCAATTGAAAATCTAGGGGTTGATCGTCAATTTTCGTGAATACGTAGAGAGCCTTTTACCTTAATTTCATAAAATTAGGGGGCAAACGAGCAAATGGGTCACCTGATGGAAAACAACTATCGTCGCCCATGGACACTTGCAACATCAGAAAAGTTGCAGGTGCGTTGCCGGACTTTTAAGAGGGAATACGTTCTTTTCTTGAAGGTTGGCAGGTCGTATTGGTTTCGTTTTTTTTCATGATGCTTGTTTTAGTATAAAGTCTATAGCTTGTCACCATAAAATAATTTGAAATAAGCGATAAATAGGTAACGATAAAATAAGGAAAACTAGACAAAAAGGAGAGGAGACCAACACAGACAGGTGTTAGATGCAATAAGGTGCGAAAAGCATTATGAGTACAAATATTAAACATTAATAATCCAATGTTATTATTACTAGAAAAAATAGTCCTTATTTTTAATTGTTTGTTGTCAATATTTTATTTAGACCATGCATAATATAAATTACACAATATGCTATAAATTAAAAAAAAGTTTTCCTTTTTCAAATTATAGCCAAATTCTTGAGTAACAATATAGAAGTAATAACAACAACAAGTTCAATAAATTAATACCTTCTTCGGGTGTACAATGTAAGCACAGTATACAACATCCATAAAATCTTGTATGCGGTAACACAAGTCGGCTGTATACATAGTAATTTGTAACCAAATCCACAATAACACTTCACAAAAAAAAGTAATTATTCTAAATTCTCAACCTATTTCAGGCGCTTAATTCTCTAGGGTTGTCACACGCGAGTTAACACTTCAAACGTCAAGGAATGACTGAACGTATACAGATTACAGAGTGGTTTGATATAATATACATAGACAATGTGTGGTCGTAACGCGAGACCGCGTCGACGCAGGCGCAGTGACGTCACTACTTATGAATCGCTGGTTATACTGGATAAACTCGTATGTATAATGCGAATTCGCGTGTTTTCATGGGTAATGCATTTTATAAACCGAGGTCAATTTTATATTTGAAACTAGGCATAATAGTTATCCCCAAAAAAGTATCGATATTTCGCTAGTCCAGTCCCCCTGTAATAGAGTTTTACAGTATGTTTAAAATATTACCCCAGTTTAATACACCGTTTTAGAAATATATTTACCTACTAAAAATGTGAAAATTACATGCATCTTTACGATTTTTTCCATCGAGAAAATCTTGTTCCATCGAGAAAATCGTGTTCCATCGAGAAAATCATGTTTTCGCTAGACAGACGTTCGCAAATATAATGGAGTACTTATCTATGTTAAAAAATTGAAACAATTGGCGGCTTATCAAGTAAGTATAAAAATGAATTATCCGGTCGTCAATTCTGTATAATTTGTACATACGCCCTGTAAGATATCACTATTACATTTAGTGGACGATAGGTGCATAATTATTATTAGGTACTACCAAAACTTGAAGAGAGTTTAAAACTTTAATTGAGTTTAGAATTAGAAATTAAAGGTTGAACTTTTATATTCTAGACTCTTACCCCCTTACTAATAAACGTTGTATAAACTTTGAATAGTTATACAGTGTTTTGTTCCTGTCACACAAGTGACATTTTTAATTGGATTGAAGAAGACAAAACACTGTATAACTATTCAAAGCTTATACAGCGTTTATTAGTAAGGGCCTTACAGTGTAAGACATAAAATAAGATTTCCTCCATATTTTTAGGCGAGTATTCTTGCGATTCTAAACAACGATATGATTTGCCAATTATTCTTATCTAAGTGAACTACGTGACGTTTAACATAACCACACTCAGTAAATAACGGTGTAATAACTAACCACGTAAGAGTGTACGTGTTCAAACTCATGCGATATTGCAATTTGGAAATTCCGTCATGAAATATCAGCCGATATGAATTAGTAGAATCGAGGAAGGCAAAAGTCGAAAAGTGCGAATAATTTCCCAATTTTTTCTGCTTCCTTCTGATATCGACGATGTATATTCCCTTTGGGAAATTCTAAAATGAGAATATATTTTACTCATTTTTATTTTTTCACAAATGGTTCCTTCGTCCGTCATCCAAAGCAAATAGTTTAATTATATTATTTCAT
Organism: Plebejus argus; assembly: GCA_905404155.3. NCBI lineage: Eukaryota > Metazoa > Arthropoda > Insecta > Lepidoptera > Lycaenidae > Plebejus > Plebejus argus. Next base: position 9,941,960 of record FR989943.1, read on the forward strand.
TTCAATTACTTCACGCCAAAGTTCTATGGTTTGAAAATGTAATTTAGGTATTTGTAAATGACTATTACTTACCTATAATCAAGAATTATTCTCATTTTTAGTTATTTTATCACTTAGCTGTTCAGTTTATCATCATTATTAATAAGGCAAAAATTACGGAATATCTATAATGTTATGGGACATTTCCCTTACCAGACAAAGTAAAAATACAAAAATAATTATCACGACCATTTTTGAATTGACTTAAGGGTAATTTTTTCTTTTCATTAATTATTATTTATTGATATTATTTTCTCATACGCTTAAAGGATAGATTAATGTTACTTAATTATATTTTAAATATGCACAATTTACATAAATTGACTATAAAATAGTTCAGCACATCTGACAATAGGCATCTCTTTCGCACTTTCCCGCGGTCCGTAAGTGGGAAAGAGACAGATACACCCGTAGGTCAGCAGCTGATAGTATGTCAAGAACGTTTGTGACGCACAAAATCCACAAGCCCCGGAATTTTAAGTTAGTCGACGATAAATCAAATACAATAATAATTTACTTGTTGCATGCAAACTGGGCGGAAAACGCACGTGTAAAGTGCAAACGTGCATAACGAGTAGGGTTGTCACTTCGTTAAACCGAATTAAAGCCGGATAGTAGCCGGACAAACAAGTCAACTTAGTGGGTCCCTAGACTATCAATTTTATTGTGCAATATCATTAAACAATATTATTAAACAATTTATTTGACAATAAGAGAGAAAACGCGCCTCGCGTTCAATATCAACCCTAGACGGTTAATAATATTGCACAATACGTGATATTGCACAATAAAATTGATCATCTAAGGGGCCCACTAAGTTGGCTTGCACGGAGGAGGCGACACGGCGGAACACACACTCGTCGCCTGCCCAGCCTGGGTCGCACAACGGGCAAAGCTCTGCGCTATTATAGGACCCGACCTGAATCTCCCGGTCATAATAAGAGCATTAGTCCGGTTGAGAGCAGCCTGGCAGGCGGTCTCTACTTTCTGCGAGTCCATAATGACGCAGAAGGAGGCCGCTGAGAGAAATCGGGAACCCGATGAAGCAGCTGACCCGATAAGGAGAAGGCGTGGAGGGCGAAGACGCGCTCAACATGAGCGTCAACTCCCGCCATAATAGGGCTCGGGCGGCGGATTGGGGAATCTGTCACCTACCGCACGAGCTCTTCCAGTAGAAGGGCGTCCGATGCCTCGGACTGCTCTTCTGGAGAAAGCGGCAGAAGCCGCGCGGATGGTTCTACTGGTAGAGCAGATACCGCTGTCTGGACTGCTGCAGTTATCGTCTCAGGCGGGTCCAGCGGCCCAGCGACACTCGGAGAGGAGGCACCGTTGGGTTTTGGTGGTTAATCAAGGGTGCTCCTCCTTGCCGCAGCAGCCGAGGAGTCCCACAGGCCACATATCTAGGCGGCCCCCCAGGCTATCGGAAATGCATCAAGCATATTTTCTTAGTCGCGTCCTGAATCCTGACATTGAGAACTTCGATTCTCTAAGTACAACCACATAGGTTAGTCATTACGTGTACTTTCTGTTTGATAAGACTTAAAATCATTAAAAATTACTATTTAAAAAGCTTTACAAAAGTCAGACTTTCTCTACTTTGGGCCGGACACGCAATCAAAAAGCCTGTGTCCGACTTTATGCGGAGACGTGGCAACCCTATGTTGTCAATCACATTGTCAACCATGCGGAATTTTATGACCTGCAGCCAGATCACAAACCTTGTTATTTGATAAACAAAGTATGACATACGAATGTTCCTTAGCCAACCAGATTAAAACCATCACGATGCAGTTTCGACAGAGGCCAATCGAATCCTTTCGGACTGATAACAAGCTGATCTGACTAGACAATCTGACTCGATAGACCAGCGTCACTGTATATCCAGGGGATCTTAACAAGCTAAGCTTTATCACTATAGTGGCATTGGCCACCAATACGTCATAACATCTTTCGTTTTTCACGCTGAATGGAGAATTAATGTAAAAGCTGCTACATTATAAGAAGTGTTATAATATTATAACATTTCCTATGCATAAAAAATATAATATTTTAAGCTGGGCATGACATCAGAAGATGCTTATACGACGAAGATGATAACTTCATTTTAGGTTCTCATGATACATAATATTGTTATTTTTTATTAATTTATGCATAAAGTTTATAATATGCACTTTCCCGGGAGTCGGGACTCAAAGTACCAGTACATAATTTTACCAATAATAATTATTATGGTATGAACTATGAACATAATATATTATTAGCTCATTAACTTAGTTTCATTGACGTATGTAATCAAATCTAAAAGACAATATTATCGTAAATAAAAACAAAAAAAAATATTTCACACGCATACTCCAGTTATTTTTAGTTGTAATCTTCTCTATTAAGTATAATTTGTAACTGTCAACATGTGAAATCTTTTGAAAATGATCCGATTGGCCTTACAGGACAGGCTACGCCTAGTGTAGCGATTTGTCTTGGAACTGTAACTGCACACGAAATTTTTTTCCGAAAATAAAATATATTTGTATAAAGGCAAAAAATGAACCATCAAAATTCTAGGTTGAACAAATTGTTCATGCTAGTTGATAGTAAACGATGCATTATTCGTGTATTTGAACTTTTCACACTACAGCACGGTATGTGCTAACTGATTTGTTTACAGCTGGCTCACAAGGCGCCGTCTATTATGATACACAATCATCATCGTTCTGTCTACAGCCAGACAGAGAAAATCATAGTCATCGGCGGCCTACGGTACTTGGTCGCGTTATGATAGACATGAACCTTTACCCACTGAAACCACCTGCGGTTTGCCTTCAGCCGTATACGGAGGGATATCCTCGATCTCTGTAACACAGGACTTCCTCCACGACTGGCCGATCTACCTCAAAAGGGACCGGACTACCACCAAAGTTAGGGAACGCTTCGGCAAGCTGAAGCAAATCGGCGCCGGGGCCCGGGACTAGCTAAGCCGGACAGCTAATCCCGGCTGGTGATAGACGTGAACCTTCGGCTAAGCTTGATATTATTATTAAATACCTGTGAAATTCCAGATTCCCGATTTTCGATCCTGGCGACACAGGAGATACAGTGGTGGGAATGTGTGGTGGGCCAAAGCCCGTTTAAAAAAAATTGATTTAGGTTTGATTCATATAGGCTGATGGTAGGCTTACGTTCCTATTTTGATCAATGATCGCCTTACGGCAGATCCATGTTGGTAGTGGTTGTGTTCTTCGTATGTGTCAATTATTTCTCATCAAAGATTTGATAGGTACAAAAACATAAAATACAACACTTACCAGTGCTGGACGCAAGCCTAAATAATTGTACTCTATCTATAGCCAGTGAGCCAGTAACCGTCACAGTTATTGATTCAGACGGCATTATTGTTCTATGGTAGAGACTAGAGTCCTTTAACTTTTCTCTAGACTAAAAAAGATAATTCAGTCAGATGGTGGACCTATATTGTTAATTAATTAATAATCTAAATTTAAAAATTCCAGTCGAACAAGTTTAAAAGTTCATTGAGAGAAGCCTATGTCCAGCAGTGGACGAACATAGGCAGATATGATGATGATGAAGTTTAAAAGGAAGTTTAGTCAATAAGCTAGGTAAAGTTAGATAGAAATAACTTTACAAAAAATGTGTTTAAATAAAGTAGTAAAATATATTTCACACGACACAAACCCTTAGTTAACAAATTGAGGAAAAGTGAGTTTACCTCTTTTTTGGTCGGTTAACACCGCAATGACGCACATGTCAGATCGCCGCTAATACGCTAACCATATCTCAGTTGGAACACTTCAAATGACAAAAAGTTAATATAAATTAGGAAATTAAGTTTTTTTAAATATTTTTTGTTGAAATTTATGTTATTGAACACGTGCAAATTGTTTTTTGTGTAATAAATTTAACTGTTTAAATACGCACGAAACGAAATTTGTGATTTATTATCGCCTGACGCACTATAGGGCCAACTAGCAACAGAGTATTTTACGTGGCTCTTTTTTTTTATTAAATAAGGGGGCAAACGAGCAAACGAGTCACCTGATGGTAAGCAACTACCGTCGCCCATGGACACTCGCAACATCAGAAGAGCTGCAGGTGCATTGCCGGCCTTTTAAGAGGGAATACGCTCTTTTCTTAAAGCCTATACAATTTCAGTTACTTTACGTAATGTACCTAATGAAAAAAAAAATGGTCAGAATCTATCTCGTATTTGGGAACTAGCCCAGCAAGAAAACCGGCGCGCGGCGTAAGAAAAGACAAGTAGATTAAAAAAGATAATAAGCAAATAATTATATTTTTAAAGGAGAGGTATTATATCGCATTACAGGTAATAGGTATAATATATAGTATTTGCAAAGTTAACGTTACCAAATGAAAATTGCATGAAACTTCTAACATGGAGAGAAAAAAAGATTTCAGTAAAAATGAATTAAACAACTTGGATTTATTTCGTGAATGTGAGATGTGAGATTTTGATTAGCTCAGTATGGGCGGCTATAACGCTACAATAATTTAAATGTCACGTATTGCAAAATAAATAATTATGACACAATTAATTATTGTTCTAGTTTTTCTTTACGTCAAAATTCCAAAAAGCAGTATCACGAATGTTACCTAAATTCCTCGAAAAACCTGACTAATGGATCCAACAAAAAAGGTTAGATTGCGTGTCGGTTAGCAAGAACGACTCCAAACTCAAACACGTCACCAACAGACCCCAAATCGCAGCTGATTCATTTAATAACTTCCGATAATATTTCATAACGATCTTAGCGATCCAACATCACTAAAGGTACCATATGTATACAGTAAGTACTTTAATATTGGGGTACGACTTTTAGTTTAATGTCTTCTGAAACTTGTAACTTACGACTGATTTTGTGAATATATAGGGACAGCTGTTAAACCGTCATGTGTACCATACCAATGCCAATACCATGTCAAATTTTAAGGGCCCTATAGTAAGGGAAGACCTAGTAGGTCCTAGCAAGGACGACGACACTTGCCTCACTTCCTGAATTTTATTATTAACACGGCTCTAAACTAGGTCCCTTACATCAGTTTAAGGCATGTCAAGATTCTGCAATTTTAGTGGACGAAAATTCTTTAAATTAATAATTTTTGTTGCATGACGTAAGTCGTAAATGAAAAGAGTATTCTTTCATCATAATTAGAATAAATTGCGAAAAATGCCATTTTAAATAGTGGATTTTCTTTAACGTTTCTTTGCAGACCGCAAATTATTAATTTGTGGTCTCTGATGAATTAATTAATGTGTGGTAAATCCCAGATACAATAAATTTGCAAGTTTCATCATACTCGTAATTTTCAAAAATAACAATATACGTGTATGAATATTCTTATTCCTTGAAATTTTTGGATTCTTCTTATATAGAGAAAGAAAGAGAGAGAGAGATAAGTATCTACATAATTTTATTAAGATTAGAATTAAAAAGTTATCTTATACCTATATAATAATCGGCCAAATGCGAGTCGGACTCGCGCGCGAAGGGTTCCGTACCGGTATAGAGCGAAAGTAGAAAAAATTTGTGTTTTTTGTATGGGGGGCTGCCTTAAATATTTACTTTATTTTAATTTTATTATTAATTACTAAAGTACAAATATAACTAAGGATTTTGTGAAAATTTCAAGTGCGTAGCTTTCACCATTATTGATCACGAGCAAAAAAGGCCAAAAAAATCACGTTTCTTGTATAGGATTAAATATTAATTTTATTTTAATTTTAGTATTTGTTGTTATAGCGGCACCGGAAATACACAATCTGTGAAAATTTCAGAACTCTAGCTATAGCGGTTCTTGAGTTACAGCCTCAAGACATACAGACAGGCAGACAGACGGACAGACGGACAGACATCGAAGTCTTAGTAATAGGGTCCCGTTTTTACCCTTTGGGTACGGAACCCTAAAAAGGAATCTGAAAGGAAAGGCTTTGATTTAAGATGACGCCTTGATGATTTGGCTGTAGCGATGTCCATTTTTCTCAGCAATGACTAAAGCTAAGAAATTAAAGTTCACTGTCAGTATTCATCATGTCTTTGTCTTTGAATTACCCATAGCATAACACGATTGGTCAACTTTTATAACACAGAATAATCAATCAAAAATACCTCTGTAAAAAAAGGGATTCATATTTTGCCAACAGAGGAGAGTGATATAAGCTTCCAAAATTTGTACATAAATTGGTTCTAGTATACACTTTGATTTGTCCATAGCTTATATGAAATGTATTTATGGTTTTTAAATTACGCGACAAAAATCATTTTGTCGCTACGCCCTTTCAATTTTTAGCTGTTCCATTGCTTGTTTTCTATGAGAGGCCGGGCCAGCCTCGCATAGAAAACAAGCAATCTCAAACACATCCAACACGGTTTTTCACTTTAACATGGCGTCACCTTAAACATTTTAAACTTTAAACGGGGGTCACAAACAATATATTTTTATTTTTTAATTTAATCATTTTCCCTTTGCGAGGTCGTATAGACTTTATGGTAGTACCCACGATTTTAAACATTGTAGCCGTGATAAATTAAAGCTTATCTGAAAACGTACCTATTTTTTATTACGATTCAAGCGATAAAGCCCAAATAAGACCGATAGCGGTTCTTGAGTTACAGCCTGGAGACAGACAGACAGACAGACGGACAGACAACAAAGTCTTAGTAATAGGGTCCTGTTTTTACCCTTTGGGTACGGAACCCTAAAAATGGATTTTAAAATGTGTTAGTAACGCACGGATGTAATACTGACGGATGTAATATTCCCTAATATTGACGTCGATAATAGACAACCTGAGGGTGTAGTGCGACTTGCGAGTCTTATTCGATCATACGCATCGAACACGTTAACGCGAATTTGTATGGGATCAAAGCAGCGACATCTACTGGCTAACGTGGATACCGTTTACAAATTCGCGTTAATGTGCTCGAAGCGTATGATCGAATAAAACTCGCACTACACCCTCTGGATACACGAATATGGTTCACACGTCCGTAGCTGCGTGAATTGTATCCATCATTGGCCAATGTTAAGAGGTTACCCTTGTTACCTAGAATAATATGCTATATATCGTAAAAGACTGTTAAAAATGCCACCTTGAAGTTTTATTACACGGTCTTACGTAAACTATAATATACATAAAATTATTATCACTTGTTATGTAAAAATTTTGGAGGACACATATTAAGTAATATAAACTACATTCATATTGTTTAAAGGCATAATAGGTATATTAGGAGGCAGTTGCAGTGGGCTGTGGGGGGTTTTTATGTTTGTAAGTTTTGTAACATAATATGACAACTGATTGACATGACAATTGACACGAAACTTGCGCGTACGGCTATATTGCACTATCTGGTACCAGGTGGTAGGCAAGATAGTATCGGAAAATTCATTTTGACTGTTTTTGGAAACTTAAGGCCACCAGATGGCGTTTCGTTTTTACCTCCTTTTGGGTATAGCGGCAAACGAAATATCGAAAAATCCTCATGTCTTCCAATAGGCAATAACCAGAACTTGGCTCTCGACTCAAGCGGTCGTGGGTGCCAGTTTGAAGTCAAGCTACTATTGATTGGATTGATTTGTTGATCAATAAAATAAATCTCTACATAGAGATGATTTTCCTCGTGCTAACCCGCCATAGTCACCTTCGAATATTTCGGACTTATAAGGTCATCATTATCCTTGCTATGAGTTTTAAATGTCATAGTAATCAAAGGCACGAGCTATCATACAATAAAGGCTTGCGCGTGGCCAAATAAAAAGTAACACCGACATCTTAAAAATAAACGGGAGAGACCGCTGTTTCTTAAGTAAAATAATATTAATAGTGTCATCTAGGCCAGGTTGTTAGCTAAACCTGGTTCAATTATCTAATGAAGCAAATTTTGTCGTCACATATATTTTATTATATTTCTTATAACTTATAAGTATATCATATTTATCATATTTTTAATATGTAATTGTCTTACATCCAATCTCAAAATTCAACTTACATCCAATATTAAATCTATATTCTTTTATTTATTATTTAATATTGGATGTAATGTTCTTTATTTTCGCAATTCGATTATCGCAATATTGTAGTTTTTTGCTGGCAAAAAACTATAATAACTATAAACTTATAAACGGTTTTTTGTGACGTACGCTCATTTTTTTACCGACTTAACTAAGAAGACTTTCCTCAAACTTTTTCCGATCATGACGTTGATCGGTTAATTAAACTTTTTGCTACACTTCTTAAAGTTCGAGCAATGAAACTTTTAACTTGATAGTTTCCTCAAACTTTTCCAAGTCAGCGAAGCCTAGTCATGATGACTGACTTAGTCAATTGTTACCATTGTTTGTGACTAACTCGCATGCCTAACCTAACCTAACCTAAAGGTCAGAACACTATGACCTGTAAAATGTAAAGGTCATAGTGTTTCTGACCTGGTGACTTATTTGACCTCGAATCTATCTCTATCTATACTAATAATATTATAAATGCTAAAGTGTGCCTATCTGTCACTTCTTCCCTCATATCCGTAGCAAAGTTAATCGATAATAATTACTAATTAACTTGAAAATCCACGAAGAGATTAAATATAATATTCTCTAATCTCTATCTTACACAAGAATGTTATTTCGTAATCAGCGATCTCTATTATGGGTTCAATTAAGGACATTTGAAATGCAGCCGTAATGTTTAATATTAATATAGGCGGCTCCTTATATGAAAGCGTCATTGTAGCTATCTAAAGATCAGTTAATATTATACTATATATCAGCTGTTAATCACAATTGGTGATCCTTGCACAATAATAATTGTAAGAATACAAAAAATTATGAAGAACGTCCTAACAAGTCAAGACCTTTATCTCGTTACGTTTCGTTTGTAAACGTTTTTTGAAGTATTCATAATGGCGTCTACACACTGTACATATTATATGTTTTGCTTGCTTAAAAACAGTATTATAGAATTTAAGATCGTAAACACGTTTGTCCTACTTACCTACGAAAATTTAAACATACTAATATATTAAATTATCAGTAATTATAACAATAATATTATTTAATTATATTTGCCAAAAATATAATTAAACGATATAGTACAGCGTGTATCGAAGTAAATATCTATAATATTATGTATGTGTTAATATAATTTGAATCTGATAAGGCTCTGTACATACATGGATACTTATTTACTCAAACTAACCTCATTTGCATACTGTTCGAGATAACTATAAGGATCACTTCACACTCTACTTATATCGCTGCGTTTACCCATGCCATATTATCTTAGCATGAATGTCGTTGCAAGTTGCTAAAGCAGTAACAGCGGGGCTTATCCTAAATCAAAAATAAGGATATCTGAAAGCTAATAACGTGAAAATTTCGTAAAAAATAATGACTTGTGACAAAAAATAACACGCACAATCCATTCTTTCTTATAAGTTAGTACATATTATTTAATTTTTTTAATGCGTTCTGAATATTTTTAAAGCATTGTGGCTTATTATCATTTCTTAATGTTTTCCGCACCCTGTGATAACTGTATCATTAATTGAGTAATTACTTTAATTTGTCAAATTACGCAGTCGCAGCGTTTGCGCATGTGCGGGTACCTTTACTGCATTATATAAGAGTAGCGGATGTAGGTTACTACAAATATGCTGATAGAGATAACTGAGTTTAAAATAAATGACGCACACGCTTTACGTGATTCGGGACAATGTTTTCGTGAATTACACTTATGTCTGATAAGTGTAATGAATGCACTTTCTTAAATTAGGACGTGGGCCGCGGCATACCGATTCGTTCGATTGTATCTCAAAACGGTTTCGTGGTACGGCCCCTGATACGTAGGTAAGACTAGCTGTCCCGGCAACATTGTTTTGCCATTTAAAGTATTTCTACTTCATCAGTTGATACAAAATCTTACCCCCTCTTTTGTCCCCTAAGGGGGGGGGGGGGGGGGAATTTTATACACCTGATGTTAAGTTGGAAAACACAGTTAATAATAACTAGCTTTCCCGGCAAACGTTGTTTTGGCATTTAAAGTATTTCTACTTCATCAGTTGAAACAAAATCTTACCCCCTCTTTTGTCCCTTAAGAGGGGTGGGGGGGGGGATTTATCAACAGATGTAATGTTGGAAAACACAGTTAATAATATTAAGTAAGTCCAAGAAAAAAGTTTGATACAAAATCTGACCCCCTCTTTGGTCCCCTTAGAGGGGTGGGAGGGGGGATTTTTATACACCAGATGTTGATTTAGAAGAAGACAAATATTATATCTGCGAAAACCGTATGCAAATCGGATCCAGCGGAAAATCTGGGCATTTTTTGGGTTTTGAACGTTCATATCTTTTTTAATAATTAAATTATGAAAAAAAAGAAAAAATAGTGACATTGTATTAGTGGCCGTAGATATTCAGGAAAAAAATTATAACTCTACCGGCATTATCCAGGGAGGAAACAGGGGAGTTTTCCCCTTGAGGATACACTAGAGCCGTTTTTCCATACAAACGTTGGTTTGTATGGAAAAACGGCTCAAGTGTATCCTCTTGACGTGTCGCAGCACCATAAGATACATTACTAGCTGGTTACCGATACTCTTAAAGCAATCCATAGTAGCTGTGAGCTGTCTCGATTCTCACAACCTCTAAAATAAAATAAAAATATTTAAAAATCTACAATAGTCCTTACTTGTAGCTGTAGACCTCCTCTTATAAATCAAATCAATCAAATCAAAATCGTTTTATTTCTAAATAAATTGAAAATAAATGTTTTTAGAAAGTCCTACATGGCGCCTACCACCGGTTCGGGAACCAACCCGGCGAGAAGAACCGGCGTAAGAAACTCTAACTATAGCTTTCGTAATAGCCCCAAAATTAATAAATGCCAATTGTGTTATATTAATAATCTGACATTTATTGATTACCCTGTTATTTAATGTTGCATTACCCGATTTACTACTGTAATCGTTAATAAACAATTTATATATTTCTGACATTTTCTAAGTAGTAAGTTTTTGTTAAACATTACGGAACTCCCAATGTATGGTTTGAAAAGTTAATTGCTTAATTAATAATAATCACTAGTATTATTTGTAATTTATTTACATTTATAGTCTTACAGGTCACAAGTCATCCATACTAGAGATTAATATTATTTTATTCAGTCGCATATCAATTGTAAATTAATAATACACCATCTACCTATATAATATTATTATAAAATATACGAAAGCTTGTGTGTCGTTCTTTTTCGATTAAACTGTTGAACAAAATATGTTTGTAATAATACTCTCAGCTAATAAATAAGGACAGTGCGGCAAATTGTAAAGTTCCCACGAGATAAACAAATTTCTGGGCTTCTGAACTAGACGTCTAGATGTTGTCTAGTACCTACTTCAGGAGCGCAGATATTCGACTAGTCCAAAACGAACGAAGATTCTATATTAGTCTAGAACAATAATTGTAAATAAAATAATAATTTATTTATAATTGGTATTACCGGCTACCTTGGCCCAACCGCAGCAGCAGCTGTGACGACAGCATTTTTTCCACCGGCATAAAACTTGCGTCAGCCCTGATTAATGTTTCCTTCAGAATACCAATCTGCTAGCAATTTCCGATTTATCATACTGAATGTCGAAAAAATAGACTGAGTAAAAACTGTGACAGCGCGCACGAGTCTAGAAATTAATGTCCCTTTGCCTATTTGAAATGAATTTAGTAATTACTTCTTAAACAGTTGTTACTACTAATTTCTATTATACAAGTACGCTGGATCGATGATACCCACCTGCTTTTTGTGACTATTTGAAGCGGAATCACCGCCACCACTGCGGGGGTAGAGAACAGCTAAATCTGACGCAACTTGCATTAATCTTAATTGGTTGTAGAAACTAGTATTAGTTCCAAGTACTCCCACTATTGCTATCAGCGCCAATATGGCGACTTTCAAACGTCATTTTTACGTCAGATTTAGTTCTCAGCCCCCACATTGGGGGCGCTGATTTCGCTTCAAATCGGCACAAGAATTAGCAGTCATTTCAAAGGGTATCATCGATCCAGCGTACTTGTTATATATACTACATCTTATATATACAGCCCCTTACTAATAAACGTTGTACAAGCTTTGAATAGTTATACAGTGTTTTGTGTCTGTCACACAAGTGACATTTTTAATTGAATTGAAGAAGACAAAACATTGTATAACTATTCAAAGCTTATACAGCATTTATTAGTAAGGGGGATAGTGTTTTGTTCTCGCCTGTCAAGTAATTTTTCTAACGGACTCTTATCAGACTAGAACATTGTATTATTATTATGCAGAATAACTTTTATGTCTGAGCGAATATTTTTATTAGTGAAGGGGTAAGAAAAAAAAAGATAAGTTTATCTTACGACAGCAAAGCATTAAACAACAGGTGAAAATAATTGTATAACATCTGCTGTAAATCTGCAAAAAGATCGATACAAAAATATTTAGACAGACTATGTATTTGTCCGAATATTTGCAGTCAACAGTCTGACATTGCATTGCTACCGCAAGATCCTCATGAGTCATGACAAACTCTCTCTCGATTTTCCATAACTTTCCTTCGCTATTTTTTGTACAAAAGTTAATAAGGCCCTTAAATGTAATTAAGGTTACGTAGTCCAGTAGGTCAGTGCCGAAAGTCGAAAGTAGATAATTGGTGATAACCAGTATCGATTATTGCAGACAACATCGAAAGATCGACGAAAACGGTAAATGAGGTAGACGTAGGTATTACCACAGTACACTTATCTCTTTTTGTTGTCGTAATATCAAAATTATACTAATTTAAAGTAAAAATAAAGCGTAATAATGACAATATTATATATTTGAAAATCGGTAAAATCACAGTCGAAGTTGGTGAATAAATAAGTATACTTGATCTTGTATACATCATTTCATTTCCGTTTTATAAACTCTATCTAGAGTATTCGCTTAAACTCTTATGTGATTTGAATTGGCATGTTAAGTCTGTACTCACCAATATCTAAAGTTATCAAGTAAAATCTTCAAACAGTATTCATTACCTGAAACAAGAAAATTATCATTATTATCGTTAAACTAAATAGGAGAGGCTTTTTTGCGGAAAAGTTCCTCCTGAATTCCTTTTTTTTGCAGGCGAGAGGAACGTCTAGTGGCAGCTCTGGATTTATGTATAGGCAGTATAGGCCATGGCCTATGGGCGGCAGCGTCCTATGGCGTCCTCGGGGGGGCGGCAATGTCCAAGGATGGCAGCAGAGTTCGTACGTAGGGGCGGCAAAATTAATGTGGCCTTATAGTCTATACTCATAAAAAATATAAATCCGGCTCTGTCTACTGGTAAAATAAAATGACAGATAGTCGATGGCCCTCTCTCCTCAGTTATACTTATTATAACATGAATATGTGTTACATCAGTGTCTATTAAATCACCTGCCAATTAGTTGAAGATATGGAGCCGGTTCCATCTAGTTTTTGCTCACCCGTCACGCTACGATGCGCATGAGTTGGTTCAAAAACACCGCACTGCGTCAATGTTTCAGGGCTATTCTATTGATACAAACTGTGTTCCCTTGATGACATGTCCATGTCCATGTTACAGATTTATATCAGTGTCTAAGGCATCCATTATACGCTCATGCAAGCGTCAGTCAATTCCGTCAATCATGCATTATGTTTGTGATGGTGACTGATGGACTGACGAATGGTATTAGACGGTCACTCAATTCTCTTCAGTATTATGTCACTCAAAGCCAAAGTTTTCAAAGCTAATTACACGTTTCTATTTTTTTTTTCATTTTGTCAGATGTGACAACACTTACTCAAAATTCGTGACTGATGGTTGCATGAAGCAAAAATCAAAATATCCAGATTGTCGTCAATCAACTTCATGGCTCATACAACCGTCTGTCACGCTCTTACACGGTAGGTTATCCATCAGTCACAGCCATGACTGTGGTAAAGCTGACAGCAAAACCTAACGTGTAATGGATGCTTAAAAGACATTTAATGATCACTAAACTTCAGTTTAATGAGTTTGACAGATAATGTATGGCCTATGGGGCTTATGTCAAAATCTTGAGTAATTAGGGTGAAGCCAAACGAGCGTAATTTCTGCCGGGCAGAATTTCTACCGAGCAGAATTTCTGCCGGGCAGAATTTCTTTTCATAGTAAATGACAGCTCACAAAATTTGATTCACACGAGCGTAATTTTGTGAGCTGTCATTTGTATGAAAAGCCGGCAGAAATTCTGCCCGGCAGAAAATACGCTCGTTTGGCTTCACCCTAAGTATTTGTATCTGAGTGCGGCAGCTATAGTACAGTCGAGGAAATTACCTATTTAAATCGTGACTGCAATCATTGCAGATAATAATCCGTACAATTTTATTACAGTAATAAAATTCCATCAATCGATTTAAATAATTATTTAAATTCATTTCGTTTTACAATAAAATAATTGTTATTTTTAACATTTCTTTGAAGAAAAATAGTTATCATTAGCTTTAATGGCATACTTGCCGAGGATTATAATTTATTCAAATAATTGGAGATAAGCCCAATTACAATACACTTTATGCTTAACAAGCACATTCTTTTTTAATTTGCCGCTACCTTGAACTTCTACACCTACCACTGCTTGTGAAATCCCCACGTTGGGCTATTGTGGATAACCATACAATGAACGTCGATCATGAGCGATCAGAGACGCATATGATTGGTCCAACATGAGCCAAAATTAATGTGTATATTTGGCTATGTAAACAGATACCGCTGGTTTTGTTCGTATTTTAAGGCAAAAGGTAAAAATGTTCTGTATTAAGCAGTGGACTGACGTCAACGGCGTCCTAGATACTTCACGAGCGGCAGCACAAACACGATAGGCAAATATTGTGAAGGCAATTTTATAAATAGAAATATTATGGTTAACACTTTGAAGTGTTAAAGGTTTTCGTCTAACATCAAGGAATGCGTCTAACATCAAGGAGTATTGAGGCCCCTCTGCTTTTTGGACCATGATGGATGACTGGCATTGCGAGCTCTCTATAAAATTCTAAATTGATGTCGATCATGTAAAATTCCTTCTTTAACAATCTACCCAGTACACGGTCCATGCTAGTCTAAGGGATTGTATGCGTGCGCCGCAGACTCGATCACACAAAAAGTGTGCCGTCTGCGATCTCCCTAAGGGGGAGAACCGCTGTAAATAGATTACAGTGAACACCTGTTTTGGGACCCCACCACTTTTCAGGGAGGGAAGGTTTGCATCAACCATCGGCGCCCTCGGTGAAAGAGATCTTTATAATTTTTTGCTGAAAAAATTTCATGAAGTCAAAACGGTCAATATGTCTGACCACAGCCGACAATCCCAATTGGCTCAAGTTTTTGCTAAATGTACATCGATTTCTGATCTTTATTATTGAATTTAAAGATCAAAAGATCAAACATTAATAGATCATTAAAGTTTGATCTTTTGATATTTTTGAAATTAAGATAACATTTTACTAACCGCTTATTCTAATAATATGACGAACGTCTTTAATGTTTGGTCATGTATGAGACATGAGTAACAAAATATTATGATGAATCAATTTTAATGTAATTTTAATTAAATTTAAACGACACAAGATTATATTAGCATATCGATTTAGGTCGATTGCGCTTTATGTTAATAGTGCTAGTAATGACTACTAGTAAGTATTTAGTACTTTAGGAATATCGATTAGGCAGTGATCGACAAGATAACGCGATTACTAAATAAGAAATAGAGCCTTTTAAATACAGTTTTTATTCCAAGCACGCGAGTTACATGTTAAAATACTTTAACTAGCAATATGCGTTTATGGATAAGAAAATGCTTTTAACCGACATCGTATTTTGGGAATAGATGTATTGATTTATGTGTGTTGCATTTTTTGTACTTATATTAGAATTTTATATGTAAAAATGGATTTTCAAAGTCGCGTTAGTTTAGTTAAGTCGCGAGTTCCAGAGTCGCGTTAAAACTATAAAACGGCTTAACGGATTGGGCTGATTTTAGACTCAACTCAAATTATTCGTAGAAGTCCAGGGAAGGTTTTAAAGTGACACGAAGTTCACCGGGACATCTAGTTGGAAATAATTATTGCATCTAAATTATATTATTTTAGTGGTGTGTTGACGCAAACATCATATGATCATTATTAGCTACGCGCCTTCGTTTTGGATGGTTCAGGGATACTTGTCTATAATAAATACATGGCAGAGCATGTGCAGTTTTTGGAATAGAAAGAAATGTTAAACTTACATCAGGATATGTCCTGATCAAAATTTATTATGACTATGGCAGAGGTTATACGATCAATTTTTCATCAATCTGATCCATCAATCTGATTGACGGAATATTGATGGTTATGAAAAAGTCCATATTAAAAAAATGATCAATCCATCAATCCGTGGGTTAGACGATCAATTTTTCGTCAATCTGGATCGGATTGATGGATCAGATTGATGAAAAATTGATCGTGTAACCTCTGCCAATGATAGAGTAGCCCGCTACAGGCGGCAAAGTAGCGGGCAAATCTCCGAGTTTTGTTCTTCTGATGGATTGCGAAGATTGCGCAGATGTCGATAATGGACATTATACATGGACATTGGACACATGAATCACTCTACAGGTTCAAAATCGCCTACGTTTGTCCATCATGGGCCAACAACATGTCTATATTTAAAGATAATAGCTTTTGCCCGCGTGGAATTCTGTGAACGAGATAATTTGAAGAAAAAATAACTTTTTATACATAGAATGTAGCCTGTCATTTAGCAACATACCAGCTTTCTATTGATGTTAATTTTTTTTGCAATTGGACCAGTGGTTTAAGAGATTACCTCCTACAAACAAAAAAAACAAACTTTACGTTTTTATTAATATTAGTGTAGATAATTTGTAGTTTCAAAGTCAGTAGTTGCATCTGTCAATCTAGCAGGTATTCGCGGTATGGCGCCCTGTATGGTCTGTCGTCGATTGCCTTTCTAAGTCTCATGTAATATTTATTCAATTACTTTATCAAGTCGGCTATAAGTTAAATTTTCACTTAGTGTTTTCTTGTTTTTTCTTCTATATACATTTATAATACCTACGAGTCTTTTGACGAATAAGAAACGAAGATGCAGATTTAAGTAGAATAGGGACTATTACGCAAAGAACGAATCAGGGCGCGCTGTATACTTATAGGACTTATACTAATTAATAATCCTACCAAAATCCGACATTTTGCACGTCAAACGTCGAAGAAACCTTTTTGCTGAGTTGGTACCTCTAGCGTAAAACATTGTATAATATTATATCCAATAATACCTTCCAGTCAAAAGTCGCGAGACTACGCGTTTTGCTTTTACCCTATAATCAAAACGACGACATTAGCACAGAATATTTAATAGTACTGACATTAGGCACATCATTTTATATGAAGTATTATACTATCAGAGAAGTTGATTCCTAGGCAGATGGGGGACCTACGTAATTTGGTCGCGTTACGTCAAACCCAGCCGACAGATCACAAATCACAATTAACATTTTTGACATGATCCGACCAAAATATGACGTTGTTCTGTCACTGCCTAGGAATAAATTCCCTCGATGGTACTATGATTCGTCGTTTGGACTTCACATGTAAATCAAAGTCGTGTCATTGACGTCACATCACGTCACGATGACCAAATCCCAAGTCATCTAATGGAGTTGGTCACTGACTTGAATAATGATGGTATACCATTTATTATGTAATGCGAGTTACTTCCTACATGGCTAACAATACCTATAAACGATAAAAAGTACCTTACTTTACATAATTACCACTAAAGACAAGCAGTTGACATAAACTTTATATAAAATCATTATCATAATCTGAAATATTTTCACGCTAGGCGGCAGCACCAACATATACAGCAGGGTTTCTCAAACTTTCAGCTCCACGAACCCCTGTTAAAATTTCCAGGTGACCGCGAATACCTTACAAACTAATGTAATCCCCCCCCCCCCCCCCTCCACCCAAGAAAATAATAAAATTGTCTGTTGAAGAAAATAAGGTTTTTATTTCAAAATGCTCTTTTGAGTGCCGCGCGTGCCTGCCAGTTATCAAGCCACCATGAGGGAAATCTTGTCGCTAACCCCCGACATCAAATGGCGAACCCCGCAACATGTTGGAATATTTACTGTATGTGCCAACTGCCAGTAGCGCCCTCTACTCCGAATTGTGCCTCTTCACTATAGACCATGCTGGCCAGCCATCGCCATTGTGTAGAGGGGGGGGGGGGGGATAATGGGATATGAATTTTGATGGCGGACTTTTTCCAGGCGTGGCGCGCAGTGGCGTTGCCTGCAGTGGACCATCATGGGCCATTGTATACTGGCTAGTATTCCCTTTTCACCATGTGGTCAATGTAAATGTCACATTTCACCCAAATCAAGGCGGTGTCAATTTAGTGACAACGGTTTTACATTCGCGTCCCCATGTCACAAAATCCTTGCAGGCCTGTCTTATTACTTGGAGTAAGTAACTTTCCTGATCAAGTATAAAAGCATCATAATATTCTATGATTCATCAAGCTTTTTCTTCGCTAACTTTTTTATTCTCGTGACGTATTTTACCATTACTGGTATGGTGACGTCTTTTCGTCACCAGATTAGGTAGCTGGTGCAAATTACATTTTATTACTCAGAAGTCACAACATCTAAGTACTGTGAGTAATACCACAGTAACGCCACAGTATAAGATAGTAGAGTAAATTAACAGTCGTATAGTAGAAGTCAAACTCAGTCAAGATAAAGACAAAATGAAGCACTAGTGACTAGACGTTCCATTTGCATGTGTTATAGTCAAAGTCCGATACACAGTCTCTTCGCGGAAGGACTGGTTTATCCTAGGTTTGGCCAAAGCCGTCAGGCGATCCCCGAAATACATTTCAATTTCGCCCTTTGCCTGAAGTATTTTTAGTCAAACCCAGGAGCGCCTAACTTTTCAGTCAAACGTCGAAAGTAAATTATTCTGTTTCGGTTTTGGCCTAGTCAATCCTAGAAGCGACTGCAAAACTCGGTCAAACGTTGATCTGAACATGTTTAAACAGGTTCATAATGTCTCTCGCGGTGTTCCGACCGATTGTTTTGTCGTATATTCCAAAGCATTTATTTATTTATTTTATACTGTATTGCACATCGTACAAAAGGCGGGCCTAATGCCACACGGCATTCTCTCAAAGCATCTCAAATATAAAAGTGAAAATCACGTAAGCTGACCAATCAGGTGTCAGAACTGGCAGAGTTAAGCGGTTAAGACTTGAAAGCTGCTTAAATGATAAAATGCTTCCAAATATACGAAGATAAGACACTTTATACCTATATCGGAGTTTGACTCGTCAAACCCCGATTTAATGAAATTGTGTTTTGACGTTTGCCTGACCAAATTAGTCCCTCCCAGGTTTGACGAAAATTGTTTAGTCAAAGGCCGAAAATTTACATTTGTTTGGGCTTTGACTAAGTCATTCAGTCTGACCTGAGGATTGACCAGTCCAAAGTCCAACCTAGGAGCGCCGGAGCTTCGGAGTTTGCCTATAACACATGCATTGTTCTGCACTCTAAAGTTATCTAAACTCTCCCTAATGTGTACGTACGCCCAATTCGAGTTAAGCGTAAAGATGGTCAACGGCAGCCTTTCCCAAAGTGGGCGATAACGCCCCCTTGTGGCCGCTGAAGGTCTAAAGGGGGGCAGTGTGGGACCCAGAAAAAAAATGGGGGCGTTGTGTAGAGGCATGACGACACAATAATGTGTATCGTCATGTTATTAGTTTTAAGGACGCTATTACAAATATCAGCGATTTTCCGGTACCCTATTAAAGAATTAGGAGTCAAACTGCGAGGACATTTTGGTTTCAAATGAAAGATAATATATTCATCTCCACGACTGTACCATAAAAATTCTATAGCCGCATACAAAATTTTCACATCACAATAATCGCAAAATATGAAAAAAATGGGGTCTGATTAGGTACCTTAATATCTAAATACACTGAACTGAGGAAAATAAATATACAAAAAAAATTGTTGCTTATTTAGTCCTCTATAAAGTCCCCTAAAAATTTTATATAAAAATAAACAACTTTTCCAGTTATAAGAAAAATAAGAAAATTTCTCAAATTTTTTCATACATTTTCGCCATATCAAGAACGCGGCAAGCATCGTAACCGCCACTGTACAAGGCGCGCTATTATGAATCTTATTTTAATGTTATTAACGTCGATATTCGTACTGACAGACATCCGACCTGCTAATTAAAAAGTTGGAGCATTCTTAACCTAATTAAATAGAACTTGGAATTGTTAGGTTTCTGAGAAAATGTGACACCTAACATTATTATTACGACCTCTGTGGCTCAGTGGATAGCACGTTGGTAGCTTAAGCTGGAGGTCGCGGGTTCGAATCCCGCCGACGGAACAAAAAGTTTTCAAAGATCCTGGGTCATGGATGTGTATTAAATATATTTAACATATAATAAAAATCTTAAATATATGTATAGTCCTTCAGGTACTTACCACGGGGCCAGATTGACGTGGTGTGAAGCGTCCATAGATATTGTAAAAAAAAAAATGTATTGTATTGTATAATATTTTGGTACACGTTTTTATAATAATTAATATAAAAAGTAAATAAATAACTATCAATAAACACGTGGGTGCAGGACGCGTCGCCATTTTGCGATATTGTTCGGAAAAGGTCATCCACAATCCACATTATCAGCTGCGCAGTTTCGGCACAGAATACATAATATTACTAGTGTTTCGACTTTCGGCGCAAACGAAGTTTATTATTTAAAATCTAGATGACGCCCGCTTGAACCGTACATTTTTCTGGAATAAAAGTATCCTATGAGTTATGACCTTGCCCGGGACTCAAAATATCTGTAGATCCTGGAAAATCGGTTCAGCGGTTTGGACGTGATAAGAGGTAACCAGACACACTTTCGCGTTTATAATATTAGTATGGTTTCTGAATTCTGTGGTGTTTGATATAAATTTATTGATTTTCTAACGCCTTTGATTGGCTTATGTCAAAATTAACTAATCAAGAACGAATTTGAAAATGTTAACTTATGTCAGAATAATCTCAGAAATCGCTTTAAGTGTTAGCAGCGCAAGCGTTATGTTAGAAATTAGTTGGTGAAAACGGGCATTGGCGTTCCGTATATCAGAGAAGTTGATTCATAGACAAATGGCGGACCTACGAAATTTGATCGAGTTATGTCCAACCCAGCCGACACTGTATCACGGATGACATTGAATTGAAATAACCCAAGCCAGTGATGTAGGTCCGCCATTTGCCTATGAATCAATTTCTTCGATGGTGAAAATCCACCATCTCTACTGTTTCTCATCTCTGAAGGTCGTGGCCTACCATTACCTTCCTCCATAAGTATGATAAATGAGCCAGCCTGTCTTTGGACACTAGGAGAACAACGCAAGCGAAGCCAGATACTTTCTTTACACGTTTGTGCCTTGTGGATGTTTGTCAAGCCTTGGCAAGCATGGAAACGTAGCAGTAGACGTTTGTCTCGACTCTCGAGTATGGTACGATTGATATCATGAGTTTTTATGAGATGATTGCGTTGGATAGAAAACCACAAGAAATCCTTGTATACTTTAAGTCTGTCCATCAACCGCCACACGATTAATTTAAAGGTACATATTATAGTCTTGTTCTATAAATAGATGTATTTATTGAGAGACCACCAACATATAGCGCCTTATTTAATAAACAATGGTGAAGCTACTTCATTTACATAGGCGAACATACATTTTTACTCGTCTTGTGCTACCTAAAAAGGTTCAGCCTACGCATTTTTTTGTAACCTCAACTTTTGGCTCGCTTGCTTCGATCGCAAAGGAAAACAAATTACTTCACATTTTCTACCCCAGTAAAATTAATAAAAGAATTTCAGTAAGAGCTATTATAGTTCTTATAAAGTGTTAGTTCCTGAACAAGACGTGGTAGACATCATGTGGGCATTGTAGATAGGTCAATTATTCCTGATAATATCTGGAAACAAAAAATCGGCCAAGTGCGAGTCGGAATCGCGCACGAAGGGTTCCGTACCATTATAGAGCAAAATTAGGCCATAAATTGTGTTTTTTGTATGGGAGCCCCCCTTATTTTTTAATTTATTTTAATATTATTATTAAATATTAAAGTACACATATAACTAAGGATTTTGTGAAAAATTCAAGTACCTACCTGTTGCCATTTTTGATACAGAGCAAAAAAGGCCAAAAAAATCACGTTTGTTGTATGGGAGCCCCTCTTAAATATTCATTTTATTTTATTTTTAGTATTTGTTGTTATAGCGGCAACAGATATACATAATCTGTGAAAATATCAAATCTCTAGCTATTACCGTTCTTGAGTTACAGCCTGGAGACAGACAGACAACGAAGTCTTAATAATAGGGTCCCGTTTTTACCCTTTGGGTACGGAACCCTAAAAAATAATTTCGTTTTTTGAACGTAAAGGTCCCTACTAAAGTAAATAACTGGGCTGTAGTATTTTCTGCTCAAAATTTTCTTCGGCTGATTCGATTAACAATATCCGATACGATATAATATAACGCATTTTATAGCGGATATTCGGTAACAATATGTTTCCTTGTAATTACAATTAATGAGGTATGCACAGTAAGTGTTTCAATTACAGTTTGTAATTAAGGCCAAAATGTCACCACAGTTTCCTTGATTCCGTAAACAAATGTACTTGATAAATTCACTGCTGTTCAAGATTTTTATTTTTTTAACAAAAACTACATTTTAACGCATACAATAAACAATATAAAATAATAAGACGAGTGTATAATTTGGAAATAATATCTTGCCAATAGTACCTGACTATGGTGGTCTTGATCGGTTGAACCTTAAGGTACAATAGCGAGAAAACTAAAGAACGGTCAAGTAATGTAAACAGTCTTTAGCTTTTCTTTTCATCATTAAATTAATTTTATTGATAAATAAGTACACTAATGGATTCACATTCTGTTGATTTCACATACTCTTTCCTCCTTTCTATATTATGAACAGTATTCTTGATATTCAAGACCTTTTTTACAGACTTAAACTTTATTTTTTACATTTATGTAAAAAATGAAAAATGTATCAAACTGTAGACTCTATCTACACCATAATAATTATTACCTATACCTCTATAACTTTTAAGTCTATTTAAACAAAACTTAAAATCTTAACTAAATCCTATACTTTTCGTTACAACCGATTAATCGGATCGAACGATGTAAAGATCATCTGTGTCTGGTCAGTACTAACGACTGACGTCACATAATAATTAGAACACAAATTAGAGCACGTTATTAATCAACGTCAACGGTCGTTGTTACAAGGGCATAAGGTCCATATTGGAACAAATACAGTGCCAGACGGCGACAAGGGTTATCAGTGTACTAGACAGACGTGCTTGTATTTACGATAATCATTAATCGGTTTAAAATAAAACGTTGAAGAAATTTTTGCTTATAAATAAGTACATTATGTACATACATTATGTGTAAATGAGAGACGGGAATTTAGGTCTGTGGCAATATTCAGGGCCACCACTTCCTGATAAGTGCTGGATACTACATACACTTAACAGAATATAGAGTATGGAGAAACTGTCAAAAAAGTTGTGTACAGTCTATCCGGCAATTTATCAGGAAGTGGTTAAACAGGTCCTTAGTTTCATAATATCCCAATTTTCAACTCTATATTTTGTCTAAATTCCCTCCAGACATCATGGTAACTTTTTAGCCAAGTTGCCACAATAAGTGGTCTCATTTTTCTTATCAGAATTCAAAGATTACAATTTACACACATAGAAAGAGTTTTCCATTCGTAAATGTTTTTAATACTGTCAAGCCTCCATTTAAAACTATTACAGCGAGTTTACATTATCTGCCAATTTATTGAACCAATTCAGCGCTGAATTGGATTACTGGATTGGAAATAATGTAAACCAGCCGGGAATCAGAATTGTTTTTCGAAAATAAGTTACACATTTGAGGAAGTTAACAAGAAAATCTCGTATGTCCACTTTTAAGGCAATAAAGTGTCGAAAATGATAATTTTATACCGTCGCCATTTTTATTACCATCTCTTTACATAAAACGAGATCATGTTGATTTGCGGTAATAACTTACTGAATAATACCTAAAGCTTATTAACGTCTATTAATAGATTAATTTATGATTTGTTTATTCCAAGTTATAAATAAATTACGCATTGAACTTTAATTCACCATTCGTTTGAAGGCTCATTAATCATTATTATCTTTAATCTTATGAGGAAAGTAAACCGTTTCGATTTATCACAAGCTTTAAACATTAATTTAACTTTATAGAAATAGCTACTTATATCGATAATATTATAATGTTGTCAATCTATCCAAGCAAGAAAATAAAATAACAACACAAATATGTAAGAGGTCGTATTAAAACCACTTATTTTATATGAAGTTACAGACTTGTAAGGCTGTTTTGGCACGTGGTATAAGAATGCTGTCAAATTGTATCAATAACTTTGCAAATACAATATAATATTCAAAATTACTTGTTTAGTACTGCAGACTATAGTGTTGCAATGATTGTTGTATAAAATGTACAATTTAATGAAGTTATGCGATACATTAAAGAAATACGATATACAAAAAATAATATTATATTCATACTTATACGCACAACCGAACGCTTTAAAAAATGTTTAAATTTTAAAACAACTATACATTTTGACGTCAAATAATAAGCTACGAAATACAATTATCACTAGTCACTGAGCATAATAATAATAATAATATTATTGCTATTAATGGATATAATCTGTGACAATATTAAACTGTGATTTGTGATCTATCAATTTTCTGCCAAAATTAGATACTTACATTAAGGTTTATGGATGAAATTTTAACGATTTTTAACTATTAGACAATACATTTCATACCCTTAATCTGTATAATATACAACATAATGAAAATTTAAAAAATCTTGAATTAAAAAACGAAATAATATCAAAGTAAGATACGAAAAAATTATGGAATCACGAACTCTACAAACATTTTAAGAATGTTTATTACTTATAGTAAACACTACGTGCCACGGCTTCCTTTATAAAATTACTGGCTGACGCTTCTTTTTGCCGTCAAATTCGGTCCAGCAATTGCTAGAAATATCTGAGAAAATTGGTAGCAAAAACCATAATCCACACTAATATTATAAATTAAAAAATCTGTCTGTCTGTAAGTTCATCTTACAGCTCCAATTGCTCAACCGATTTTACTGAAATTCGGTATTGGGATACTTGGATTCCCAGGAAGGGACATAGGGATACATTTTATCCCGGAAAAAATTACGGCGACAAAATAATTTTTGGCGCAACATAGTTGCGCGTAAAATAACAATGACAGTTACAAGTAAGTCGGTTAGTGACAATCGGTGTAAACTTGCGTGTATCGGGGTTACTGGTTAACTGGCACAGTTAACTTTTGAGATAGCGGTTAAAGTGACCGTGAAAGCGACTTATTGCCAATTATATCGGGAGCTACAATTTAGTTTACTACGATCTTCTTTTCATTATACCGGAAGCTATATAATTATTATAACTGTTATAACTAAAGATGTGTCCTTAGTTTACTGTGATCAGCAACTATATGTGCAACAGATTTTCGCAATACTCAACAATGTCATCTATAGAAAATAAGACAGAATAAGGGCCGATTTTTCAATCGTCGTATAACTTTTACCTATAGAATTAATATGACACTTTGACATTTTTTTCAGATAAAATCTGTCAAAACGCCAAATTTATTCCAATGGTAAAGTTTATCTGACGATTGAAAAATCATTCCTAAGTACAATATATTTTTTGGAAATTAGTTTTAAGTGTAAAGGCCGTCACAGACTTAGCTATAATATATATTAATATGTTTATAGCTAGGCATATTACTATAGGTATCTTTTCTTTACAATATATTTTTCGTTCAATATAATATTATAATCAGCAAGATATTTTTATTTATTATAAAACTTAATAAACTTCAGACAGTACAAAGAATAGTAATTATAATATTTATATTATTATCAACCTATTTTTGATTTAGTGTGATAAGAAATCTGTAATTACTACTATAGAGCACGACTGGGGAGACATGTTCAATATTCGAGGACGTGATATTTGGCTATTATATTAAATGAAAAAAAATATATAAAAAAATAATATCAATTGATCACTGAGTAAATGTAATTATTTACCCAACGCATGGACACCGCGCGCGGGAGTAGTGCGCGGCGCGCGGGGCGGGGTGGGCCGCGCCCGGCCGCATAGTGATTTACTAAGTGTCCATTATTCATTTGTTTATAAGGGAAATTTGGTTAAAAATTAAGTACCTAATTTTATTACATAATTATAATGAGAATCGAGTACTGAATACTCTCCTTAATGATCGGTATTGTCTCACCAGTCATGCTGTATATTACTACTGTAATACTAATCAGCATTAGTGTCAGATTCTCGTTTAAAAATAATACTTAACAGTAGGTTAAAATTATTATCATGATGATCGAGATAAAGGTACGCAAAGATTTCCTTCGTCATGCCAGGGGGCAGCGACAAACCTAACTTTAACCAAGCTATTTCAATTTTCATCACCACTACAGCTACGGGCAATAACCAGATGAGAAAAACGCCAGTTAACCTTGAGTTGAACCGTCAGTTAAACTAACCGAGACCCAGAAGCGTAGCGTGTTTTAGCGGGGCCCCGTATAAAAATTTAGATGCCCTTCTCACAAACCAAAAAAAATCACATTAGCTATGTCCACTTTGTGCACTTTCATCTTCAATTTTCATCATCTTTTGATATTTAACATTCATATTGGTGCATTCAGTAATTGAATGCGTCAACGAACGCAACGTCAACATTGTCATTAAAGAACAAAGCGAAAGTTTTGGATACGGTCAGAGCCCAGAGGGCATGCGTCGCGAGCATACCTCACGAGTCACGTGCTCTGTTGACTGCGCTATGATGCATGCCCTTAATGAACAAAAAAGGCACAGTGTGGACATAGCTATTGAGTGTTGCCAACTTTTGAACTCACACTTTATGCGGGTACAAGGAATAGTTTTTTTTTACTTTGCCATTTGTGAATAAAAAAATTAATATTAGGAAAGCTTTTTATTATTTTTGCATATGTTCGTTGGGGCCATAATCCCGGGGCCCATATAATTGATACGGCTGTAGCTACGCCCCTGCCGAGACCGTTCCCCGTGCGTTTTATCTCTACAGAAACATTTGCGAACTTTGTACACTCATTATCTCTCTTATCGTCTACTGAGGCTGCACATACTTGCTACTTTTTCTTGGCTGATCAGACACAGTTTAAATTGTGTTTATTCTAAACCTAGATTGCAAAAAGTAGGGCCTGTTTTACCACTTCCTGATAAGTGCCGAATAGGCTATCCACCACTTAACTTGACAGATGAAGTATGGACAATCTGTCAAAAAAGCTGTGAATAGCGGCCTACCTATTCGGCACTTTATCAGAAAGTGGTGAACAGGTCCTTAGTCTCTAAGCGATGATGTTTCCAAAAATGAGAGAAAAGTTTTTTCTAATTCTAAACTCTAAAATATACTTAAAGCATCGGCCATCTTGGCGTTCATTGAAGAGGCATAATATTGGGTCATGCGTGTAACGACCCTTCCCATCCTAATTAAATAATTTTTTTTGTGCAATAAAGTGTTTATACCATAATTAGACATAAGGGTTTTACCTACAGGTAGATTCGAGAATTATGTACATTAGGAAAATAACAATAGCAAACACGTTTTCATGCTAACGTAATATTTTTGGTTATATTATATATAACTATGAAGCTAGGGGTAGGTATTTTTACTTTAACTATATTATTCCGTTGTAAATTGTTAATAAAACTTAGGAAACCGTAATTAATTCTAAAGTATTTTTAGTTATATTACGTACGTTATGATATTATAATTGCAAATAATTTAAACCCAGACTTATAATGTTGTTGAATTATTTCTGGTTTAAAACACGTTTGAATGTTTTCAACACTTCTTTTTAGTAGATAATTATAGTTTCGTGATTAGGTTATAACATTTTTATGATAATCAAAACATCTTTATATGGTAAATAATGCACTCGTTGTCCTTGGCAATCGAGTTTTTTTTTTTGGAAAGTGATCGAATCGAAATCTTACATTCTAATATTAAATATCGGTTCCATGATATTAATTCCATTTGGAAGTCTAAAACTAAGTAAAAGAAAAAATAAGATGTAATTTAAATAATGACTGATATTAAAAGGGAACAGCTAGTGTTAATGGTTTATTTAGAATAGCTCCGAAGACTGAAACTACTGAAGCTGGTCGGATTTTCATAGAACACTTCCTTAAATGTGACATATTTTTATAGTGTGCAACCGCAGCCAACAAATAAAAATTCTCGCTCAAGTTTCAACATAAAGTTTAAAAAAGTTTTTAGTGAGGAAATAAAATAAACACAGTAATTTCCTAGATTTTGGGCGGGTTCCTAAGTCCTCTGTGAAGATGGTTCCTGGGACCGCACATTTATAATGTCCAAACAAAGCTAATGCTATCAATCACAAAATGTCATATTTTAGCATGAAGTTAAAATTGTGACTCGCCTCGTGGCCTGGACGGATCTAAGACCTTGTTTTTTATTTGTATATCCACGTGATATTTGATCATATTAATTATGTATCAGATATTAGAGCTAATTTCTAATATACGCAGTGATTATCTAAATTAATTGTAACATGAGCGATGGAAGAATTTTATGGGCCTCCCTCGAAACCGGTTGGACTTAATTTATGATATTAGAGGTATATGATTCAGGCCATGTCGATACGCTTGGTCCACTTCTAATGACTCTAGTTTTTGTACAATTATACTTGATCAACGATTAATTAATAACTAATTTCTGTTACAAAAAAATATTGAGTGCCTACAGGTGTAATTAATATAATGTCAACAGCAAAATAGATTGACGACATGATGTTCGCACGGAGTACCTACGTATCAGCCGTATTGTAAGTATGGATGGATGGACTACGCTGTAACTAGTATGTACTGTGTAGAACAGTGGTTCTTAACCGGTGGTCCGCGGACCACTGGTGGTCCCTGGAGGCATTCCAAGTGGTCCGCGAAGCCATCCTAATAATATTATGTGAGAATTCAGAAGTTGGTAAAGAATATGCACTATGCAGTCACAAAAATCAGATTAAATTAAAATCTGAAACTTTGAGATTTTTGCTAAAAAAAAAATGAGTGCTGATTATAAAGTTGTGCTTGTTTTCTTTATCAAACAACCCTTAATTTAAGACTTTAGGTAAACCAACTCGGCCTGACCGAGTATAACTACGTTAGTAACATAGAATATCATTGATAACACCTCGCTCTGTCGGAAGGTCTTCCTGGGGCGGCCAAGCATAATATTATATTCCCACAGACCCATGAATAATGAAGTATCTATTAATACCCTATCTACGTACTACCAACCTAAAGTTTATGTCCTTGCATGACTGTACCTAATTTATCGCTCAGATCAACAAACTCTACCAGCAATTTTCGTGTAGGTAAGGGGTTATTACTCACACATATTTTAGATAACACGGATCGTCTTACGAGAGGAATTCACGTTAATTAAGTTATTTGTATTGTATCTTATACCTGTACTGAAGTGTGAATAAAATACAATTCGAGAATCAAATATTGATTTATTTAAAAATAAAATATCAGAAAATTGTTTCAATCTCAAGCTACCTTTTTTTTAAAGTACTGTACTAGATATTATATTATTATATTTAAGCAGATATAAATTTAGAAGAAAATAAAGAATATTTAATATTATACTATGTGATTTTTATTATGAATTAACATAATTCCACTTGGAATCTGGGAAAATCTTATAATAAGAATCTGTAACTAAAAAACTGAGCTGTCAAACTCGGGCAGTCGCGCGACCGGAATCCGGATCGACATTAGGAATTTCAAAAATTTTTACAGGTCGCACTCAAAGGGGTAACTGAAAAAAAAATTACAGTAGCACATATTTTTTCTTTTGGTGGTTAAATGTGGAGGATTGGAATGGAGATTAGACTTTAAATCAGGAGTTTCCTTGGACGTTTTTCCATGAATTTTCGGCAGGGTCATCGTAAAATGTTATACGAAACGCCGTTTTACTCGGCTTTTATCGCTCAGATCAATTTTAACTTGACTCGACTGGAGTTCGGCTTGCGGCGGAATTTCGGCATAGCGTGTCGTCCGTCGCGTCCCGTCCGTATTTTGTAATTTGTATGCGTTTGAAACGCGGCGTAAACGCGGCGGAATTTACGCCTACGTAATTCAGCCTAGTGTGTTTAGACACTAATACATTTCGCAACGTAAAAAGTTGCGCATGATTATAATTCGTTAAAATTTTCTTAAATCTTCGTAGTAAATCATGAGTAATGACTACATGTCATCCCTTGACCTTATTCGACCTATCTTTAACCACGAAAAGGCCGTTGGTCTGATAAAATTTAACGACGAGCTCCTCGACTATGCGAAGAATTTTCGCGATAAACAACATTCGGATAATAAGAATTTTTTTTTATTAATTTATTTATTTAAAGGTCGCTTGTAACAACTATGGAATAAGAATTTTGTTTACTATTCAAATCATGTTTTGAGGCATGAAATCGGTAATTAGTTGGAATGCCTTGTTTTAAAGTAACAACTGTATGCTATATGTACTGTAGTGTTGGTGAAAATTCATGTTTAACAGTTATCAAACTGTTTAACTGCACTGTTATACAACTCTGGAACGAACTGTCACCAGCAGTATTTCCGGACCTATACGACCTGCAAACCTTCAAGAAAAGAGCGTATTCCCTCTTAAAAGGCCGGCAACGCACCTGCAGCTCTTCGGATGTTGCGAGTGTCCATGGGCGACGGTAGTTGCTTACCATCAGGTGACCCGTTTGCTCGTTTGCCCCCTTATTTAATAAAAAAAAAACTTACTTAAAAAATTGTGTTTAATGACTGTATGACAAGTTGACAACTGTATACACTATACAATATACATGCCTATTAAATGTTTCTACTTTACTTTATTAAGAGGTTTTAAGCCACATGCTTTTGTTATGATTTTAAGAGAAACGAAAAACACGAGAGAAAGATGCAACCCTTAACTTTAAGAAGAGATTTCGCCTGTAAGATCCGTATCCGTAGCGATTTTCATAGAAAGTCGCAAAATATGTAGAGCTGTTGAAATGTTTGCACGATGTAAGTACAAAGTATTGCTTGCGTGCGTTGAATGTTTATCGTCAGACTGAGGTACAATAGCGGTCACGGGTTCGAATACAGTAAGTAAACAAATTGGTGGAACATCTGTTTTCGAGTCACGTTCGATCGTATCTTATTCTGTGGTTATTTCTCGTCTACAACTACATTCCTTCACGACTAAGTTATTTCAGATGCTGATATTACAACAGAATATAAACTCTACGCGATAACATTGTAAGTTGTAACCCACAAAAGTTTGATAATGGCTTCTTTGCAAATTACCTTTTGCGTGGGCGGCGGTTCGGAGACGTCGGAGTCCCACTCGGAGCTGAGGTCATCGCTGGACGCCTCCGTGAAGTCTTCCGTCCAGGGCACCTCGGCCAGGGAGTACTGCATCTGGTCGTATCCCGGGGACAGAGTAGACGGGCCATATCCGGGTGGCAGCGGGCTGGATGCCCTGCAGTCCTCGCAGTTACAAGGCCTGGGGCCGAATCTCTCGGGGGTCAGCGCTCGCTCCTTCGAATGGCGTCTGGAGTCCCGCTTCCTCGCGCTCCGGGGTGATAGTCTGTTGTTACACTGCGGCGGAATGTAGTACCTCGTCGGCTCGGACAGCCTTCTCCCGCTCTCGGGCGCCTCGATCTTAACAGGAGGCATCAGGGACATCTTCTTGGTCCGCGGCTGCTGCCTCTCCGTCTCCTGGTCGTCCGAGTCCATGGTGTAGCGTATGATGGGCACCGTGAACGGGTAGGGGTCTGGACACTCCGGCATATTGCACAACACTACATAGTGGAGCTGCGGGGAGCGACGCATGCGACGTGCGCGCGCGCGTCGAGAGAACTGACCGCGTGCGCTGGTACAATCGCCGTCGAAATTATGTTTTAATTGTCGATTCGGGCGCCGTTCTATTAGCCATAATTAATACAATACCGACCGGTTCCCTGAGCCATGAGCGCCAGGCTCGTCTATTAAGGAATATTTTGGCTACATATTAGAATAAAAGATTGGCTCATCTTGGCGGGTGTTATCTATCCCAGATAGAAATGTTGGCCCACACATAATAGAATACGCAATAATTACTTGATTTGGACAAAAGTTGTTCCTTCGTCTGTTCACCGCTCACTACAGCAACAGCAATACAGTTTTGGATATTTCTTTGGGAGCTCGTGGGCAGAGCCGATTCTCACGTAGCGCCCACGCCGCCTGGTGGACTCGTGTATGAAAAAATTGTCAAAAAGAATTTTCTATACTTTTCTACTTATCACCAGCCACCAAGTGTATGGCAGAGGTTACACGATCAGTATTCTATCAATCTGATCCATCAATCTGATTGACGGAATACTGATGGTTTTAAAAAAGTTCATATTAAAAAAATGATCAGTCCATCAATCCAGTAAGTTAGACGATCAGTATTTCATCAACCTGATCAGGATTGATAGATCACTTATGGATCAGATTGATGAAATACTGATCGTGTAACCTCTGCCTACTTATCAAACAGCTAACTTATATTACGAACTTAAGGACGCTATTACAAATATCAGCGATTTTCCGGTACCCTATTAAAGAATTAGGAGTCAAACTGCGAGGATATTTTGGTTTCAAATGAAAGATAATATATTCATCTCCTCGACTGTATGATAAAAATTCTATAGCCGCATACAAAATTTTCACATAAAATACGTTTTAACCATCACAATAATCGCAAAATATGAAAAAATGGGGTCTGATTAGGTACCTTAATATCTCAATACACTGAACTGAGGAAAATAAATATACAAAAAAATTGTTGCTTATCTAATATAATTATAAGTCCTCTATAAAGTCCGCTAAACATTTTATATAAAAATAAACAACTTTTGCAGTTATAAGAAAAATAAGAAAATTTCTCAAATTTTTTCATACATTTTTAACCGACTTCCAAAAACGAGGAGGTTATACGTTCGTCTGTGGATATTTTTTTTTTTTATGTATGTTCAACAATTACTCCGCCGTTTATGAACCGATTTTCAAAATTTTTCTTTTGTTATATTAGGTTCCACTCCAATTTGGTCCCATTTTGTCAAAAGTGGTGATCTGATGATGGGATCCATGAGTAATCGAGGGAACTCCTCAAAATTCAAATGGAAACATATGTTTTTTTTGGTTTCATATGAAGTATTCCAGGCATATGTTACCAAAAAGTAAGATTTTGCACCAGGATTTACCATGGTTCGAAGGTGGTGAACAGAACTCCTTACTCCTTATAGATACATGTTTGGGGGTTTCGGCGTTGTCTTAAGAACTGAAAGCATATACTACTATGCAAATTTAATTAATCATCATCATCATCACCACCATTCCACCATACATCCGTGAGTAATCGAGGGAACTCCTCCAAATTTATATGGAAACTTATAATGATTTCGATTTTATAAGAAGTATCCTAAGCATATGCTAGCAAAAAGCAATGTTCAGAAAAGTGGTGACCTGATGATGGGATCCATGAGTAATCGAGGGAACTCCTCAAAATTCAAAAGGAAACATATGTTTTTTTTGGTTTCATATGAAGTATTTCAGGCATATGTTACCAAAAAGTAAGATTTTGCACCAGGATATACCATGGTTCGAAGGTGGTGAACATAACTCCTTACTCCTAATAGATACATGTTTGGGGGTTTCGGCGTTGTCTTAAGAACTGAAAGCATATATACTACTATGCAAATTAAATTTATCATCATCATCATCACCACCATTCCACCATACATCCGTGAGTAATCGAGGGAACTCCTCCAAATTTATATGGAAACATAATATAATGATTTCGATTTTATGAGAAGTATCCTAAGTATGTGCTACCAAAAAGCAAGATTTTAAAATTAGTTATACCATGGTTCCGAAGGTGCTAAGAGAACTCCGGATTCCTTATATATACAAGTTTGGGGGTTTCGGAGTTGGTTTAAGAACTGAAAGCATATGCTACTTTGCAAGTTACATTCATCATCATCATCACTACTACCAGTCACCACACCATGAGTTATCTAATTATAACCCTATTATTGTTACTTTTAATCGTCTTTAAGAACAAAGCCCGAATTTGTCTAACGATTTAAAAAATTATAATATTATTTCAATGCAAATGACTCGACCTTGGTGTTTAGGTTACCGAGTTAGCAACTTGATCATAAGATCTATGAGGAAAGTTATTCTTAAAATGTATAAGGACGATTTTAGTTATATTTGAGCATCCATACAAATATTATAAATGCGAAAGTGTGTCTGTCTGTCTGTCTATCAGTCTGTCCGTTTGTTACCTCTTCACGCTCGAACAGCTGAACCGATTTTGCTGAAATTTGGCATGGAGATACTTTGAGTCCCTAGAAAGGACATAGGATAGGATATTTTTATCCCGGAAAAATTTTAAGTTTCCGCGCGATAAACGAATTTTGGCGCAACGAAGTTGCGGGCGTCATCTAGTAATGTTGAGTTGTTTTCATGAGTGTAATGTTAAAAAGTCACTGAACAGTACTTTAGAGCCTTTAAAGACAGGCGTATAAACATTAATTTTATTATTGCTTGATTAACGCCAAGCATATACATTAGGTATACAGTGGTATATGCTTGGAGTTAAGTAAGCAATTCTGAAGTAGTGATATCAGACAATGAGTTCTCATAATACCATGAAAGTGTATCCTGGATCCAAAGTAACTAAGCATAACACATATTAGTCTGTGCAGAAAACCAGCTTATAAATCACTTAAAAGAGTGAAATTATTATTTTTAACAAAAAATTAAAACCGACTTCCAGGGTAAAAACAATAATAATTTATAATGAACAAAAAAGTGTTAAATAATTCTTACTCTTTAAAGTGCCTTATGCATAATTCTCCTAAACCTCAACTATTTCTGTACACAATCTACATTATTTTGAAGTCGGTACCAGTCTTAAATATTAAAAATATTTTGTCATACAACTCAGCATTCTTATAGCTGGTACCGTCTTCAAAATAATGTAGATTGTGTACAGAAGTAGTTGAGGTTTAGGAGAATTATGCATAAGGCACTTTAAGGTGACGCCTTGATAATTTGGCCGTAGCGATGTCCATTTTTCTCAGCAATGACTAAAGCTAAGAAATTAAAGTTCACTGTCAGTATTCATCATGTCTTTGTCTTTGAATTACCCATAGCATAACACGATTGATCAACTTTTATAACACAGAATAATCAATCAAAAAGACCTCTGTAAAAAAAGGGATTCCTATTTTGCCAACAGAGGAAAGTGATATAAGCTTCCAAAATTTGTACATAAATTGGTTCAAGTATACACTTTGATTTGTCCATAGCTTATATGAAATGTATTTATGGTTTTTAAATTACGCGACAAAAACCATTTTGTCGCTACGCCCTTTCAATTTTTTGCTGTTTCATTGCTTGTTTTCTATGAGAGGCCGGGCCAGCCTCGCATAGAAAACAAGCAATCTCAAACACATCCAACACGGTTTTTTACTTTAACATGGCGTCACCTTAAAGAGTAAGAATTATTTAACACTTTTTTGTTCATTATAAATTATTATTGTTTTTACCCTGGAAGTCGGTTTTCGCCATATCAAGAGCGCGGCGAGCGTCGTAACCGCCACTGTACAAGGCGCGCT
This sequence comes from Plebejus argus, assembly GCA_905404155.3. NCBI lineage: Eukaryota > Metazoa > Arthropoda > Insecta > Lepidoptera > Lycaenidae > Plebejus > Plebejus argus. Next base: position 9,978,021 of record FR989943.1, read on the forward strand.
AATATGAATCTTATTTTAATGTCATTAACGTCGATATTCGTACTGACAGACATCCGACCAGCAAATTTTTTTGTTATAGCGTCCTTAAAAGCTCTTTTTAGGGTAAATTCAAACCGCAACGCGACGCGTAGATATGCATTTCTACATTTGTATGGATTTGATTTGCAAGACGTCTCATGCAATTGAATCTGTCAACTCAGTACAAATTTAGAGATGCATCTACGCGTCACATTGTGGTCTGATTCAACCCTTAGATATAATTTTAGATAGACCCTTAGATATACATTACCAAGTCGCGTATCGTGCTTTCTCGTTTCGGTGTGACCACAGGGTGTGACCTACTTGCTCACAGCATTTTTGGACTGCTTAACATATTAATATATATTTACGTTACTCATTAAATGTGGGTACTAGAATTTGTAATTTAATGTCCCAAAATAAAATCTAGAAATTAGAATATAAAGGTAAGAGTTGAAACTAAATTTTCAAACGATATGCAAATCCTTCATCGTAGCAGTTACTCGCAACTTCCAAAAAAAAGTCATAAAGAAACTATATACATATTATTATATATAATTAAAATTAAATAAATATCATTATAATATTTCTTTGGAGAGAACTCATTTAACTTGCGCAACAAGTGCAAAAAAATCAGAGCTGATCCTAGGATCTCTTTATATTTTTTTTTTACCTCTTCTATTTTGTAAGTAATGAAGCTGGGCTGACTCATATTTTCGAATCTTATTACTTTATAATGATGCAATTAGCATTTATTACTCCATTTTATTCACAAAATGCAAATACTTACTTTGGTTCTCACGTTATAACGTAAATGAATTTTGTAAAAAATGCGTAAACTCTAGTTACGTCAACTGAAATTATTATGTAAATTTAATGATAGGTACTTAGATTCTGTTTTTGAATGCAATATTAATGCAGCGGAAAAATAGACTAAGCGAGCAAACTGCAGCCTAATTCCCGAAACTGATATCAATCTGATATCAGATTTGTAACATTTTAGACATCTAAAATAATATGTCTATTTAAGCCCGGCCGCACATTGTCCGAATTCGGATCAGAAACAGTTGAAGGTCCGCCGGACCGCCACCCACCCCACACACATTCCGAAATATCCTTCCGGCGGCGAGTTCGAGCTCACTCGGCTCAGTACAACAGCTCGGACGTTCAACTGTTTCTCATCAGAAATGTCGTACTATGTGCGGCCGGGCTAAGATGTCTAAAGTGTCAAAAATCTGATATCAGATTGATATCAGTTTCGGGAATAAGGCCGCAGCTCGGAGATTTAGTAGTACTCAGTACGTTTCCTTTCAAACTACAAAATATTTTATTCTCATGAAATGTCAAAATCAAGGTACAGTTTCACCACGTATAATAACTAACAATCTACGAATAATAAAAACTAAGGAAAAGTAACTCCGTCAAAAAACATGCTCCACAATACTTGTCAAAAAAGTGTACCTTAGGTACACATTTCAATACATTTGCAATATTTAGGTGGCCTTGAGCGGTATAAACATAAAGGCTGACGTTACAATATGACAGTTCGAAAGGAACCAAATTTTAAACGGTAATAGTATGGGAGTTACGTTTCCTTAGTTTTTATTATTCGTAGCTAATAACATAAATAAATATGTAAAATAACTTTAATTGTTTGAAGTATATTATGAGAATACTATTTTACTGTTTGATGGTAAACGAACTGGATAGAACGAGGGACGAAATAATCAGAGTAAGTACAGACCGCGCATTATGAGAATACCACTTTGTAATTTTATAGAACAGAGGGTCGAGGCTGGATTATACTATGTCAAAACTGTATTATTGTCAGACTTTTTAGCAGGAAATTTGTGTCAGTACTCAGTGCATTCATCCTTGCAGGTTCGCGTAAGCGAACTGAATTTTACGAATTTCATTAATTACGCACAATGTTGAGTCATTTTCAGCTTATGCCACTTGACTGACTCCGAAAAACTTAAATCACAAAAAGGAATTAAAAAATTAAGGGTCTGTTACACCACTTCCCGATAAGTGCCGGATAGGCTATCTACCACTTAACTTGACAGAGTATGGAGAATCTGTCAAAAAAGTTGTGAATAGCCTATTCGGCACTTTATCAGGAAGTGGTGAGACAGGCCATCAGCCATAATAATTGTTTAATATTATTTATTATTTAGTCACCAAAAATATTCCGATTTAATTTAAATATTATTTGAAAATCTTCTGTTATAAATAAATAGTATTTTAATAAATCTGTCAATTGCAATTGGGGAACGAAGAACAGCATTATTGTTGGATAACAGTACTATACTCGCAGATATATTTTTAAGAATTGATGAATTTTAATTTTAAATCAGAGCAATAATTTATACCAGGCAGGGGTGGCCCCAACTTTATTAGGGTTCCGTAGCCAAAATGGCAAAAAAGGAACCCTTATAGATTCGTCATGTCTGTCTGTCTGTCTGTCTGTCTGTCCGTCCGTCCGTATGTCACAGCCACTTTTCTCCGAAACTATTAGAGCTATACTATTGAAACTTGGTAAGCAGATGTAGTCTGTAAACCGCATTAAGATTTGGATGCAAAAATGGAAAAAATATTAAAAATTTTAGGGGTCCCCATAGGTACAACTGAAACAAAAAAATTTTTTTTTCATCTAACCTATGCGTGTGGTGTATCTATGGATAGGTCTCCAAAAATCACATTGAGGTTTCTCATATCATTTTTAGACCTAAGATTGACTGTTTACTAACGAAACCCAGCTGTGCGATCTACCATAAGAAATCTTCAATGAAACAGCATAGTTTAGCTTATTGGTCTGGTAGTCTGGTCTAATTATTTATATTTTATACTGTTATTATTTAAAATATTACATAAAATATCGTTACAAGTTATTTTAAAGAACTTAATCTATATTCTACTTGCGTCAGAGCGTCTAAATATTAACATAAAATAAGTAATTAAAATAATTATAGCGGTGTTTTAGAAATACTCGTATCTGTAAGAAAATAATATATAAGTAATGTCATGTATATTTTTAGTACAAAGTATCTTTTTAATATTAACTAGCTGTCCCGGCAAACGTTATTTTGCCATTTTTAAAGTATTTCTACTTCATCTTGATACAAAATCTTACCCCCTCTTTTGTCTCCTTTATAATATGAGATTTGAGTATTGAACTTTATTGAAGTTTGCTTAGATGGGAGCTGGGACATCGGACGGACTTGGCACAGAATTTTATAGAAATTTAATGTATAAACTAGCTGTCTCGGCAAACTTTTTTTTGGTATATTATAAAGTAAATATTTCAACTTCATCAGCTGATACAAATCTTACCCCCTCTTTTGTCCCCTAAGAGAGGTGGAGGGGAAAATTTTATACACCAAATGTTAAGTTGGAAAACACAGTAAATAATTTGAAATAAGTCCATTAAAGAAAAAAGTTTGATACAAAATCTGATCCCCCTCTTTGGTCCCCTTAGAGGGGTGGGGGAAAAATTTTATATACCAGATGTTGAGTTTGAAGAAGACAAATATATTATCTGCGAAAACCGTTTGCAAATCGGATCAGTAGTTTTCGTGTGATGCTGGAACAAACATACAGACAGACAGACAAAAAACTAACCACATTTTTGGCTTCTATAGCGATGTAGTGACACCCCCCGCTTATTTTTTTTTGAATATCTTTAGTGAGTTTTCATTTCTACAGTTTTACAGTATGTAAAGATGTCAAAATTAAGTTTAATTCTTTGTCTCATGCTTTAGATTACAGAAAATCTCTACAATTTGCTTGCTCTACAAAATGTTACATTTCACTTAACTGACTTTCAAGAAAAGAAGGTTATCATGTATGCAGCGTGCAAAAATTGTGGTGATATCGTCGGGACAACAACCCGGTACAGGCGAGTGACGTACAAGTGACGCACGTGGTACGTGAATCGTGATAGAGAACAATCATAAGCTTTGTCCACACTGTGCCTTTTTTTGTTCATCAAGGGCATGCGTTATAGCGCAGACAACAGCGAACGTGAGGCATGCCCGTGACGCGCGCTGAAATCGTAGCGCTCGCTATGACACTTTTCTTTAAACGCGGGTGGATTTTGACGCATTCAGTTATTGAATATGCCAAACGTACCCTATACTCCCTATATATATAATATATATAGCTTCTCCTCCCATACAAAAATGAAAAAATAAGTTACTCTTTTAAAGCTGCTACTTTCACAGTGAATTCCATACGGACGACTCATATAAAGTCTAAAGTATTATCACTTACTTTTGTTACACCTTGCATAATATAAATTAAAGTAATGGCGACATTTTAAAAGTAGGTAAACCACAGGTAAACAATTCCAACAATTAATTATAACGATAACTAGGATGCTGTAGATTGCGTATATCAAGCTAATTTCTACCGAAATAGAAATTTCCCTGCAACTAAGTTCCGCCAAAATTTAAACCGTACATTTTTTGAATTAAAACTTTTCATCTTCTTAATAACAGATTCATATTCTATCTAAGTGTGAATATGTAGAGACAGGCACCGACTTTAAACATCTATTTAGGTGAAACTACTTACTAGGTTTCATAATATAGTATTATAAATAATTAGTAATTACAATTGTTATTGTAATTATTGACTGTTCCCAAGTCACACCGCAACGAGAACGTAGAGACATACATTTTCCATTACTAGGAAAATACAATTTTAGGTAAAAGTACAACTGCAAAAATCGTACCATTTTAAATTATAAGAATTATTATAATCGTTAATCAACATTAGCAGCTATTCAGAAAATATAAAATTTAATCATAAATTGAAGAATAATAATTATTGTGAACTCTTATACATTTCCACATGTTTTAACGAAAAGCGCCATCTGTGACCAACTTAACGAACTAACTTAACCGATCTATAGATCCAAGGCTCTACGTACGAGAGTAACTTGTAACTAAATTAGAGTTCTCGCGTCTCTACATAGAGGTCGCTAGTAGTATAGTAAACAATACAATATTTACAACAATAATCATTGCTCTACAAAATGAGATATAGACCTACAGGGATATTTTGGTACGTGGTTAACATTATCGTGGAAGCATGCGAGCAGCTGTCAATCAAAATGACACCAGCGATATTTCAATATTGGCAACATGAAGAATTTACTCAGGTGACAATGTTAAGTACGTAGGCGTACCGCTTAATTGTAAAATAGCTGTCTCTGAAGTCACATTTTACAACATGGCATCTTTAGTTCTGATTTTAGCATGCGCCAAAACAGCCTGGTAAGTCAGTAGTAGTAGTAATTAGTCACATCAATCAAAACTAATTTAAAACGGACGTCTTTAGAGGTGTTTTGAATAATAATAACTTTTAAGGATAAAATCTTAAAAATGTCTTTTTGTTTCACTACGCATGACGCAGCCTTGGCCAGAATTTTAATAATCTATAACTACATTTTTTGTAAAAAAAAAAACCGTACAATTAGTTATGCAAACTCACTTACATTGCTTTTAAATAGCTTAAAAAATAATTTTAATATAAAAAAATTTAAAGTAACTACTTAAACAAAGACCATGAAGAATCTATCACTCAAAATGTTTTTGTATGGGCCACCGCGCGACTGTCGGAGCTCGGTAAGCCGCGGCGTACGCGAATTCTCTAGATATCTTATCACCTGGCATCAGTAAATAAATGCTACAATTTCCATTTTTGCGAATACGGATAGATAATCATTTTATCTAATTAAAGCTATAAAAAATTGGTCGCTTAGTTCAGTATTCTTAGCACAGCATTGAAAAAAGATTTTAAAAAGAGGTAACTTTGGCTTTGTTTTCTATCGAGTGAAGTTCTTCTGTTTGTGTCAATTAATGCGAAGCCGGATACGTTATATCATCAAGTAAAGGTCGTAATTTTTTCAAAATTTTTAGATGATAATGTAAGGAATGAAACAGGATCAAAAAACTTGTCCACGCGCTATTTCCCTGTTACCTGTGCCTGTAGACAAGTGTCAAAACTCTAACGCTAACGCTAACTCTAACGTTACAAAATGTATGGGATTTGATATTAGTTTCGCTAGCGAAGCGATGACTTATGTCAAATCGCATACATTTTGTAACGTTAGAGTTAGCGTTAGCGTTAGCGTTTTGACACTTGTCTAGGGGGGCTGGCCTTAAGTGCTCATGACGTACACCGTAGAGTATCTTTTTACGACAGAGTATTTTTAATGAATTAACTTTTATTTTGTAAGTTTCATTTATACTAGCTGTCCCGACAAACGTTGTTTTGCCATATAAATTATATTTTCTACTTCATCAGTTGATACACAATCTTACCCCCTCTTTGGTCCCCTTAAAAGGGTTATCATCAGGAACTTCACTCGGTTTACTAGCGACGTGCATCTTTGATATAAAAAAAAGCTTTAATCAAATTTGCGCTACTCTCACAGATACTGCATTAGGTCCATAAATATCACAAATTCTTTTTCGCGGCGTGTGTTGTATTTTACCTTTTTTGTAATAAAATTTTAAAATGTATCGAATTTCTTCATTAGAATCACTCATTTTAGCAATAAGAAAAACAAATGAAAATCTCACATTTACCTAATTTGAATTTAGAATTGTCTTAAAAATTTGTAAAATTAAAGCTTCATTAAATACCAAAATCAGCCAGACACAATTAGTATAGCCCAAGAGATTTCATGACAAGTTCATACATACTATAATGCGAAAAGACTTTTTCCCCGAGCTATTAATATCATAGAGAATAGTAATTGCTCCATAAATAAAACCTTACCTTTCTATAAGTCTTATTCTCCGGTCCCGGCAGGTACAGATCGACGATGCCGAGCAGACAATCATCACAACGGCATACATCACTCGGTAGCGACGACATCGAGCCAAAAGAACTACAGCTATCCAGCGAATCCGTTCTAACCAGCCTCCCCGTGCTCAGCGCCTCCATCTTCGCCACTAGCAGCGTCTCCATGAGCGACCGGGGCTTCCCCGGGGATCTGTTCCGCCGGGGGAAGTCCGGGGATAGTCGCGCCAGGAGATCCGGGGCTAAAGGTAGCTCCGGGGATAGAGCGTCCGCGACTAAATCGGACGAGCCCGCGCGCGACAGTGGCGGCGGCGTCATCGTGTCACACTTCCTCATTACACTTGAACACTTACACTTATTCACTCAACACTTACACTTATACCATTATCACGTCATGTCACATTTTGGCTGATTGTCTTAACTCGTCTAATAGCTCAGTGCCATAACTCATACTGTTCGGTGGCATAAAGCTACTTTGCACGTACCTATGTACGTTTTCCTACCTTACGTAATGTAACATAATAGTGATTTGCCGTAGATAATCGTAATTGCTTTTTTATTGTTTGTTTAACTGTCTTTTGGTTGGTTTGAACCAAATATGAGTTCTTTGTTACTGAAAATACCACACCTTAAAACGTTCATTTACGCTCTACGCTAGAACCAAATGATTTTATTATTAAAAGAGTTTTAGTACCTACATAAAAATGACGTATTTTGTAAAAGCATGATGGAGAAAAAGTAGATACACAATATATTTTTAGTTTTTACCAATAACCTATTTTGTTTCAATAATTCATAACTATAGGTTTCCAAGTAAAGGAAAACTTACACAATGCATTGTTATCTTAACGACATATTTAATCAACCCAAATTGTTACGTATTTAAGCTACAATTATTCGGAACTTGGACGTCTTGGACAGGAAAAATGTCAAATATATTATGATAATTAATTTATATATTATAATAATTTAAAAAGTACAAATTAAATATAGTAACAAAAAATTACTACCGGCAGCCGCAAAACAAACACAACAATAAAAGTTTTTTTTACTTCGATTTCTTGTTAGGCCGTAGTCCAATATCCAATCGACCCAAAAACCTACCAGTGTCACTGTCAAAGTATAACCTTTTTTGCACGGGGAAATGCTTTCCGTATCTCGCAGATTGAGAACAATGGCCGGGGTATGTGGGACTCCCCGGTAGGATCTACGTCTACCCACAAACCCCATGGTGCTCCACTCCCCGCTTATCCGGGCGCGATAAACCCACCACAACTCTACCAGCGTTTTTCCGCGTCTCGCAGAGTCATCAGACAAATAATAACCCTAGAAAGGAGAATTTAGAATAGAATAAAATAGAAAACTTTATTTGCAAAAATAGTTTATCATAATCATAATATTAATAATTGTATAGTTTGTCTCATTGTTTTGTCGACCAAAGTTGTTAAACTAATATACTATTCTGTGACTAAAGTCTCAACATGCAAATACTCTTAACCTTCGTCGACTTTCCTCAGGAGTAAAATATTTTGCATTGAATTAAAACATTAACTTTCTTGGGCAATATTTAAACTTAATTATTCAGCACATAACCGCGGCCAACTGACAATAATGTTCCGAAGGTGCCGTTTTAATAAATTCACATAATTATCTTAATTTCGCTGAACAGTGTCGGCGATTCGTGTAATGTTTAACATAAATTTAAGGAATTACATGTAATAAATTAAGCTTTAAACATATTGATATTAAATCTCTTAAGTCTTAACACAATTTCTTGGCGGATTATCTGCTCCATGAAGCCAATAATTATTGATGTGTGTATCACCCTAATAAATGTCAATTCATACCTTATATTAATTTGTTTTCTGTCGGATACATTCTTAATAATTCTGTCTTTATTTCTGTCGGATAAATATAGTAATAAGTACATAATATTGTAAAACATATTTTATGAAAAAAACGATTATGACATTTGGATTAGATTTTCACCCTCTTACTAATAAAAAGTTACACAGCGTGTATAGAGGGTGCATAAGATTTTTTCTACTAATAATCATTTTTTACTTATGACCTGTATAACGATGCTGTCATTTCCATACAAATTTCTCTGTATAGACCATGTATAGATTCTGTGTAACGTGTGTATAACTTAAAAACTCCTGTTTAACTATTCACACGCTGAACGCATGTTTAAGAAGTTTTTATTAGTAAGAGGGTAAGAGATTAGAGAACCCCGGGAAAGGAAATAAAATTCATCAATGGTCCAATCTCGGGATTCTCTTGCACAAAGTCACATATTTTTAGTCGAGTATAATTTAATACCGGATCATAAAATATATTATTTCGGCAACGGTGCCACCAACGACGTCGCGAGTGCGGCAAGGAATAAAAATCACTTCATTAATCTGTGGTATCTTAATTCTACGATCTCTCAAAGCCATAAGAACGTAGATTATGTTTGTTGAAAAAGATGGATAAATTATTATTTATTTTAACAATATATTAATAGATTTTAACATACATAAATTAAATATCAATAGCCGAACACAGAACCCCATCCTTTTTTGGAAGTCGTTAAAAATATCTAAGTTTTTAAGTATGCACCATCGAGAAAATGGATTCCTAGGCACTTCACAGACCAACGTCATTTGGTCAGATCATGTCAATTAAATGTTAATTGTGATTCTCTCGGTTTGGCGTAACGCGACCAAACTACGTAGGTCCCTCATCAGCCTAGGAATCAACTTCTCTGATAGTACATAACAAAATCAAATCAAAATTTGTTTGGGTATAATATATTAGGCACCGAAATTCGTTTATCGCGCGGACCGCGGTATATCTTCTTTTGTCGGCACTTAAAGATTCTACAGAGAATCACAATCGGTTCATCAGTTTGAGCCTGTTCAGTGACAGAAAAACGACAGAAACTTACTCCTTCTGTATCAGAGACAAATAAATTAGCAAAAAAGGTGAACATTTACCTAAGTATTGTATGTTAACTTGACAAATTAATCAAAAACCACAAACGAAAATAAACCTGTTCAACTATAGAATATAGTTTAGATTACTCTACAGAATGTAAATAAGTTGCAAATTGCAATTATACTAACAAAAGCGTGCGGAAACGTCCGGGACATTCATTTCCATGATTATGGGAACACTCCTATGTTAATCCGTCAATGCGGACGTCATTATGCAACGTAAACTAACCGTTAACCCGCTTAAAATTAAACCCCGGCTAAGCCGAGTTAAACCCAGTTACTAGTACACGATAGGATCTATATTAGCGTGGCTCATTTATATGTATGTATGTATGTATGTATGTATACGTGGATCTCAATACCTTATTGAGACCACTCAATATATTTAACTTAGGTGTCGGTATTTTTACAAGACGCGTGAATTTTTCAAGCGAATATAATTATTTATAAAGAGGCGCATAAGAGGCTCATAAAGAGCTAGAGAGAAACATCCACTTGCTCAAACCAGATAATTTCATAGAATATAATTATTTATTTATAATGTGGAGAAGTAAATGAATTACACCTTTGCGTTAAAAGGATCAACGCAGGTTGCGTTTTAATGCTTTTAATTTTTGTCAGGCGTTAGAGTCACGGTAAATTGCTTGAAAGTTTTTTGTAGACTTTTCATGGACAACTTATTGAAATACCTGTAACAAAGTCTTATTATTAACTCGAAATTTTGTACAACATTGTTAGCCTATCATAATCTACTTGAGATTAAATTGGGATTAAATCTACTTGGGATTAAATTGGGGTCAAGGTAATATCTTGGAGGTAGTTTCGGTAAATATAATATATCGTAGATGAAATACATGAAATACGCATTGTCTTCTTAAAATATTTTCTCGTGAACAAAAACATGCTTACATACCTATTATTTAAGATTTGTACCTACACTACAACACTAATTTATATTCCCTGCAATACATCACCAAGTTTCTAAGCGCTTGAATAAATAATCTAAACTAAACTGTCGATTAGACGGCTGGGCGTGGCGACAAGCTCCGCCCATACCGCGTAACCCCGCCCACAGTCAGTCATCGACTCCGCCCTGTCTTTGTACTGCCCTTGCTTTCGCTTGTAGGCTTTCATTAGCTAATTAGATTTGATAAGTGATAAATTGGTATAGCGTGGAATAATATAAGGACTGATTCTAGCTTATATCTAGATAATGTCGCATTTTACCCTTTACATAATATTTTATCACATATGAATTATTCAAGTGGTTCAGCTCACACACGATGCAACACAAAAAATGCGCAGCAACACATCTAAATATATAAAACTCCAAGGACTGACTGACATGGTGATCTATCAACGCACAGACCAAACCACTGGACGGATCGGGCTGAAATTTGGCATGCAGGTAGATGTTATGACGTAGGCATCCGCTAAGAAAGGATTCTGATCAATTCCACCCCCAAGGGGTTAAAATAGGGGATGATAGTTTGTATATAATAATACTTCTTAACGCGAGCGAAGCCGCGGGCAAAAGCTCGTATAATATAAATGCGACTTAATTTTCGCCTAAATAAAAGAGTATCCGCGTCGCGTCCCGAAATTATATTATTTCTTATAGTTATGTCAATATAATACCTAGTTAAATAAGCCTAAAATTATTGGTAACTACCTAAAGCTGTACTTATATAATAATATGTAATAACCGGTCAAATTGTTAATGAAACTAAAATCCGAAAGGTTTCAAAGCATTTTTTTATTGAAATTAAATCAAAATGGAGGCCTTTACCGTAGAACTCGAAACGTTTACAAAAAAAAAGTAATTACAGGAAACGTCATGGCGTTTCAACGTCAATCACAATTTATTGTGTGTACTTGGAATCGCACTATCCTCTTAATTATGATGCCGTTTCCAGCTACTGGCGTGCTGTGTGGCATCTTTAATTCAGCATCGATCGAACAAATACTTGGTGGCAATTACACACGGTCGACTCGCAAAAAAAGAAGTAGGAGAAGTGGGGAAAAACATGGCGTTCCCGCCGTTTGCATTTTCGCGCGGTTTATGTGCAAGTAGGTTTTATTCCCCTTTTTAGGGTTCCGTACCCAAAGAGTAAAAACGGGACCCTATTAGTAGACTTCGATGTCTGTCCGTCTGTCTGTATGTCTCCAGGCTGTATCTCAAGAACCGCTATAGCTAGACTTCTGAAATTTTCACAGATTGTGTACATCTGTTGCCGCTATAACAACAAATACTAAAAATAAAATAAAGTTAATATTTAAGGGGGGCTCCCATACAAGAAACGTGATTTTTTGGCCTTTTTTGCTCGTAATCAATAATGGTAACAGCTAGGCACTTGATATTTTCACAAAATCCTTAATTATATTTTTACTTTAATAATTATTAATAAAATTAAAATAAAGTAAATATCTAAGGGGGGGCTCCCATACAAAAAACACATTTTTTTGTCTACTTTTACTCTATACCGGTACGGAACCCTTCGTGCGCGAGTTCATCTCGCACTTGGCCGATTATTTTTACTTACCCACCGTTTCACCAGTATAAACAGACGCATGTTTAATAATTATAAGGTTTTGGAAAATAAATGAATACCGTAGCATGTTAATTTATATTTAATTATTTTTTTAAATTGAAAATAAGTACAGTGATCCTACGCCATGTCTCTACTCTCTTCTAGTCGTATCATCTGTGCCTGTAGACAAGTGGCGAAACGCTAACGCTAACGCTAACTCTAGCGTTACAAAATGTATGCGATTTGACATAAGTCATCGCTTCGCTAGCGAATACTAATGTCAAATCCCATACATTTTGTAACGTTAGCGTTAGCGTTAGCGTTTTGCCACTTGTCTACAGGCACTGTTATACTTGGTTACGTAGGTAATGGAAAAGAGAGCGCATGCGTTTAGGCACTATAAAATTACTCATACAAAGCGGGCCTATCAATGAAACCCGACACCATCACCGAAACCGATGGAGGAGGCATATTATTATATCAAGACTTTGGCAGTTAGTTTAGTTTGGCAGTAGGCAGCCCTGGAGGCTGGATTTGTGTATATAGGGCTATAGGCGGTATAGGCCATGGACTATGGGCGGCAGCGTCCTATGGCGTCCTAGGAGGGGTGGCAGTGTCCTAGGGATGCAGAATATAATATAGTGGCGGCAAAATTAAAGTGGCTAATAATTATATTATTATGGTACAGAATGTTAGACATACACCTTACAGTTTGTTTTGTTACAACCTGTATAGGTTTAGGACTCAAAAAAAAATATTTAAAGTTCTCGTATTTGGCAGGTTTTGCATTACACAAAAATACTATTTAATTATGCATCCTATGTATATAGTGTGTCAGTTAGTATTTCGAAAATATAACGTTAAAACTTAATAACACTTGTGCAAAGTGTAATATATGAAGAAAAAGACTTCAACGAGAGTGCAGCGCGCGTCAAAGACTGAGATAATATTATTTTAAGTCACAAAAGGAATCGTTTATTCCCTCAAATAAACGACTTTTACGTCATAAAATGATTGTTTTCTTAGTAATCTTTACTTACACATATTTTGCAAATTGAAAGGAATTGAGTTGAATTTATTGAATTGAATTGAATTAGTTTTACTTATACAAGTTATACATCATGACCAAAATAATGATACTTTCGGATTTCTTCAAGTAAAACAATAATATTACATACTACATAAGTATTACGCACATGCGTAATAAACATAATTACTTTTAACATGTTATATCGTTTATTAACAAATTGTGGCGATTTTCTCAAGAATACCTTTAATATGAACGTTAAACGCTCCATAAAATTTTATTAACCCTGTGATAAATTCAATACCTACAATTTCACCTTAATTGTATGGGGATAAGATTCAAAATTAATAAAGAGCTAATTTTTGCGACCGTACATTTATATCTCGACGACGACGAAGCTTCAATGATGTTAATTCGTTTTACTTTCAATTTAATAAACAACGGCCATTGATATAATATGATAGAAACACAGGAAAATGTAACTTTTTCAAAAAAACGTAGATTTATTCGTTTAGTATTCAGGATACTTATTTGTAAAGAGATATAGGTTGTATCTCTTCTATATTAAGAATAGTGTGTAATGAATACTAATAAATTAGTTGATTAAAAACTATTTAAATAAGAGAAAATGCGACATGTTGAAAATGTGGAAAATAACAAAAACACTCACAGATACTTAGGTCTTTAGCAATCTGTCATTTTACACATTACAGCAGTATAGATTTTCGAATCTAATTACAACACAGATACTTAGTAGGAGATTAAACGCCTGAACTAGTCATAGTCTGTATTTCAGGGCACCCCAATAATTTAAAGTCCCAAAACTTATACACAAAGCAATATCTTTTTAACTTCATATCAATGTCCCCTCAACTCAGATTGCAGGTTGCATTTAGTTGACAATTTACAGCCGCAGTCAAAACCGCGCCCGCCGGAATACCAAACGAAGATGTCAAGGTGCCAGCACAGGCATGCCAGTATAGATGGCAAAAAAGCTAAATTAATATTTGATTGATATTACTATCCAATTACTATATTAATATATTTTTAATCATATTCTTGATTTACCTATTCGAACTACGATCTGCATACTATGAAACTTTTTCCATATGCTGTACCTACGCAGCTTTTAACCACAGTCCACAACAGAAACAGTCAAAAAGTCAACAGTGTCGAAACAGGGCAAATAAACAAGTACATCACAAGTCACGACTTAGTTTCTTTTTAGCTTCATACTTGAGTCTAGACGTGGGAGGGCCATGCTTCAGCACGAATGGGCTGGCTCGACCGGAGAAAACTGGCGTGTAACAGCGCTTGTGCTGTGTTTCGCCGAGTGAGTGAGTTTCCGGAGGCCCAATCCCCTACCCTATTCCCTTCCCTACCCCCCCCTATTCTCTTCCCTCCCCATCCCTACCCTCCCCTATTACCCTATTCCTTCTTAAAAGGCCGGCAACGCACCTGTAGCTCTTCTGATGCTGCGAGTGTCCATGGGCGACGGAAGTTGCTTTCCATCAGGTGACCCCTTTGCTCGTTTGCCCCCTTATTTCATAAAAAAATCACAGGCATTGTTTGGGCAAATAATACGTACTTAACATTATCCCAACAATGTATAGAATATAGATGATGCAGATGAGACATAGGTATTTTTTACGAGGTGGGTATTTTGTTGGCTGTACATTTTATGAACAACGTGTTATAATATGTCGATTATCATCTGAATATATAAAACACTTGACAAGGAAGACCTTTACGTTTTGTCAATAAAATTCGATTATAATATTGGCGATAACTGATCGAATTTTAACCGAAAACGTAATAAAAAATATTATGTATCAAATCAGATTAACATCGTATATATGGTTCAATTTGTGATAATAATCTGCTTTCACTTTAAGGACAATGTAGACTGTTCACTTTAATATTGTCTTCAAGATTTAAGACTAGATATCGTGGTGCCGCCATAAAAATCCTATATCCTTACCCTATTTAGTATTTATATACTTTAAAAATAATTTGTGTGACTTATTACACTACTTTACTAAGTCTAAGTGAAACTTCAAAAAGTGGAAATCTATCCAGTATCCTGAACCAATCCAGGTTATATTAATTCTATACGCACTGAATAAAAATTCTCTGTACCTAATTAAATTACAGATAATTAAAATACAATACTGTAATTACATGCAAAACATGTATAGAAATAAATACAAGCATTTGAATGGAATTTATTGAATGGCCGTCTGCAAATACCAAATGTTTTTGGCGAAGATATTTCCTCGGTAAATTGTATGTAAATCGTCGACCCGGCCCATACAATGGATGTAAAGTATGTTCACAATGTTATAAGAAGCTTCGAAGCATTTTAATTATGGTCTCGGTGGAGTCTTAAGTTTTTTGAGCGCATCTTAAGTGCCCTTGCTAGTAGCAAGTTGCTACAGGAAAAAGTTTTCATTTAGAATACTTTGTTTCGAATTAATACATTGAATCAGCTAATAATTTCTGTAGCTTTTTAGTAAACTAAATATTAGCTAAATAACTCATAAGACATGATTGTCATAAATTGCTAAGAATTTCAGTAACTTTTTTGTGTGTCGAAATAAAGTGAATGAACTAAATATAGCTTAGTAACTTAATAAGCCACAGTCCTAATTTTTTCCCACATTTTCGTACGGATATTTTTATGATAAAAACAATTTTTGTAGCTAACCGAAAAATATCAAAAATTGTTGAGCTGCGTTCATTAAAATTTCTTCAGCCTTTAAAACCTTAATAGGTAAGTACATAAATAACTCTTTTGTGTTTATTTATTTTTTATTATTTACAATTTATATCAGGCGTCTTGGCCCATACTTATATACCCTACAGTAGTATTATATACAGTAGTATAAATATGGATAGTGGCGTAGAATAATAATTTGTGTTACTATTTGAAATATCACCGCGGTGACAACCCTAGTGTAGGTGCAATGTATTTTATCAGTAATGTATCAGCTAACACCGCTTATCTCGATACGATCTATATTTTTCTTTAACGGGAAAAGATATTTGTTGCTTCGTTAATAACACCAATTAACCTGTGGATATCAGCTAGTATGTGCGGTATTTTTAGATGCTTGTTTACTGTTTGTCTGTTTACTTTGTAAGTTTTTACGTGTTTTGTGGAAATTGTACCTTAATGCAATTGCAAAAAAAACCCAAGTCAATTAACAGAAAACATAACACAAAATAATATAAATATATTATATGTACCTACATAGATTAAAGGTAGTATATTAACTCAGTCGTATTCTTTGAATTAAATATATGCAACAAAGTGACAAGCGAGTTATATTTTTTTAACTAGATTAAGCTAAGTGATTCAATTTTGACCCTAGTTTGTTTGTCACACAAAAAATGGATCGAAACCAAATATTGCTAAGCGATCTCCTTATATAAAACTGTTGTACAAAAAGCAACGGCAAATCCTAACAAAAACTTCTGACAACACAATATTAATATCATACAGTAGATTTACAATGTTGCCTTGAAATCGACTCATACGATAGTACAACAGAGAAAGATGCACGCGAGCGTGACTAGATACTATATACATTCGTTGCGAGTTGCGACTAAAGGCCGTCACAGACCTAGCTATAATATATATTAATATATTTATAGCTAGGCATATTAATATATATTTTCTATACAATTTTCGCGTGACCACACACTTAGCTATAATATATATTTCTGGTCTCAGTGTGTTTAGTACGGTATATTAAGGTATATTAATATATAATATTATACCTAAGTCTGTGACGGCCTTTAAAGATATCTGAAATCACGCTAATATGTGCGTGCACCGATTCGAGCGATCTAGTATAAAGGTGGTCTACTGTATATATTTATATTGCGCTCAGTATGTTTGACATCAAATATATTAGTGGCTAGCTAGCTTTCATATATGTACTCAGGATCCATTAGATACACACCGATAAGATGGGCTGAGCAAATAAAAATGTTAATCTTACTCGCCGTGAGTCCGATTTACTGCACACTATACTACATTTCTGCCGTAAAGATAGGGCTATGAGCTCAAATGAACTCAAGAGTGGGGCCACGGAGAGAGCAACATCACCAGACAGAGTAAATAAAATAACTTGAAGGAGATTCACGCAAAGTGTTATAGCCCATCCTTACTTTCAAAACAGGCACGACACGCCATAGATTTAGATCCAAAGGAAAACAGAACTCCAAGATATTATTTACCGAGTTAGATTTAAGTGTTTTTTGCCAAGTTACAGTTCCTGGCGTTTTTCCACCGCCACCTATAAGGCTTGAGTTGCGACAAAAAAGTGTAAAATAAATCCTTCCCTTTTTAGCTTTGGCCTAGCAAGTAGCACGATCCATTTTGAATAAGCTTAGCTAGTGGGTACCTCTACTGGTGGGTACTCCTTTACTATCTATCTATATATTCTACATTATCTATACAAATAAACTATTTTTTTTAATTTTGTTAGTCCCGTTAAAACTCGAAAACGGCTGAACGGATTTTGCTAATTTTAGGCTTGAAACATTCGTGGAAAGCCAGGTTTCGAAACTACTGTGGTGGGGCTGCGGTCGTGTATCACGCGTTTCCCGTAGTCCCACCTTCAGGAGCAGGAAAACCGATGGGGTTTTAGTGGGTATAGTCCCGGGTGCGTCTCCGTCCGCCCCGGGGACTCCCACATACCCCGGTGGTCCTCCCCAGGCCCCGGGGATGCGTAAACGCATTCCCCCAACGCAAAAAAAGGTTTCGAAACTACTGGACGTATTTTAATGAAACTTAGCATAGATAGAGACTAGAGTGTAGAATATATTAGACAACTTACCTACCACTGCCTATTTTAGTACTGATAAAATACTTTTACTTGGGATAATGGTAATAAACAAGATGTAAAAAACTAAGTGATAATACTTTGTGTACGTGTTCCTCGTAGAGAGTTCACTGTGAAAGTAGCAGCGCTGAAAGACTTTTTTTTTCTATGGGGAAACTCGTGACGCTTGCCCATACAGAAGTGAAAAAAATTGGTCTTTCAGCGCTGCTACAAGGAAGGGACACATACACAATTACACACCCTAAAGTATTATCACTGTTTTGTTACATTCTGTATACGGCTTTCCGTGGGATTTCCCTTCCACAAAAACTACTAGTATTGTTTTATAGTTTAACACATATGGGCAACATAGTATATTCTTTTGTAGTACACCACATAAGGTGTACTCATATTTGTTCGTCCGACAACAAATCATATTCCGCGACCGGTCTATACTTGTTTTTCCTTTAAACGACCAGTCTTGATCTATGGCGGGTTGGAACTATAAATTCCAGACGCTAGCTTAGGTTAACGTATACATTACGAGGAGTTAGCAACCAGCGGGCCTGGGGGCCGCAGAGAATTGTTAGAGGGTGGGAGACAAATTTGTACTTTGTTATCTCAGTACGAATGGACTATGGGTCTATATTATCATAAGGCCGGCGCCACACATAGCACAAACATTTGAACACATATTTGAACACTTGTTTGTACACATGTGTAGCACGGGACTTTGAGCCTTTGTTCACAGCTTTGTACAAACATTTGCACTTTGCCCTTCGATGTCGGTTTTTTGGCGCACATCAAAGAGCTCAAAGATCTATGTTCAAATGTTTGCTTACCTGCTACACATATGCGCAAAGTTCACTTGACACTTCTGTGTAGTCCATAGATAATACAATATATACAACCACAGACTACATGTCATGTAGTCTGTGGTTGATCGAAGTATTTTGCCGGGAATGTGAAAGAGTGATGTTGTGTTTTTGTATAATTATTTTCCTAAAATTGTGTTAATTGGGTTTTAATGTGTAATATTGGTAGGGCTAAGGGCCCGGCCGCACCTGCGTCTATCGTCGGAAGCTTCGTGCTATGAGACGATACCTACTATTGGACGATACAAGAAGATCGTCCAACAGAATCGGTTTTAGCGCGAAGCACTACGCATAATATGCGGCCGTGGCAGTAGAATATTATCCATTAAGATATTCGTTTTCGTGCACAAGACGTGTGGGAAAGTGATGCATTAAGTATTTATTCCATTACACTAAATTTAGAAATCTAAATGATTTAGTCACTAAATTTAGTGAAGTGGAATAACATTTAGAAAGCTAGGATCCTAATTAGTGTACTAAATCGGCAAAAATGTGGCTTCTAAGTTCTAACTTCTAACTGACTAAATCAGTGTTGCCAGATGGTTTCAACCGTTTATTGTATTAAAGTCAATATATTTTATGTTATACGATCTGGAATCCATTCATAATTAATTTCTAAAGTCTGCTGGTTCCAAGTAGTTCAGAAAGTTCATGATTCATAATTTTTCGTGGAGCAAAAATTCTTTCAACCATCTTTTTCGCCTTTTATTTATTTTGATTTTTTGTTGGTTTGACAGAACTGGAGCCATTATGAAAACGTCTGGCCAAAATCGCCGCGTCGTCACAACTGATTTTTAATCTGTGCAACTGATTTAGTTACTAAATTAGGACAAGTGGAATAAGTAGCTTCTAATTTGTCTTCTTTTTAGAATCCTATTTAGAACTTCTAAATTTAGTGTAATGGAATAACTACCCAGAAACGTGCTATTTTGTGTTCCCTCCAAAACTCCATCAAAAGTTTCAGTAAAGCGTCTACCACTTTACTGAATCGACTGACTTGACTTTCTGACTGTAATGACATTTACTTAGACTTTGACTAGACTTTAGACCTGATAATATGGAAAACGATGCTGAAAATTGAAATAAAAAATATTGTTTTCCTGCCATATGCTCGACACTGGCCATGGCTAAAGCCGAAGTGCCATAATAAGAAAAAAAAATTCTTGTCTGTGGTCAGTTGTCACGTCAAATCAGTCGTCCGTCTTGTTTGACGTCCTTGCAACAACTGTGAAGTGAAAATGTATGTGAAACTCTGTGAAACATGTCTGGCAGGTTCAACATACAAGTGTTCAAATGTGTGACAAAGTCTGTGTTCAAACATTTGTGCTATGTGTGGCGCCGGTATAATGGGTATAATATTATCATAATCATTATACCTTTAAAATTAATATTAAACCTTTTAAAAACCAGACAATGCTTCGATGTACATTGTACAGTCATTGTCACTACAATAATTAACAGAATGTCAACCTTAAATTAGTTAAGCTTCTTACTGCTGCACTCAGAGACGAATGTCTAATATTAATTACTTACTATAATTAAATGAAGATTTTGATATAAGCCTCATACATTATGTGTCAAACTCTTTATTAAATCGAGGATTAATCATCAAAAGCTCAAATATAAGATAAAGAAAAATGCTATACATACAAACGTATACATACAAAAACATAATCTTCCTACTTCGGCAATTCAAGACAAAAATTAATATTTTTTACAATAACCAAATCCTGACAGCAAAAATATCCTAGGGACTCCGCGTAAAAAGGTTACGAAACCCTGCATGACGATAAATAAACATTGCTCTAACACATACAACCTGAATTTGTAAATAATGTGTAGATATTAATATGTGCTTAATACTTTGATTGATATTATGGATTAAGATAATAACTGTTTCAAGTTTTGCATAAATACGTCCAATAGTAGTCATTGCCACATTATAAAATTGCCTACGAGGGAGGATAGGGGATCCCAGCAGCTTTATTTCTGCTCAAAACATCATAATATTGTACAAGGTAATTTTCTGTTGCCCAATTTGTCAGAAGTTTTCTGTCGTAGTCCTGTACCTCAAAAGTTCACTATAGCGCTTTTTATTGACTTACCTTAGCAAAATATCTTTTCAGGAAGCTTCCGCCAAAAAACCTCAGAAAGCATGTACATTATACAGAGTGTAACAAAATTAAGTGAAAATAATACTTCAGGTGTATGGGTCTTTTTTGGTAACGTTTTTTAACGGGAAACTTCACGAGAAACGTATGGCAAAATTCATGACGCTCGGGCGCTTGCCCATACAAATCACAAAAAAATGCTCTGAAAGACTACTGCTATATATTGCTTCTAATTGCTATATAATACTTTCACATCGAACTCTATACAGGAGACCCATACAAACCCTAAACTCTAAAGTATTATCATTTAATTTTTTTACACTTTTTATATGACATTTTCTAGAACATGCTGTATGTCAAGTACCAGTATTATTATATCAGATTGTAGTAGTCTATCACTTCGCCGTTTCTGGTCGCAGCGCCGCGGGCGACCGCCGCTTGACACGACGAACAAATAACTATAACATCATTTATATTCATCATCATCATCAGCCTAAACTTGTGAGAGGTAATGTTGCATGATGTTTTTGAAGTTTTTTAAACGAAGTTTACACTTTCAATACTGTTTCAACAGCAACCAAACATAAGGGTGTGTCGTGTTTTGCTGAACTTGTATTTAATTACAATTTAAAAACTGACTTACTTACTTTGACTAGTAAGTCACAGTATGTAGATATGTACCCACTTAATGTACTTTTTGAATATTATGTCTATATATCTAGCCTAGCTAGTAAATCTAGTTTGCCCGTCGAAAACTTTGCGTAGCTCGGATTCATAAAATATTATAAAATTAAGTACGTAAACTCAATTTAACGCTGCATTCCTCGTGTGTCTATAATATTTGAGATCGATCCAAACCCAGCAATTTATATAACAAATAACAATGTCGCCACGACTAATGTACGTTACAGACGGGCGACTTTTGGCCTAACATTACGACACGACAGTAGTATAAGGTTGAAATTTCTAAATAAAAATAAAACGCTTGGCGCTTTCTGTCCATATGCTTAGATCATTAAAACTACAATAAGAATTTTAGTGAAATTTTACATACATAATATATACAGTATAGCAACCAAGCAAAATGCATGGTTTATAACGGATTTTTTATTATTTTGCACATCCCTTCGCCGAGTCCAGCTAATACTTTATTTAAGAGAAAAAGTAATTGATAGAGCAAAATTGTCAGCACTACCGACGTTTCTTAAACACCGTCACGTTTCGGGTTTATTTACCTATCTACCTATATTTTGGACGCGACAAAAAAACGCTCGTTTGCACTACACCTAGAATTCCACAATCGTATGTAGTTGATATTTTACCTTTGTTGGTAATATACGGCGTGACAAGTTAAAGTTTTGGCTCGTATGTGCACTGACGGAGACATATTGCTAAGATATATCGCTATATTTCATCGTAAATTGTTTATAAACTTGTTCGTATGAACAGAATGCTTAGAATGAAATAAATACGACATATAAAGTATTTTATTGATTGAATTTGGTGACCGCTCACTATTATATAAAAAAATTATTAAAAATAAATAGTTTTAAAAATACTATAATTATTTTTAGCAATAGTAACCTGTAAGTAAATGAGTGCATATTGCAAATTGTTACATACATATTAATGCTAAAACATAATATTATTATGCTATACGGATCTTGTGGTGCTGTTTAAATTATTATTATTAGATCATACTTAAGTAAAAAAAGTTAGTGTTAAAAAGTACAAAAGTTTAGCATATAAAGTGAGTACGGACTGCGGACGTAATTGACGAAACTTGCACTCAAATAGGCAGTCAGTTACTTGAGACGTTTTCTTCAGTTTAGTCAAACTTTGACTCAAGTGCTACACGCTCTTGAAATCAAACTAATAATAATTAATTATTGAAGATTATCCTAAGACCCTAAGGCCCGTATAAATAGTCAGTATTTAAGACGCGACCCGGTCTCAAGACGCGGTTCGGCTCTGTGATTGGTCCAAATTTTGACAGCCAACAAATCACAGAGCCTGAACCGTGTCTTGAGAACGAGATTGATATTGAGTAGGAGTATGAGAGCGGTTTATCAATGCGGGTCTTAAATATTGATTGAATCTTTAAATCATGATACGGCAAATCATAATACAATGCTGGCGTATGTCATCACAAATCATCGGAATTAAAACAATGGACGTATTTGTAAACCAAAGAGATCAATATAAACTGATTGATATGTCATATATGTATTTTCTGGCTGAATATAAATAAATATTATTTAAACTAATACAGACTTTTCATAACTTTGAGATCGCTTGGCATAAATTGATGGCTCCAATGTTCATTTGGAATCTCAATTTGATATCAGCTTTATACCGACAACTTACAATATAGTTTACAGCTTATACTAAGGTACGGCCGCAACTCAATTGCACCCATATTGCACCAAGATTTTGGAATTAAAAGTACCCTATGTCCTTTCCCGGGACTCAAAGTATCTCCATGCCAAACAACAAAATCAGTTCAGCAGTTTGGGCGTGAAGATGTGACAGACAGACACATTTTCTCATTTATATAATATTGGTATGGATATAACATGAGAAATAATCTAAATTCAACAAGGTTTATTATTTTTAATTCATATAAGTCTATGTTTTGCTCGACAAAAATTGTTTCTTTTAGTTAAGCAACTTCAGAGCATAATATCGCGTAACAGATATTATGTTACCTAACATATAAAAATGTAAATATACGCTAGCTATATACAATACAATACAAATACAAATCTTTATTTCCATAAAATTGACAATGTTTTTAAACAAGTGGCAGTCCCCCAAACTAGGCGCAGCCTGTGCTATGGGGGAATTCTTACCGAATTACAATAAATAGAGTGCAAATATCAATAAAAACAGACGAAATTAACAAATAATAATAATAATACTTAATATAATCTTAATACCACAACAAAAATTAAAAATCTTAGGTTAAATTATTATAATATTCTATATCATATTCTATATTATAATTGTGTGTGTGTGTGTATGTGTATGTGTGTGTGTGTGTGTGTGTGTGTGTGTGTGTGTGTGTGTGTGTGTGTGTATGTCTTTTGAGTTATTTGTACACTTTAATTAAATTTTCTGTTTCCATGTATGACCAGGTTAGTATGGATTTAGATAGTATTTTTTTAGCCTTTTGTACTGAATACTGCTTTAATTCAAATAAATTTATTAGTTTATTGTAAATGAAGGGATATAAGAATGTTCCGAATCTATAGGCAAAGGTTGTCTTAACGGGGGTACTGGGAATTCTGAAAAGTCGTCTGCTTAACATTTGTTCATAAGTATTTTTGGATTTTGTAACGGATTTGTGTACTGATTCAATGACCCTAACATAATATAGTTTTCTAACACTTAAAACCCTAGTCTCC
Organism: Plebejus argus; assembly: GCA_905404155.3. NCBI lineage: Eukaryota > Metazoa > Arthropoda > Insecta > Lepidoptera > Lycaenidae > Plebejus > Plebejus argus. Next base: position 10,002,616 of record FR989943.1, read on the forward strand.
TCATAAAGTTTGTTTGTGCTGTACCTCTTAGGTTTCTCCAACGCTACCTTTAATACGCCTCTTTGCGCTCGCTCGAGCGGAATAAGAGTTGCTGAAGAACACCCACCCCAAGCCAAGATGCAGTAATTGATGAGGGACTGACACAAGGAAAAATAGATGATTTTTAATATATTACCATCGACCGCACTGCGTATATTTCGCATTACACTCATGAGTTTCCGTACTCGTTTGGACATTTCTTCAACATGCGAGAATGCAATAAATATGTGGAAAATTATAGAACTGCGTATTCACACCCTACACAATATTTATTCTGTATTATTAGTTAATACATAGTAAATTGTTCTGTATTTTTTTAGCAGAATTTTTTCCAGAAAGTATATCACGGAATTACTTGATGCAATTTTATCTACAGAAGAAAAAACAAATACACATACACACAAACTTTCATTACTGTTAAAAATGTAATCTTTACTATCGCTTTAAGAGCGTTTACGTCGAACGCATAATGTCGAGTTTCATGTAATTCACTGCAACTTTATTCACACAGAAGCAAGTGCGTCTGTGTGCGTGAGTTGGTTCACTATAGTCAAATCAAAAGATTTTGATCCGTGCGGAATGCGGATGCAATGTCGATGCGAGTCGGTTTATTATTATTGATTTACCATTACATTTTAGCATACTATTACTACTAATCCTAAATCCACTAATGCATTATGTTGAATGTTTTATGTTACTTTATAAAACATAAAATGAGTGATATGAAATTTTGGGAAAAGTTGTAATTTTAAGTATGTGCAATAAGGTGATTGTCATAGTGAGACACAATTATTATCAAATGTTTATCATTGTATTAAAATAAAAAAATCGGATTTATATTATTTATTCAAGTGTAACCCTATTAATATTATGTACGCAAAAGCTTGTTTGCATGGATATTTTTGTAACTCTTTCACGCAAAAACCACTGAATGGATTTTAATGGAACTTTACAACAATATAGCTTTAAATACATCAGAATAACACGCAACAATTTATAAACCACTGATCTCTACTATACAAGTACGCTGGATAGCTGATATCCTTTGAAATGGCAGCTATTCTTGTGCCTATTTGAAGCTGAATCAGGGCCCCCATTATTCGGGTAGAGAACTAAATCTGACGTAAAAATGACGTTTGTAAGCCGCCATATTGGCGCTGATAGCAGTAATGAGAGTACTTGGAACTAATACTAGAGATGACAGCTATTGTTATTGGTTATGGTTACGTCAAATTTAGTTCTCTACCCGAATAATGGGGGCGCTGATTCCGCTTCAAATAGGCACAAAAAGCAGGTGTGTATCAGCTATCCAGCGTACTTGTATAATAGAGATCAGTGTTATAAACACATCGTGAAAATCCAAGATGGCCGCCGCCGTAGCCGGCCGGTAGTTGTAAGAAAAATTGTAGATTACACATATTTCTTATAACTACCTCAATATGGATATCAAAGAAAGGACTTGATTGGTAGAGAGGTAAAAAGCGGCCAAGTGCGAGTTGGACTCGCCCATGAAGGGTTCCGCAGCAGCAATAAGGTTTATTTTTATAAATGAAATTAATAGGTGTTTGATTTATTTTTATATTTCAGCCGGTTTTATGAAATTTATTAGATTAAGGTTTACCATTTATGACGTATAAACAAAAACTACTGGCTAGATCTCGTTCAAACCAATTTTCGTTGGTAGTTTTTATAGTAATCTACATCATATATTTTTTTTAGAATTATCATGCCCCTACTTTAGAAATTAGAGGGGGGGGGGACACACATTTTACCAATCTGGAAGAGTCTCAAACTATGCAGGTTAGAAAAAAATGATATGAGAAACCTCAATATGATTTTTGGAGACTTATCTATAGATACCCTACACGCATAGGTTAGATGAAAAAAATTTTTTTTGTTTCAGTTGTACCTATGGGGACCCCTAAAATTTTTAGTAATTTTTCCATTTTTGCATCAAAATTTCAATGCGGCTCACAGACTACATCTACTTACCATGTTTCAATAGTATAGCTCTAATAGTTTCGGAGAAAAGTGGCTGTGACATACGGACGGACAGACGGACAAACAGACAGACAGACACATGACGAATCTATAATGGTTCCGTTTTTTGCCATTTTGGCTACGGAACCCTAAAAAAATGATAATATATTTTATTATTTTGCAACATAACTGAACTGAAAGAAATGCAGGCAGAAATGAGTGTAACTGAAGTGGTATAGAATAATAATTTAAAAATCAAAAGCACAACAGCTTTTCAATAGGTAAACTTTTTTATTTATGTTATCAGCTACATATTCCTTTTTTCTTTTCAATTTTCATCCACTATTACGGAAATCGGAGGTTTGCATGATTTTTACGCTCTAGGCATTCCACTAAGCCCAATAAAGGATTCTGAAAAAAAAGGGAATTTATTTGATATATTTTATTATGATTAATGACGGCATAGCAAAGAAAAAACTGCCATTAAAATTTAAAATACGTTCAATTCAAGGTACCTTTTCTTAGTGTTGGTTTTCACATTCATCTAATATTCTTATTGTTTTTACCTTGGAAGTCGGTTTAAATTTTTTGTTAAAAAATATAATTTCACCCTTTTTAGTTTTTTAAATATTAAATAACATAAATGTCAGTTGCAGATACATATAATTTAGGCATGAAACTAGCACCTATTAACTGTACTTAATTTCGGAAGTCGGAAGTCGGTCAAAAAAAATACTGCTATTCAAATACAATTCAAGGCACCTTTTCTTCGTGTTGGTTTTCACATTCATCTTTTATATTGCCTGAAATAAAAACACAAATAGAAAGCACACATAACACGTTATTTGTAAGTAATTAATTAAAAAAATAAGTTGAAGTAAGGATAACAGTGATAATAGCAACCTTTTAGCCTCTCTTGCCTTTTCCAAGCTTGCCAAATTTTCTACATCTTTGCGCTTTCTTTTCTTTCTTAAAAATATATTCGTTTTGTTTCCCATTAGTTCTGTAATGTAATGTGTTTTAATAGTAAAATTATTTTCCGCCATAAAAATACATACATAAAATGTATTATATTACTTACTAACAAAATAAAATATTTACTTACCAAACAATCAAGATTTTTCGATCACGCTATAAATGTTCACTACTCTAGTATGCGCGACAAAGGTCAACAAAGTTCATGCGCAGCAGGGAGCGATACGTCCACCCTCCAGCAAGCCTCGCGGCGGTCTGATTTCAATTGCTTTGCGCGCAACGATTTATAGTAGTTTTAAAATATTTGTAGAAAAAAAATAACAAAGTATTTGTTGATATTTAAAAAGTATACTTTTAAATAAAGTGTTCTTCTATCATATGAAGCTATTATTATATTGAAATAAGTAAGATAAATAGGTAAAAATAAGGTTTTAAATCCTTGATATTTCTCATTCTTTGAATTTAAATTACTTATAGTTAAATACCTAAATGAAATATTTTTTTCTGATAACTATTTGCTTAAGGATCTTGTCAATAGGTTATTATTTTTTTCTAATTAGATCTGTCGCTGGTTTCGTAAATTTGAAGCTTCGAAACTGATAGTATAACGGAATTTAAGAAAACCTCTGTTATGGTATCGAGATTTAATGTACAAATACTCTATAAATCGTATTTTTTTCTCTGATAACTATTTAGACAGTGAAATTTCCTATAAAAATAAGTTACCAACATTTTTATAAAGATAAGTGGTTGATGATTTTTCCAAGTTTGAAAAGTACAGATTTAAGCCAAATTGAGCGTGAAAGGTGTAAACGCTCTTAATTATTCCTTCTTATCCTTATATCTCTCTTGAAAGAAATAAGCAAAAATACCTACTTGTCTTATTGGCTTCATCATGCCGTGTAGTGAATACCTTGTATTGTACAATATTTTTATGTTATTCTCCTTGAGTAAAATTAAGCATTATGTATTTCATGAAACAATTTCAAATAATACTTCCTGAGGGTATGTAAGAAGACAACTTTATTTTTCAGAGAAAAAGAGTTCAACGCTAGCGAAGCCTCAAATAAAAATTAAAATGTCAAAAGTTTATTACTTACAATACTATTTGCATTAATATTAGTGATGGTGACCAGATTTATTAATACCACAGAGCTATTTATTGCTCATGTTTGTGCGCAATACATAGACTACGATATTTTCCCTCTTAACCAGTGCGACATAAAGTGATAAGAGTGCCGAGTTTTCACCAAGCAAGCTACCAACTTTTTACTTGCTCATCCGACGCATGAAGCGTCTTTCATGCCAGAACTCAATAGCCTAAAAGCCAGTGATAGCTATAAAAAGATAAAAGTTTACTTGTATACGACCCTTATAGAGATATCAACGACTAGCTACTATGGAGTTTCGGTCGCGGTTACTTTAGGAGTTCCAGTTCTGAAGGTCTACCTAACATTCGATAAAGCAAAAAGCTCTATTTTTTATCTATGTATATTGCTTTTTTTTTTAAGAACAAGCTGTAGGAATCTCGTCTTCCACTACCGGATATTTTGATAGTTCCTTCCCACTGCCAGATACCATATTTAAAGTTTGAACCTCAAAGACTTTGACGTTAGCTCTATAAGGGTCATAAAAAGTAAACTTTTAGATTTTTATAAAAATAAAATAACACTATAAAGTGTCTCTGTCGCTGGCTCTTAGGTTACAAGTAATTAGCCTGCATTACCTACTCATTTCGGGATCATGTAACAAAAAAATTGATACCATTAAATCTCCTTTCGATTTGGATATAGATTAGTGCTTGTATCAACAAATATTATGTTTAGAATGTGTGTAAAAAATGAGACATGCAAAAAACAAGACCAGACGGGTGGCAGACATCTATCAATATAAAAGAAGTTATAAGTTATGCTAGGTATACTATTTAGAACCTATTTAAAACGAGCGAACAGATTTCACTGAAAGTTGAAATATCCCATATCCATACTAATATTATAAATGTGAAAGTGTGTCTGTATGTCTGTCTGTCTGTCTGTTACCTCTTCACGCCCAAACCGCTGAACCAATGTTGCTGAAATATGGCATGGAGATACATTGGGTCTCGGGAAAGGACATAGGATACTTTTCATCCCAGAAAAAATTACAGCTCCCGCGCGATAAACTAATTTTGGCGCAACGGAGTTGCGGGCATCATCTAGTATAGATGACCTGTGAACTACCGTATCTCCTACATCCTAAATTTTCTCACCAACCTTTCCTGCCGGCCTAGCATACGCCAACGAGATATCTCTCTCTACATGTTTCTCGATGTTTGATAGTTTGTATCTTCATCTCTATTGACCCTAGCATGACAAACATTTTTTCTCGCGTACATCTGTCATCAAAATAACACATTTTTATAGAGTTTTGTCGAGATTATGTCCAGATTTTGACATTATGAGATGAGTAGTTTTTAATTATCTCGAGAGTGAGATATCTCGTTGGCGTATGCTAGGCCGGCTGGTATTCTTTATTATTTCTGGTTCTTAGATTTTTTTTAAAGACGACGAATGTTTTCTTAAGAATGCTCCAACCGGAGAATTAGCAGGTCGGATGTCTGTCAGTACGAATATCGACGTTAATGACATTAAAATAAGATTCATATTAGCGCGCCTTGTACAGTGGCGGTTACGACGCTCGCCGCGTTCTTGATATGGCGAAAATGTATGAAAAAATTTGAGAAATTTTCTTATTTTTCTTATAACTGGAAAAGTTGTTTATTTTTATATAAAATTTTTAGCGGACTTTATAGAGGACTAAATAAGCAACAATTTTTTTGTATATTTATTTTCCCCAGTTCAGTGTATTTAGATATTAAGGTACCTAATCAGACCCCATTTTTTTCATATTTTGCGATTATTGTGATGGTTAAAACGTATTTTATGTGAAAATTTTGTATGCGGCTATAGAATTTTTAGGGTACAGTCGTGGAGATGAATATATTATCTTTCATTTGAAACCAAAATATCCTCGCAGTTTGACTCCTAATTCTTTAATAGGGTACCTGAAAATCGCTGATATTAATTGTAATAGCGTCCTTAATATACGCTTTTGTTGCGCTCTGTGTTCTCTCTGTTGTGAATTTTTATTTCGACACTAGAACTCCGTTGCGCCAAAAATTGTTTTATCGCGCGGGAACCGTACATTTTTCCGGGATAAAAATTATCCTATGTCCTTTCCCGGGATTCAAAGTATCTCTAATGCCAATTAATTAGTCTATAGTAAGATCAAAATCAACCTTGAATAGACACGTGCATATGACATAAACAAAGTGTAGAACTAGTTTGGTTTCTCTGACACGATGTCATGTCACTGCTAACCAACATTAACTCATGACATGGAACTGACATTTAGCACTTTAGCTATTTACATTGACGTACCATTATCTAAAGACATCGCACTCCCAAAGTAGAATGAGTCATCAAGTAGTTCAACCATTCTAAAATAGATTTAAAAAATATGTTTGTTTGTTCGTTTTGAATATGCTCCAATACTATTGGTCCGATTTTGATGTTAGACATAGAGGTCATAGAACAAGCTATGGTAAAGGTCAACACTTCATTTTTCGTGCACAGTATTGCGGGAGATAATAGCTAGTTTTAAAATGAAACACATTTTACTGACTTTATTTTATATTATTGTAATTTATTTTTAAACCTACAAAGTTATTTTTTGGAGTAACTTCCTCTTAATTTAGAGATTTTTTTAATATCAGGAATCAGGAAATACTCACAAGTCTAGTTTGGTGCAGGAAAGATATAAAAAATTTAGACTACTAACGGCCGCACTGAGATATAATTATTATTATTATTATAAGCCTAAACTGTCCCACTGCTGGGCAAAGGCCTCCCTCAAAGACTTCCATCTGTCTCTCTCCTGCGCCACCGCTGGCCAGCCTGGCTGGTATGCCTCCAGCTCATCACGCCATATTTTTCTAGGCCGGCCGCGGCGGCGGCGTCCGTTTTCAGGTGCCCACTCTGTCGAGGTCCTTGCCCAGCGGTCGGAATGCATACGGCCAACGTGACCCGCCCAATCCCACTTCAGCTTGGCAGCCTTGATACCTACATCCTTGATACCTGTTTTGGAGCGCATTGTGGTGTTCCTTATTTTGTCCAGAAGTTTTACTCCTAACATACTGCGCTCCATTGCTCTTGGCAAACCCCGAGTTGGGATTTTTGTGAATCGGTCAATGACCAAGTTTGTGCACCGTAGATTAGGACAGGCAGAATGCACATGTCGACGAGTCTGCGCTTCAGGGAGATCGGCAAATTTCCCTTCATCAGCGTCTTCATGGACGCTCTTCCAGGCGTTTTCGATTCGGCGATCGACTTCCTTCCCTTGTCTATTTTCAAAAGAAACTAACTGGCCCAAGTAGATGTACTCGTCGACATATTGCATTTCTTGCTCGTCTACCTCGACCCTACGCTTCGTGCTATTGGTCATTATTTTAGTTTTGGACCTATTCATTGTTAGTCCCACCTCGAGGCTTGCAGTGCTCAGGTCTTGGAGCATTATTTGTAACTCGGAGGCTGTGGAAGCGAATAGGACAATGTCGTCAGCAAAACGGAGGTTTGTTAGAGATATAATTAATGACATTAATTTAATAAAGATTTTTACATAAACTTCAGACAAACTTATTAAATTAAATATAGATTATAATCATTAATTAATATCTCTGTGTGCGGCCGTCAGAAAAGTAGAGTATCAAGAAATTTTAAGTCTGATTTTATCAAAAACAAAATCGAATCCCGACTGATGTCAGACGAAAACATTTTAACCATCAGTTTGTAGCAGTCATCACAATAAAAAGATAAAACCTTCCAGTGTTAAGATTTAAGATACCCAGTAACGAGCGACCACATATTTTGATTACCAAGAAACAAATATAACTACTATCAACTAAGCCTATCTATAGTAGACCTCTGGAAGACTTCTGGCATGTGGCATTTAAAGATGATCAGGTCTGTTAGTAAGGTAAGGACACTGGACTGTGGACAGGCCCTACGTAACAGCCGCAGCCCGTACTAAGCAAAACACTGATTTCGGCTTGTAGCGATGCGGCTATGTGTGTTGGCCCTTCGAGACGTGCTAAAAGATTTTGACTACAATTATAATAGACATAATGTAGATTGTCTCCGATGATATTGCGCCTTCGCCATGTGATGTTTAACCAATAAATAGTGCGCGCAAAGAATAGACAAAGTTATTTGGTATCCAGAAGTTGAACATATAAATTATAATATTTGTAGCTCGTAACTGTCCAAATCATGCTTTTCAATGACAATAATTTTATCAAAGCGCACGGAGTGCGCGGCCAAGTTCCAGCAGGCCGCGCGCATGCCGTGCACTATTTACACGAACGGTTTCGACGCACTTTTGACCCCCTTGTATCTCAGTGCCTTTTGCGAGAGCAAAGATAAAATTTTACCTACCTAATTATATACTAGTACTTACGCAATATACCAAATTTCATACATATAGATTTGTTAGATCCTGAAATATTTCCTTGTAAAAATAGCTAATTTTGGCACTGACTCACTGACCGGTAATCAAAATTCCTAGGCCACTTCCAGTTGTCGTAGCGTTATGAAATTTGGCACACAGGTTGTTTGTTATATGTAGATTAACAAAAAATTAAGAAATTTGAGAAATTGGTCAAGCGTGAGTCGGCTCATCTATGAATTTGAGATAAAAATCGGTAATCAAAACCTCTAGGCCACTTCCAGTTGTCGTAGCGTTATGAAATTTGGCACACAGGTTGTTTGTTATATGTAGATTAACAAAAAATTAAGAAATTTGAGAAATTGGTCAAGCGTGAGTCGGCTTCAAAACCTCTAGGCCACTTCCAGTTGTCGTAGCGTTATGAAATTTGGCACACAGGTTGTTTGTTATATGTAGATTAACAAAAAATTAAGAAATTCGAGAAATTGGTCAAGCGTGAGCCGGCTCATCTATGAATTTGAGATAAAAATCGGTAATCAAAACCTCTAGGCCACTTCCAGTTGTCGTAGCGTTATGAAATTTGGCACACAGGTTGTTTGTTATATGTAGATTAACAAAAAATTAAGAAATTTGAGAAATTGGTCAAGCGTGAGTCGGCTTCAAAACCTCTAGGCCACTTCCAGTTGTCGTAGCGTTATGAAATTTGGCACACAGGTTGTTTGTTATATGTAGACTAACAAAAAATTAAGAAATTCGAGAAATTGGTCAAGCGTGAGTCGGCTCATCTATGAATTTGAGATAAAAATCGGTAATCAAAACCTCTAGGCCACTTCCAGTTGTCGTAGCGTTATGAAATTTGGCACACAGGTTGTTTGTTATATGTAGATTAACAAAAAATTAAGAAATTTGAGAAATTGGTCAAGCGTGAGTCGGCTCATCTATGAATTTGAGATAAAAATCGGTAATCAAAACCTCTAGGCCACTTCCAGTTGTCGTAGCGTTATGAAATTTGGCACACAGGTTGTTTGTTATATGTAGATTAACAAACAATTAAGAAATTTGAGAAATTGGTCAAGCGTGAGTCGGCTCATCTATGAATTTGAGATAAAAATCGGTAATCAAAACCTCTAGGCCACTTCCAGTTGTCGTAGAGTTATGAAATTTGGCACACAGGTTGTTTGTTATATGTAGATTAACAAAAAATTAAGAAATTTGAGAAATTGGTCAAGCGTGAGTCGGCTCATCTATGAATTTGAGATAAAAATTAATATGTACAAGTAAATACACTGAAATAAGATGAGGAGGAAAGAAACAAATTGGTATGATTCCTTAAAAAAAGTATTGAAATCTCACTAAAAACATACCTGTTAAAACGGGGCCAAGTTCCTATTCACTAATTGTTCGCCTTAAAAAAGAGTTGAAATCCAATTCAATGCCAAGTTTAGATGCACTTCCAAATCGATCATAATCATCTTCATCAACAGCCTGATCCTAAATACTTCTAAATTTGAACTTGGCAGGTTAATTTAATCACATAGATATCTTATATTTAAATTTAAAAATTATACATTATCAAGTGCTACTAGCATGAATACCTGCCAAGTTCAAATTTAGAAGTATTTAGGATCAGGCTGTTGATGAAGATGATTATGATCGATTTGGAAGTGCATCTAAACTTGGCATTGAATTGGATTTCAACTCTTTTTTAAGGCGAACAATTAGTGAATAGGAACTTGGCCCCGTTTTAACAGGTATGTTTTTAGTGAGATTTGATGTACGGCAATTACAATTGGCATACAGATCAAAGAGCACGCGAAGGTTTCTCATAATCACATGCAATCAAAATCGATTATTGCCTTTTGACGAGACCCTAATTATGCAGTCGTCGGACCACAGTTAAATTAACAGTTATAAATTGAAAACAAACAAAATGAACCACTTGTGAATTCCTCGTGAAACATTTTAAGCTGACTAATGAAGGTAAAGTCTCAAGGAAAATACTTTTGTCTTGGTTTTATATTTTTATTTATTTTCAGAGATGAAAATAAATTTATTTTTAGAGATTTTTTATTCGAATAACGAAATAATAAACTTCTTGGAGTGTAACCAAGGCAAGTATTATATAATACAATATAATTTTTCTTAAAATAAGACTTTTGCGAAGTAAAAAAAATTGTCAATATTATTTTAAGTAGCCTTGTGTTGTAATACTCTTGTAAACAACTGCACATTTATTTGTGTAAGAATTTATTGAACTAAAAATTATAAATTAAACAAAGAAACAGTGATACCAGATTACAAACTAAACACTAAAAAATACAATCTAAAATATACAAATATATACAAACTTAAAGTATGATATAGCTATAAGAAGAAAAACTTCCCCAGGTCGTCCCCATCTGGCAGAGTGCCTAGCAAGCTGACAGCATTGCCACGTTGGATGGCAATTGCTATCCGCTGTGCCAGGTAGCTCCCGGCTCTGGGGTCTCGGGTGGCTTCAATAAGCTTCTTAGATATCTGTCTAAAAAGCTTATGTGCCCCCGGACCCCATGCGCCTAGGGTTTCCACCCCAAATGGTTCAAATATGAGTTTTTTGTATTGGTCATTTGGTCATGTTTTAATTTTGTATTTACTTTTAGATCAAAATGGATTAAAATGGGAATGGGAGTACATTACACTGCGAAGATGTGAATTGCTTTTTGTTAACACACAGAAATTAATTCGAACAGATTATGGTCCAAAAATGTAGCAACGACCAAGTCTCTATAACATATAAATATACATTGCAAACTAAGACACAAATAAAACACAGTAATACTTGCACTTTTTCCACTATATTCATTGATTTTTACAAATTTCACTTAATCACGACCGGTTTCGAAAACATCATCTTCAGGTGTACAGTTTTCTGTAAAACTGTACACCTGAAGATGATGTTTTATTTGTGTCTAAAATGAATTTCCACCAAGAACCGACAGTACAATCAATTACATATATTGCAAACTAAACTCATATTAATTTGTCGTATAATGAATTGCTTTACAATATTACTAACATTTCCTTTCTTGATGTGTAGCAAAAACTTTGAAAACTTTGACTTAGATTGATCATTATAATTAGCTTGTTTATGGCAGGTACTCCCAAAGTGAGTTTCGCTTTAGGAATACCCAAACTTTTAAGATAATTAATTCTTTATAAAAACAATACTCTGTTTAGGGGGCTACAAAAACAAATATAATTAATGCTACTAATTGTCACGCGTTAAGGTTAACGATTCAAGAAAAAATGAAAATACAATCCAAATAATAAACTAATATTATACATAAATGCGAAAGTGTTAGTGACTGTCTGTCACCTTTTCACGCCCAAACCACTGAATCGATTTTGCTCAAATTCGGTATATTCCGGATACTTTGAGCCCGGTAAAGGATATATTATAGGATTTTATCCTAGAAAAATGTATGGTCCCGCGTAATAAACGAATTTTGGCGCAAAAGAATTGCGAGTGACATATTTTAGTACACTATAATTTAGTAGGGTTTCACTGTTAACGCGTGATTAAGTTGTGAGAACTCAAAATTAATTGGAAATTGATGTAAGTTCTATCCTTCATTAGCCATGGTAATTGTAGATCCAAATCTATTTTACTAATCAGTTAAATGATGCTCATTACGATAATGATGACTACCATAAACCGAACCGAGCCGATCCGTAGCGTTCCTAATCGCTGTCATTAATTTCGACCGCGTCTAATGTTAAGCTAGTACACACTGTAATTCGTTCATTCAATCCGAAAAAAACGGTATACACTTCGGGTATGAATGAACGAAAAACGCAGGGGCTGTCTTTCATTTTCATCTTTGAAAGAGAAAAGGATATACTATCCTCTCCTACGTTGGTGGCCTTATCTGCCTTCGTTTTACGATAATGTTCGATCAGTTTACATGTCCTGAAGATTAAAATGTTTTACCCATCACAGAAACTGTTCTTATATTTATTTTTATTACTGAAAATTAGTGAAATAGTTTAAGTTTTTTTATGTTTCATAAGAACATTGTCAACTTTTGCCTAAATAGACGCAAGAGAATTTAAAAGTATTTTGCTAACTTATAAATGTGCTCTTTTTATAACAGAATTGAAGGTCAATACTAGATAATTCCGGAAATATAGTCTATGTCTAATGTCTATGTTTACCATTCTCATTACGCAACAATTATTACAGTAACAGCGTAATTATTTTATAATAATCGTCTTGAGCATGACGTAGTCGTATGGATTTAATAGAAGCGTGGAGACCGTTAAGTTATTTATATTATGCTTTTGTTGTTAAACATAATAAGCGTAACTAAAGAACTACATAGCAAATAGGGCGTATTTTCATGCTAAGCATCACAACAAAAGAAATGCGAAAAAAAGGAATCTTTCTGGATGATTTTAGGGAAAATTACAGATTTTGTCATACTTTGTCTAATGTTAGTTGTTAAAAGTGTACATGTTAAAGGTCCCCGCACTAGTTTGCTATATTACTCGTTTGAAAAAACCATAATACATTGTTAATTTTCTCGTTTTGTCTTTGATTATTTTAAATAGAATGAATGTCTAGCTTCATAATTCATTCACAACCGTCAACCGTGTACACCATTCTTAGAAACGTCACAGTACGACACCGTATAAACGTGCCGTACCTAATTATTGGTTTACGTTACGTTACGTGTTCGCTACGCGGGGGATCGCACACAGAGACCATGTGGAAATATATGACAGCTATGGTAAAATATGGCAGACACTTTCCTTATTTACATGTGGTTAAACCGAATAAGACGCTAAAGATTAGAATTTGCTTGCCTATATAGCTTAGATTATTATTGCTTTACAGAAAAAGAAAGGTACTTTGCTGATATGAAAACTGGATGTCACATTCGTAACTTCATAGCGCCATAGACCAATTTATTATATAAATTAGTATGTCTGGTCTCTGGTAGTGCCTAAAGTCTATATCACGTGGGAATGTACCGACTATACCTACTCATCACAATCGATTCGGACTTCAGCGATACAATAGAAAAAAAAACCGGCCAAGTGCGTGTCGGGCCACGCGCAATAAAGGGTTCCGTAGTACCGCTAGTTTTTGAATTTTTTGCATGGTCAATGAATGTACATTTATAACATGTTTTACACTACTAACAACATTATCTCAGTTACTTTCAAAGGAATTTGAACGAAAAGTTTCTTTATAGTTCGCCGAATACATTTTTTTAGTTGATCGAGTATTACTCAATAACTTATGAAGTTTTCTTAGTCGTGATAGTTTTCCTTTTAAATTCAGCATATTTCATACTCCCGTGAATTTTTTCACATTTCCAGAAGCAACCGTTTAGCTGGTAGAAGGGGGGGACTCTAACGTTTTTTTCCACTTTAAAAGTTAATATTTCACAAATGGATCAATAAATCGGAAAATGATCTATGAATACTCATAATATTTTTAAAAAACCTATCCAACGACACCCCAGACGATGGGGTGGGCGCGAAAAAAAAATTCAACCCCGCTTGATGTGTAAGGGAGGTACCTACCATAAAAAAAATATTTTTTAAAAATTTTATGTAAGTACCGTTTTGTCAGCATCAATATAATATGTATTCATGCCAAATTACAGATTTGTAGGTCCTATAGTCTCTGAGCAAAACCGCGGACAGACAGACAGACGGACAGACGGACGGACAGACCGAAACATTTCCAAAGGAAGGGTTCCTTGTTGACTACGGAACCCTAAAAACAGTGAAACAGACAGATAGACAGACAGACTTTTAAATACTTTTAAATGTTTAATATTTAAAGTGTTAATAAATGATCACAAATAAATAGGCTTAAATTCTCAACAATTCTTGAAAAAATATTTTTGCTTAGAACGTGTTTTGCAAAAATGTTCATGTTAAATTACAACCAACAATATTGGCTGCTTTTACCGATGTTCGTCTAAGGATTTGAACAACAATAACAAATAGCATTTCGCAAATTTTGCGAAAAGCGTTAAATTATACTTTTCCGAGTCCTTCCTGGTCTTAAAAAATTATAACATATTTTCATAAGATGAAGGAAGGAATGCGCTCCCAGAAAAAAAAAGGGTTTTATCCAGTCATCTTTGAAACAGTTTAAATGAAAATAAAAGAGCGATGCCGACGGAAATTTTCGACGTACGACGAAAACAGGTCCAAATCCTTTTCAACCTTACTCCTTTGCAATAAGGAACAGAAGTAGTTCACTGCATTTGTCTTGACGGTACAGATGGTATCAGAAAGTTTAAGGAAAATGTCGCGTTTTTGTAGAGCTTATAAATAAATCTTTGAATTTTGTACCTCCCTAATTTGTTGTCAACCCATTGAACCAATTTTGCCGAAAGGACATACTTGGAGTCCCGAGACAGGACATAATACTTTTTATCACGAAAAAATGTACAGTTCCCTCGCGATAACGAATTTTAGCGCAACGGTGTGCGGACATCATCTAGTCTAATATATATAAAATACTCGTGTCAGAATTTTTGTGCACGAACTCCTCCAAAACGGTTCAACCGATTTTAATTTTTAATGAAATTTTGTATGTATATTCGTTAGGCCTGAGAATGGGTTTTTATGAACTTTTTATATTGACACTAGAAATAATATGGCAAAACAACGTTTTCCGGGTCAGCTAGTTAATTATATATTTGCGATTCTACCGTACTGTAAAATACTGTTGATGAATCACGCCAACATCAACAAATACGTCACATGTGGTGTACAGCTTCTGATGTAGGTGTTATGAGTTTATCACGTTCCTTGTTTCCATGATATTCATAATGATTCATGAAAACAAGAATAATTATATTCTACGGCGGGACAATAATAATAATTATCCTTCATTAGCGTTTCCCTGCGGTCAGGTGATAAGGATAGTAACAATTTTTAGGCCCTTTAAGGGTAGAGCTATTTTGAAGAAACCCTTTTTTTTTCAAGTCTCTTTTATTTTCTTGCAATTTGCCTGATTCTGGGCATTTAGCTAGAGGTCATCAAAATTTAAATGAATCTAGTCGTTTGACACATTTATGTTTTCTATATTCGATCCTGGGGTGCTTTCCTCTTTATTCTATTAAACGTTTTTAAGTATCTGTGTGTAAGGGTTTGGTCTGTGTGTTCCATTTAGTTACTAGTTAAATACTATCGAAAAATGGATTTCGATAACATTTTTTTATTGTGGTCAATTTTGAGTATTTTTGAGACTGAAAATTGAAAAAGTAATCTAATTTACTTCAATATCCCAATGAAATATGCAGTTCCTGTGTTATATACAGTGTGTAACAATAATAAGTGATACACTTTAGGGTGTGTATGTGTTCCTTGTAGAGAGTTCACTGTGAAAGTGCAGCGCTGAAAGACCAAAATTTTTTTCACTTTTGTATGGGGAGACTCGTGAGTCGTGACGCTCGGGCCCTTGCCCATATACAAAATAATAATAATAATAATAAATAATAATAATACAAAAGTGAAAAAAAAGTCTTTCAGCGCTGCTACTTTCACAGTGAACTCTATACAAGGAACACGTACACACCCTTAAGTATTATCACATATTTTTGTTACACACTGTATAGATTTTACGAAACGTTAGACGGTAGTAAGTACATTTGTTATTTTCCTTATTCACCTAAATCTAAACTTTCAGTTATAGTTTCAGCCACTTTTGCTAAGTTTGTGGTTGTTTGTGCATAATTCAATTCGGATAACGGTATACATTTCATTATATTTTCCTGAACCGAATCGTATTAAGTTATTACATAAAATATTACGTTACTGTTCATAAAAGTGTATGGAGCTAGTCAACAGTTGTGTACTGATTTTGAACATTTCAACGTGTTTTTTGAAAATCTAACCAAATTATACCTATATTTTCGTTTAGGCAGAGGATTAAAATGGGTTAATTGTTAGAAAAATACAGTAGAAAAATATAATATACGTTTAAAGTTTCATCATGTACATTGTAGAATTATTATTTAAACTCTTTGAATCTTTCTAATCTCTAATTCTATCTTGGTTAAAGTTGATTAAATAACCTGTTATCATTTTTTGTGCTTATGAAAGAGAAGGCGTGATATTTTAAGACAAGATCACTTATAATATAAATTAGCATAGACTATGAGAGTGTAAGAAAACAGTATACTTAGTTGACTTGCAAAATATTGGGTGATGATGATAATGTTTACGGTAGACCAGTTATAGTATCAATACACTATTGGCGTAATTAACAACATGGACGGGCTAGATCTCGAGTCTCGCGAAATCCGACGCGCATTCGTCGCAATTATTAGAAGCGATACAAATTGCTATACAAAATCGATTTACATGCCACCGAAAGTACCAATTACTAATGTATCTAAAGATTCCGAACACATTGACGTATTTACCTCTAGATACATGGAATTTGCACTAAATATTGTTGTAGTATTTTTCACTAATAATCACATTGATTTAGAATGCACACTTTTCGGAACACACATCGCGATTCAAAATTCGAATCTGTCCGTCACATTTGAAAATGGAACACGTGTGAGCCGCGCGAGAGTCGTTGATCCACTGTCTTAGCGGCCAGTTACATTATAGCCAGGGGCACTATAATCTATACCGGACTAATTCATGATTTGAGACTGTGGAAACTATCTTATCAGAAACATCGGTATTTTTTGCCGCGAGTTTTTTTTTTTGCCCGCGAGCTATGGCTATGGATGGACCTTGATCTTTTGTGTAACAAAAAAGTAATAGACTTTATAAAACATTAATCAAAGTGTGATTCACAGTAATGGATAATATTATGATACTTAATGTAACTAGGTATTGATATTTTAAAGTTCATGTACCACTAGTTGACCACTTTTAATTTAATTTTGTCGCGAGGGAATCGGTTAATTACTATAATGTTTCTACTAAATATTTCTATTAAACTGTCCTATATCTTTTCCAGGATTGTATCCTAAATCCTGGATAAAATCCAAATTATCCTTATACTTTTCTAGTAACTGTCATTTATAAATATTTATACAGTTTAATGGAATGTAAACAAATATAAAATATGATTAATGATTTAATATTATCAGCCAAGCATTAGTCACAAATATAAAAACTTTTGAACTCTACCTACACTATGTAGAGTTAATTTAAATTTCGATTAACGAAAATCTTATGCGCTAAACTAGTACATTTTTTTATGTTTCTGCTAAGTTAGTAACAAAGAGGAGTAAATTATTGGAAAAATATACGTAAGAATAAAATATGAAAAAAAATTCTGAGAAACCTGAACTATGAAAGCTTATTTCAGCGTTTTTCAAAATCATGAAGGATGAAGTAATAATTAACATAATAAACTGTGCATTCCAATTCGAAATCCTTATAAATTTTTCACTGCATTTGGTCTAAGCAATGTTAAAGGAAAAAGTATTTCTGAAAAATGGTTCTTATGTCCTTAGCGTAAAGGTCCTGTTGACAGTAAAATAAGTGTAAAAGGTGCGGCAAGGCGGCCCTTTGATGTTCTATGCGGCCTGTAGCTGTCAGCTGTCTACATTATCACTCAAGACCATCCTAAAACCAAAGGTATTTAGGTATAAGTCAGTTTTACCTCTTTTTATTATTGAAATTTGAAATATTAATTAAATATTCCTGAAGTCTTAGTTAACCTCCTCCTATAATTTGTCACCCAACAGTAACTATTAAGGGTGAATTGCACCAGAAGCGTAGTTAAAGTTAATGTTAAGGTTATCGTCAAATTTGGCGACTTTTGCTAGGGATTTGACAGTTAATTTCACATTTTGTTATGGTTAAAGTTATAGTTATAGTTAAAGTAGGTTGATGCAACTCACTCTTAGTAATCTTTGACCCAAGTCTCTACTTGTATATTTTAGTTCACACTAAACCATACTTGAATGTATGTAGGTAGTCCTACCTACTATTATAAAATACCCTAAAATCTCTGTCTGTTCACACTTGGACCGCCAAAATGAATAATTTATATACTTTCATGGAACGGAAACACATGATAATTAAGCCCGGATATTTTAAGTTAATTTTTATAACTTAACAGTAAGTGGGTGCTGTGAAAAGTAGGTGAAATAAAACATTAATATAAGAAATTTGACTTATTGCCTTTTGACTTCACCAATAATAAAAACAGCGCGCAGAGTGCAGACTGATTGGCGAGCGGTTGACCTTTTCGCCCCAGAAAATATTTATCATTGACATGCGAATACAAAAGTGGGATGTATGTGTTTTTTTATGAAATAAGGGGGCAAACGAGCAAACGGGTCACCTAATGGAAAGCAACTTCGGTCGCCCATGGACGCTCGCAGCATCAGAAGAGCTGCAGGTACGTTGCCGACATTTTAAGAGGGAATAGGGTAATAGGGGAGGGTAGGGATGGGAAGGGAAGGGAATAGGGTAGGGGATTGGGCCTCCGGTAAATTCACGCACTCGGCGAAACACAGCGCGAGCGCTGTTTCACGCCGCTTTTCTGTGAGGACGTGGTATTTCTCCGGTCGAGCCGGACCATTCGTGCCACAGCATGGTTCTCCCATGTCAATAATAAAATACTTTAGGGTGTGCATGGGTCCCATACTTATATAGAATTCGCTGTGAAAGTAGCAGCGCTGAAATTTTTTTTTACTTTTTTATGGGGAAAGTCATTACGCTGGGGCGCTTGTCCGTAAAAATCGTTAAAAAATTGCTCAGCCAGCTATGTTACTTTCACAGAGAACTCTACATATAAAAGGACACACACACCCTAAAGTATTAATATCACTTTGTTTTGTTACACCCTGTATAGGGCGGAGGGCCTAACAAAACTAACAGATAATACTTTATAGGGTGTTTATGTGTCCTATAGAGTTCACTATGGAAAATATAAAGCAGCAGCGCTAAAATAGTGATTTTTTGTCTATAGGCAAATTCACGACGTTGGACATTTTTTATCATAGAAACATTAGTCAATAGCAACTCTTTCAGTACGCAACTTTACGTACACACCCTAAAAAAATATCACCTTACCCTTCCTAACTTTGTCGTAGTGAGGCAAAAAAATTAAGACACCTACGAAAATTTGCGTAGCTGCGTAGAGGAAAATTTTATTGCGGCAAAGTGCTGATTTACATGCGTCTGAGCTTATGGAAAGCTTCTAAATATTGGCATTATGTAGTATAGCCTAAAGATGATCGCACATTCGTTGTATGAAATGATGTAGATATGACGTGATAGTGATGACGCCGCATTTCGTGTAGTATGCGGTGCGTTCGGCGCGTATGGTGCTGATAAATGTGCGATCAGCTTACAAGATTTAAGAGGCTCTAGAGTCTAGACAGAACAGTGGACGTTTTAACAAATTGCAGCCACTAATTGGCAAATAAAGTGAGTAAAATAACGACCGAGCCTGCAAGTTACGACCGTATGCTAGCGCTAGTAAGTTTTACTACAGACATAAATTTAGCAGTACCGTATAGGTATAGGTAATTGTTAAATCGATACTAATTTATGTATATTAAAAGCGGCCAAGTGCGAGTTGGACTCGCCCATGAAGGGTTCCGCAGTAGCAATAAGGTTTATTTTTATAAAATTAAAAGGTTTTTGATTTATTTTTATATTTCAGTCGATTTAATTAAATTTAGATTAAGGTTTACCATTTATGACGTATAAAAAAAACTACTGGCTAGATCTCGTTCAAACCAATTTTCGTTGGTAGTTTTTATAGTAATCTACATCACATATTTTTTTAGAACTATCATGCCTAGGGGCATGATAGTTCTAAAAAAAAATTATTTCTTATATTTCTATATTAATTAATTCTTTAGAAATTAGAGGGAGGGACACACATTTTACCACTTTGGAAGAGTCTCTCTCGCAAACTATTCAGGTTAGAAAAATATGATATGAGAAACCTCAATATGATTTTTGGAGACTTATCCATAGATACCCCACACGCATAGGTTAGATGAAAAAAAAAATTTTTTGTTTCAGTTGCACCTATGGGGACCCCTAAAATTTTTAATAATTTTTCCATTTTTGCATCAAAATCTTAATGCGGTTCACAGACTACATATATACTTACCAAGTTTCAATTCACGGACGGACGGACGGACGGACGGACGGACGGACGGACGGACAGACAGACAGACAGACAGACAGACAGACAGACAGACAGACAACAATTGTGTTAGTAACGCTATAACTCGATAACGGCTGGACCGATTCTGCTAAATCTTAAATCTTAAAATAATCCTTGAAGTCCTATCCAGGCAAGGTTTTAAAGTGACACGAAGTTCGCCGTGACAGCTAGTATATTGTATATATAATGCGAGTGTGTCTAAATTATCCGTTTATTTATCTCACTCCTTTATTTTCAAACCACTGCTAAATTTTCTTGAAAAAATGTTGTTATATGAGTAGAAAATTGACTTCTAGCCTCTAGGAAAAAATAAAAGACGTATTCCCATCGTGAAATTCGACATGTTTCCAAATTTCGTATCGCGGGACTTAAATAAATAATTGTTCCCCCTTTTCAGGTTTCGCTACTATTTAATTGTGTTTGACATTGTGTTTTATATTATAGGTATCCGTAGTCCATACCTACTCGTAATATATAAATCTGAAAGTTTATTTTTGTCTGTTATCTCTTCACGCCTAAACAAGCAAAACCAATTTTGGTAAAAGGTATGAAGATATTTAGAGTCCAGGGAAAGGACATAGGATACTTTTGCGGGCGTCGTCTACTATAAGTAAAAATACTTATTCCATCCATCTCTTTATTTATGTAGGCTCATCTTGGCGGGGGCAATCCCGTGCCCCCAGATAATCAGTATAGGCCATGGCCTATGGGCAGCAGCGTCCTATGGCGTCCTAAGGGGGGGGGGGGGGACGGCAGCATCCAAGGATGGCAGCAGAGTTCGTACATAGGGGCGGCAAAATTAATGTGGCCCATACTCATAAAAAATATAAGCCCGGTCTTGCTAGTTGCTTCCATCTACATTTACCATGCTGATTCGTTTAAGCGTGATTTGTTTCATATCAGTGAGTAACAATAGAAGGGCATCGCTTGGGTTGTAGAGTTCTCGACAGTTCATCACATTTACAAAGGTCACACTGAGGAGTAAGGACCTTTTAACCGACTTCCAAAAAATGAGGGGTTCTCGGAGGGTACGGATACATATATTTTTTAGATCTACAATAAATACTTTACAAGTCTACATTGTATTATATTTATTACGTAATTAATAATTAATGTTTTATTCAGTATTAACAATTACTATGTAGACTAGTTAGAGGAAAGGCTAAATTGTTTGACTTTGGCAGAGACATATTATACCTAGTAGGGATATAATTAATATTATTAGATAAAAATAGAATGGTCAAAGTTAGACCTCTAGGACTTACGACCTTTACTACTTATTTTAGTTTCTAGGGAAAATGAAATGTCTAGGGAGTTAATAGGAGAATTTAATAAGTATTATTCTGAAAGTACAAGAATGTATTAGAAGTTGTTAGATACCATATAATTTATAAACCCTATTTACGATCCGCGATAAAAATCTGTTATCTGACATACGACAGAAACCTACCAGCGTATAATTCAAGTGCTGTAGTAGATAATATCAGATATACCTATATGTACATTGTACCTACATTTTATATGACTTATAGGTACACCCACGGTACACCTATTCTAATATTCCTGGTACAGACTACAGAATAAGACCGAATCACATAGCATAATATTTTTTCTGACGTTGAAATTATTAAAATGCTCTAAACCCTCTACAGCATGACTGGTGAGACAATACCGATAATTAAGGAGAGTATTCAGTACTCGATTCTCATTATAATTATACAGTAATAAAATTAGGTACTTGATTTTTAACCAAATTTCCCTTTAAACAAATGAATAATGGACACTTAGTAAATTACTATGCGGCCGGGCGCGGCCCACCCCGCCCCGCGCGCCGCGCGCTACTCCCGCGCGCGGTGTCCATGCGTTGGGTAAATAATTATTTAACTTTAAGCTACATTTACTCAGTGATCAATTGATATTATTTTTTTATATAATTTTTTTCAACTAATATAATAGCCAAATATCACGTCCTCGAATATTGAACATGTCTCACCAGTCGTGATGTATACTATAATTTATAATACACCGTTTACGAAATAAATTTAATTAGATTTTTATAGGTATAAACTTGGTTTTTTGCGCATTTTGTTCCATGTTCGATTGAGTCCATATTAAAAATTAAAATATTTAGTAGAGTAAGGGTAGATACAATTCTGCACGAGAAAGCCTCAATATGCAATCATGAAAAAGGGCTTATAAATGATGCAACAATAAGTCATGATATTATAGAGATTTACATTTGAAACGAGCCCTATAGGGTCCACGCCAACATCTAAATTAATGACACACAAACAGACTTTCCGTTTACATGATAGGCTAACGTGGAAGCGGACTTTTCGTAAAAAATATTATTCATAGTATTTTAATTTCTTATTCACAGTATTAACTGTTTTTTTTTTATTAAAGCATTAAAAAAAAAGTCTTATCACCTTACAATTAATTCTACCAAAATATTAAGTCATAAAAAATATTGTGAATGAATTGTGCTTTAAATTAATAGACGTGTTTATGATAAAATTATAGTGTAGTGATTTTACATAATAATAGTTTTCGTGAAAAAAATAAGATATAGATAAGGAAATAAAATAAACATAAAATGTGTGTGTAAAATATATTTTGTACTCAAGTCAAACTCGTCAAAGTACCTAACCAGAAGTTAGGCAAGAGAGTATCCTCAACGCAACAAACAGAAGTGGAAGGTGATGATGATTATGGTGATGAGGTGATGAGATGAAAAAGGCCCTCTAGAAGTCTGAAAAGAAAAAAGGCAAAAAATATAATACTTTGTAAATATAAATGGATTGGATGGAAGACTGTATTTAGCCGTTGAATGTAAACGTGTGTTCTTTGAAGGTGTATTTTAATTAAACTCTAAATATAAATTATTTAAATTACACTTATAGAAAAATTGTCGTAGTATCGACCTATCGACATATAAATGATTATTATAGAATAATAAAAATATTCTTGTACAAAATAAAATATCTTATTTGATTTAAGAGCTTCGTAATAAAGTCCCCTTCCATACTTTCCCAACCTTACGTATACGTGAAGAAACGTTAATAAATCACAGTTTGACACGTAATATATCACCTCCATATTGTTTTTAACCGCGGTTAACCAGCCTTATTAAAACAGTGATCATTGGTATTCCTGGAGCGCATCTGAACCAACCTGCTGCATATCACTGCATAAAGCCGTCCACTCCTTTTTGCCATATCATATGCCTTATTGGTAATCCATACTAATATTATTAATTAGTATGTCTGTTATCTTGACATGCCTAACCGCTGAACCGACGCGATGTAGATAAAATTAAATATAGTTTTTGTATAGTGTCTCAAGAGAGATGTGACAGGATTTTTAGGGTTCCGTACCCAAAGGGTAAAAACGGGACCCTATTACTAAGACTTCGTGTCTGTCAGTCTGTCCGTCCGTCTGTCTGTCTGTCTCCAGGCTGTAACTCAAGAACCGTTATGCCTAGACTTCTGAAATTTTCACAGATTGTGTATATCTGTTGCCGCTATAACAACAAATTTAATACTGAAAATAAGTTAATATTTAAGGGGGCTCCCATACAAGAAACTTGATTTTTTTGGCCTTTTTTGCTCGTAATCAATAATGATAACGCAGCTAGACACTTGAAATTTTCACAAAATCCTTAGTTATATTTATCTTGTCTTCTTTCGCTCTATACCGGTACGGAACCCTTCGTGCGCGAGTCCGACTCGCACTTGGCCGATTTTTTAAACTAATTTCTACGCAATGAAATGCAATTATAATATATTAAAAGATTGAATAAACATTAAGTTACATCATAATATTATTTAGTACCTACTATCATAATCATGCCTCAAAATTATATGAAATTCCACATAAGTCATAATAACTTATTCATATCTGTTTATAAACGCTAGAATAACCGCTAGATTATAAATGCTAGATGCGTTTCCAAATAGGCAATCATCTTTATGCAACCCATAGATATAAGATAGATAAGATGCCATCTAGCCGCTCCTAGCGAGCTTATCTATTTGACAAATTGCCTAGCTCGTGTATTGAAAGAATAATTAGGGGTTATGTGAGTCCATGCTCAGTTCCATAGTAGGGGGTCAAAAAAGACTCTCTAGCTCTTTCTCCCATTACCGGCAATCCCCCTATTCGCTATTTCGCTATATTCGCTCCAGCGTAACGAATTTTCCCATACAAAAGTGAAAAATAATTGCTCCTTCAGCGCCTCTACTTTTACAGTGAACTCTATACACATGACGCGGTACTCATAGACATTACACACCCATAATTAGTATTATCACTTACGTTTTTTACATCCTGTATGTCTACCATTATTGATATCGAAAAAAATATGGCAGAATAATCAATCGAATCGAAATCGAAATTTTTGCGTGGTTTCAGAAAACGGGACTATTTGGCGTCCCAGAACTTCCAGACATCATTTCGGGGACACCGAGACACATAACGATATAATATGGGTAATAATATATTAATATCTATGGACGCTTCACACCACGTCAGTATGACCCCGGGACTTGTATTACGGGTACCGGACAACGGAAATATATTTAATACTTTTATACTATACATATTATACTTAAGATTTTTATTATACGATACACAAATTTAATACATAATATCCATGACCCGGGAACTTTGAAAACTTTTTGTTCCGTCGGCGGGATTCGAACCCGCGACCCCCGGCTTGAGCTACTAACAGCCCACCAACTGAGCCACAGAGGTCGTCTATAAAAAGGGACAGTCTGGTTCAAAACGGGACGTCACGTTAGATATTAGTCGTATAATATAATATATCATTCCGTTTTACTTTAGCTCCTGGTAAATTTAAGAAGCAATGTTTTTAAACGTCTAAATATTACTGAGAAGCAACATTCTTATTGTGAATTATAACATAATATTTTACGCAGGGGTCAAAATATTCCTCTATTTAAGCTATACTCAATCTGCGGCTTGCCGGGCTTTTTCGGTGGCCCATGTGAAGTAAAATCGTTAAGAAATTTCACGCCCACCGGAAAAATGGTGCAAGGTCGTCCTGAAAGTCATGAAAAATTACCACTTTTAAATCGCTAATTTTGAAGAACGTTATTTTTTAACCATAAAAATCTTTGGTAGCGGCCCGAGACACCAAGACCAAAACTTGTTTGCGGCCCGTATAAAAAAAAGTTGAATAGGTACATGCTGAGTACGTACTGCTCTAGAATCTAGATTGTTAGTACCTAAAGTCAGCTTTCTGTATCAGCCACGTATTTTGCCACGCTGTGTTAAATTTAAACCCAAGAGAACTATGACAATAAAATACCCAGGAAGTTTTTAATGTTATATATTTATTATTTATATTACATAATAAACTAACAACGAAATCACTGAAAATCTTAAACAATTACATTTTATTTCATTTATATACAAATATAATATGATCCAACCAACAATAAATACTAGTCTAACAAGAAAAAAACCTTTTATTTTGAATTAAAAAAAAAGGTATTTAACCTATATTTTTACTAAAATTATTGTCCACGTTATTTTCTTACTTGGCTAAAATATGGGTACAATAATATATTTTTACTAACTACGGCAAGAAAAATTATAATTTATATTCTAATAGAAAAATATGACATAAAATATGAATCATAATCAAAATCATTTCATAAACAAACTAAATCATTGTTTAATTTAACAATTTCCGTTTGAAAATAAATAGATTAGTGAAGATTAATCTGAAATAAATTATATCAGCAATAATAACAAATGATATGTTTTATTGTTATTCTTGATTTTATTTTAATATCTAAAAATATAAAAATACATAAACCTTACGAATAAAATATAATATTCGTTAATGCTATAGGTATATATAATGAAAACTAACTTAAGAAAGGGAAGAAATAATCAATAATAATCGTTACATATTATTAATAATTATAAATAATATGTAATGATAGTTATTGATTATAATGTGGTTAATCTTATCTAGTCGGAAATTATTATTTTGGGCTAGAATAAAAAATAAATTAAGAAACGTTTTTCAGTTTCAGAATTAATTTTTAAATTAACAAATAAAAACAAATAATAAAACCTATTAATACTGAATAATAATTGATTTATAACAAGTGTGCAAAAATAGTGGAATATCTTTATAAGGAGCTAGTTAGAATCAACTGGTAATCAAAAATATCGTAAACAAAAATATTGTTTCTGTCTTCTGAGTAAGCGTGACTTACTGTGTGTCAGCATGACTACGTGATAATATAAATCATGCTAACACACATTTTTTACCGACTTCAAAAAAGGAGGTTATCAATTCGACCAGTATGTGTGTAATATTTCCAGAACTGCCAGTTTCGTTTGTTTGTTAGTCTATATCAGCGTCTGAACAAATTCGCAATTCCGAGTGAAGTGATTCTTTTTTGTTTTGTAGGGTTTGTTCAACATAGGAAATAGGTACGGCAAGTTTAATCAAAATCGAATCAGTAGTTTTTGAGATAGGTACTTACTTTTAATTCTTTACGTACAATTTTTGCAGTCGGTTTTATCTTTTTAAAATACGATTATTAAAATTCATTTCATTATTGAACTGAAGTTATATAAATTCTTTCAATTAAACATTAGCTTATTAATCTCAATTAAAAACTTATAAATTAAAAATAATTAAAGACAAAAATAATACTGTAGGTATAAAAGCAGTGTTTTGCTAGATCTTATTTGTTAGCTTTCTAAGCAAAAAGCTCTGTCAGCTTTTTGCTTAGAAATAGAAACCAAGATTAAATTATTATAAAAAAGATAAATTAATTTTTTAATATAATAGGTACTGAGAAAAACCTATAATTATATAGCCTTATTCTTTGTTACTTTAAAGTTTAAACAGATGAAACTTTTTCCTTTATCATAAAGAAAAATATAGTGTTCGTAATTATTATTTTATCTTAAAAATATATTATCATTATTATTAAAAGATTATATTTTTAATCCTATTCTTGTAAACTGAGCCTCAAAGAATATCACTCGTAAAAACGCACCAGGCGAGACATTATATTATCGAAACTACTATAAATAAATAAATTGACTGATCATAAGCCTCTTTAGTTGAAAGTGAAAATGACTTATTTTGAAGGTAGCCTATAATTGTTTGAAACTTTCAATTTTTATTTATTTATTTTGACTATTTTTATCGACTTTAATACAAAGAATGTGGTATTTTAAAAAAGTAATTGAACTATAGCGACAGCTTGGCCAAAAAGATTACAAAAAAATGATTATTTTATAATAAGGAATTATCTAGTATTGTTATCTAGTATAGCTGGATTATACTTATTGGAATCATCAGGCAATCCTTCAAGTAGGTGGTTGAAGTACTATTTATCAATTATCAGTTTCTTTGTGGTATCTTTGGTACCTGATTATAGCACTTATTATTATAGGACTACCTTCACATATAAATGAGGTCATATTTTAGCATAAGGGCATTATAATAATGTGAAGAGCTCTAATGTCTGGTTTGCTCTAGCCTAGTCCAGTAACCAAAAAATTGTACATAATAATATATTCTTTCGAACGACGTAGAGTCCGTTCGAAGTTATTTTACCCCGAATAATATTATCTACGGTACTAATCCTTATGTCATCAGCATAAAGTCCAGGCAGAAGTAAAATAGCATTTAACGGACTATACAAAAGGCAAGAAGATATTAAAGCAAAAAATATACTTTACTAAATTACTAGACGAAAGACCAATGCGAACATTAGGGCAGAATTATTACGTCAAGGCATAGGTATTATTGCGTCATAATCTTAAGGGCAGGTAACAGTGAAATAGCGCGTGGACAAGTTTTTTGATCCTGTTTCATTCCTTACATTATCATCTAAAAATTTTGAAAAAATTACGACCTTTACTTGAGGATATAACGTATTCGGCTTCGCATTAATTGACACAAACAGAAGAACTTCACTCGATAGAAAACAAAGCCAAAGTTACCTCTTTTTAAAATCTTTTTTCAATGCTGTGCTAAGAATACTGAACTAAGCGACCTATTTTTTATAGCTTTAATTAGATAAAATGATTAAATGGAAATTGTAGCATTTATTTACTGATGCCAGTGACAAGATATCTAGAGAATTCGCGTGTTTTTGTATGGGCCACAGCGCGACAGTCGCGCGGTGGCCCATACAAAAACATTTTGAGTGATAGATGCCCTTAAGCCGACATTATACCACACATTTTCTGGGGCCCTTCGGAAAAGCGTGGTCCATGCACTATTTTGTAAATCCTATAATTATCTACATTGCTCTAAATTAGAGTATAAAAGAGCCCTGAAAATAGTGTGTAATATCGGCTTTAGGGCTGATATAACGTCAACAGCTTAGAGTTAATGATGACGCCAGCAGCTTAGGGCTTGGTCATAATGACGTCAGCGGCTTAGGGCTAGGTCTAAAGTCATCGGCTTAGGGCTAGGGCTCCTCGTCGCCGCCGCAGATCGCTCAGGAGTCACCTCAATCAGCATTTATGATCTGGAACAATAATTTACTCTTTAAGTCTTTATTCTAAACTAAATCAGGGTGAGTCCTGAGCGAGCTGCACGAAAAACCGCGATCCGATTAGATTTTTGAAATTTGACAGTTCTTCTTCTCGTTCTTCGATCTCGGTTTTTCGATACATTTCGCCCTTATGTTATTGCGCCATGCTAAAATTATTAAAAAATAAACGTACAATTTAGAAATTAAAAAATGATTGAAATTGTAAATTAATAAGAAAGCATTTTGTAACCCTATTACCATGCCGTACAAAGATAAATCGTAATGTTTCGGCACTAAACGCATTCTGTTGATGTAAATAGACAGTCACTGTTGTTCGTAAAAAGAAAAGAAAGAAAACTATAATCCCTTGGAAATTATTTCTGCCGGCGCCCATGTTTTTTGACAGGAGAATATCTATTCAACAGTATTTTTGATTGGTTAATATTTTAACGTTAGCCAATCAAAAGCTCTAGACTCTAGTAGCGAATAGATAAAAGTCTGCGAAAAACGTCAGTAACTGGGCATCAATATTGAAAAAAAATTACAGTTAAGGCTCATTAAAAATAATTAAGTATGATTAAAATTATTTGTTAGGTATCTAATACTTTTGACGGTTCGTGATAAAAATTTTAAGTTTACTTTTCATTATCACAAGTCATAGTTTATGGTTCTGTAATTATTTACAGTGATGTTAGAGCCATGTTTTACAAGACTCGAAAGAGCAATATTTGTAAACAAACAGACTTAAACGAGTATTCGGTTATTAGTTACTACTTACTGGTTACTACATATTTTAAGTGATGTATAGCTTGTCAAAATAGAGTAGACGCCGAATAAAATTTTTCAACCACATATAAAGCCCGTCACAGACTTAGCTAAAATATATATTATAGCCATGCTTCGGCACGAATGGGCCGGCTCGACCGGAGAAATGCCACGGGCTCACAGAAAACCGGCGTGAAACAGCGCTTGCGCTGTGTTTCGCCGAGTGAGTGAGTTTACCGGAGGCCCAATCCCCTACCCTTTTCCATTCCCTTCTCTCCCTTATTTCCTTACCTACCCTCCCCTATTCCCTTCCTTACCCTCCCCTACCCTATTACCTCGTAAAAGGCCGGCAACGCACCTGCAGCTCTTCTGATGCTGCGAGTGTCCATGGGCGACGGAAGTTGGCTTTCCATCAGGTGGGTCACCTGATGGAAAGCAACTTCCGTCGCCCCTCTGTTTGCTCGTTTGCCCCCTTTTTTCATAAAAAAAAATCTTCACTTGAGCAGTGAGCTGTGAGCATGACATATTACTATAGGTCCACCAACTGCCTATCTGCCCACTTTGTTACAAATAAACTTTTTGTAGTTTTGAAGTTCCATTTTCGTCTTCTTCATTTCCTCATATCTTTTAATTCCTAAATGTAGTGATGTCCCAGCTAGTGCCGTACGAGTGAAATGTCTCGATATTATTTAGTAAGTACGTCCCGTCATGTCAGCTAACATTTATGCGGCGCATGATTTAACACCCGACATAGGGCTGGGAATTTTAGCTTTTTTATATATATTTTTTGTAAGGGCAATTTTTGAAAGTCGTCTCAGAATTTTTTCAACAAAATTTAAAATGTTTCTTCTAAACGCTCAAAAATTGGTCAAAAATCTCTTTGAAAATTTAAATCTTATTGTGTTGTAAAGTTAGGTAAGGTTAAATAATTTAGTGCAATATGATTGTTGTAAAGTTTAAGGTTGAATAACTTAAATAATATCTCATGAGCTTTAATATATTTTATGAACTCTTAAACGAGTTATGATTAATTTTCATTACTTACCAAAAAAATAACATTAGATAAGCAGAAAATATAATTAATTTTAACTTAACCGAAGGAAATATTTAAAATTCATATAAAACGTATTGACGTCAACGAACGAATTGTACAATTTGTTATTTTATGGAAGATTTTATTACTTATTAATATTAATGCCTTAGATATAAAATAAAGCCAGTGATAAAAGTTAAAACGTAATCGGTATTCGTTGTTATTAGACTATTGAATAGCGATAGCTACAAACACCGTGCCGAAGTCTGCCGAACTGTAAGGACGTCAGACGCTGTGTTAGGGTTATTTTCGTTACGGAATTTCTTGATTAGGTCATTGTGCTCAAAGCCCTAAGTTATACGTAATAGCTTAAAATATCTGTATACTTCATGGTAAAGTTATTATTGTGGTTGTAATTTTCCGTCAAACAGATTATCCAACGTATAAGACAAAGACAGGGACATAGATATAAGCCTAAGTATGGAATTAATATATATTAACAAAACCAGTGTTTGTCAAACAATAATATACAATATCTGCATAGCAAATACTAATAAAACAGAATAATATTATTCTATAAATTAATTGCCTAATAATATTTTTAATTATACTTATGCAAGCCCTGCGACCCTGCAGTGTGTGTGTATGTGTAAGTATATGTATATGTGTGTGTGATTGACGTCAATGGTGGGTGGGGACGGGGACACAAGTACACAAAAAATTATCTGATTAGGGTCAGTACACACGTACGTCCTTAACTAAACGCTTTTATGACTACCAATTTAAATGTTTGAAACGAGTCAACTGTTTGAAATGACGTTTTATACTCGAAAGTTTTCTGATGTGCAGGTTTGATTATAACCTTCATTATAACCTATTTAAAAACACATGTATTATGTAATGTTTTGTAGCAGTTTTATGATTTTATTGATGAATAAATAAATAAAAAATAGCCTGAGACTTTTAATTGAGTAGTCTGTAAAGTCTGTGTTCATTTAAATTGTTACCATGCATTAATATTATGCTAAACATTGTTTAACTTACTGTGTATCATTTTACCGATAATAAGACTAAAACTTGTATGGAAGCACTTTCGAGTCCCAAGATTTCAGCGCTAACGCTATGCGCTATGGCGTTATAATCACCACGTAACAGAAGAAATATTTATATTATATATAACAGAAGAAATATATATATAGTACCTACTAATTGTATTACATATTTTTGTAGTATGAGCTTTTGCCCGCGGCTTCGTTCGCGTTAAGAAGTACCTATTATTAGGTATATACAAACTTTCATCTCCTATTTTAACCCTTGGGGTTGGAATTTATCAAATTCCTTTCTTAGCGGATGCCTACGTTATAACATCTACCTGCATGCGAAATTTCAGCCCGATCCGTCCAGTGGTTTGGGCTGTGCGTTGATAGATCACCATGTCAGTCAGTCACCTTTGAGTTGTCATAATAATTATATTGTAGTATATCATAGTGTGTCCCTGCCTTTATCCAGATGCAGTTAGCTGCAGGCCATAATAAGGCATTGTGGTGTTTTTTGCCATACATTAGCCATGCTCTACTAACAGGTTATACGCGCATTGTTTAGTGTATTATTATGTCCGTTTGTCTATTAGAAAATCGTCGTTGCCCCGGGGAAAACAAAGAAATTGAACGTAAAATCTGTAGGTACTCTTTCGGCATACAAATTTGTCTGAATCCAGAGCCAAATTTTTTTACAAAAATTCTTAGCATTTTTTTTGCCTGTACTATCCCACTGCTGGGCATAGAGCTCCCCCAAAGTCGTCCGTCTGTCTCGCTCAAACGACGCCGCAGGCCAGCCTGACTTGTAGGCATTCAACTCACCATCATTTTCGAGGCCGTCCACGGTGGCGTCGTCCGTCGAAACACAATGAAAAACTTAAAATTTTTGTTTTTCTGTCGCATAGCATAGCTACAAACTGATTACTTAAATTAAAATTAATGCTGATCTAAGAAACAAAATCTCGGCTTCAAAAACGCAAATGGAAAATTATATGCATACAACCATAAATTAAGACTAACGTGACATTGCCGACAAACAAACGAACACGACAAACAAAAAGACAACTAATAATAAATTTATTGAGGAATTTTATCAGGAAAATGTATACTAACTTCTTTGGGATTTTTTTCGATTTTCTTTTCTATCTCGTCATAATCGAAAACACAAACAGTATGTGCGCGCTCTGGAAGTTTTAGAAGAATTAAAAAAGTAATAAATAAAAAAAAATATCAAAAAGCATTTTCGCTGCGCGGTAGAGAGGAGAATTTTTCCCTCCGACTCTGCAACCGCGTATCCTATGTTCACGCTTTAGCCATTATTTCAGAAATAGTTTGATTTCGAATCCCGAGAATGGATTTAGAATTATTGCAATACAGGACGGCTACGATTTCTAGGCAAAGGATGTTATGGGCTATTCCAGTAAATTACAATTGTTACTTTTAACATGGTTATGATTCATTATTATGATAACGCTATTCGCTTCGCTACAAAGTGTCAGTCAAGAATTTTAGTACGTAGACATCGAAATACCATACTATAGAAGAGTATCTGAGTAAAAAAAATTGTTCCATAAAAATCACACTAAGCTGTATCTACTCTTAGTTGGCTTATGGTTACTGTACTCGGGTCAGTCATGTTATAATTTGCGTTGCCTATTAGGTATAATTATAACTTTTTTTATAAAATTAGATCGTAAACGAGCAAACGAGTCACCTGATGGAAAGCGACTACCGTCGCTCATGAATACTCGTAACAACGAAGAGTTGTATGTGTGTTGCCGACCTTTGAAGAGGAAATACGCTCTCTTCTTGAAGATTTGCATGTCGCATTGGACCGGAAATACTGCTGGCGACAGTTTTTTCAGAGTTTTACATGGTTTTACTGTCAGTCACGCGAAAAAGGCACGGTGGAAGACTGTATTTATTTATTTATTTATTTATTCCCATACTTATAAGAGCGGTTATCGTTCTATACTGTGTTGTATTTCGATGTGCTTAGACAAGTTGCAATGTAACAAGTATATTAGTCGAAGGCTGCTGTGACGTCAATGAAACTACTTTTACTGCAACGACATTCTGCAGGTTTATACTATAAAGAGCCATAGAGCACGTACCTATTGGTGTGGTTATGTAGAGTTGTATGAAAACATAGTACGACAAAACGCTGAACTCTGATTGGCTGAAATAGTTACGGCCACGAAACCATTGGTGCATTACAGTTATAGTACGAGCCTGATTTGTTATTTAATTAACTGATTTTTTGGACAAAATATATTGCTGTTACACCACTATTACAGTTGCATGCAGCTCACTTAATATACATATTTACTTATTTTATAGTATTTACTATTTTTACTTATATTTAACTACCTGTTTAATATTGCTTTTATACAATCTATCCACTTCGTAGTGGGGAAAAATACAAGGATAACGATTTTTGCCATTTTGACAGCCTAAGTAGGTACCTAGACCTACGCTATCGCTAGGTGCTACGAAATCGCGGATATATCTGACCAAATATCTAGTAATTATAGCTAGTATACATTTTGGTAGTTGTCTTAACTTAAGAGCCTCCTAGTTTAAGTGTCAGCCAGCTCTGCTCCGCCCCATTTAACTTGGCGGATGTGGGCATCCGTTGTTACGAGTGATAAACATTTTATC
This sequence comes from Plebejus argus, assembly GCA_905404155.3. Lineage (NCBI taxonomy): Eukaryota > Metazoa > Arthropoda > Insecta > Lepidoptera > Lycaenidae > Plebejus > Plebejus argus. The sequence continues at coordinate 10,037,302 of FR989943.1, forward strand.
TAACGCGTTTTATTGTTCCTGTTGATGCCTGTGATGCCGTGGTTAAAGGTAGTGGGTTCAGAGGTGATCGAGTTTTAACGAAACTTAGTTTGATAATGTATAATGTAGGTTACTATCATTCTATGAGCTCTGATTTTGCTGGAAGTTAAAAGAAACAAAAAAACTAGATTTACATAAAATTAGGTGCGGATTCCCGCGTTAAAATGCGGGAAAAAGCAATAATATCAACACGTTTTTTTTTCAAAACCACCTAACTATAACATATCAAATTTTAAACTTTAAAGACAAGTTGCAGTCATAGCCGTGAAAAAGTTTATTCAACATTGACTCCTATGCCAATTGCAACTGGCAATATTCAACTACTACGCGTTCTACGTTTAGAACTAGCTAATTCGTTTTTTTTATAAAATAAGGGGGCAAACGAGCAAACGGGTCACCTGATGGAAAGCAAATACCGTCGCCCATGGCCCATGGACACTCGCAACATCAGAATTCAGAAGAGCTGCAGGTGCGTTGCCGGCCTTTTAAGAGGGAATACGCCAAAGACGGATTTAATCATTTCAGTCTTTGGCTTTTATATTTTTACACAGAAAAGGTATTCATTTTGAATAAAAAATATACATAATAATTAATAATTGTATTATAAAACATACTTAGAAGCATTCGGATTTATATCTTTATAAAAGTTAGTTCTCATACAACAATGAGACATAGTATAATCGAATTAACAAAGACAGATTCCATTCCCAAACATATTTGTATAGTGTACACACGATAAATTATATTTATACTTTATTATAATTAAATTATGTGAACCAACAAACTAAATACACGCCCTGGCTGCGAACACGTGTAAATCCTAACTAATAATATATTAAATGCAAGTGTAATAATCGCATAATAGTTAAAAAAAACTAAACACGCTTTTTTTTGAAGTGAAGACTTCTTTAGCGGCGTTGAGCACTTTTGTGGGATGGGTAAAAACTGTGAAACTCGCGTCAGGTCACGTGTGCTGATCGAAAAACCGTAAGACGGTTGGAGAGTAGTGTTGTAACAGCGAAATCGATTAATCGAACAATCGATTGTTTTTTTCGATTGTCGATAAGTTTTAATCGATTGTAAGGGTTTCGATTATTAATTTAAAAAATCGATTTTTTAAAAATCTATTTTCATAAAAAATGGGTTAAAAAAATTACAACACAACGTTAATAATCAAGTTTTCACTTCTGCCGGCACTCCCGGAGTGCAACCCGTCTTTTTACAAAGTTTTAAATTAACTAGACTATAACTGGAGATGGGTAAAAATCGTACTCAAAGATTACGTCACCAAAGTACGTTACATACATACAGCCCAAGTTAATATAATACTTGAAGTGTGTTAAAAAGTACGAGTCTATCCAGTAGTCTATCTGTTTATCCTCTTCAAACTTTAAAATCGCTAAAATTATTTTAATGTAATTTAGCGCGATATTTCAGGTCCCGGGAAAAATGTGCGGCTTCTGCACCATAAACCAGTCATCAGTAAAAAAGTTTTCTTTTAAAATTACTACAAAATTAAGTCAAATTAAAGAAAGTTTATTATTAAGTCAATACTAAAGAAAGTTTATCATTATACTATTAATATACTATTATTATACTATTATTACTATTAGTCAGTAGATTTTGTTATGACATTTCAGTAACTTAGGCATAGTCGCTAAAATTAGGCCAGAACTTACAGTTTTGAAAAATTGAATTATTTACCAAACTATAGAAATAAGATTGAAAGATCTACGAAATTGCTACGCAGGTGCTACGGACGCCATTTTACTCGTATTTCAAAATATCTACCTACTTGTATTCTATGATTTCTGTTCCTACAGCTACAGAATTTTTAAAAATGTGTATTTTATTATGTAATATATTTCTTCTAACGAATGTGATAAACATACTGGTTTTTGTATGGTAATGCCATAGGATGTATCAAAAATAACGACCAATCTTAGTTATTGTATTTGTGTGATTTGTTTTTTGTTAGTAGCTATCTTAACGAAGATCAACTGAAGTGTCGTTTAATTGTGTTCGATATTTTGCTATTTAATTATACTATTGACGTCACATAATTAGCACTTATCGGGCTGATTGGCGTCAACTGAATAATTGCGTTTAAAATAGTTTACAGCGCAGTAAAAGTCATTGTTATAGAGATAATAGTTTACGCGACTACGTCAGGACTCTGAAGGGTTGTGTTTTAAATCGCTTGTCGCATTTGAGAAGCATCATAAATTGATTTGTCTCAGGGCCAGCGCTTGCCGTTAGAGTCACGACAGTCCTAAAGCATAATGTTGCAACTTCCGATACAAATTAGTTGTTATAAATTATGTGTGTGCTCATCTTCATACATTGTGTTTTGTATAGCAGATAGACTTAGCCTGTGTTAGTTGCTTATTATAACTTTTATAAACCTACTACTTCAGACCAGAAATCAGAATACAGATTGAAGATACTGTACCAACTTAGAATGGTGAACGACCGATTGCACCGGATCCTAAACATTATGCGTACGTCCTTCTATACAACGTGACATTTTAGTGGTTGTTTTCCCGCAGCAAAACGATTTACCTATATATAGTAGTAATATCGAATCACAAATGCAATTTTTTGACAATTAAAAATATTATGTATGACATACTATGGCAACTTTATGCCCACGGAATATATAACACTAAGGCCCACTTGCGCCAATCTGGGTTAAAGTTAACTCTGAGTTAAACAGCATGTCATATCTGTCACTCCCCAAGTCAGTGATAGAGATGACATGATGTTTAACTCAGAGTTAACTTTAACCCAGATTGGCGCAAGTGGGCCTAAGTGTTATATATTCCGTGTTTATGCCGATAGGAGAGAGCGGCTATGACCCGGCCGAATTTTATTTATAACTAGCTGTCCCGGTGAACTTCGTGTTACTTCAAAACCTTCTGGACTTCTACGAATATTTTAAGACTAAAATCAGCCCAATCCGTTCAGCCTTTTCAGGAGTTTTAGCGCGACCGTGTTAGTCGCGCTAAAACTCCAAAAAGTTTTGAATAAAAAAACTTCACAAATCTATTGCACTACTAAGATAGAATCATTTTACTGCGGGAAAACAACCATTAAAATTTCACGCAGTATATTTATTAAATTATAAATTGGGTTATTATTATTATTTATGTATTTGAGGAAAATTACAAGAAAATGGCTTATTCTACCAAATATACAACATGACTGGTGAGACAATACCGATACTTATGGAGAGTACTCTATACTCGATTCTCATTATAATTATGTAATAAAATTAGGTTCTTAATTTTATTCCGAATTTCCCAAAAAAAAATGAATCTTGGATACTAAGTATTTTACGAGGCTAGGCAAGTAGGCATACTATGCGGCCGGTGCAGAGGCGTGTGCTACCAAAGAAACACCACACAACTACCCCTCCCGCTCGCGGTGTCCATGTGTTGGGTAAATAATTATTTAACTTTAAGCTACATTTACTCAGTGATCAATTGATATTATATTTTTTATATTATTTTTTTCCAACTAATATAATAGCCAAATATCACGTCCTCGAGTATTGAACATGTCTCACCAGTCACGCAGTATTATGTAGAGTAAGATTGCACTTTCCTACTTCCGTACTTAAACATTTAACAAGTTTAATAATGTTCGCTCGTATAATTCGTATAATGTCTTTGTTCGTATAATAATGTTCGTGTACATGCAATAATTTCATACGATTAAAATTAAATGGTCTCAAATCAAATCTATCAGCTTTTTTTTTTTATTTGGTGTAAAATAAAAGAGATTCCTATGTCGTTACAATAAAGGTCTCTTGAAGGCAAAATTCTTCTGAACAGACTGTAAACGTACTCTGCAATTTATTATATTGACATTAATAACCAGTATTTTGTAGGACGCTGTTTTGTTTTTATCGTTTGATTCTGGTCAATAACTTTAAACTACAGCGCATACGCGTCAAAATACTCATTGGTCAAATGACCCAATCTTTGAATAGGATATATTACTGCAATTTTTTCACTCTAGAGGCAGCACCAGCACAGTAAACAATAGTTTTGGTCGACGTTTGACAACGTTTCTGTCAATATTGTGATCAGATTTTTGTAGGTTTATTTACTGTTACATATGCTAGTAGCTCCATCTGCTCAGATTTTTGCATGAAATTCCCTGTTGATATGTTACGATAAATTCTAATAAGAGCAATCGTTACGCAAATAATAATTATTAATCTTTAGCTAATTCCATATAAAAGGATCAAAAACCTCATCTAAGATCTTCCACATCTAATCTACATTTAAGAGTAATAATTAGCTGTGTAGGTGGCAACCTGGCAGGTCATAATAGCTAGCAGGTATAGTTCGTGCTAGAATATTTCACGACAATGTGTGGTCTAGTTAGATAGAGAATAGATAGAGTTATGAGTTATGACTTATGACAGACCTCTTTAGGAGGCAAGACGATCAGCAGCTTATTAAATGAATGCCCAAATGGCATCTTATGTAACCCTTTTGGTGCTGGTTTAAACCTACCACGGGTGACTTATAATCAAAACTGTGAGACATGGAAAAGAATTTAAGAATTTCGTGTGTCCAACTGAAGCATCTGTATTCTGTTTCGTCTTATGGTTTTGACTATAACAAACGATGAATCTGTAAATGTCCTAATGTACCATGGAGGACATTGATTCCTAGGCAGATGGTGGACCAACGCCATTTGGTTGGATTATGTCAATTCAATATCGTGATCTGTTGGCTGGATTTGACATAACTCGACCAAATTACGTAGGCCCGTCATATGCCTATGTTGAATCAACTTATCTGATAGTACAAGAGATCATCAATAAAACTATTGTAGTCGGTGGACCATGATGTCCATGTAGAAAATAATGACTCACTGTGGACTCACCTTTTTAGTCTGCGCGGGCTCGAAGTCATCGTCGTGGCTAGACAGCGTGGAGCAAGACGAGCAGGCGGAGTCGGCTGACAAGGCCCGGGCTCTCAGCCATCCAACCTCCTCCGGGGACGCGCCGACGGCGTCCGACCAGTCGCTGACGACGACACTCGGCGTCCGGACCGTCCGGCCGCGGCCGTCCACGACGTGCGCCTCCACCAACGTCCGCTCCCGGCGCGGGGACATGTCCGGCGACGCACGGGACGCCCTCCGACGAGGCTCTTCCACCTAGAGTTGAAATAGTTAGACACAAAATATGTTTTTAAGTGTTTGTGCGTATGCTTTTCATTTATAATTTACAACAGTAATTTTTTTTTATTTATATCTAATGAAAGATTTTTTTATTTCATTTTTATTTGCAGTCCATTTTAAATTTGAAAAAAGTTTGGATATACATATTTTAAAGGAGTGACCAGCAGACCGCGCTGATGTCGACGCGCCGTCAAATTGTTCCGCTAGCGCTCGTTTTCACCAACCACCCCCTAACGCTAAGTGTCTTCTAGCGGCCATTAAATTTCAGTAACGTTTGTTGTCACCTACTTTAATAGGGCCTAGAAACTTTGAAAAAACATAAGCGTCTTTCAAAACGTGTTTGTTTTTAAAAGATACATGACCCTAAAAGACCGCTACAGTGCAAACAGCCATTATTTACTATTTGGTCCAGTCTATTTCCCATCAAACTACTGATAAGTTTTCTTTCGGGAGCTGGAAGATTTACATTATCTTTGCAGAATTTCGGGTGGAAGCCCTACCTCGACCGCGGAGTCGTCGCTCGCGTCGCGGCTGCGGCGTCGCACGGCCGCTCGGTCCTCGTCGTCGGACGAGCTGATGTCGGGGCTGACGGCACGTGGCGGGCGCAGGTAGTGCATCCCCCCCTCGAAGTGTAGCAGCAGCTCCGACACGCGCGGCTGGGCGCGTGCTGCCGGCTGCGCGGGCGCCGCGCGACTGACGTGAGTGACGCTCCGACGACGCTGCGGAGTGCGAGATACACAGTGTTATGTGCCTGGTGCCCCACACAAACAAAACAACAGTTCGCCGCGCCGGCATGGGCAGCCCGCCGCCTGGCCGTTAATCGGAAAAGATCACAGACTCACAGTTCCCCTGACGATTTTGTAGATTTTGTATCGATGGTCAATGACTGTTAGGCAGCCTTCCGACCAGAGCCTGCAAACGGACTGTTAATGTGTGGGACCCTTTATGGTGGCTGTACACACTCGTCGAGACACCCCGAGACAGGCCGAGTGCGAGTGAGTAGGCGCTCTCGTCCTCGTCTCGTTGGCTCTCGCGAGGAAAACCAGAGCAAGCATGTATGCCGACGATCGCGGCGAGAGGCTTTCGTCCTACAACGGAACGCGAACCTACGACTTACGAGCCTCATAGTTGCCGATTCTGCCGTCAATTGCGGCTGCGCCGCAGCAAATCGCAACATCTGTCGGACGGTGCCTTTTTTTATACCGCGCGATTTTTTCACAAAAATTATTTCAAGTATACATTTAATTTTAATTGACTGTACATTTTTCCACAGTAAAATGTATTTTCCCAAAATCGGTTCAGCGGTTTCAGTGTGATAAGGTAACGGACAAACAGACAAACAGACCGACAGACGGACACACTTTCACTTTACGGATGGCGTAGATATTTACCGGGACGCTGCTGACGGGTGCGCCCGCGCCTAACTTCAGGTAGAACAGGCTGTGGCTGAGCGCCTTCTCGCGCAGCAGCCGCCTGAAGTCCTCGGGGGGCTTCTCCACGTGAGGCATCGCTGCTCCTGAAATATACACACGACATTTTAGCACTACCACAGAATAATATAATATAATATTATTAGTAGTACATAGACTGTGGTAGTACCAAGTACTACCTTATTCAATAATATTGATAATTGATCCCGAACTCGTCATGTACAATATACATATTTTGACTTATACCACTAGAGAAATTGATTCATACTCGTAGGTAGATGGCAGCAAGGTTTAATTGCACCCTGTATAGAGTTCACTGTGAAAGTAGCAGCGCGGAAAGAGCATTTTTTGTGATTTGTATGGCAAGCGCTCCAGCGTCATAGGTTTTGCCATACAAAAGATTTTTTTTAAGTTACTCTTTTGGCGCTGCTACTGTCACAGTGAGCTCTATACAGGGGGACCCATACATACCGTAAAATTTTATCACATGGTTTTGAACATTACACCTTGTTTATTTTAGTAAGCAGAGTTTCTCTTTTTTGAAAAATGCTGTATATTATTCACTATATTGCATGTTTACATATTTATATAATAGCAATGGAAGTATGTATATCAGCGTAAGCTATATTTCCACTTACAGTAGTTGCGACTTGCGAGCGATATCAATATTTTGCTGCGATTTACATTCATTCAAACAATCAAATCAATCAACACACATTTTAGGGCTCTACACCTCTACCAGTCTAAATTACCACATATTTGCGATTTATATTCATTAAATTCAAACGATCACGTCAATTAACACTCATTTTATGGCTTTACACCTCTACATAATATGACTCTACAGTCTAAATTACCACTTAATCGCGATTTATATATTCATTAAATTCAAACAATCAAGTCAATCAACACACATTATATGGCTCTACACTTCTACAGTCTAAATTACCACATATTTGATGTCTGTACACCTACAGCCTACACCTACACAGATATTCTACAGGAAGCAACATCAGTGTGTAATGAGAAGCTGGTGACGTACAGTAACCGTAGCTGCGGTGTCAGGTGTCGCTGGGGAAAGTGTAATTCTATCGGTACATGTACTGCAGCACTGTCACAAATACACAATACTTTACAATATTATAATCATATTATTATATAATATTACTAGCTTTCCCGGCAAACGTTGTTTTGCCATTTAAAGTATTTCTGCTTCATCAGTTACTACAAAATCTTACCCCCTCTTTTGTCCCCCTTTGGGGGGGGGGGGTTATATACCAGATGTTAAGTTGGAAAACGCAGTAAGTCCATTAAAGAAAAAAGTTTGATACAAAATCTGACCCCCTCTTTGGTCCCCTTAGAGGGGGGAGGGGGGGATTTTTATACACCAGATGTTGAGTTGGAAGAAGACAAATATATCTGTGAAAACCGTATACAAATCGGATCAGTTACTGATCCGATTGACGACGATTGACTGTAGTTCTCGTGTGATAGTGGAACAAACATACAGACAGACAGACAGACAAAAAACTAATCACATTTTTGGCTTCTATAGCGATGTAGTGACACACCCCGCTTATTATTTTTTGAATATCTTTAATGTACAGAATCTTCATTTCTACATTTTTATTATATGTATAGATGTGCCGTTAGTTGTTACTATATCGTACATTAATTACTAATTTCATGAAGCGCTAAGTATTTCTGTGAATTTGCATTTCATAAAATGATATAGAAATCAATGATGAAAATGTTTTTTTCAATAAGGGGTCAAACGAACAAACGGGTCACCTGATGGAAAGCAAATACCGTCGCCATCATGAAATGGTTAATAAAGATAACAATATTTTTCCCAAACATCCAGAGAAAAAAATTAGTAGCCCCAGACCAATTTCGATGTCGGTGTCCGCTTTTACTCAAACCAAGCCAGCTTAGTTTTGACTAAGCTGTTAGCTGGCTTGGTTTCAGTAAAAGCGGTTTTGACCGGGTAGACTGTAAAGTTACTTTTCAAGTCTTATAATATTACCTTTTTAATGCTTTTTCCTTAAAGTTAAAAAATATCAGACTTCGGCCGCCATACAATCTGAAACAATAAAAGCAGTGTTTAAAAAATTTGGCTTAAGTAAGATATTACAAAAAATCTAATATGTTCATTGTACAGCCGAACATAGCCCCACCTTTTTTGGAAGTCGGTAAAAATTTTAAAAGACAATGTAAGTGTATGTAAGCTGATCCAATTTTGTTACCACCAATCATCATCAAAATATTATGATTTCATCCCATTCATAATTCTCAATTCATTGAAATGAACAATACGATTGTGTATCGAAGAGCTGATGAACGGAAATCGCATTCATATATAATTCATTAAACAATCACGTGATGAATATTATAGTTCATTGTCTGTTTGTCTCGACGTTTATCAATTTAATCATTACTTTAATTGTACCGTAGAGAAAAGAGAAAAAAGAAACTGAGCCATCCATTTCATCCGTTTACGTCTTCAATTATTATGTCTTGTTGTTCACTCCCTAGTCTCTACAATCTACAAAGACTACGATATAATATGAGGAGGAGAAATACGAATACATATGATATCTTCTGGCTATTTTGGCTGGTTAATCAAAGGCCACCAATTTTGTATACTTATTATATACAAAACTGGCAGTCCTCAGACAATTACGCCACTTTAATGACTCTTATCTGGTATTTGCGGTAGAATCAAGACGTGAGGCAAACAACTAGATAACGTTTATGGAGCAGAAACTTTCCGCATCTTCGTATGGTGTTATTATGTAAGATTTAGGAATTTTCATATTCTCATTTCTCAACCCCCAGCCAACACGCTTACAACTATTTTATATAGAATCGCCGATCATTTTAATCGAATGGAATTTGAAATCGAAACCTGTTAGTTTTGTAGCTCATACGACGGAAACAAACGTACAAACCAATTCTACTTATGTATAGTAAGTAGTAAATATTTAGTAATCTGTGGTATATACAAGAAATCATTGTTTACATTTTTTATTGTGTAACCAGAGTTTTACACTTTCAACCTGTTCAAATAACATCCGTTACAAAAAATAAGGAAAACACGTTTTAACAAACGTTTTATAAACAGTAAACACACTTTCAAAATAAATAAGTTTACTTACTGGATCAGGAAGATCTAGTCAAAACTGACCTTAGAGAACGTCAATCAATTTTAAATTCTACGTATTTTAATTATAAAGTTGGTTTTCCTGCCGCAAAATTGTCCTCACACACCATGTGACGTCAAAGGCAGCCTTGCGGTCGCATACTTCGGTTTCCATCATACTAAATTGTTTTGTTTGCTTACAATATATTTAATTACCTAATTAGGAGACAAAATATTCCGAATAGGATAGGTATAGCAGTTATACATATAATCGAAATTATGTAATATTAGTTGTCAATAATATTAGCCATGAAAACTGAATAAGCCAAATATCATTACATTTTTGTCTAATTAAATGTGTGGCAATTGGCAAACTGAAAATCTAAGTCTCAGAGAAAGTGTAGATTGAGGTGTAGATGAAAATATCAACACGCCTTCTCTTTCATAAATCTTTACAACAAGACAGACAAAACGTCTAAATCCGCACTTAACATTAAGTGACGTACAAGTAGGTACAGCAAAAAGTATACAATCGACAACTCATTTACTACGCTTCAATACGAGACCTTGTAGACATAACTGCGAGCTGCAGCGGTAGGCTGCTTGTTGGTAAACACTGATTTGTAACTTCCAAGAACTCCGCGCAAAACAATATTTATGAATGAACGGAATTATACCTACTACGGTATGCATGTATTTAAGTACATACTATGTCTATTCAGGCATTTAAAATTTTGTAATGGCGTCTGTATTTTAATGTTCATGTAATTTTGCATGTCTAGTTATTTGGAAAGAGAGATGACTGATGAAATAAGAGAAGAAAAGTAATTATTTTAAAGTCTGTACATATTAAGCTTGCACAGTGCATTGTTTGCTACCAAAGAAAGCTATATTAGGACCCGGTAAGCTTGGTATCACTTTCCTCCCGTTAGGAGGGAAGTGGTGTAGTATGAGTCCAGGGAGGGTTAATATTAGGAGGCTCTTCTGCGGTCTGCCGTCCTCAGACCTCAAGCTAAAAAGCCGTTCAGTACAAAAACAGAGAGGTATGTAAGTACTAGGGTACCATAACATGATAATAATAATATCACTGTACAAAAACGACTCTTTGAGTTATAAGCAATTTTTTGAAATGCTTGCTACTTCATAGCTATCACCTATTAAGTTATTACTTATTAGTTATTAGTCATAATTGGGACTTCAAGAAATTACATTGAAGTCGCAAATCAAAAAAGCCAGTCAGTCAACAAACTTGCACGAACATTTCAAGACTTGAATTAGTAAAATTAAAATTATATTAGTAAAATCGGTTCAGCCGTTCTCGGTTTTAGCGAGACTAACAAAATTTAAAATTCATTTTTAGGGTTCCGTAGTCAACAAGGACCCTTATAGTTTCGGTCTGTCCGTCCGTCTGTCTGTCTGTCCATCTATCCGTCTGTCCGTCCGCGGTTTTGCTCAGAGACTATGGACCTACAAAGCTGTAATTTGGCATGAATACACATATTAATAATGCCGACAAATGGTATATAAAATATTTAAAAATATATATTTGTTATGGTACCTCCCCTACACATCAAGCGGGGTTGAATTTTTTTTTCGCGCCCATCCCATCGTGTGGGGTGTCGTTGGATAGGTTTTTTAAAAATATTATGAGTATTCATAAATCATTTTCCGATTTAGGGATCTATTTGTGAATTATTAAATTTTAAAGTGGAAAAAATCGTTAGAGTCCAGTGTCCCCCCCTTCTACCAGCTAAGCGGTTGCTTCTGGAAATATGAAAAAATTCACGGGAGTAGGAAATATGCTGAATTTAAAAAGAAAACTATCACGGCTAAGAAGACTTCATAAGTTATTGAGTAATAGTCGATCAACTAAAAAAAAATATATTCGGCGAAGTATAAAGGAACTTTTCGTTCAAATTCCTTTGAGATGATGTTGTTAGTATGTAGTGTAAAACATGTTATAAATGTACATTCATTGACCATACAAAAATTTTCAAAAACTAGCGGTGCTACGGAACTCTATATTGCGCGTGGCCCGATACGCACTTGGCCGGTTTTTATTTAATCAATTTAAGAATATTAAAGGCCTTGGATAGTTTTTTTAGCTATCAACATCACGAAACTAATCACCAAAGTAAACGCATTCGCGTTAGGCAATAGTTTAATACTTGTGACCTAGTTAGATAACAGCCTAGACCGCCATGGAATGGGGACACGAGAATACCATAATTACTATTAACTAGGTTTTAAATATTGCTAGAATATGTACTGTATGAATTCAAATACTTTATCATGCACACAATATTATATTGTATACAACAGTATAAACTAGGTCGTACATCACGTCGTCTAATCCCATCCTAAGTAAAAACTTGTGTTATGGCAATCAGACAACGGATGCACGCCTAACAATTTTATTCTATTACATATTTTTAACACAATCACACTACAGTTAGGGTAAATACATATTGTTATACTATGCTACAGTTTATCACGTAAAGTCTCTTTCGGCGACGTGATGCGCAAATTGCGCGCTTCGTTCGGACGTATACGGTACGGACGGACAGACCGAAACTATAAGGGTTCCTTGTTGACTACGGAACCCTAAAAACGATGACGAAATTCGTTATCAAAATGTATGGGATTTGACATTAGTCTTCGCAAGCGAAATGTCATTTAGCGATGACTTATGTCAAACCGCATACATTTTGATAACGAAATTCGTGATCGTTTTTAACGAAAGATACTTTGTCTAAGGGGGCTGGACTCCTCCAATTGTATGTAACTTAAAGTAGAATAAGTTTCCAGACTAGATCCTTTTAATATAAAAATATACACACAAATCATACGAAATTCAAATGTTATACAATGTTTTGACAATATTGTAATGCAGTTCTTCTCAACCTGTGGTGTGTGGACCGTGGACTAGGAGTCCGCAAGTATGTGTAAGGAGGTCCACCGTCTAGAAATTAATTTAAATTATTAATTAAAAAGATTTCCAAATTGATTTTAATGAGTTGAAAATATTACTAACAATAATTCACAATACGCAATAAATTTTCATTATTTCGTTATCTTGTGGCGTGTTGAGAAAATAATTATAATAAGCAATAAATAATGCGCTGCTCGCGCTGCTATTGCCAGTTATAGTATTGCAATGGACCAAGTATTGCTATCTTACCTTCAAATTACCTTTATAAACGAAAATTTTTAAAAAGAGCTGGCATAATCGGAAATTGTATTTTCATTTTGTTAAAACCTCTGTGCCAAAAATTATTTTAAAAGATGCCTTTAAAATATAAATAGCAAAACTATTAATACGAATAATTGTCTGTTTGTAAACTAAATCTTGGTAGATATACTACTCGAATAATATTACATTACAACCGATTCTGATAGAATTTGGCTACTTTGCATGTTGAGAAATATAGGCTACCATTTCTATTTTTTTTTCTTTTGCAGCATTTTTTAAGAAATATACAAAAAATAAATACCTCATCATTAAACACCCTTTTTTTAATTACAATTTCTTCTTCAATTTTATTTTCATCTTGTTTCGCGACGTACACTTTCTCGTGTTGTAATTGTTGCATACATTTCACATAGTGATAGTATCGTCACGGTTTCTAACCTCTAATGCCTATTGCGACGATCTTATCCGACGAAAGTGGAGCGAAAGATTGCCGCCAAATTATTGCTAATAGGGGTTACACAAGGAGTGATATTATGACCGCAGTATTATGATGTAGATAATGATGGACGATAGACCTCTAATCTCTATAATTTGGTTTTCTCCTCTTCCAAAACTAATTCATACTAATCCGTCGTTCATCTGTTTGTCTCTATGATTGTTGTTAACGCTGAAACCGCTAAAAGGATTTTGATTAATAGTTTTATCCGGGAAAATGCACCTACGATTTTCTGACAATAAATAAAATTAGGCGCAACTAAGTCAAGGAAAGCAGATAATTGATGAAAACTTTGCATTGCTCGTGCTTATGAAGGACTAGAATTGCAGAAACTGAAAGATTTTAGATCAAAATTACAAGGATGATGATTCCACACTGCACTGGCTACTTGGCGATGCAGATGATAACAGCTGTTGCAAGCGACTGGCGATTGTTGCCGATAGTCTCGCTTCGTCCACCTTGGTATTTAGGAGGTTCTTAGCACATACCATACCTCCTTACTAGTAAAAAGTTACAAAACGGAAAGGTTTGTTGTCTTTCGTATACTCAAAAATATCTACTTAAAAATTGAGTTCCATAATTTCACCCGAACGTACATACTTTAAGTACATGATACATACAGAGCAAGTTAAATAAAAGCTTTTAAAAAGACGCCGAAAGACCGATTTAGATGTGTTGGTAATGGTAATGAATCCAGAATAGGATATATTGTTTTCATTGCGGCAAAATGTACAGTTATAGTACGATAAACAAAATTCAGTGCAGAGTTGCGGACAACGTTAAGTAAATTTTAAATGCATTTTTTTACTTATAAAGACGTAACAGGATACAAATTTGAAATTATATAATATAATATATATAATATATTATATAATTTCAAATTTGTATCCTGTTACGTCTTTATAAGTAAAAAAATGCATTTAAAATTTACTTAACGTTGTCCGCAACTCTGCACTGAATTTTGTTTATCGTACTATAACTGTACATTTTGCCGCAATGAAAACAATATATCCTATTCTGGATTCATTACCATTACCAACACATCTAAATCGGTCTTTCGGCGTTATTTGTTTTGCACACAAACATTATATTATAATGTTTGTGTGCAAAACAAATAACATTTAATTTTTAATTTTGATTGTCATTGCCGTGGGAAGATTATACGTTAATTAATTATTATTATGATGCATATTTTGGCAAATGGCAATTAAGAACCTTTAAATTCTTGTGAAAATCTTTCGAAAAATCTTTTTGGGATTGGGGCAAGGGATTACTAATTTCACAATATTACACCAATAGCGTCAAAAACGCCTTAAAAAGGTCTAATGTAATTCAGAGAGCTTAGTCAGAAATATTTGATCGATGGCTTAGGATGGGTTGCACGGTTACGTTGCACCAGATGCGTTGTTATAGTTAAGGTTAAGGTTATCGTCAAATATGGCGTCCATTATTGACTTTAACTAGAGATTTGACAGTTCATTTAACATTTTGTTATTGTTAAAGTTATAGCACAGAATATATAATAGTACTCCGGTTATAGTTAAAGTAAGTTGGTGCAACCCACTAGTCAAACTGCTTACACTAGCAGGCGTAGCATGGTCACCATAGAATCGGTTTCTTTCTACGGAAGAATAGACAAAGTGACAGTTAGACAATGGAAATCCGCCATTTTGTTGATAAGCCTGCAGTTTAGATTGCGAAGTTACATGTGAAAAATCCGTAGGATTTGTTATAACGCATCGCAAGCACCATGACACTTAGCAATGCACCGTGTCAAATCCCATACATTTTTGACATCTAACTTGGACATCGAAACTCGCCAAAGCATTTGCACTAAGCACACTGATACGATCGTAAATGAAATTTAAAATTAGGACGATGCTTTCTTTGCTGTAGGCCTATAGGTATAGGTCTTATTATGTTCCTGTTATTTACCCTTGAAGAACCTTAGAATAGTTTAACTTTAACGTGTCTTGTGTGTATGTCGACGCGCAATCGTAGCTTCCAAGAGGACAAACCGATTTTGATCTAGTTTTTCATTTCAATCATTGTATTTGCAGAGGAAATGGATGAGACAACCTAGTAAAAGATTAATGTTTTTGCAAAATTTATGATTCACATTATTGTCAAACCAGTTTAACCGTTGAAACAAGTAAACTTAATATTAAATAAATAAATCTCTTGACCTGTATGCTTTTGTATTTTTGGCTATAATTGAAGTTCGGGCCAAGGTTTCCTTAATAATATGCCACAGTATAAAGTACATGCAGTAGAACATTTTTCTTTATACTGCACCGTCATAGTCGGGCATACGCACTTAGCATGATTTCAGGTAACTTTAACGAACTTAAGTCTTAACAATGCAGTAAAGTGAACGTGCAGGAACTATGGATGGTAGCAAATATCAAGTAAACAATACACGTTTCAGAATTGTGACGCCAGCAAGAAGCACTTTCTTTGTATTAAGAGAATGTTTAGGAACTATACACTCTCGCAGTTATAAATCGCAGCACATTTCAAGTATGTTAAAGGCTACATATTTCGAATTGACAACACTAGTTTGCAGAACCTTCGTTGCGCATATTCCCTAAAAGGGAACAGGTTATACGAATATACGCTCACAAAACTTGAGTGTTTGAGCAACAAGTCTAAGTTGCACTACTATACTATAACAATACTGACCTCAGAATCTAAAGGATGTTCCAAAATCTCCCGTTGTGTTGCACAATTAATTATTGTGTGCCAACAGTTTCAAGCACTTAGATTCAAGATTACACAGTTGCTAATCTGTGACATCTGCGGGCATAATAACGCTAATTAAAGCAAAATTTGCAAGTGTTACAGCGTTGCATTATACACACCATAAAAGCTCTTGTGTTAGGCCTACCCTACTTAATGATGGCGTTTAAAAAGTTAAGTTCTATCCATACCAACATTATAAAATGAAATGAAAATGAAAAAAAGGTTTATTCAATAAACGAACTTACAAAGTCTATCAAACACCTTTTTTCTGCTTAACTGCATAACAGTTTGTAGGCAGAATTAGCTCACAATAACTGGATTCCCTACTATTTATTTTATTATAGCTAGTATTCAGTACAATCAGTAACCCACCAAATTACCTCTTTGGACATACAGCTTATTAAAATGATATTTTTGTCAATTTTGTTTCAAGTTAATAATAAAATTATGCCTGTCTAGATCTGTCTCTCTGTTACCTCTTCACGCCTAAACCTTTGAGTCCCGGGAAACGACGTAGGATACTTTTTATCCCGGAAAAATGTACGGTTCTAACTACTAACTTCTAAAGGTAAGCTGAGTTCCTAATGGTCAAGGGTAATCTTGGATTCAACATGCTATAAGACATTACCTTTCTCATTATTCATACTTATGAAAGGAATCATATTTTTTAAAGGCGTAAATGTTAATAGAATCAGGCGTTACTTTGCGGAAATCCATAGCTTAAAATTTAGTTTGTTATTATTTTTAGCAATATTCCGCGAAATAAACCTCAACCTTTAAGTAAATGAGTGAGTGCACGCATAGGCATGCGTACAGCACCTCCCTCCTCTCCCACACTGCCTATGCGTACACTCGCATGCAAGAACCTGCAAACACCACCACCATTGCATGCGAGTGTACGCATAGGCAATATGGGAGAGGAGGGAGGTGCTGTACGCATGCCTATGCGTGCACTCACTCATTTACTTAAAGGTTGAGGTTTATTTCGCGGAATATTGCTAAAAATAATAACAACTAAATTTTAGGCGTAAATGTTTCCAACTTCCAAATGAATTCTCTAAAGTCTAAACCATCTAGACTAAATCTACAGACACTTAATTAAAATATACAACCAAGCAGCTTTTGTATGTTACCAGTTCCGTTAAATGTACGTTTCTTACTAAAATTCCTATCAAGTGCATTTTTTATTTTAAACTTCGGAAGTAAAATATTTTATAGCTAAACTAAAAATCGAAAGAGAAAACTAAAAGCTTTGCCTTTAACATTAAATTATAGGTAAATATGTGGTTGTAACATGACCGATTTTCTCTGCGATAGTATATAAGTACGTCACAGTTACAACACTGTAAAACTTATCGCATTATCAGAGTGTACACATGACTGAAAACATGAAACACTACTGGGAAGTTGATAATGTTTTTATGTTTTACACATTGTTGATGTTTTTGCGATGAAAAACTGTGTAGTAACTGTGAAGTTGGCAGTTGCGATAGCCTTTTAGCAACTAAACAATACAAGATGTAACAAAATTAAGTGATAATACTTTATAGTGTGTAGACTGTACGTGTTCCTCGTAGAGTTTACTGTGAAAGCAGCAGCGCTGAAAAGTCGGGTCCACACCAAACGATCCAACGCCAACGCGCTCCGATCGCGCGCGGCATGAAGCGCGCTGCACGGAACGTTTGGTGTGGACGTGCCGTGCGCGATCCATGCGCAAGTTTTGGAGCGCGCGCTCCCTGGTGCTCGCGATCCGTTCGTTGTCGGTTTTTTGGCCCGCTTCAAAGGTGCCTCAGTTATGTGGCGCGCACGGTGTGGACGGTTTTATGTGATTCGCGCGATCCATCACACCATGGATATTTCGCAAAGTCGCCGTCTGATATCGCTTTATAAGGAATTTAAATATTTATGGGACCCAAAAGACTCTGCGTAAAGTTGAGCCCCAGGTTCCGAGCGATTTTTGTATATTTTTTTTACCCAGAACCGTCTTTTTCGTTTTTGTAATTTTTTGTGCCATAATTTAAGCAAAATAAAGGTTACTGCTGCAATGGCCATTAGCCGCCGCTGTACGTGTGACTCCACATCGTGCAAGATAATGACTTACTTCAGAATAACGGATCGCCTTAGGATCGCTTGGAGCGCATATTTAGGATCACAGTCCCAAGTTCCTGGATCGGTCTAACGCGATCCGCGATCCACGCCGCTCCAAGACGGATCGTCCGGTGTGGACCCGGCTAGAGAGACGACGCGACGGCCAACGCACTTTCATCCAATTATTTTTAAAAAGTCATTTACTGCAATAACATTCACACATATTATTAATATTAATTATTTATAAAATTCATTAGTTTTTTATTGTCTTAATATTGGCTCGCACAGCGTGCTGATTTCTCTTCGCAGTCGCTGAGTTTTTGAACCAAATAAGAAAGTGACTTATGAGAATTATGTGCAATTTTCTCTGCATTTCCTGCATTCGCGTAACGAATGAGTTTTTGTACAAATGCATATAAAATAAATGACTTAACACCAGAGACAGTGTTATGAAACACTCAGATAAGAAAACTAAAGAGAAACATTTAGGTACCTAATGGCTTTTCTGGCCAAGACTTTAAGCGAATTAAAATGTTAGATATTGAGAAAATAATGTGCCAACAGAGCATTTACAAGTAAGTACACTGTTCAATATTTAAAGCCCAAAAACGATTATTCAAATTCACAGAAATATTTGCGTATGGAAATTACCAACTCATACCTAGTACTAATTTATTCCAACTTAATTCTTAATTCAAATCATAATCATATTATCTAGAATAATATAATATTGTAACTCAACTCGCCAATTCATTGGGCTGAAATCGCTTTTTTCTGAAATAAAAAAGGGCAATTATGCCTCCAATCTCTACTTTTCTTCCTAGATCCTATGAAGTTCGGTGGTACCAGGCTACTGGTATGAAAATGCTGATGATAGCAGTCGAGGTGTCAGGCCAATTACCATCTATATATAGCACAATTGTCCCCACATATCGGCCACAGGAACAATTTACATACATAAGCGGTCACATCTAGATTACAGATTACTCTGGAAGTACAGTCACGGTGGTCTCACGTGATTTTAAGAATGTTAAGAAACGTACGGTTGTGACTTGTGAAGCGGGGAGCGAGCTGATAATGAACTGTACTGAAATAATTAGACCATAAAGACAATTTTGCAGGGGCTGACCCCAGAAAACCTATGAGCTGTAAAAGAAAATCTTTGGAATCCAATAATCTCGAAAGTCGAGATGTGCAAGGATCATTGTGGGGGTCTGGATTTAATTAGGTTAGTTTACAAAGGGAGTATGTACAAAGGATAGGAATAGGACAGATTTAAAATCGATAGGGCGAGGGATTATAGGAGGAAGGATAATTTTATCATATAATGAGGATTGATTCTTTGGACAGGAAAAGAAAATATGGTCAATTGTCCCTTAAGGAGCAACGACACCACATACAGACACGTCATTAACTTTAAAAAACTCCATCTGTTTTCATAGAAAAAAGCTTCTTTAGGCTTCACATGTTCCCGAAAAAGGCTTTATTTTATATTAAATTTATTATTTAGGTTAATGTGTCTTATAATCTGGTACATTTGTAGCTGGAAATCTATTAACCTGATTGCCAATTGATATATTTTCTTCTTCCAATTACATTACAATGAATTAGGTTTGTTTTGTATCCTCTTACATTTTCCAGGAAGATCGTGACCTACAAACATTGTATAGGTCAAGGAACAAAAACAGCATCCTCAATTACATAAATTAATTAAATATACACTTGTTCAACTGGAATGATGCCACTCTTATATTTACCGTAATTATCTGATTGAAACGATTCAAACTTGTTCTGTAGGAAAATACGATTTTCTGAATAAAGTTTCCGAGATTTCCTTGGGTTAGGTAAATGGTAATAGGTTAGAGTTAGACACATAAAGAAAAATAAATATACGTTAGACATATAATTAGAACAAAATATTAAGGGCCCGGGTTACCCTCGAAATTTTCATACATTCTTAATACCAAAATCATTTTCTCATACGAAAATATTTAACATGTTTGAGTTATTTTTCAGCTTAAGATAGTAATTACCTAGGGTCCTGAACAATTTTTTTTTACAAAATATATAAATACAAAAAAAAAATTTTGTGTTTAAATATTTTTTAGTAAATTTACTACTAAATATTTAAACACCAAAAAATAGACAAAAACATTAAAAAATATATAAATAAATAGTAAATTTACTACAAAATATTTAAATAATAAAAAATATTTTTTAAAGTTAAAATATTTTGTAGTAAATTTACTATTTATTTATATATTTTTTGGTATTTTTGTCTATTTTTTGGTGTTTAAATATTTAGTAGTAAATTTACTAAAAAATATTTAAACACAATTTTTTTTTTAGTATTTAAATATTTTGTAAAAAAAATTTGTTCAGGACCCTAGGTAATTACTATCTTAAGCTGAAAAATAACTCAAACATGTTAAATATTTTCGCATGAGAAAATGATTTTGGTATTAAGAATGTATGAAAATTTCGAGGGTAACCCGGGCCCTTAAGTAGGTATAGCTAGATTTTATGCAATGAGCGCAGAAAAAATTTTTAACTTCATCTGCGCAGAATGCAGATTGCAGATATTTTATGGTTTTCATTAACCACAGTAGTCAGTAACCCTACTGTTTGTGATCCATCTAGATCACAAACAGTAGGGTATTTTATCTACATCTATTTACTTATCGTTTTTTTTTTTTCATTTTAACGGGGGCAAATAAGCAAACGGGTCACCTGATAGGAAGCAACCACCGTCGCCCATGGACTTGCAACATTAGAAGAATTGCAAAAGCACTGCCGGCCTTTTAAGAGGGAATACGCTCTCTTCTCGAAGGTCTTAAACTAGAACAGCTAACAGGGGGCGTAGTGCGAGTTTTTAACCGACTTCCAAAAACGAGGAGGTTATACGTTCGTCTGTGGATATTTTTTTTTTTTTTTTTTATGTATGTTCAACGATTACTCCGCCTTTTATGAACCGATTTTCAAAATTTTTCTTTTGTTATAATAGATTTCACTCCAATTTGGTCCCATTTTGAAAAAAGTGGTGATCTGATGATGGGATCCATGAGTAATCGAGGGAACTCCTCAAAATTCAAATGGAAACATATGTTTTTTTTGATTTCATATGAAATATTCCAGGCATATGTTACCAAAAAGTAAGATTTTGCACCAGGATTTACCATGGTTCGAAGGTGGTGAACAGAACTCCTTACTCCTTATAGATACATGTTTGGGGGTTTCGGCGTTGTCTTAAGAACTGAAAGCATATACTACTATGCAAATTTAATTAATCATCATCATCATCACCACCATTCCACCATACATCCGTGAGTAATCGAGGGAACTCCTCCAAATTTATATGGAAACTTATAATGATTTCGATTTTATGAGAAGTACCCTAAGCATATGCTACCAAAAAGCAATGTTCAGAAAAGTGGTGACCTGATGATGGGATCTATGAGTAATCGAGGGAACTCCTCAAAATTCAAATGGAAACCTATGTTTTTTTGGTTTCATATGAAGTATTCCAGGCATATGTTACCAAAACTGAAAAGTAAGATTTTGCACCAGGATATACCATGGTTCGAAGTTGGTGAACAGAACTCCTTACTCCTTATAGATACATGTTTGGGGTTTCGGCGTTGTCTTAAGAACTGAAAGCATATACTACTATGCAAATTTAATTTATCATCATCATCAGCACCACCATTCCACCATACATCCGTGAGTAATCGTGGGAACTCCTCCAAATTTATATGGATTTCGATTTTATGAGAAGTATCCTAAGCATGTGCTACCAAAAAGCAAGTATGGGGGTTTCGGAGTTGGTTTAAGAACTGGGGGGTTATTATGAGCTCTTATATCCAGCCAGTTTACAGGCCAATTTACAGGCCATTGCATAGACACGGCTTGTGAACTGGCTGGAAACTGGCTGGATATAAGAGCTCATAATAACCCCCCTGAAAGCATATTATGCTACTATGCAAGTTACATTCATCATCATCATCATCACTACTACCGGTCACCACACCATGAATTATCTAATTATGACCCTATTATTGTTACTTTTAATCGTCTTTAAGAACAAAGCCCGAATTTGTCGAACGAATTTTGAAACGAATTTTGGCGCAACGAAGTTGCGGGCGTCATCTAGTAATGTTGAGTTGTTTTCATGAGTGATGAGTGTAATGATAGAAAGAAAGTCACTGAACAGAACTTTAGAGCCTTTAAAGACAGGCGTATGAACATTAATTTTATCATTGCTTGATTAACGCCAAGCAATAAGCATATACATTAGGTATACAGTGGTATATGCTTGGAGTTGCTTAAGCAATTCTGAAGTAGTGACATCAGACAATGAGTTCTCATAATATCATGAAAGTGTATCCTGGATCCAAAGTCACCAAGCATAACACATTAGTCTGTGCAGAAAACCAGCTTATAAAGCACTTAAAAGAGTGAAATTATTATTTTTAACAAAAAATTAAAACCGACTTCCAGGGTAAAAACAATAATAATTTGTAATGAACAAAAAAGTGTTAAATAATTCTTACTCTTTAAAGTGCCTTATGCATATTTCTCCTAAACCTCAACTATTTCTGTACACAATCTACATTATTTTGAAGTCGGTACCAGTCTTAAATATTAAAAATATTTTGTCATATAGAACTCAGCATTCTTATCTGGTACCGTCTTCAAAGTAATGAAGATTGTGTACAGAAATAGTTTTAAGTTTTAATTTTGTTCATTGCAAATTATTATTGTTTTTACCCTGGAAGTCGGTTTTAATTTTTTGTTAAAAATAATTAGTTCAACCTAATATTTTCCACCTTCCTATATCCATTTAATTTTTAAGTCAGAAAGTTTCCCCAAATACCTGAAATTAGTTCTAGACTAGAATAATATGTTCTATCTACAACATCTGCAGCATAAAATAATACCAAGGTCCCCGAATTTGCAATATCTTCCGAAGGTGGTCGCATATTCCACCATATTTTACCTCGGAGCTTCCGTATAATGAACCTTATATCGTTGACATAATAATATGTAGGTATTATGTAAAATGACTCCGAGCGACCATAGCCAATATCGCTATACGATATTCCTAGCATTTTGCAATATCCTGTGAATTTGCACATTTCTTTAATACATGAAAAGAATGATGTCTTTATAGCCAAATTATCTGAATTCGAGTCTTAATTATTCGTTATTTAAAATTGCGTTACATGACCTCATATCATATTATTAAAATAATAATAATCTATACTTACTCTATTCAAAAGCGTCTTTCTATCCGTCTGCTATGTAGATAATATTATGAAGATATTTTGGGTCCCCACTTCCCAGTAAAGGTGAATATATTATAGTTAGGTACCGTACTGTCCCCGAAAAATGAACGGCCGCATTATTCGGTGGAACTAAGGCCGGTATAAATAGTCAGTACTCAAGATGTATCTCGGTCTCAAGACACGGTTCAGGCTCTGTGATTGATTTTCTGTCAAAATTTGGACCAATCACAGAGCCGAACCGCGTCTTGAGACCGAGATGCATCTTGAGTACTGACTATTTATACCGGCCTAGATCCCAAAACGTATAGATCTCACAAAATTGGCGCTGGAAAGTTGGTTTGATTTCACACTTTTGTTCTGTTTTCCTGTTCATTGACATGGATCCAGTGCGAGAGATGCCTTTGCAAAAACCTATCGGACTCCTAGAACTAGAGTAATAAAAGCCGCAATCAGACTTGATGAGACTAACCGACAGCCTGACAGAATATAAAACCGTATCGCACGATAGACAATTTGGTAGATATGGTTTTCATAATCTCTTTCCAATTTCAGTGGTCGGTTTCACGAAGGGAATAATTATTTTGATAGTGTACAAAAGTGTGCGAATGCACAATGATAATATTACTTATACAACGTGAAATTTTAGTGGTTGTTTTCCCGCAGCAGAACGATTTACCTATAGTAGTACTATCGAACCATGCATGTTATTTTTTGAAACTACAAAATATTTTTTATGACGTACTATGGAAACTTTATGCCGATAGGCGCGAGTTACTATGGACCCGACCGAATTTTTTTTGATTTGAACAAAAAAAAATTTACAAATCTATTGTACTACTAAGATAGAATCATTTTACTGCGGGAAAACAACCACTAAAATTTCACACTGTATACGGAGTGTAACAATCGAATCGAATCTTCTCTCTAATCGTTAGACTGAAGTTGTTGGTTAAATTTTCGCGTTACGTCACTGTAACGCGAAAATTTAACCAACAACTTCTTCGTTCCAGTACGGTCTAAGTTAGATAATTATATGATTTAATAATAATAATCCATTATATTTTTAAGAGTAAAACTAATATACACCTACATAAATTGTGACTAAACATTAATCACCAGAACCATATTTCATCCGGTAAAGCAATCCATAAACGTATTAAAACGTGTGTAACTACATAAAAATTTATCTCCAATCACTCGCAAATACCAAGGTTACATGCTTTATGCTCCCGATTAAAAACGCTTTGTGATGTAATAAGGCAAGCATTTTGAGTTACGGACGTTTAGCATTACCGAGAAATTGTAAAAATAACAAAAAATTAAAACCGACTTCCAAGTAAAAACTATAACATAAGTAACTTATTCTTAAATAAACTAAAAAGTATTAAATAATTCTTACTCTTTAGATATAGTGCCCCTTTCTGAATTTGCCTAAGCCTCAACTATTTCTGTACCTCTATTGCATGCCTTAGCTCTACGTTGCAGCCTTAGCTCTAACAGCTAACGTCTTCAGCTTTGCTGAAAATATTTTTTGGTAGGGTCAAAGTCCAAGGACATAATTATGAGCAAAAAATATTTTATTTTTAGTTTTTTTATTATATTTAGGTAAGAATCGAGAACAAAAATGTGATATTATAATATTTTTATGAAAATTTCACCCACCGCCCTGCCCTGTCCTTCTGTCTAGCTATCACTTTGGAGTTTCTTCTTTCTTCTTAATATTGATAGCTAGGTAGCTAGTTGACAGACAGATCGACTGTAGGGCTCAGAACCCTAATAGATCAGCAATTACAGCTGCTAACAAGGACATTGAAAGTAATTACCATAACATAATTTCTACCTGTACGATCACCTTCTGAGTTCTTTGACCAAAAGCAACATCATAAATGTCACTTTGTAGGCGTTTAGAGTCTGCTTTTTAACCGACTTCCAAAAACGAGGAGGTTATACGTTCGTCTGTGGATATATTTTTTTTTTATGTATGTTCAACGATTACTCCGCCGTTTATGAACCGATTTTCAAAATTTTTCTTTTGTTATAATAGGTTTCACTCCAATTTGGTCCCATTTTGACAAAAGTGGTGATCTGATGATTAGATCCATGAGTAATCGAGGGAACTCCTCAAAATTCAAATGGAAACATATATTTTTTTTGGTTTCATATGAAGTATTCCAGGCATATGTTACCAAAAAGTAAGATTTTGCACCAGGATTTACCATGGTTCGAAGGTGGTGAACAGAACTCCTTACACCTTATAGATACATGTTTGGGGGTTTCGGCGTTGTCTTAAAAACTGAAAGCATATACTACTATGCAAATTTAATTAATCATCATCATCATCACCACCATTCCACCATACATCCGTGAGTAATCGAGGGAATTCCTCCAAATTTATATGGAAACTTATAATGATTTCGATTTTATGAGAAGTACCCTAAGCATATGCTACCAAAAAGCAATGTTCAGAAAAGTGGTGACCTGATGATGGGATCTATGAGTAATCGAGGGAACTCCTCAAAATTCAAATGGAAACCTATGTTTTTTTGGTTTCATATGAAGTATTCCAGGCATATGTTACCAAAACTAAAAAGTAAGATTTTGCACCAGGATATACCATGGTTCGAAGTTGGTGAACAGAACTCCTTACTCCTTATAGATACATGTTTGGGGTTTCGGCGTTGTCTTAAGAACTGAAAGCTTATACTACTATGCAAATTTAATTTATCATCATCATCATCACCACCATTCCACCATACATCCGTGAGTAATCGTGGGAACTCCTCCAAATTTATATGGATTTCGATTTTATGAGAAGTATCCTAAGCATGTGCTACCAAAAAGCAAGTATGGGGGTTTCGGAGTTGGTTTAAGAACTGAAAGCATATTATGCTACTATGCAAGTTACATTCATCATCATCATCATCACTACTACCGGTCACCACACCATGAATTATCTAATTGTGACCCTATTATTGTTACTTTTAATCGTCTTTAAGAACAAAGCCCGAATTTGTCGAACGATTTAAAAAATTATAATGATGTTTCAATGTAAATGACTCAACCTTGGTGTATAGGTTACCAAGTTAGCAATTTGATCATAAGATCTATGAGGTAAGTTATTCTTAAAATTTATAAGGACGATTTTAGCTGTTATATTATTTGAGCATCCATACTAATATTATAAATGCGAAAGTGTGTCTGTCTGTCTATCAGTCTGTCTGTTTGTTACCGCTTCACGCTCGAACCGCTGAACTGATTTTGCTGAAATTTGGCATGGAGATACTTTGAGTCCCGAGAAAGGACATAGGATAGTTTTTATCCCGGAAAAATTTAAAGTTTCCGCGCGATAAACGAATTTTGGCGCAACGAAGTTGCGGGCGTCATATAGTAATGTTGAGTTGTTTTCATGAGTGATGAGTGTAATGATAGAAAGAAAGTCACTGAACAGAACTTTAGAGCCTTTAAAGACAGGCGTATGAACATTAATTTTATCATTACTTGATTAACGCCAAGCAATAAGCATATACATTAGGTATACAGTGGTATATGCTTGGAGTTGCTTAAGCAATTCTGAAGTAGTGACATCTGTCTGATGTCACTACTTCTCTCTCACAATATCATGAAAGTGTATCCTGGATCCAAAGTCACCAAGCATAACACATTAGTCTGTGCAGAAAACCAGCTTATAAAGCACTTTTAAAAGAGTGAAATTATTATTTTTAACAAAAAATTAAAACCGACTTCCAGGGTGAAAACAATAATAATTTGTAATGAACAAAAAAGTGTTAAATAATTCTTACTCTTTAAAGTGCCTTATGCATAATTCTCCTAAACCTCAACTATTTCTGTACACAATCTACATTATTTTGAAGTCGGTACCAGTCTTAAATATTAAAAATATTTTGTCATATAGAACTCAGCATTCTTATCTGGTACCGTCTTCAAAGTAATGAAGATTGTGTACAGAAATAGTTGAGGTTTAGGAGAATTATGCATAAGGCACTTTAAAGAGTAAGAATTATTTAACACTTTTTTGTTCATTACAAATTATTATTGTTTTCACCCTGGAAGTCGGTTTTAATTTTTTGTTAAAAATAATAATATTCGATCATACGCATCGAACACGTTAGCGCGTATTTGTATGGGATCAAAGCAGCGCCACCTACTGGCTTACGTGGATATCGCTTTGATCCCATACAAATTCGCGTTAACGTCCTCGATGAGTATGGTCGAATTAAACTCAGTGCGAGTTTAATTCGACTCACTTCGCGCACTCAGATAGACGCATGTGCATTTATTAGTAAAGATTCGTGACTCGGTATGAACTCTAACTAGGAGATAATATGACGTTAGTACCATACGTTACATAACCGTGAAATGTTATGGGAAAGAAGTCACGGAAAGTCGCGATTGACGTCTGCATCCGCTATAAAAACAGTTTACATTGCTCGCTAGGAAGCTCGTTAGACTGTCGGTCACACTACCAGACACGCAATGCATCGCGCAAAAACGCTTCCGTTATCTAAACCAATTAGTGGAAAGCGTGAAAGACAGTTTGTAGTTAAATTCGCATTACCTTGTTTATGTCTATAAAATCAGCTATCCCCAACCCGTAGCCCGCCGTGACTTTATTTATGGCCCGCGTGATGTTAAACCATTTTTAAATACACGCCCACCGGCCACCGGCAAAATAATGTACCTAGTCATCGTGAGTCGTGAATTTTTTTTCACTTAAATCGTTAATTTTGAAGAACGTTGTTTTTTAAACTTAAAAATTTTTGTTGCGGCCCGCGACACCAAGACCAAAACTTGTTTGTGACCCGCATGAAAAAAAGGTTGAGGACCACAGCTGGTCTAAAGTCTAAACGTTTCAAAAGGTGTTAGATTATAATTGATATCCCAGTTTCCAACTAGAACTAAGAAGGAATTCATAAGTTTATATAAAATTTTGATTGCTCTTTCAGAATAATTAAATAATTAATATTGTGTTTTTATCTCTTTGATTCTTTTTACCAATAAAACCAGGATATACATTAAACTAGAACCGTGCTAGTGGATTAAATATTCAAATCGACTTATAATTACTTACAAGTTATAACTTATAAGTTATAAGTTTAAATACTCAAAAGCTTATCATTTTCATAAATCAAATAAAAAAAATATTTAGAAAATAGGATTGAATTGATAGGTACTTTTCATTTCACAGGCTTCATTTCATTATTCATTATCACAGTTTTTATGTTCATTTCTATGGTCACAAAAACGAAGATTCATTTCCTTCCTTTTGTTCCAGTTCCCATGATCCCTATCAGAACTTTCCATCTGTTTTTACTAACGAGATAGCTGATAGTATCTTTATTACAATTAAGCTTTTTAAGTTCAATTGACAATAAATTTATTAATTACTGTTTTTAGGAATCATGGACGTATCGTAAATATTTAATTAGGGGATTTAAAAGAAAATGTTATTTGTTTAATAAGTAGGTAATAAGTACAGTAGGTATTATGTTTACAAAGAAAAAACTGTTTAATTTTTGAGTCACACCTAACAAAGAGAAAATGGTAAAAACATAGACTTATATATAAATCGATGGGTAAAAAGGGGTTTTCCTTTTCCGTTTTACCAACAATATAAGGTGCAGAAAGTTGTTAAGCCTTTGTCATATTTAAAATAACCTTTTATTAAATTAACAACGACCTAGTTTGGGTTACCATATTATTACAATGTTACCATTACGATTAAGTATCTTCATAAAAAGTAATAAAAAAATGCAAACTGCAAAATATAACAGCGATGTAGGTAGTTTTAAATTTTTTTATATTCACGAAGCTCACTTATGTTTAATTTGTCTAAAATTAAAGAATTACATACGTAGTTACGTACGTTAACAGTTATTACCTAACTGCATTCGCAAAACAATGTTTTAGATTAGATCCCTCTCTTCAGGCAGTTTTTTAATGAAAAAAGGGGGCTGTTTACAAACAGGCCGTGTAGGCAGCGGCCTAGGGGCGGCAGCGTACATAGGGGGCATTATTATAATATTACCATATCCTAAATTCATAAAAAATATTAATTCGGCACTGCATGCCTCTCTTGAGACCGCATTCCCAATCCATTGTATTAGTTCCCTCACTTGAGACCGCTATGCCTTTTGAGGTCAGACTACTTCGCTTAATCATGGATGAAATGGATTTAACACGGTCAGCGGACAAGATTACTTCGCCATTCGTCATCTGTTGTTTCTATACAATATACATACTGTAGTAGCTATACATCATTTAAAACTGTATGTACACAAAGAAACTCGACTAAAATGTCCTTAGTATTTCTGAAATCTGCGGTTGATACTGTACTTAAAATTGACAGCATTTTAGCCGTTAAGTTCTGATTACATTCAGATAAAAATGAACTCTAACGCATATTCTCTTCATTTTACAATAGAGCTAACATTT
Source organism: Plebejus argus (assembly GCA_905404155.3). NCBI lineage: Eukaryota > Metazoa > Arthropoda > Insecta > Lepidoptera > Lycaenidae > Plebejus > Plebejus argus. The sequence continues at coordinate 10,067,369 of FR989943.1, forward strand.
TTCAAATTAATAACCAATAATAATCATAGAAGATCTTAGAACAATGAGTACCGTTAAACAATCCCGATTGCCACTAACCTGCAAGTTCCAATCACTTCACAACACTACACATCCGACAAGCTCGAAGCGCGAGTACAGACTACATACCACAGACTGCAAGATACTAAATGTACACACTACTCAGCGAAAGTGATACTATGAGGATACTATAAAATTATAGAATAAGCATATCATAATAAGATATTTTCATTATGTTTTAACCATTAGTCATTAGGTAATGTGGTTAATTTTCTTTATATTTTTCGGTTTCAAGTAAGTAATTAAATCTGTAATGTTAAAAAAAATGTTTTTCAATAAAGGGTGTGTTCCGTTTATTGTACTAGGATAATTTAGTATGAATTTGACGTGATTTCATTGGTACCATCAAGTCTGCACTGGTAGTTTACTAGGACTAGGAACAGAACTCCATGATTTCAGGAACTGCTGCTTTGGGTTCATCGACCTTTTTAAAATTAGCTGCTATCGATGTTTATGACCGTTCTGATATTTCTGGGAGAAGAAAAGGAAAACAAAAAAATCCTGAGAAAATGGTACCTAAGTAATTAACCTTTGAGTAACTACACAAAATATTATTTTTCCTACGAATGGAAAATTTACTCGAGCCTCAGCTCAGCTTTGAAAATGCAATTAAACCTTAGTAATTAGTAATTAGTAATTACCTATAGGTCACATTATTTAACATTAAGTACATCATAATATGAGTAGGTCAAAATATAATATTTTGTTAATTATTATTTATTACCATCAATAATATACAGTGTGTAACAAAAAGCGTCTTTCAGAGCTGCTACTTTCACAGTGAACTCTCTACAAGGAACACGTACACACCCTAAAGTAGGTATTATCACTTATTTTTGTTACACCCTTTATGTACTACCTTAGTAAACTGGCAATCAAGGGTCAATTTAGACCGCACAGCGACGCGTAGATATACAATTATACTTTTCTAAATGTTTCAATTGACGACTGTCAATTCAGTACAAACAAAATACAAATGCATCTACGCGTCGCAATTGGGATATTCTGTATAAAACGTGCTAAAACTGCAGTGATACTGTTTTATTTCATTTGAGATCTTTAAGGCCATAAGTCACAACAGAGTTACTCTTGAAACCCCGTGGTAACCTGCACAAAGGTGACCAGCAAAACGAATACATGACTCAACATCTTGGATTTTCCAGCGTATAATGATTTTTGTGATTATTCTCTCAATTTATATATCTGTTAATCTGTAGATTAGGGAAATCCGGATTTTTTAACCCTGCTTGTCTGATTCAAAACGTCTTATACGTTAGCCGTAATTGAATTGGAGTGAGTCAGTATTGCGAAAGTCGAAACTATCCCGCCGTGGGAGCTGGTTGCATTAAGGGTCTTCGCCGTGTTGCACCTCTTCGCTTCAGAGAGGAGGTCGCGAGGTGAAGACCTGCGATGGGGGGAGCTACGGCGGGTCCGAAGGCTAGGAGAGCAGTGGCTGTTGAGGAGGTGGGGTGAGGACCTGGCGCAGGCCCAGTACGGTCAACGTTCAGCAACAGCTCAGGCTCTGCGTCCAGTTCTTGCGGCGTGAATGCATCGCAAGAGAAAACCCCTCACCTTCCGCCTTACACAGGAGGACACAGCCCAGCACACCCTCGAAGTGTGCGATCGTTGGGTCATACACCGCCATGATCTCATGGCGGTACTTGGGCGGGACCTCTCGCTGCATCCGGCGTCCCGGCGCCGAGGGGAACGCTTTAGTTTGCCTAAGCGTTCCCTAACTTTGGTGGAAGTTCGGTCCCTATTGAGGTAGATCGACCGGTCGTGGAGGGAGTCCTGTGTTAGATAGATCCAGGGCATCCCTCCGTATACGGCTGAAGGCGAACCGCAGGTGGCTTTAGTGGGTAGGAGTCCCACATATCCCCGGGATGCTTCAGCTTAACTGAGGCACATCCCCGACCCGGGGAACCCATGAAGAGTTTCCCCTGCGCATTAAAAAAAAGTATTGCCATGGACCAATCATATTTATTACTCTATGGTATTGCGAAACTATTCTTACTATTTGTAACACGATGAACAAGGAGGCACTGCAAACTTAATAATTAGCATAAATATTATAGGAAACTATTTTAATATTACCCTAAATTTTGGAGGCTGAATTTAGGATCATGCATCAAGGACACTAATTTAGATTACTGAATTCAGGTCCCAAAATTTTGTTTCCTGAATACAAAAATCCTGAAAATCAGAGGGTGAATAGGGGAACCAGAAATAGGATCCTAGATGCAGGATCCTTAAAGGATGATGAATGAAAACTCAGCCTCCGATTTTCAGGATTATAAATTTTATGATCTTGAAAATGGGAGGCTAAAGGATAGGTACTGGTTTCAAATTCCATGCATTAAGTCCTCGATTTTCAGGATTTGAATGTCAGTCCCTGACTTTCAGGATTCTAAATTGAGGTTCCTGAATTTAGTTAATTTATATAACTAATACATAATATTTAGGCTGAAATCAGACCGAATTTGAACGGATTTTAGACGATTGAATTTAATGACTCGGCTTCTGTGGATCGTAAATCTAAACCCTTAGAAAATGACCCATTATTACGATCACGGTTTTATAGTAAAGTTAAGTTCATAATAAGCTATACTGCTAAGCGCAATACACACTGAGCCCGCCGGGCCGCCGACAAAGCCCGGCGACACAGCCCGGCGGGCGGCAAAGATGATCATTTCAAACAGGCCGCCGACCGCCGGGTTGTGTCGCCGGGCTTTGTCGGCGGCCCGGCGGGCTCAGTGTGTATTGCGCGCTGTAGTATTTCCGCACTCACGGTAATGAAGCCTAGTAAACAGGCTTTAATCTACCTATCTTCGTTTTAAAAGCTACTAGTATTGTTCGGCCCTAGCGATGCATTTTTTGCGACATTTTCCGTGCGCGTTGTGCAGTGCAGTACCTGTGACGCGTCTACCGCGGTCATTGACCTCGCAGCTGTAAGGTTCAAAGACCTGGAAATATTGAAACAAAGAACTCAGTACCAGCTATAGAGTACCATGATACTATAGAATAGATTCATGTTAAGATAGTAATAGGTTATTTGGTCGTGATTTGCAGTTCCGTAAATATCCATTTTTGCGCCCTGTGCGAGCTTCTATAACTGCACCCTCGGTTTTTAACCGACTTTCAAAAATGAGGAGGTCATAATTATATTCGACTGTGGATATTTTTTAGGGTTCCGTACCCAAAGGGTAAAAACGAGACCCTATTACTGAGACTTCGATGTCTGTCCGTCTATCCGTCTGTCTTCAGGCTGTCCGCTGTATCTCAAAAACCGCTATAGCAAGACTTCTGAAATTTTTACAGATTATGTAAGTATTTCTGTTGCCGCTATAACAACAAATACTAAAAATAAAATAATGTTAATATTTAAGGGGGGCTCCCATACAATAGAACAAACGTATTTTCTTTGGCCTTTTTTGCTCGTAGTCAATACAGGCACCAAGTAAGTAGGCAATTGAAATTTTCACTAAATCCTTAATTTTATTTGTACTTTAATAATTATTATTAATAATAAAATAAAATATTTAAGGTGGGCTCCCATACAAAAAACACAATTTTTGCCTACTTTCGCTCTATAGCGGTACGGAACCGTACGTGCGCGAGTCCGACTCGCACTTGGTCGATTATTTTAAATTTTTACTACATTGGGACTCTGGGGCGCAGCGGGAACTTATCGAAAGCAATTCGAAAAAAAAGAGTCTGCCTGAAGGAAATGGCCAGCCATTCTAGCGCCCCCCAAAGTGTACGCCAGCTGTGCCTGGGCACCGGTGGTACCGCCCTATTTACGGCACTGGTGATTTGTCGACTGAGCTTGGTAACCCGATCAAGTTAGAAAGATCACCTACGAATCAATTTCTTTGAAATTAAGTTGACAAAGTTTCCGCTTGACCAGGCACACTATAAATAGTACTCAGCAGCGTCAATGTATCAAACAAACGCAAACAATGGTAAATAACCAATTTTAGATAGGTAAGGTAGGTACTTCAATTGCCGTTGCGTTCACTTTCTTTGCTCATGTTTAACCCAGGATTAACTTATACCCAAACTGGCGAAATTGGGCATCAGAGAAGTTGATTCCTAGGCAGACAGCGGACCCTCGGACTCGGGCAACGGACTAGGGAACCCGTTGCCTATTGCACGAGTCCTTCCGGACGTAGAGCGCCCGGTGCCTTGGGCAGCTCTCCCGGAGCAGGCGGCAGTAGACTGCCGCGCGGAGTATCTGCGCTGAAAGCAGACGCCGCTAACTGGGCCGCTGCAGTTTTCGCCTCAGGCGGGTCCAGACTCCAGTGGCTCAGCGCCAAGCGGAGGAGAAGGCACGGACGGGTTTTAGTGGGTAGAGCTGCGGTCAATTTAACACCTTACCGACCGTAGAGAGCCCCACATATCCGCGGCAGGATTTTCCCGTCCCCCGCGGAAAGCGTAGGAGCATTTCCGTCCTAAAAAAAAAAAAAAAAAAAAAGGCAGACAGCGGACCTATGTCATAATTTGGTCGCGTCAAGTCAAACCCCTCAGACCGATCACAGCTAACATTGAATTGACATTTAAGCCGACCAAATTACGCAGGTCCTCGATCGGATCGGTGCCTCGATCGTGGGAATCGCAGACACAATAGACTTTCAATTGTTATGCGACAGTCGGGTGCCGCTTGGGGGTTAATATTATAAATGCAAAGGTGTGTCTGCCTGTCTGTTAGATCTTCACGCCCAAACCGCTGAAGCGATTTTGCTGGGTATGGAGATACTTTGAGTCCCGGCAAAGGACATGCTTTTTATACCGCAAAAATGTACGGCTCCCGCGCGATAAACGATTATTAGCGGAATTACGGAGTTGCGAGCGTCATCCAGTTACGGTATACCTAAGTAGGACAGTCATTATGGTGTCTGATAAAATCTTAATTTATATTGAGGTAATCTAGAACAAACAGCGACGGGTGACATGAGCATACATCACCTGAGCAGACGGTAAACATCTGATAGGATATTGGCCTTCCTAGAATGTCTTGAAGACGGAAACTTTCTGTTATAACTAGAAAGTAGAATGGCAAAATGTACCATCGAAGAAATTGATTCATAGGCCGGCGGCATTTGGTCGGGTTATGTCAATTCAAGTCGTGATCTCGCTAGAGCTGGGGTCGGCAGACCGCGGCTCGCGAGCCGCATGCGGCTATATAGGTCTTCATAGTTCATACTCACTGCCTTTAACTGTACCGCTTTAGCACAAACAAAACACCTAAACAATAATATGAAACAACCACTGATCTCTATACAAGTACGCTGGATTGCTGATAGCCTTTGAAATGACAGCTATTTTTTGTGCCTATTTGAAGCGGAATCAGCGCCCCTATTATTCGGGTAGAGAACTAAATCTGACGTAAAAATGACGTTAGAAAGCCGCCATATTGGCGCTGATAGCAGTAGTGAGAGTATTTGGAACTAATACTAGTGATACAACAGCTGTTGTTATTGGTTGTGGTTACGTCAAATTTGGTTCTCTACCCGAATAATGGGGGCGCTGATTCCGCTTCAAATAGGCACAAAAAGCAGGTCTGTATCAGCAATCCAGCGTACTTGTATAATAGAGATCAGTGGAAACAACTAATTATCCGTCAACTTGCGCGCTCGCACTCTTAGGCTCGTATAAATAGTCAATACTTAAGATGCGACCCGGTCTCAAGACGCGGTTCGGCTCTGTGATTGGTTAAAATTTTGACAGCCAACCAATCACAGAGCCTGAACCGTGTCTTGAGACCGAGATGCATCTTGAGTACTGACTATTTATACCGGCCTTTACCCTCCTTGTGAGTATGGTATTCGTTGCTCTTACCCCCAACGAATACTATACTCACAAGGAGCTTACCCCGCTGCGGCATGTCCCGTGATGATGAGAGTGCAGTGTTATTTTAATAAATGTCTTTTAGTTTTTTTTTATTTCCCACATGTTTTAAAACTGTACCTAAATGTAGCATTCTACCTAGTGTGAAGCAAATTATAGACTCTAATAATTATTAGACTAATAACATTCATGTAGCGGCTCTTTGAAGGTATGGGAAAATCTACAAACTTGATATTTGGCTCATCTGATAGGTAGGTAGGTAAGTCTGCCGACCCCTGACCTAGGCCCGTATAAATCCCCCCGATGGTTGCTCGCCTTGTCGTGGCGATGGGGCTCTAGTAACCGCGGCTTGGACAACCGCGGTGAAGCAAAGAGGCAACCAGGGCCGGCCGGTGTCGCCGCCTGGCCCGAGGAGGGCGCTCCCAGCGGACTGGAGGAGTCCGCTGCGGATGCGCACCGAGGTGGGGCCGCAGAGGAAGAGGCAAGTAGGTATTGCGGTGCGCCGCTTGCCCTATCCTCTGCGGCCGAGGTGTGGTCGGTGGCAGAGCCACAGACCTGATCTGCCACATGGCCTCCAAGTAGCAGACTCGGGGGGCGTCTGCTACAGCCCTGGTGGGGGCCGAGGAGGAGGGCGCACGTGTTGTGCGCCCATCGTGGAGTCTTCGGACCGCTGGCGGGGTCGCGGATGTGTGTATCGTTCCCGTGGCCCCGTCAAAAGGCGGCGTGGCGGAAGATGGGGGGGGGTTTTAGTGGGTATACCGTGGTCTCATTAGCTACGGGAGTCCCACATCACCGCTCGGGTCGCCCCCTGCGCCGGGGTGGTATGCGTAATGCATTTCCCCCTCCGGGGCAAAAAAAAAAAAGGCCCGTATAAATAGTCAGTACTCAAGATGCATCTCGGTCTTAAGACACGGTTCAGGCTCTGTGATTGGTTGGCTGTCAAAATTTGGACCGATCACAGAGCCGAACAGCGTCTTGAGAGCGGGTCGCATCTTAGGTCGGTATAAATAGTCAGTACTTAAGATGCGACCCGCTCTCAAGACGCGGTTCGGCTCTGTGATTGGTCCAAATTTTGACAGCCAACCAATCACAGAGCCTGAACCGTGTCTTGAGACCGAGATGCATCTTGAGCACTGACTATTTATACCGGCCTTAAGTACTATTTATACCGGCCCTAGAGGTTTAATATTAACTTTAAAGGCCGGCACAGACTTAGCTATAATATATATGTCGTATCCGGTCATGAATACAGACACGAAACGAAGCGCAAGTGCGCCACCAAGCGGCGAATTGGTGCAACTTAGAAATGGCGCGCTTCGACAGAGTCGTAAAGCTCTGGTAGGGTGGAGCGTCGTTCACTCTCGCTCCAGCCGTCGACCAGTCAACAAGTGCTTACGAAACTGTCCTACGTTTCGCTTTGTGTCAGTGTAGTGTAGTGTACAGTGAAGTGTTCGAGTATAGTGTCGAGAGAATAGTGATTGTGTACAGACTACAGTGTTATAATAATTTAGTGCTCTGATTTGAAGACAAGACTTGATTTTTACAAGTTTTGTTCTTTTGTACGATACCCATCTAAGCCCACAATGTCTGAAGGTTCTGATCTAAACTCTGTCCATCCGACATATATTAATATACCGTACTAAACACACTGAGACCAGAAATATATATTACTAGATGTCCCGTGCGGCTTCGCCCGCGTAAATTAGGAATTTTACGAAAACCGTACATTTTCCCGCAAAAAATACCGAGTTCTGTCCCTTCACGTGGTCTATTCTATATCTGTGAGTTGTGACAAATAATATCAAAAATGCTCTAGTACTTCGTGAGATAAACCCTTTCTAGTTTCTTATAATTTTCCCGGGTTTTTCCACATTTTCTTCTGATTCTTCGGTCATTGTATATTTTAGTCTTAGCGTAAGTAATAATAAATAGCCTTCCTCGATAAATAAGCTATTTAACACTGAATTTTTTTTGTAAATCGGACCAGAAAGTACTTCCTGAGATAAGCGTGTTCGAGCAAACAAACAAACTCTTCAGGTTTTAAATAATATTAGTAGATATACATTTTTTTAAATCGATTGACAAACTCGAGTCTCGATTTAAAAGACTATGAAACGTATCATGGGACGATACCGTGGGAGAGCCATGCTTCGGCACGAATGGGCCGGCTCGACCGGAGAAATACCACGGGCTCACAGAAAACCGGCGTGAAACAGCGCTTGCGCTGTGTTTCGCCGAGTGGTGAGTTGAGCGGAGGTTCGCGTAGTGTATATTTTCTTTGCCGGAGGCCCAATCTCCTACCCTTTTCCCTTCCCTACCCTCCTTTATTTCCTTCCCTACCCTCCCCTACTCCCTTCCCTATCCTCCCCTACCCTATTACGCTATTCCCTCGTAAAAGGCCGGCAACGCACCTGCAGCTCTTCTGATGCTGCGAGTGTCCATGGGCGACGGAAGTTGCTTTTCATCAGGTGACCCGTTTGCTCGTTTGCCTCCTTTTTTCATAAAAAAAATGGTACTTGGTAGTGATGATGATGATGATGATGACGAATGTAATTTGCATAGTAGAATCTGCTTTCCGATCTTAAATCAACACCGAAACTCTTAAACGTATATCTATGAAGAGTCAGGAGTTCTCCCAGCAGCTCCCGAACCATGGGTGGGTGTCGCTGGGTCCAAAATCTTACTTGTTGTTAGCATATACTCGGAATACTTCTCATGAAACCAAAGTCACCACATGTTTCCATATAAATTTTGAGGAGTTCCCTCGATTACCCATGGATTCCTTCATCAGATCACCATTTTTGTGAACATGATATTAAATTGGGATAATGCCCTACACACCAAAAGAAAAATTTTGAAAATCGGTTCACAAACGGCGGAGTAATCGTTGAGCATAAAAAAACGAACATAACACCTCCTCCATTTTGAAAGTTGGTTAAAATTATAGCCTATGTGTTATTCTGATGCATAAGCTATATTGTTGTAAAGTTTCATTAAAATCCGTTCAGTAGTTTTTGCGTGAAAGAGTAACAAACATCCATACATCCATACATCCATACATCCAAACTTTCGCCTTTATAATATTAGTAGGATAGCTGAGTGTGTGGTCACGCGAAAATTGTATAGAAAATATATAGTAATAATATGCCTAGCTATAAACATATTAATATATACTAGCTGTTGCCCGCGACTTCGTCCGCGTTAGTATAGTAGATCACGTCCCAAGTATTATTTTTCAAAAATGTTCAATGTACAGAATTGACTTTCCTACGATTTTATTACAATATGTATAGATTTGTTCCTAAAAAGGATAATTAAGACGCAATACAAAGTCCACGATACCTTTTAATTATGAACAAAAGTGTCATGAGGAATAAGGGGGGGGGGGGGTTTGGGGGGGCGCAGCCCCCCCTAAACAAACGACACTGAAAAACCGTATGTGTAGTTTAGTTTTTAACTTTGTTCTTAAAAAAGATGTATAACGCCGCAACACCGCTTTGTTTGAAGCAAAATTTGAGGAAGGGGGGGGGGGTTGGGGGGGGGGTTGGGGGGGGGCTTCGCCCCCCCCCAAGAAAAGACCGATGCCAAAGCTCCCAGCATGTTAATCAAACGACACTCGAAATTTGTATAGAAAAGATAGACAAAAGCTCATAGCATGGCAAGGAGTGAAGATAGATACAAAGTGTGAAGGACAAATTTGTAGGAAATTTTATGGGCTTTCATTACGAACGGGACATTTTTTCTCTACAACGCACCGTTTTAGCGATATGAGCAAAAAACTAAAAATATTGAAACTTGAGCCCCTCCCCCCCCCTAGGTGATATCGTCATAATATATAGCCTATGTGTTGACCCGACCTCTATATAATATTCGTGCAAAATTTGAAGTAAATCCATTCAGTACTTTCTGAGTTTATCCCGGACATACATACAGACAAACAGACAAACAGACAAAAATTCTAAAAACTATATTTTTGGCTTCCATATCAATTGTAGATCACGTCCCAAGTATTATTTTTTAAAAATATTCAATGTACAGAATTGACTTTCCTACGATTTTATTATATGTATAGATAATAAACTCGCTGTATGCTTTACTATTAAAGTGAAATAAAAATAGAATACACTAGCTGTCCCGGCAAACGTTGTTTTGCCATTTAAAGTATATTTTCTACATCATCAGTTGATACATGTTTTACCCCCTCTTTTGTCCCCTAAAAGGGTGTGGGGGGGAAGGTCATACACCAGATGTTAAGTTGAAAAACACAGTTAATACCTAATATGAAGTAAGTCCACTAAAGAAAAAAGTTGTATACAAAATCTGACCCCTCTTTGGTCCCCAGAGAGGGTTGAGAGGGGAGGGGGGCGAGGATTTTTATACACCAGATGTTGAGTTGGAAGAAGACAAACATAATATATCTGTGAAAACCGTATGCAAATCTGTGAAAACCGTATGCAAATCGGATCAGTAGTTTTCGTGTTAAAGAAAAAAGTTTGATACAAAATCTGACCCCCTCTTTTGTCCCCTTAGAGGGGTGGGGGAAAAAAATTTTATACACCCGATGTTAAGTTGGAAGAAGATAAATATATCTGCGAAAACCACATTCAAATCGGATCAGTATTTTTCGTGTGATGCTGGAACAAACATACAGACAGACAGAAAGAGTGACAGACAGACAGACAGACAAAAAACTAACCACATTTTTGGCTTCTCTAGCGATGTAGTGACAAAGGTGTAATTTCGGGTGTCATTTCATATCTTTTATGTACAGAATTTTCATTTCTACAACAGAATATTGTATTCCTCCCGCACGCGCTTTGGTGACGCCTACTATCGTAATATTTTAATTTCGCCATAATTTCAAAACCAAACGTCCAATTTTAATCATTCAAAGACCAAATATTATCTACATAAACTGTACTTAGTGATAAAATAATTTATTTTGATAAGGATTAATAGCGTGAGTAAAATATATCCGTTTCAATTTAGTCAAAAAAAAAATCAGGATTTTTAAATAAATAAATGGTTATTGTGCCTCACTCGACATAGGTAGGTATAGTGTGTCGCGGACTTTTTTGTAGATATTTATAAGATCTACAATTACTTAGAACATTTTATGGTTCTATCTTTTATAGTTTAGGCAGCGTACGCAAAATAAGTAACTTTTCTAGCTGATTTTTTACACCTTGCGTCCGAAAAACTCAAATATCTTACGGAACCCTACTTTTTTCCAAAATAAAATGTAGCCTATGTTCAGCAGAAATAATGTAAGATTCCAATAGCAAAAGAATTTTTCAAATCGGTCCAGTAGTTTCGGAGCCTATTCGACTCAAACAAACAAACAAACAAACAAACAAACAAAAAATCAAATCTTTCCTCTTTATAATAGTAGTATAGATTATAGCTAAGTCTGTGACGGCCTTTCGGTGCCGAGTGTGAGTTTTTTGTTTGACATTCGATAGTGATCGCGTAATTGGCGTTTACAGATTTTGTATGGGAGCTGGGCTCACTTCTCTGATAATTGATATCAGAGATTATTTATTTATATCAGAGACGACTATTAGAGAAGTTGATTATTAGGCAGATGGCGGACCTAAGTATTTAAACTCATCCGACCGCGCGATCACATTTCACAATATTCACAGCTAACATGACATAAGACGACTTAGGTTCGCCATCTGCCTATGAATCAACTTCTCTGGTAGTACTATCAGGCCCACTTGCGCCAATCTGGGTTAAAGTTAACTCTGAGTTAAACATCATGTCATATCACTCATATCTGTCACTCACCAAGTCAGTGATAGAGATGACATGATGTTTAACTCAGAGTTAACTTTAACCCAGATTGGCGCAAGTGGGCCTCAGAGAAGTTGATTCCTATAGGCAGATGGATGACCTATATTATTTTATGCACATCTAATAATTCTACTTTTACTTCGCGGTGCCATTTTCTCAGTCCTACAAAATCACGTTTACTTACATAGACTTTTTGTTTTTATATCCAGGAGGTTTGATGGGTTAAGAAACGATTCTCGGCAAACCGCGATTTTTTTTAATTATAATATTTAGCTTTCTTTAACTCCTTGCAAATCTGTCTCCTAGGTACATTAACTACTAACTTCTAAATAAAACAAAACATTAAAAAAATATCTCTCATTTATTGTATTAACTCTTGCCCTAGGCTCACCCAAAGCACAGTGTCATAGGCTTTTCTATTAGCACGGCCTGGTCAAAACAAGCAACCACATCATAACCACAGCTAGCCCACACCAGGGGTTCCGCTGAAGGTTTCAACTGGTTTTCGCAACCAGGAGACAAGCATGTGCGACCAGCCGAGTAATCTACTAAGCCAACACTGCCAAAACACCCAAACCCACAAACTATAATCGATGCTTTCAAATTTACATTTTTTTATATTTTTTTTTCAATTTCAAAATTATTATTTTTTTCCACAAAATTTGATTGTTACAAATTATATTTAACAGTCTCAATTATACATACAAACATTTTACTTTGAAGAGTTAACAATTACTGTTAGTTCTTATTATCTACAGAGAGTTAGAAACAAAAAAGAAAATTTATTTCATATATACCACAAAGGTAAGGGTTACTTGTTTTAAGTAAAATGCTACTCTGGCATTCATAACATAAAGATCATAACATATCAAAAAGAAAAATTTTTGTCATCTGAAGTTAGCTACAAGTCTGCATATTTTTTTTAAATTCAGTTACTAACTTCAGACTGATACAACTTAATGCATACAACTTATGTTGTAAGAAACTTTATCTCTACATTACAGATAACATTTTTAGAGCAAACATTTTGAGTGTTTTATATAAAACAAGGTCATTAGTCATTATACTTTATAGTAATTTCGAAAAAAATTACACATTGATATTTTCCAATTTGTTTCTTTACCAGTGCATCTTGTTTTTTTAATATTTTTTTCATTAAATTTTGCTTTTTTTTTAGTGTCCAATTTTTATAATTCACAGTAAGTTTCAAAAAGTGACAAACATTTCATTTCATTTACATTTGCCTATACTGATGTAGCGTTGTAAACAACAACCACCTTTTACCACTAATTATGATCTGTTCCGATTCACTTTGATCTTATTATAAACAAAATTGTAACTCAACCAAATTAGGAACCATTGTGGCACAAGAAATACTTTTTAATTTTAGCATTAAAGCCAGCACTCAATTTTGTTTTTATTCATATCAAAATGAGTCGAAAATAGAGTACAAATTTCTCATCATCATTTTCTCAAATGAACTCTACATACAAGTTACAAACAAAACCTTAATTAATTACTACTTATCATATATTTACAAGTTTATTTGATAAATTCTTCTCAATCTTCATCTCCAGAACGCCACGTTATATTTACAAAGGCACATCCCGCAGCAGATCAGGCTAGTTTCACTTGACAAATGCCTCCGGAGGTATTTTCCCCTCTGAGTTCAACTGGTTGAAGATGAATAGCGCTCGTTGGAAATCCCAAGCTGTTTCTTGTAAACAGCTGTAAGAGATATTACGTATTATTTCCTTGCACTTAACAGTTGCGTAATAAGGTTTTATAAAGCGAAAAAAAAAACATAATTGTTGATAAAAAAAGGGGTTTTCAACAGAAAACCCCTTTTTACAACAGTAGTTAATGAAAAATTAAAAAAATTATGTCTATTGTAACAATAAACAAGAATAAAAGTTAAAACCAGTACAAATCTAATTATACGACTTTATTATATTGGAACGAAGTTCCTTATCGCGCGTTGCGAAAGGGGCTAGACAGAAAAAATTAAGACGAAAAGTTGTTAAACGACACTTTTTGTTCTAAGCCGTGCGGTAGCGTTTCTCTCTCTCTCTATGTCTCTCTCGCATTGAACAGTGGTGGAACAACATTGGTGTAGCGACGATTTTTTTTAACTTCGTTCCATCCGGGTGTCCCGGGCCTTGACACCTGTCAAGTTTTTTTTTGTTTTTTTATGGCCACATAACATTGACTTATTCATTACACTCACTTGATAGTCCAGTGCTCGTTCATGCCAGTCTGCTGCGCCAGCGCCACTAGCATGGCCCGCTGGGTGTCGTCGTGTGCGGGCGCGGGGGGTGCGGGCGCCGCCGTCGGTTCCACTCCCGACGAGAATGATCGCTCCTCCTGAATAATAAGTTGTGACTTAATTTTTTTTTGAGAAACTTTAAAGTAGGAGTAATTTTATTCAAGCTTTTTGCTTATATACATAATAATTTGGGGGAATAATAAGATTCATTCGGAGTATAAATATTGTATAGACTCTTTGCTGTGCCGAAATTCCACTTCAAATTGGAACCATAAAGCTTCGGCCAAACCTGCGCGTCAGTAACGCGGGACAGGAGCGTCTGCAACGCGAAACTGGTGTGCACACTTGCGCGACTAAGCTACGGTGCGAAACCGTAGATTATTCCCGCTCTGCTGACGCGAACGTCCCGCGTTGCAGACGCTCCCGCTTCGCAGTCGCTTCGGTCGCGTAGGTCTGGCCGAAGCCTTAATGTTTCTTGATAAAATCTTTTATAACACTTTACCTGTTCCTTAGTAGTGTTGGTGACGAATAGCATGTCGTTGATGATGGAGAACCCGCCGCTGTTGTTGGGCACTATCACGAATGTCCGGTGAAAGGACCGCGTCGGGTTACCGTTAATATGCGTCTCCTTGAACACTCCGTTCATTGTTAACACTATCATTGCGGGCTGAAAGAAAACACTGTGTTAAATATATACTTAATACTACCGACACATATTTAATACTACTAACTTACACCTGATGATGATTTATTACGAAACCGGTCGTGTAATTTGTTAAAATTTATAATAATTTCTTATTATAGTGGAAAAAGTGCAAGAAAATTGTGTTTTACTAGTGTTCAACATGAATTTCCACCAAGAACCGACAGTGCAATCAGTTACAAATGTAAAGTAAGTTTTAAGCTGTGCGTCTACTGATACATTTTCTGTGGTCTACTGCCTCGACATCGGACCAGTAATTAGCAATCGTTAGAGCTATAACACGGGATGCCATCGCGATTCGCGACGTAGCCAGTGACATTACCAGAGGGTGTAGAGCGAGTTTTATTCGATCATACGCATCGAGCACGTTAACGCGAATTTGTATGGGATCAAAGCGGTATATACCGCTGTTAACGTGCTCGATGCGTATGATCGAATAAAACTCGCACTACACCCCCAGGTCACGTCGCTGCAAAGCGCTGTCTTTTAAACTTAACTTTAAGAATAACTGCGCTTTGCGGCGACGTAGAGACGCCAGATGTTGCTTGGACGTTGCCATGGTAACATCGCTGGCCACGTCGCGTTGGCTTCCCCGTGTTATAGGCCTTATGTTGTATTGATTTTTATATTAAATATTATTATAGTACAGCATGCGTTGCATCGACAAAAGTCACTGCAAGACATACAGATAGCTCGTACGAAGCGTAAGGCTAGATTCCAATGCAATAAGTGGATAGCTTTAGGGCCTGCGTGTTATAAACAAACATCTAGGGTTGGGAGAGACAAAATAATAAAAAGTGTAAAACAGTTTTATGCCTTTTTATATCCATAACTTTAATAATGAACATAATAAAGACATATCATACTCACTGTGAAGACCAATAGATCAACCGCAAAGCCCATAAGATCGTGTTTGGTCTTAGGCAGATCCGAGAGGAAGGACACTATGTGTAGCTTCCCTGATTTGAGATATCTCCTTCTGTAGTCTCTTTCTGTTATTCTCATTATATTCCGACTGTTTGATATGTAGGAATTTAGTCTGTGAAAAAAAAGTATGTAAATAAAAATAAAAAAACGAATGTAAATCTTCTTTGTTTATAATTACATATTATATAAATAAAAATGAAATTCGAAATGTTTACTACCTTATATTACCGGCATTAAACAGTAATGTTAAAGGGTTGTGCAAGATTAAAATCGCTTGATAAAATAAAATGGAAGAGAAGAACGTATTGGCATAAAATTTTTGGGATCGTGGGTAGGGATGTGAGCTAGCAACACCTAAACTAGCAATTTGGTTATGCTAACAACTAGCTTATGTGCCTGTTTCACCACTTCTTGATAATGTGCCGAATAACTAATAAGCTATATTCACAACTTTTTTGACGGATTCTCCATACTTCATATTCTGTCAAGTTAATTGGTGGATAACCTATTCGGCACTTATGAGGCGAAACAGGCCCTAAGTAATTTAATATAAAATAGACACTTATACAATATACATGCACAGAAACAACATAATTTTGAATTACCTGTTAGCCGGAGCATTTCTGTTGTCATTGGTGTTATAGTTTGCTGCCATGGACATTATAGCTGAATCGTGGTAGGCCTCTAGTAGCTGTTGTCTTGACTCCGAGTCGTATATAGCGAAGTATTGAGTGAGAAATTCCCTCACTAGGTCCTGGCCAGATGGGTCTACTAGGAAGGATTGCTGACGAGCAGGTAAGGAGACATCTTCTGACACGTCGAAGCCAATCGTAGGGGGTAGATCCACGCCATCCTAAATATGTTAAGAGTATGTGAAACTAAAGCTTAATATTGATACTATAAGGATCAATTTATACTAGCGCAGAGTCGAAGGCTCGAAGCGCATCGAAGCGACTTACGAAAATTAAACATAACATATTCAACCTTAACTCCAGAGCGTAATGCACACATTACCTCTGAGAATTTAAAAAGACGCGCATTCTTGAGACAGACAGTCTCGTGCAGATCACAGAAGTAATGTGTGCGTTACGCTCTGGAGTTAAGGTTGAATTTGTTATGTACAGTTTTTGGTAAGGCGTCTCGATGCATTTCGGCTCTGCGCCAGTATAAATTAACCCTAAACAGTCCATTCAAAGTCTGTGGTTATTGGTAATAATAATAAAATGTCAACATCATACCCTCTCTTTCCTATAATCTAGAAAAAGAGAGACAACATGATTAGGACAGAGAGCCTTAAAGCTTAGGGCTTAACATATAATTTAAGCCCTAAGATTTTTTAGGCTTACTAGTTACCCCTGTCAGGAGTGTCTGCCTATGCCTGAATGCCTAAGATACAGTAGACATTTCTGATTTCACTGATGAAGAAGAACCACTTAGAAATAAATTTAAAAGATAAAGTTTTTTCAATGTATGTTGGTCCAAGCAAGTTAAATGCATTCAGACAATAGAACTCACCAGTCGAACGAGTTTGGGGAACTTCTTCCGCACGTCACTGGACACAGAACATGCCAACAAATAGATCATCTGAAACTCTCAAGATGATAAATAGAGCCCAACATGAAGACCACAAACCGGTACCTCAATTCTACTAAATTGCAATGTACCATCAAAGAAATTGATCCATAGGCAGTTGACGGACCTTTGTCTTTTGGTCATATTATGTCGATTCAATCAATGTAAGTCATTATCTGTCGGCTTGGTTTGACATAACTCGACAAAAATACGTAGGTCCGCCATCAGTGTATGAATCAACTTCCCTGATAGTACTTTGAGCCTTGTTTTGTTTGACCCAATCCTTATTACTTTTGAATCAGAAAAAAAATATTGGTCAAAAAAATGTTTTAAACATTGGTTTGACTGGATCAAACAAAGAAATAAGCTACATTGATGCAATTTTCAAAAAATGTCACCAAAATATTTGGCATGTTTTTTTTTCAAATCTTGAACAATATTGCTAAGTCATAAGGATGGAAACAGTCCAGTAATATTACTCGGAAATATGGTTCAAAAGTACACCAACTGTCGGCGAATGTGCAGGGCCATATAGGAAGCACAATTTGAAATAATTATAGAAAATATTGGCTGTAATGTGCCGACAGAAATATGTGGTTTTTAAGTCAATGTACCAAATTGTAATTAGTAACAAATATTGAAAGAGGACGAGACAAGATGTTGAAATACTTTTAGTGAAATTTTCATCGACAAAGGTTTCCTTGGTCTTAGGGCATGGATACCGGTAATACCGCACGATTTAGACCATTTTTAAATACCGGTGTTAAAGAGAAAAATACCGGTTTTTCGGTATTTTAGCTTTAATGTATTTTTGTATATTTTGCACACGTGTTTTCCACACAATATTATGATGAAACAATTGAAAGTATACCAATACACTCAAAATCAATTACTGCTAGTAATATAGTAGTTTTGCTGTGTGTGTGAGTCCTGTGTTGGCATAATTCGTAACATAATCACATAATATCATTACAAATTCAGTGAGGACTGAGGATGCATGTTTTAAACTTTAGTTTAAAGAAATATCTTATTTTTTGTTGTATGTTAGATACCTTTGGGTTTTTCTAATGTTGACTATATAGATATTTTTATTTTCTTAGCTACAGAACTATTTTACTCATAAGTCATATGTAAATGATAGTCGCTTTTTTAATGTTTAAGTATTTGGTTATTTTAAGTAAACTTAAGGAAGATTTTTTTAGTTATTTGTTTAGTGTAAGCATGGACCAATCATACACTATTTATTACTCTATGGTGTAAGGAACAAAACACTGTTTAACTGTTAAACTTTTAATAAACAAGTTGATATTAGTGTTTTTTTTTTGTTTAGTCGATTAAATTATAAAAGATAAAGAAATACCGCAAAAATACCGAAAAACCGGAAAACCGGTTTTTGAAAAATCAATATCGGAATTATACCGGTATTGCAAAAATTCCCAATACCGCCATGCTCTACTTGGTCTGTAGTTTCCATGTGGTATGTCAATTCACAAGTTTTGTATCAGAGTATTATGGTATAAACAATTCGTATGAAAACAAAATAGTCCAAATAGAAAGAATTTCATGGCCATAGGTCATGCTATAATTGGTAAGTATAAACATCATAAAAACTAAACTGAAAATTTTGAAAACTCCCGTGGTTCCCACCATGCATAAAATTCTTTCTTTTCTCTTTTACCTTACTTGACTTTGCTCATCTCAGGACAGATAAATAAGTTAAAACAGAGTTTTGCAAAACAGACATCAACAAAGCTATTCTTCTGTTATCGTCATGATTTGCATCAACATGTGGCTTTGTGTAGTGTGTGCGCTTTACTCACATTAATTGTTTGTCAAAGCTCTATCTAACTTTTATATTCTTGAAGGTTAACAAAAACTTAACACTGCAACCTTGAATTCTGTAGTGATTTGTATAAACTATATTCCAGTTTCCACAAAAGTTTAATAATTGTCAAAGAAAGATGTACAGTGGTAAATTTTTAAGTCATATAACATTTATAATAGTTATGGTAAATATATTATAAGATGCTATGATAATAATAAATACAAAAAATTACAATACATATAGGCTCATATAGCTTCCTTTAGGATGAGAATAATAATCAACGGTACAGTCAACAGTGGTCAGTGACACAATATAAACAATTTGGTTAAAAAAAATTCTAGTCTTATGTTTAGTAAGTTGAAGTTGTAGCCAAATCTTTGACAATATTTTCATAAAAAAGTATTCAACATTAAAAATTATGTACTGGTTAATATAACACAAGTTTTTTGACTGCTTTATATAACACAAGTTCTCATGGATTAACATTACGAAATATTCTTAAAACATTTGAAAAATCATCAACTTTTTTTGTGTTTTTATCTGGAATTACAGTACACACAGTTTATGAATAATTTTTGCTGTCTTGGTATAATTTATAGGTTCTTCAGCTTAGTTTTTTTTTTATTGAAATAAGGATAAATAAATGTTTTTCATTCAATCATAAACTTGGGTGTCATAGAAGCAAATTAGATAGGAAAGCGTCACAGTAACATTAATAATGGCTCATTGTGAATCAAGTAAGTCAGAGTAACACCTGTTATACTCAATAAGTCATAAATCATAACAATAGAACTACACAGTTCCATCACAGAAGAGACAAATATGAAAAAAAGCTTGTATGAATGTGTCCAGTTCGAAGTAAAAAAAGACACAGAATTTACTTTTGTGTCCAACTTTCACAAATAACTTTAAACTAAAATGCAATGAGCAACTGTGGCTAAACTGTGCAGTTTCATGTAATCTGACCAAATAGGTACTTTTTCTCCATACATGCCTACTACTTCTGAATCTCATGTATTGCCAAATAATAAACCCTTGAAAACTATCAAGTTAACATCAATCCAAACATTACCTGACGTAGATGTCATGGTCACTGAACCTGTTAACCAAGGGGTTGCCTTTGAGGTACAGCTCGACCAGTGGCAGAGACTTCAGTGGATCCAGTGAACCGATGAATGGAATCTAATAAAAATAAAATCAGAATCTGTGATTGATCCATCAGAGACATTCATTCAGAGAAGTTGATTCCTAGGCAGATGGCGGAACTAAGTAATTTGGTCGCATTAAGTCAAACCCATCCGACCGATCACAGCTAACATTGAATTGACATAAGCCAACCAAATGACGTAGGTCCGTCAACTGCCTAAGAATCAATTTTCTCGATGGTACAAAATATAGAAGGCCTATTTTATTAAATTGGATAATATAAAATATTTCAAGACAATCATAATATTATTTTAAAAAATTAGGGAAATTTCTTGTAAAACTGCATACAAGAAAAACAGTTAGTAGCTTCAGATATTGAGATATTTTAGGCTTTTTTTAAGCTTATACTTACCCTGTTATCTCCCAGATACAAGATCTTTAGACATTTAAGTTTTGAGCACAATATACTCAAATGATCCAATCCATGTAGTTTATTGTCGTTCAGGTTTAGCGCTTCTAGGTCTGGAATGTTCTCCGCTATTATATCAATAGCCGTTATCATCACAACTGGCCGGAAAAGAGCACAGAAGACATCTGATAGTTCTGAAAATAAATTGTAATATTATGAATTTTCTTATCAATATAACATAACACTTTAGGTGGTTTTAGAATTTTTGACTAATTCCTTAAAAACAAAAACCTTTATTGATAAAAAGTATCATCAACATAACTCTAAATAATAATAATAATAACTCCCACACCGGTTTCGGTGACGGTAGCCAGCTTCATTGAAACCAGGCCAGTTTTATAGTTTTATAGGATTTTATAGTGCCCAAGAGTGTGCGCAGTACACAAGAGCACTCTCTATTCCTTTTTACTCTCATAACCCAGTGAGATGGACGACAGACACGAGTGGAGACACGATCAGGCACCTGATCTCTCGCCTTTTCGACTTTTTACATGCCCATCCAATGCATGGATTATCTTACTTGTCAGACAATCAGGTGAGCTGCCTGCATTATCCTAACCAAACTTGGAAATACACATTTCCTACGCGGGAATCAAACCCACAACCTCTCGAGTCAAGAGCCACGCTCTATACCACTGGACCACGGAGGCAACATAATTTAACCCGTCGATCGTGAGAAAAACAACTTATCTATTGTTATCGCGGTCGCATGCGACCGCTTGGGGCTTGATGAATTAATCTGTACTATAATATTATTATTATAAATTTTTGCTGGTTACATCCATACTAATATCATAAATGTGAAAGTGTGTCCTTCAGCCTGGTACCTCTTCACAGAAAAGCCCGAGTTGAGTTCCGAAAAAGGAAATAATAATATGATACTTTTTATCCCAGAAAATGAAGTTGTGGGCATCATCTAGTTATAATATGAAACAAAATTAAATATTACCTTCATCAGCATGGAATTTTGTCAGGTCCAAGGCTTTAGTGGCTGCATTGTATCTCTTCACCATTGCCATTTTCATTTTCTCTTTAAGTTCAGCATCCACTTTCACAGTTGGTATTGAATTCTTCACAATCAAGACCAACTTGAAACCATCGGACATGAATATTTTTCTATCAGCATAATACAGCTTCTCGGCAATTTTCACATCATCAACATAGAATATTGCTGCATTTCCGTTCACTTTGAAATAGTGTGGAATGAAAACATCCGGCGAAATAAAGCTGAGGATAGCTCGTAGCAGAACATCTTTCTCGTGCTTGGCTCCATATGGGATTATGATCTGATACCAAGGTAACAGACCAGGGATGAACTTCTTCTTGGTAGTTCTCGGTGCGGGGGAGCCGTGGCGGCCTCCTCGCGACTTGAAGGACCCTTGCCTGTAGGGCTGCTCCCCATTTTGACCAACTTCCATGCTAAGTACCATGTCGGCATGGGATTCCCAGTCGCGGAACTTGTTTTTGCCTTTAAAGTGCGTGGGCTTGAAACTAACCCGACGCCTAGGATTGTGCACTCGATCATCGTGTTCTGAAATATTACAAAAAGAAAATTAACACTAACAAAGCAATGGTAACAAATAAACAATGAGGAAATGGGAAATTCCAGTGAGTAATGACGATGTTAGATAACGTGTTTTGCCACATGAATGCTGTCGTCATAGAATAACATGCAATCTTCAATAATATTGTAACATTATAAACTTACCAGAGTGGTTGTTGTTGTGCTTATTCCAAACGTTAGTTTTACCTCCTCGTTTAGGCATGATGACTTTTTATTTCACAAAATATACACGACACTTTCTTGAAGGTCTTGACCAGTCTTGAACTTTTTCTGGATCAAATGTAAACAATTACTGTTCGCCGTCTCAATCCTTATTGACATCCAAAATTACAAGTTTGTAGATCACAATTTCACAATTTTACTCAATGCTAAAGCAGGGCTTTCAAGTTTCAGTTACTGTGCGCAAGATGAGTTTCTCAACAAGGAACGCTCAACGCGGTCGCCATGTTGAATACAGGGCCACAGATTACAGTATTATTACAGGGCATTACAGGGACAAAACCATCATGGCGGACGGAAGTCGGAACTAAACGATTTGACATTGGCAGATAATTTTGATAGTGATGTACACAATTTTATCGATACTTTTATATTTAGGGTTCCGTAGCCAAAATGGCAAAAAAGGAACCCTTATAGATTCGTCATGTCTGTCTGTCTGTCCGTCCGTCCATCCGTATGTCACAGCCACTTTTTATTAATCAGGGCCAGCGAAGCGAGCCTATATATCCCAAAATGTTAACATTTTATAATATAATACTTTATGAAAAACCTATCACGCCTATTGATTTTTGCTATAACATAGTAATTTTATTTCAAGATGTTATCATCAGACAGTCAAGATTTTTTAAATGTAGATGTTTATCATCGGTCAGTCAAGTGTGCCGACGCGAGCCCTCACAAAGCTCGGCTTTTAGACTAGACGTTTTCGAGACTCGAGTAATCGACCTCTTAAGCAAATTAAAATTTATTTTTCCTTTCCATTTCTATACCGTGAGACTTAAAAAAATTACCTACAAACTTTTCTTTCACTAGTAGGAACTAGGAACTCAGAGCTCTTGCTAAAAAAATCTGTAGGAAAATTATTTTTATCATGGCGAGCGAAGCCAGCCCTAGTATATACCACAACCTGTACAATGTACATTTTGTAGTACACGGAACGAGGTCTATGGGCGATGGTAGTTGCTTTCCATCAGGTGACTCGTTTGCTCGTTTGCCCCCTGTTTTAAAAAAAACTATCACGCCAATTGATTTGTACTTAAACATAGTAATTTATATTTTTAATATATAGATGTGTTATCATTAGTCGGTCAAGGTGTGACGACGCGAGCCCTCACAAAACTCGGCTTTCACCTAGTTAAATTAAGAGAACTATGAATGGAACTACATTTTTGTTAACTTTTGTAGTTAACAAAAGTCACAAGAAAAAATAGTTAGCGTGAATTGCATCAACCTACTATAACTTTAACTTTAACCATAACAAAAAGTCAAATTAACTGTCAAATCCCTAGTAAAAGTCCATAATGGTTGCCATATTTGACGATAACCTTAACTTTAACTTTAACCACGCCTCTGGTGCAATTCACCCTTACAATATTATTTGGTTCTATGCTTTACTTACTTAAAAATATTCCTGAAACTACTAGGCATCAATTTCTATACTACTAGATGACCTGGTAAACTTTGTATCATTTATCTCCTAGCAGAAACCTTCCCTGGACTTCCACGAATATTTTGAGACTAAATTTAGCTAAATCGATTTCGTTCTCGAGTTTTATTGACACTAACAAAATTTAAAATTCATTTTTATTTATTTGTAAATGAATAAAAATGAAAAGTTGCTAAATGCTAACTTATTAATTTAAAATTATAAATATTAATTGTGAAATAGGAGTATAATTTGTTAAAATATTTGAAACATGTCAAATGCATGAAACGGAACTTTTTCCAATAGAGATTGATTGCCAATAGAATCCGCCGGCTATGCAGGATCGTGAATGGTGTTGCATCCTGCAATGCCGGCCGGCAACACCGAGCAGGACGCGACCTGAATTCTTCACAAAGTGTGCAAGCTCCGCCCACCACTTGCAGTCCGCCGCAAAGGACCGTGAGTGGCTCGGCGCACAGTGGATCGAAAATCGAGTTTCATGGACATAGGAACTCGAATTTCCAGATGTCATTTTTTTGGGCTGAAATATCTTCTCCTAGTTGTTATTACATAGTAAAATGTTATAAGACTCAACTACGTGTAATAATAAGGGAGTTATAATTATTTATTTATATATTATATTTCAGCCCAAAAAAATGACATCTAGAAATTCGAGTTTCTATGTCCATGAAACTCGATTTTCGATCCACTGTGCGGCGGACTGCACGGCAGCCCGCCGCCGTGTAAAAAGCAGAAGGGTGAATGTGGTTGCAGGACTGCATTTTGACATTTTGTTGACACTTGACAGCAAAGAGAATAATATTATTAATTTACTAGCGACCCTCCCCTGCTTTGCACGGGAATAAAACATATATACCCACTGAAAAAACAATTAAAATCGATTTAGCAGTTTTGATTTTATATATTAATATGTTTTTAACGTGTGGCGTATGACACGGCCGCGGCAGCCATGTCATATAATATTATGTTTTTAACGTATGGCGAATGACACGACGTGAGCCGTGTCATATTTTAAAATCACATCCCTAGATGGACGGCAAAGCAGGATAATGTGTGAGCTGTGTCCATTCGCAGTCCTGCACGGCGGACTGCCGTTAATGGGCCCTTAAAGGCTTCATTCAATCAAATCTTCAGTCGGTCATTCAGAATACTGTTCGTCACATAATGGCTTCTACAGATGGACGGACCCGGTCCATGCTGAAGTTAGGCATTGGTAGGCGTAGATGACATTGACAGCTGTCAAATTGGTTCGTAGCTGTGTTAACTCTGTACACTTTTGACAGTTTTGATGGTCCACCTCGGACCATCAAATTTGACACGTGGGTTAAGTGCTTCCAAATAAACAAATATCTGCCTATAATTAAGAAAATATTTACTGTATTAACTATTAAAAACGCAAAACATTGCTTGCGAGTTACGAGTACGACTCCTGTCTTTACTTTTAAAATAATTGGGGCTTTAGAATGTAACAGATTTCTTTTATTTGTACAAAAACTTACCTACAATATGAAGAAAAACGATAAATAAAAGCGGTCTTGTGATTTTTTCTCTTGGATATTTTTCGAAATTCTTCTTAAAAGTGGCTTCATATTGATATTTCAGATCCGGCTCTTATGCGAGCAAAATTTTAATTACTAACTAAGGACATTTTCCTAAAAAACTACTTCGAGATATAGGTACATACAACCGATAATAATATAATAATTATTAAAGTCAATTAACACAGATTCACAGACTACTCACGTCTTACAGATATTTTGTATCCAGCCCAGTTATGCAAATTTAAATTGCAAATACAGTGTGTGGAAAATATTTCTTTCAGAATTGGTAACATTTAAAGAAAAAGAAGCTTTTTGGAATTGGGAACTTTATTGCAACTGCATAGAGTTTAAACTCTGAAAACAATTTTACAATTAATGTCATTCCGGTTTGAATGGACCGGGTTCGTTCGTGTGTAGTGGACGAAGAACCATCAAAACTGTCAAATTTGTACAACCTGAACACGAGGCAGGTATCACATTTTGAGAAAACCAACTTCAGCATGGACCGGGTCCGTCTATCTGTAGAAGCCTTAAGGGACAAGGCTTCTGCACACACTTAACCCAAAGGATAGGAACAGGGTTACACGAATATCGTTAATTCCTGCATCATCGCAATATCCTAAACACGGGCAAATAATTATAACCAACTTGATATTATGTTGCACTCGATAGCAAAAAGCTTATTTAGAAAAAAAAATACATGACTTCAAAAGATTGCGCATCAAAAATTACAAAATATAGTAAATATTTGAGCAAAAATCTCCAGTTATCTGTCAATCCAAAATGCCGCGCGAGCAGCCGCTGGGGCACGAGTGCTTCGCAGGGCGTCCTTGTGGTTTATTGAAGAGGGGGGTTTCCGTTCCTTACCGTAATATTTTTTTTTTTATTTAAAAATCTTGAATTTTCTTTGTATTACATTTAAAGTCCTTTATTTTACTCATTCTATTAATCCTTTTCAAAATAAATTACTTCATCACTAAGTACATAAGTCATAACTATATTAACATAGTTTCATCACTAATATTTGGTCTTTGAATGATTAAAATTGGACGTTTGGTTTTGAAATTTTTGCAGCGGTAACCGACATCCATGCGGGCAGAGCCGTGGGCGACCGCTAGTCTTATAATAAGCGTAGTGTAATGCTCAAGACGTTTACGGACTATCACTAGAAATAAAATTTGAAAATTAGTGCATATAATTTAATTTTACCAAAAATTGTTAGTAACGAGCTATCACTTATCACGTCATCTACATCTGGTGACAAGAAATATAATGTAAACAGTTCAAATCTTCACTAAATAATTAAAGAGGGTAACTACAAAAAAGTAATACTACAAAAATGAAATACCACAAAAAAGTAATGATTTTCATATAAGCACAGAATAGATAATAGTTGACTTAAGACAAAAACTGTTCATGCCTGGTTTCTGAGATTTTTGGACGGGACGTCATTTCATTTATTTGTTAAGATTAAAATAATTAGCTGTTATGTAAGTTTTTATTTAATATAATATTTTATTAATTGTTTTATTAACAAGTCTATTCTGCGAAATCATGTAAGATAAAAGCTTTTAAAAAATCAGTCATCAAATATAAACTGTCGATATCGATGGTATTATATTAATGCCATGTATGCCTACAACACTATATAATAGTCCTGTTCGTTTCGTTTCTCAACTGCGCATGCGCGGCTTTTTTCGCAGGTTGGCAATTGACTGTCAACTTCATAATTGTGTCATCTTCATACAATTTCTGTCAGATTTTAGAACGTGACAGTTGCATGACACTCACACTGACACTAACTAATTTTTAACTTTGCGCATGTGCATTGTGCATTGAAAACCAAACGAACACGACTACTATACCATGAAGGGCCCCCGAGACGGTTTGATTCAAACACGTAAATTTTGGTTTGACTCAAACCATTTTGATCGTTTACAAAGCTTGTTTGAACGGTTTGTCAAACATTTACGTGTTTGAAGCTTGTTTGATGAAATTTCATATTTTTGTTGTGTTTGACGCGCCGTTTGATCGTGTTCCGACGCATTTGATCAAACTTGGCTTAATTAAGTACTGGATTTTGAAGAAGAAAAAAGAAAAAAAAGAAAGAAGCTGTAGTTTCTAGCACTTTCTGTAGATGTTCGTGGGTAAAACGATATCTTAGTTCATTACCATTCTTTGGACCGAAGTCTTTTTATTTTTCGACAGAGGACATTGACGTTATAAACATAAGAAAATCGCGGTCCTCGTTCTAGAATCTAGATTCTAGACTCTAGAGCATCTTGTCTGCATCACAAGACGTGTACTCGACAGCGCGTATTGAATTAAACTGCGCAGTGTCGTTTGACAAACCGTTCAAACCGACATCAAACGGTTGCATCAAACACGTAAGGTTTGAATCAAACCGTTTGACCGTCTCGGGGGCCCTTTAAAGTTACAGATTAAAAATAATATTTTTTAAAGCTCTGAGGTTAGCCAAAGACAACAATAACCACAATGTTATCTGATAATAACCAGCAGCCATTTATAAATAAAAGCTACTTTTGCAAAATAGAAAAAGTTGTTTTTCAATGAAAAGTTTTCATTGTTATTGTTAAATTTTTTACGGGTTTTCATAATTATTGTGTTTTTATTTCTTGACATTAAAATGAACGCATTCTTACACCATAGACTACAAAAAGTCATAGACAATGTTCGTGTGCTTTTCGAGTCTGCCATGTTTTGTCCTACTTGTCGCGCTTGATCAACGCGTTCGCGATTTCTATTGTAAAATATAATTTTACTGAACGTATCACGGGCTGTGTTTTGTTTACAAATAGTGTTGTTAAAACGTTATAAATAACATAGTCATAATTAAAATCGTTCAATTCCTTTTGATACATAAGTGTATAGTGATGTAGCTCGCATTTTATCAAAATTTCAAATCGTTTACAAGCTTGCTGTGGTATTCATTAGCAGTGTATAATATTTCGTCGGAAGTTTGTATGTTTTTATATAATAAACACCGTGAAGTCGATCGATCGAAGGATATTGCGATGCGACCCACGTGCACATAACTAGTATCTCATGCACATTTGTTATTATTTTGTTAGCGAGTTATAATTCGATTCGAGCTCGCGGATCGGATCGAAGAAGGGAAACCGCGTCTGCCGTCTTGCTCTCGCATATCGCATTTCGCGGTGCATTCATTCATTTCGATTAACTAAAATAGAATTCGGTTTCTAATTCGGATTGATCGTTTCTGTGCGCGAAAACCGGACGGCGCGTGTGACGGAGCGGGTCGAGCGCATCGAGTGCACACGTGACGACGGGCGAGTGTTTGGGTGTCAGTCTGGTAGGGTCGGCGGGCGCCGGGCGGCGGGCGCGCGCTAGAGTCTGCCTGCAGTGCGGGCGACCGGCGAGGTGAATCACCGCGAGTGTCGTGGTCGTGTGGTCGTGCCGTGGTCGCGAGTGGCCCCGCGGGAGTGAGCATGTGCGCGGCCTGGCACCGATGACATCGCCCGGGCGACGGCCCTCCAGCCAGTGATTGTGTTCCGATATGTCTTTTGGGTTATGAGTGTGTGACGAAGTTGTGGTGCATTGAGGACACTGGAGCCCCTAGACGGAGTTGGGCCCGCCGGGGCGGCCCTGGTGCTTCTCGGGGCTCCACACGAAGGCAAAATGGCAGCGTGGAACCGCCACCACCATTTCAACATGCTGATGGATGAGAATGCCAAGAATAAATGTGAGTACATAGTTACTTTCTATTTTTGTAAATGCAGCTTTTATGGTTTTATTACTTTGACACACTTCTTCATTGAGAATGTTGAATAATTTTTGCTAGTTTTGTTTATTCGAGCAACAGACAAACATGAGCAGCGTGGTGTAAAAGGCAAAGTTGTTATTACAGATCTACCAAGTATTTCTGCTATGTTTACATTTCGAATGACAATTCGAATTCGAATGACAATTCGCCTAAAATTACATAAAGTGCATTAGACACTTAATTATAACATTCATAGAAGTTTGATAATGGCTCAATTTATCTCTTCCAAAGCATGAAGTAAATGCAACTAAAGCAGGTACTTTTAATATATATCAGATTATTGCGGCAAACCAATTTTGCTGACCATGAGCTGGTACATACAATATACATATATATATACACCACACTAATACAATATACATATTATATTAAATACATCTATGATATCTGGAAACTTGGTCACACTCTAAGTTATGTCTGATTGCTAATATGATTTTTAAAATTTTATCATCACACAGAAGTCACTTTAAATGACACTTATGCATTTGGCAGAAAATATGAGGCAGTTATGATTGCAATTTGTAAATCAACTTTGAATATCTGTAGACTGTAACATAACATGTAGGTGAGCTTATGCTACCTAAATCTTTATCAAGTATTATCATTATTGAATGGTCGGAGAGCACAAACATTTTTGTACATAGCATTTAGTTAAATTTTATCGGTCTTACCACAAAAACTAAACATCTGTTGAACAGTTGTTTTGTGACATTTTTGTACTGAATTTTTCTCTAATCAACTGTTCAACGGGTGTTTAAATCTTTTGTGGTAAGACCCTATGTGTTTACTTATTAACAGAATTCTTTTTGTTTATTACGACCATGGTGTCAGTGGCTTTTAGGGATGTTCCTTTTCCATAGAATGTCTGTCATTTCACATTTCTACATGTAAATCAACATTGTTGTGCCTTTATCAAAAGATTTTTTTATACAGTAACAAGTTTCTCTAAGGCGATTTTAAATATAACTCTTCAGACGTGCCTATCGCAAAAGTAAAAAATGCAGAAACAAAAAGTAAAGGTGCTGTTTTTCAGAGCCCTTTTATTTATATATTTGGCAATCAAAATTTAAATATAATTTGCACAAATCTACATACAAGACAAAAGTCTGTATTTTATTGTACTTTATTTATCTAAAGGTTGTTATTATAATGTCCTTTTAAAATATTTTCAGCTCAAATTCAATTTATTGTTATATCATAATATATGTACATATAGTTACTACCAAAACCAAACTGAGGACCAAGTGAGTTTGGAATAGTTCAATCTCTAAAATTAAAGTTCTTTGTTGAATTTGTAATTTAATTAATTTTTGACATTGTATGATTGTCTAGAAATGCATTAATACTCGTAGCATGGGAACCTTACATATTTTCCTCTTAAATTATGAAAGAAGGCAGATCGCTATAATAATAGCCCTGACATCACTGCGGCCCATAAGGATCATGAGGAAGGAATCATGAGATGAATCATAATAATATGATAATTTTTTTTTAAACCGCAAAATGCAACTCTGCTTGCAATTCATTTCTGTATTTTTGTACTGATTTGACATTTTTAGTCAGTTTGACAGTTTTGACAAATCATTTGCTGAATTGATTAAGAGGAATTGCTTAAATGTGACCTTTTTAGCCTCGCAGGACAGTCGAGGAGAGGGTGAATAGGTGACAATAGACATACCTAGACATAAGCATGAGGTACTGCTTAGATTTCAAAACCTAAGTCCTATCTGATGATGAAACCGATTAGGTGTAAGTAAACGGTCATTTCTTGGAAGTCTATTGTCGATCCCCTGTTCTGTATTGGGATTTGGCACGCAATAAAGCCTAGATTGTTTGTACCCAGTTACATGTGCCCTTAATGTATCGGCCAATACAATTTTACGTCCTAGCACGTAGTGCGCGTTGTAATTGTTATAGCTCCTTGAAAAACTTACTGGCAGGAGTTACTTGCGATTAACAAACTTGGACCAAAATATGTACACGTGTACTAAGCACATTTTGTCAAATATTAAATGGGCTTTAATAATTTTGATTTAAAAGGTAATGTTACCATATTATCATTAACATGATAATTACGGTAAGTAAGATCTCTTTCTGCGGCAGAAGAGACAAAAAAGAGAAATCACTAATCAGTCAGTTTGTCCCAAAAATCTATCACTGTCATTGCTGTGGCCATGCTGAGCATGCTGCTGCTGGTCGGATTTCTTGTGGCATTTAATAACCGCGCTATTGTTGGTCATGGTCATAAACAGTTTTAACTTTGATGCAAGTGCGTGTGACGTGTGATGCAAGTGACTGTCGTTTTCAAGCTATTGGCGCGAGCGCGGACTATACCTGTAACAACGCGGGTTTACATTGAATGCACATTTCTACCTGAGCTTTTACACTGCCCTACATCCCTCCGACCCGATTTGTTCCAATACACATGCCATGATTTACTCGCTATTGTTAAAATTATACACATGCGAACTGGCTTTCGTTTACACTTTACAAGAAGGTCCGGTTGCATGGATTTGGGTTAAATGTCATAATCATAATTTTTTTTTCTCAAAGATAAACAAAGAGAGAGATGGCTTGATAGTATTAAACTTCCTAGGTGTAAGTTAGGCTTAGACGTTTTATCGCGA
The DNA here is from genome assembly GCA_905404155.3 of Plebejus argus. Classification (NCBI taxonomy): domain Eukaryota; kingdom Metazoa; phylum Arthropoda; class Insecta; order Lepidoptera; family Lycaenidae; genus Plebejus; species Plebejus argus. The sequence continues at coordinate 10,099,201 of FR989943.1, forward strand.
GAAAAATAAAAAAAGAAGCGGCCAAGTGCGAGTTGGACTCGCCCATGAAGGGTTCCGCAGCAGCAATAAGGTTTATTTTTATGAAATTAAAAGGTTTTTGATTTATTTTTATATTTCAGTTGATTTAATGAAATTTAGATTAAGGTTTACCGTTTATGACATATAAAAAAAACTACTGGCTAGATCTCGTTCAAACCAATTTTCGTTGGTAGTTTTTATAGTAATCTACATCATATATTTTTTTTAGAATTATCATGCCCCTACTTTAGAAATTAGAGGGGGGGGGGCACACATTTTACCATTTTGGAAGTGTCTCTCTCGCAAACTATTCAGGTTAGAAAAAAATGATATGAGAAACCTCAATATGATTTTTGGAGACTTATCCAAAGATACCCCACACGCATAGGTTAGATGAAAAAAAAAAATTTTGTTTCAGTTGTACGTCCTACGGGGACCCCTAAAATTTTTAATAATTTTTCCATTTTTGCATCAAAATTTTAATGCGGTTCACAGACTACATCTACTTACCAAGCTTCAATAGTATAGCTCTAATAGTTTCGGAGAAAAGTGGCTGTGACATACGGACGGACAGACAGACAGACATGACGAATCTATAAGGGTTCCGTTTTTGCCATTTTGGCTACGGAACCCTAAAAATAACCATTGGCGTTTTGCTGCAGCCTGCAAGATACAATCATGTTACATAATGTATTAACGGTCCTTGGGTAAGCCTTCAAGGAATAGCTTTTAAGAAAAACGTCTCTTTAGGGGGGCCACCCATTGTAACAATGTCCAAATTCTAAACCTGAGTTCCAAAGCCAAAATTATGTTTTTGATCAACCCTTTTTTGTTTTTAGATGTACTCGATCTACTATGTGACCATGTCCTAATTCAAGGCCAGCCCTGGCCCCTGGGCTATAAGTTATAACTTACAGATTCAAAACCTGTACGCTAACTATTTCAGTATTTATCGACTAATACCTAGGGGCTAGGACACATCAAATCTATCCGGATCCGGACGCGATCTATTTGCGAGTGTATTTTGGGGCTATGACGGAACATAACCTCGACCCCAAAACGGTTTAACGCGCTCCAGTCCCCCTAACCCCTAACCTTTAACCCAATTTCCGCGTCCAACCCCGCAGATGGGCCCTGCATTGATGCTTTTATTAGATAATATCATCCGTCTTGGGCGTGTTTAATTGTGCCTTTCCTGTCCATCCGAGTGAACTTACACTTGAGGACCTGATTACACTTTTTTTCACGGAGCAATGCTTTCCGCATCCCCGGCGAATTGGTGACATCGGCTGGGTTATGTGGGAACTGGGAATACTCGGTAGGATCTACCCACTAAAACCCCATTGTGCTCAAATCCCCGCTTAGGCGTAACCCACCGCAACTCTGGCAGACGAGCCTGATTACACCTACCGATAGAGTGGTAGTCCAAACAGACAATTTGATTGGCCAAGAGCACTGCCTCGCAACTCTACAAGGTGTAACAAAGCCCTTTTTTTTTTTTTAAGGAGGGGAAATGCATTACGCATCCCCCGCCCCCTCGGGGGAAGAAGGGGGGCAGGGGTATGTCGGACTCCCTCCGTAAAGGTTTAACGCATTCTACCGCGTCCTCCGCAGCGCTTGCCGCTTCCAGCACCACAATCACTGCAGCAGCCTATGCCACCGCGTGTCTGCTCCGAGAGGCTCCCCGGGCACCGGGGGAGCCTATCTCCTCGGGGCCTATATTGTGGGCGGTGATCCCCCGATCAGCCGCCCACAGGCCTAGGCTTCTACCTCCATAGCGGGGGCGATTTCACTCGCCCCAGCCTTGTCGGCTTCAGGCCGCTTACGCGGCCGAGCCTTAGGGGGAGCCTTACGCTTCTGCCTCGTGCCGGGAGGCGTAACAAAGCCCTAAGGAGGATTTGCGCAGTTCAACCATAGCACCCTAATTTCTAGGTAAAACCATGCAGACTGCAGTATGATGCGGAATTTTGTTTCTGTCTGTTACTTCTTGACGCTCAAGCCTCTTAACTGCTTTTAAGGGGTATATGGAGATTCATTCTAGTTCCCACAATGACAGTTTTTATCACGGAAATAAACTACATAATATTGTTTGCAACAAGCGTAACTTTTGTTTCACTGTTTTATATATAAAATTTAATACTTTTTTATTTCTCTAGCGTTGCGTAATCAATGTTTTTGATATATCGTCTGTCTTACAGCGGTTAGACAAAGTAAATCACGCTTAAACCTTTTATGAATGAATATAATGTGTTTGTATAATGTCATACAGTATGTTTATAGTTGCGGGGCAAACAGAACATCAATATAGGTTGCCGACCGCCCACGCATTTGATATCATAAAAATATAAATCGATGTACTACGTCGTAAACAATGTTTTGGTGTATCTTGTATGTCTGGGTTTATTTTGATAAACATTAAAGCTGGTTTCAGACTACGCTATAATATATTTAAAAGTAGAGCATTAGACAAAAGTCAGGAGCTTACTCTATTCTATCAACGATTTAACTTTAACAGGTTTTTGGTAGCACTAACCTATACGACCTGCAAACCTTCAAGAAGAGAGCGTATTCCCTCTTAAAATGCCAGCAACGCACCTGCAGCTCTTCTGATGTTGTGAGTGTCCATGGGCGACGGTAGTTGCTTACCATCAGGTGACCCGTTTGCTCGTTTACCCCGGGCCTTATTAAATAAAAAAAAGTAAACTATAATAAAGTATGGTTTAGAAACGACTAATCTATTTCCTGAACTAGATGCTTTTATTAAAAGGAATTTTTAATTTGAAATGAAATCAATCCTTAGATTTATTTTCCATTTTTCATCAACAAATATGCTTTTAGAACTTGTTTCACCACTTCGACCTGATAAAGTGCCGGATAGGCTATCCACAACTTTTTTGACAGATTTTTACTTCATCTGTCAAGTTAAGTGGTGGATAGCCTATCCGGCACTTATCAGGAAGTGGTGTAACTGGCCCTTACTCATATGGCTAATTATAATAATAATATAATAATTATAATATGTGAGTAATCCCCTAAAATTTACATTATCATGTAAAACAACCCTCTCGGCGCAGTCGTGCAAAAGGTACACGGAGGGGTATGTAAAACGATGATGAGTTATAAAAATGTTCGGAAACAGCCCTTGTATTTACCCTTTTCGTGTTTATATTGAGTACCCTCGAAAATAAACTTTTATAACACAAGTTTATCGCGATTCGCGACCGAAGATATTATAATTATTATTTAAATGTCATGTTTCTTGTAAACCGAGGTAGTTATAAACGTAGAATCTTGTTGTTATTGTACTTAAAAAAAAACAGGTGTTCTTCGAAGGGTGTTACAGTTATTCGGTGCCTGCAATGTGGTTGTATTTTATCAAAAAATCGGATTTTGTAGCGGAGCACTTTTCGTATTTCCGACATTTCGGCTGCTTTTCAACGAACACGTAACTCCTAAACGTAAAAAACAAAATACTTTCAACTTATTTACGTACGCTACGTTTAATTCTTACACTTCTTACATTTATCGAGTGAACGAATAATCGCTCGCTCTAAATAATTTTGACATCCATTTATCGTCTCGTTGAGAATACAACAGCGGTGCTAAAGTTTTCGCTCGGAAACTGTAAAATATAGAAAGTCCGCGAAATATTTCGTACTCAATGATAATGCAAGTTAGTCATTGGAATCATTTACAAGTCCGCTGCACACCCAACGATTTATCGTAGCGAGGAATCAGACTCTTCTTTTTATTGCTTTGCTTTGACTTGTAAAATCTGGTTACTTTCCGGATCCGAATCCGGATGTCGGGTCAGAGTCATTATTCACCTCTGAATTTCTATTATATTTGATTTGTATCTCCTTAACGCATTCAAAATGTACTGTATAATATAATGATATTTGATAACTTAACTAACGCAACAGTCAAATAATCCTGCTTACAGTATCTTTGGGTCCCTGGATAATACCAATAATACTCATGCTCCGTGCAATGCAACGTCGAAACACAAGAGCCTCAAGATACTCGAGAACTCAAAGGCTTATATTATTATATTGAAGGTTCGGCTGTAATAACTGTGTTATGTAGAAGGTTCGACCGATATCGTTCCGACAAATCGTCAGGTGTGCAGCGCATTAGCGGGACCGCTCTCTATAAGGAGTGCCGAATATCGAGTATGGTTCCGGTGCTGCATGCTATCAACTTTCATTCACCGTCGCCGGCCTGTTACCACGCGGATGTTGGCCGCCAGTGGCCGCTGAACTCGAGAGCGAATATCAGAACAGATTGGACACTTCGGAGATTCTGTGGTCGTTACTCGTTCGTTGTTTGTGTTTTGTTATACTAGAGTTTTAGGTTGTCTATTCAGGGGGGCTATTACGAGCTCTTATATCCAGCCAGTTCACAGGCCAGTTTACAGGCCGTTGCATAGAGACGGCCTGTAAAATGGGTGGAAAATGGCTGGATATAAGAGGTCGTAATAGCCCCCCTGTGCCTAATTTCTCACGAGTGTTGATTTTTAAGTGCGTCGCGCGATGTACCGTTTTTCTCATTACACGATTTAAGCTCATACAATAAAACTTAAATGTACCTGATTGCAAACAGTAAGCAATACAGTGGGTGTGACTAAAATTAACTTAAAACATTTTTACCTTTAAAATGCCATGATTATTGACTCGCTAGTCGCTCCACGCAGTCTGTTCCCACACGCGGTGCGCGAATATTTTTTGCCCGATAACGGACCGGTCGGGTGAAAGTGGCACCCACGCGCGTCTGAAACCGACCCTCTGCACCGTTGTCTACTCGTTGTCGTGCAACGCGTCATGTAGATTATATCGTGTTTGGAAAGTAACTCGCTATAGTTTAAAGCGAGTAAACGTTTCCCCGATACCTTGAGAAAGGTATCCGTCCATTTGCATTTATCGACCCTATTGTAAGCGTAATATATAGGCTTATATAGGATACTTTTTGCAAAGGTGATTGTTTCTTAGACATAATATGGATAGTTTTCCAAGGCTAATAAAGGCAATACTTTTTTAGGCTGCAAAAAAACTTTGATCGCGTGGGTTGACAGTTATTTTGCGTCCAAAAGCAACTCTATGCTGACGATATTTAAAAGGTCCCGCTCGACTCCGAGGGAAAATAACGATGAATGGTCTCTACATCAGCATGTTCAGGTGTCAGTTCGTTAGGGCGAAGTAAATCAAAGCTGAATGGATTTACGACTGCGAAATGGTGGGAAAGATCAAAGATGGTTTGCATACCTGCAGGCTGCAGCACTGATTTCAAGTAAACCATAGTCTTGCAATTCATTTATCTTTTTTAATATTTATTATTTATATTAAATCGTCGAGTTCTGCTAAATCCCACATATTGTGTGCTTTGATAGGTTTGGGAATAGCAAGAAACACGATTTTAATGCCACTTTTAGTCAATTTACGTTTTCGCACATTAAACCGTCAATCGCACTACCATGCTTATTGCTTACCATGTTGAGGGTTTTAGACGACTGACGAGAAAAAGTTTATCTGGCTAGGTCCAGAACCGCGCATTTTTTGAGTTATCAATTGTTGTATTCTGTGTATTGATTCGTCGTAACTCGTAACTCCACAAATAATTCGTTTAACTTGCATGACTACTATTTTGCTACTCATGATTAGGCCAGGATCGAAGCCGTATTGGTCAATTCAGACCGCAACGCGACGCGTAGATGCATTTCTAAAGTATGGATTTGACAGACTTCAATTATTGCGGGAGACGTGTCGTGTGATCGAGTGTCGTGAGTCGTGACTCGTGTGAATGCGTCGCGTTGCGGTCTGAATTGACCCTTAGGCTGCGTTTCCACCAGATATGTGTTGCGACTTGCGAGGAGTCATGTGCTTTTGAGAACCAATAGAGTCGCTTCACTGACGTGGCCTCGCTCAGCGCAGCGATTCTATTGGATCTTAAAAACACATACCTCGCTACACATCTCTGGTGGAAACGCAACCTAAAGATGGGCTTAAAGCGTACTGTCGATGATGATGACTACACCATCTGGCGGTAACGGCCCCGCAGCCGGCTCGTCTCGCTGGTCACCTTTCTCCCCGCAACGCGCTGTCTAGACGCTCGGTGAATTTGGCGCAGGAATGCGGAACGTATTACGTACGACCGTCGAGATGAAATGTGAAATTCGGTGGGAAAGGCTCGATGAGTGTCGATGCTGGTAACTGCTGCTGAGCAGAAATGTCCGGTTCCTAAGGGAGAAACTAATCAGTACTGTCTAAACAAATATTATAAAGAGAATGTTACTTAAAAGGGATGCGGACGAATTACGTATGACCAACGAGATAAAATGTGGAATTCAATGGGAAAGGCTTGATGATTATTATTGATTTCGGTGACTGCTCTAAGGAGATCTGTGCGGTGTCTGCTGGAAGAAGTAGTAATACTAAGATTAAAAAGAGGCAATGTTTGCACACTTGAAAAAAATGCGGAATATGACTGCAGTAAATGTGAAACTGTATACAGTGCTAATCGTAAAACTACTGAACCGATTTTGAAAATTGTGTCGTCAAGTGAATGTTATTAGTTAAGGATGGAATGAATGTTATTAGACTTTAAAATGGAACTTAACTAATTCTTATAGTTAAGTTCCATTGCTATTTTTCGTTATTATCAGTATAGTCAGTAACGGAAATGACACTTCTATAGCCCAAGGAAAATAGGCAATAATTAGCTGTTTAAATAGTTAGTTTACCTTAAAACCGCAATTTTATAACAACAACAGCTTATAAGAGGTGAACTGTTTTGGTTTTCCTTTAAATGTTGTTTCTTTTTCTTCGAACTTGATTAAAGTACAGTTGACACTTGACACTTGACCTATTGGTTCCTAGAAAGTGATAGCGTTTCAACCAGCCTAATGTGCATGCAATTTAAGCTTCCATTACACTCGTTCTTCTTGCAGAAACACTTAAACCTTATAAACCCGACTGCCTGAAAAATATTGCAGGTCTGTTGATTGCAATGCGGAAAAGTGAAAAGACTCCAGTATAAACATTCGGTAATGGAATAAACGAATTAATAGAGGATTCTTTGTCTGCACATATTTAAATTAAATATCTTCAACAGGCAAATCTAATATGACCTCTATCTATTATTATTATTATGTAGATCGCCATATTCTATAATAGGAATAGATAGCAGATAGTAGGGCATTTCTCCAATGCCCATCCGAGCATATGTAAATATGGGCATTTTAGAACATTTCTCCCATCGCTATTCCGACATTATTATTCTTAAACTTTCGAACCACCTACTGAAGAGTGAGTTCTGTAATTAATATCACAAATATTATTAATCGAAATGATAAATAAGTTTAACAATCACGCATCACGTGGTCGACATGTGGGTCCTATATTCATGAATCACGATTCACGACCGACGTTTGGACCCACGAGGTCTTGTGTCAGTGACGCTGTGGCGTCATCCGTCACTCGTTATCAGTTCGGCGGCTTCGGAGTTCGGCCCGCGACAAAGAATACCCGCGATGTACAGGACGAGTGCAAAGTGAGGCCAGTGACGTATTTGTACACTTAGGCCCACTTGCGCACATCTGAGTTAAAGTTAACTCTGAGTTAAACATCATGTCATATCTGTCACTCACCAAGTCAGTGATAGAGATGACATGATGTTTAACTCAGAGTTAACTTTGTCAGTGATAGAGATGACATGATGTTTAACTCAGAGTTAACTTTAACCCAGATCGGCGCAAGTGGGCCTTACAGTATTAATTCGTCATGACTCATGCCCCATACGGTCACCGGTGACCGAGACACAATAGATATTCTATTGTGTCTCGTTTTTTCATGATCGACGGGTTAATATTTAATGTCTCTCACATTTTTGATGGGCCATTTAAAGAGCGATAAAGGAAACCTATTGACTAAGCCCACTTCTGTTTTCAGGACATGACAATTTTTTTACTGTATGATATTCCTTGTATATTATACGGTCGCCAACATGGTATAACATTATATGAAGCCAATATTCGTTTATCGCGAGGGAACCTTACATTCTTCCGAGATGAAAAGGATCCTATGCCCTTTTCCGGGACTCAAAATATCTCCATACCATATTTCAGCGATATTGGTATATAAGCGGTTTGGGCGTGAAGAGGTAACAGACAGACACACATCCATAATATTAGTATGGAATATGGATGTGTGTAATTTTAGCGTCCATACGACGTATAGCCACTATCCACGTGGATGGTGTATGTAACTGTGAATCACTGAAACAACTAGGTTTTTTTTATATCTCATTACCATATAACATTTATTTATAAGTAGATTACTTATACAGTATGTTTACTAAGTTACGTTTCTAAAAGTGCTGGCCTAGAAAACCCGAAAAAACAATCTTTTACTTCATAAAAACCGGCCTACGGTAACATTGAAACGAGTGACAGGCGACAGCAGAAGTTAGGGTAGACCTTGGCCCAGCAGTCAGTAAGTTCTTTCGTTTTTCTTTATTTCTTTCGTTTTAAAAAGTTTAGTTGTGATTTTGACCAGCAGTCAGGATAGGTTCTTAAAAAAAGTTAATTCTGAATTCAAAAATAGCCCGCGTAAATTGTAAGGAAACGTCATGACTCGTGGTATTAATGGGTGTTGCAAGGTTCGCCGTCGGCCGAGTCAGCGGGCATCGAGTGTGACGGGACAGCCCTAAAGTGCCCCTCGGTGTCAACGACCGGCCGCAAAGGTTTTTGCGCGGACAACGGTGGTTTATAATAATACGATAATGTCTTAACGCCGTACATTGATATCGTTGGGTTTGTGTTTGGGTGTTTGACGTTTTGAAGGTGGTTGGTGTACTTTGTGGTGTCTTCTAGATTTGAAAACCTGTAACCTGTAAAAAAGTAGTTTGTGTTTATCTCAAGCCATTCAGTAGTTTTTGGGTGAAGAAGTAAGCAAGTTACATACAAACTGTCGATTATGAACTTGTGTTGTATGTCTTAGAAGGTAGAATTCTCCTGAAGAAGTAGGCAAGAATGAGTCTTCAAAGTTTCATTACATTACTAAACAAATATCGCTCAGATAATAATCATTGCCCTAGAGCAGGGTTCCCAAACTTAAAAATTTTGTCTACTGCCCATTTTGAGAACAAATTAATAATTATGTTTAAATAACGCCCCCATTATTTTTATTTAAAATGTATCCGGATGAAACCTCCCCCCTATTCTCTACAGTCTATACACAACCCCCCATTTTTTTCTGGGTCCCACACCGCCCTTTACCTTCAGCGCCCACAAGGGGGGCCCCCTTTATCGCCCACTTTTGGAAAGGCTGCCCTAGAGTCTAGATATTCTACGGTTTTAATTAAGTCTACGTTTCTCAAAAAGTAGGTAACCTTTTGAGAAATGTCAGGAATGGTAGCAATAGGGACACGAAGGCATCCGGACACTGTAATGATTTACCAGTTATTTTAATGAAATGTTGAAGGTTAATTAACTTCCTAGGGGGATAATTGAAGACTTACAAAGTATGTAACGGTTAGGAGTACAGGATATACTTAAGAGGCCGGGGTACCCTCGAAATTCTCATATATATACGTCTTAATACCAAAATAATTTTCTCATACGAAAATATTTAACATTTTTGAGTTATTTTTCAGCTTAAAATAGTAATTACCTAGGTAAAAAAAAATTTTTTTGTTTAAATATTTAATAGTAAATTTACTACTAAATATATTTATTTTTAGTATTTAAATATTTTGTAGTAAATTAACTATTTATTTATATATTTTTTTGTGTTTTACTCTATATTTTAGTGTTTTAATATTTAGTAGTGTTTAAAAATTTTTTAGAAAAATTTTGTGCAGGAACCTAGGTAATTACTATTTTAAGCTGAAAAATAACTAAAAAATGTTAAATATTTTCGTATGAGAAAATGATTTTGGTATTAAGTATGTATGAGAATTTCGAGGTTACCCCGGCCCCTTAATTATTGAGTGGGTCAGTAACGACCTAAAAGTTTACTACCGAAAACCTGTCTATAAAATGGTAATAAATTAATTTCTGCCTCAAATATGGATCCACGATCAATTTAATGCAGACAAGTATTGTATGCTATAGCAGTTAATTCCTAAAATGTAGCCGTCGTCTTATAAAGTACATATCTACTCTACTATTACGAAAAGCGTTAGAATAGTATCTTAAGTACTAGTAAGTCGCGGCAAAAATGAGAGTAAAGCCCGTGTTAGTAAGGTAAAGATAATGTTATTGATTGGTTGTTTAAAATGTAAGATGTAAAGAAAAACATGGGAATGTAGGCTGTAGCTGCTAGGTACGTCTGCTAAGCACGAGTTTTCTCGACTTACATGCCTTTGTCCTCATACCAAGTAAAGCAGAATTACGTAATATCTAATAATACAATTTTATTATTAACTTTACCTTCAATGTTATTCGCCAACGTGTCGGAATGAAGCGAAACACAATTCCAATAAAGTAAATTAATTAAAAAATCAAAAAACCCGACTGCAAAAAATTTTAACTAAAAAGACCGAAACAAGACCTAATTCTGCCGGAAGCTTCAAGCCATGTTTAAATTGATACGACCATTGCTTACGAGATTCATGTCAAGATGAATAGAAGGCTACATTGAAAGATATAGAAAAAAATGGACTACAAAATGCAGTCGGAGGCATATTTTATGATTTTATTAAAAGGTTAAAAATGGTGCGACATGCCTCCGACTGCATTTTGTAGTCCATTTTTTTCTATATCTTTCAATGTAGCCTTCTATTCATCTTGACGTGAATCTCGTAAGCAATGGTCGTATCAATTTAAACATGGCTTGAAGCTTCCGGCAGAATTAGGTCTTGTTTCGGTCTTTTTAGTTAAAATTTTTTGCAGTCGGGTTTTTTGATTTTTTAATTAATTTACTTTATTTATGTCTTTTTAGTTAAGAAAGATTACGTAACCGGATTAATTCTTTAAATGAGTTTATGTCATGTGGTTGCATCTGGATCCTATGCTAACTTCATTCTATCTTTCATTTTATCAAGGCGTATTTTACGTGAAATAGGAGATTCTGTCTTCTCTTTTGCAGCCTTAGCTCGTTTAGTCTTGCGGGATAAAGCCATGTTAGTTAGCCAAAAAAGTAAAAAAAAATTGGAATTCACAACACAAACAAATTAACAACAAATACAATCAATTGAATTTTTAAGACAAATCTCAGCTCACCTTAACTTAATTAATCCTATTAGCTTTGGTAATCAGTACCAAACTACAATAATATAATATATTATAACGCCCCTTAGGGTAGTTACTACTTACTAGTTTCAATTTTCAAAAGTTAATTCAAAACTAAACCTTAAAGATAAAGATAAATGATAATAGAGAAGTATTTTTACGAGTTACGAATTAAAGTTTTAAGTTTCAACTTACAACTAATGTTTCGAACGAAATGGTAAATTTATTTATTTCTTCTTTAATCTTTAATTATTTATAATTTATAATTTATTTTAATTTTACATTTTTCGTTAACAGTAATTTAGCACGGACAATTACTCAGTTGTTTCATCAAAAAACGTAAAGACTTTATACAAACGTGTACAGACAAGCGATAGCGCGATCTAAAGAAAGCACAGCAAAATCTATTGACGGAAGTTGGAACTAAATGTCGCTTTAAATACAAATCTATACATAATATAAATGCGAAAGTATATCTGTCTGTCTGTCAGTCTGTCAGTCTGTCTGTGTCTGTCTGTCTGTCTCGCTTTCACGCCAAAACTACTGAACCGATTGTTATGTAATTCTGTACACAGATAGTCTAAAGCCTGAGAAAGGACATAGGCTATTTTTTAACTAGAAAAAGGAGTTGTAAGGGGGTAAAATGCGTAGGTAAATTTGTTCAAATTAAGTTGGAGCCGTGTGTCTTCTACATCGCACCATCGCTTACCTAAACGTGTTTCTATAAGAGGTGGTAAGGATGGAGGAATCTTTTCCGATTAATTTGAAGAAATGTTTGAAATCTTAAGAAGTCAATGTTCGACTTCGAACTCTTCGAAGTTCGACCCCACTCCCCAATTATTAACCCCCTACGCAAAAATAATAAGTAAGAAGAGTTTTGTGTCTGTCTGTCTGTAAACATTGAAGTTTGAAGTAAGCGTACCGCGGAAGCACCTCTGTCGTGCAAATTTTGCAATTTGCAGTAATGTAGCCAATGTTCTTATTTTTATAGATTGTATATTTTATCCATGCAGGCGGGTTTTTACCTGCACAGCTGATTGTCTAGGTAGACAATCAGCATGGACGGAGGTCCGTCCATGCTTCCTCCCGCACGCGCACCCCCGCCTTGGTGACGCCATCCATCGTAATATTTTAATTTCGCCATAATTTCAAAACCAAACATCCAATTTTAATCATTCAAAGACCAAATATTATCTACATAAACTGTACTTAGTAATGGAATAATTTATTTTGATAAGGATTAAAAGAATGAGTAAATTAAACACGTTTAAATATAGTCCAAAAAAATTCAAGATTTTTAAATAAAATAATGGTTATTGTGCCTCACTCGACATAGATAGGTATAGTGTGTCGCGGACTTTTTTGTAGATATTTATAAGATCTACAATTACTTAGAACATTTTATGGTTCTATCTTTTATAGTTTAGGCAGCGTACGCAAAATAAGTAACTTTTCTGGTTGATTTTTTACACCTTGCGTCCGAAGAACCCAAATATTGTACGGAACCCTATTTTTCTCCAAAATAAAATTCAGCCTATGTTCAGCAAAAATAACGTAGAATTCCAATGGTGAAAGAATTTTTCAAATCGGTCCAGTAGTTTCCGAGCCAAACAAACAAAAAATCAAATCTTTCCTCTTTGCACTATTAGTGTAGATTTATCGTTCGATTTAATAATAAAACTGCAAGTTATATACATATTTAGAATCAGTGTTTAAAATCCTTTATTTTGATACCCCACTCGATATGCTTGGTAAATTTTTATTTTTTTTTACCTCACAATATGGCGTCAAACGTCCACCATTTTGGTTTTTTCTTCATGTCACCTATCTAAGAACACTTGGGCCATTAAGACAAATCTAACGGTACCTCAAATATGAAAATCCGCTTAGCGGTTCTGAAGATACGAGGTAATAAAGAATATTACAAACATACAAGATACGCGCCAAACACATAACCCTCCTGGCAGTCGGGTAAAAACGCGTAGGCCACACAAAACAATACGAAGCCTACCTACAGTTACTTGTACTATTATCTATTCTGTGCTACAGTAATTATTATTGATGTATATCTGCAAGATCAATCCATACTTAGCGAAAGTGTGCTTATACTACTGAACCGATTTTGTATGATACCTTGATTCCCGGAAATGTACTTCGCGCGAAAAAAGAATTTCTGCACATTGAAGATGCTTGCAAGTTGCAATGCAACATCAGTATTTGATGATTAAAGATTTTCAAATTCTTTATTATGCAAATAGCTATACTTAAGAGCGTTTACACCTTTCACGCTCAATTTGGCTTAAAACTGTACTTTTCAAACTTGAAAAAATCATCAACCACTTTATAAAAATGTTGGTAACTTATTTTTATAGGAAATTTCACTGTCCATATAGTTAGCAGAGAAAAAAATACGATTTATAGAGTATTTGTACATTAAATCTAGATAACTTAACAGAGGTTTTCTTAAATTCCATTTTAGTATCAGTTTCGAAGCATTTAATTTACGAAACCAGCGATCGATCTAATTAAAAAATAATAATAACCTATTGGCAAGACCCTTAAGCAAATAGTTAGCAGAAAAAATATTTCGTTTAGGTGTTTAACTTTATATGTAACTTAATTTAAATTCAAAGAATGAGAAATATCAAAGAAATATCAAGGAATTAAAACTTTATTTTTACCTATTTATTTAACTTAGTTTAATATAATAATAGCTTCATATCATAGAAGAACACTTTAATTTAAAAAAATGTTTTTAAATATAAATATTCTTTTGTTATTTTTTATCTACAAATATTTTAAAACTACTATAAATCGCTGCGCGCAAAGCAATTCAAGTAGTCCGCCGCAGGTTTGTATGGAAACTTGAAATAAGGTGTAAACGCTCTTTCATAAGTATGTCATAATTATGTGTCACTAAAAGTTGGAACGGCTGTGAGGTCACGCGGAATGGGTCAAGCGGAAAATCGGTGTTGGGCCAACACCGATCTTCCAACACTGTTGGCTACCTGCTAGGTGAGCCAACACTGCCGAGCTTGGTCCAATTTGACTTGGAACAACTGACCGCCGCAAGGACCGCCACCGCTGCCCGCGTCTGTCTGGGAGACGCCTAACTTTTCTCTATGTTGTACGCTATATATTTTGACGACATGGCTATTACGCTACTGTTTATATCCTTATTGTGGTCGTTTCCCAAGAAGCTCCGTGTCGATGACCGCTAGTTTTTGCGAGATGTATACCACAACAAAACTACCTGCAAATTTCGCCGAAAACACAAATGTATGCAAATTCCACGCGTACCCGGACTCTTAAAATAACTTTTGCTGATTATCGAGGTGCATTTCAATTGAACGTCTTACATTATAATCGCACCAAAAATACTCGAAATTATAATCGAATCTATATTCATTGCGGTAGTGTCAGTCTGTTACCTTTTCACGGATATAATACTGAACGGATTTTGATGGCTATGGAGATACTTTCAATGCTTCAACGAAACTGATGAATCTATTTTGATGATTCGTATGGCGATAATGTGAATCCTGGAAAAGGTATATTGGCGTTACTAAGTTACGGGCAACCATTAAGAACAAAATCACATTGTAGGATGCAATTTATAGGCTACGTTTTACCTGGATTTAGGACACGTTTTAGGTAACACGTAACGGCTGCTAGCTCGCCCCTCGCGATCGCTATCGCCACCTCTAATTTCTTATTACTGTAAAAGGGTTAATGTTTTATTATTTATAATTTCCACGGAGCGTATTTTCTGAGAAATCGCGGTGAGTAGGCCTAGGGACAGGCGGAAAATTAATAGCACGAAAGGTTTTATGTAAAAATAAGCTCGATTTTATGTACCCTTATTATTCGGCCCTATAAACTTGCTATGGCCCTACGTAACAAAAGGAATGACGATAACGTTTATTGTTTCGGCCAAGTTCCGTTAGTTTGTTATCTGTTTGCAGACACTATCGCAACAGTTGCGAGAGAAAAATGTTGCTTACGACAACTTGGAATTAAGGAGGAAAACCTCGGAGCACCTTTTTTGGGGTTTTTAACAAAGAGTGGGTTGCACCAACTTACTTTAAACTATAACTTTAACTATAACAAAAAATCAAATGAACTGTCAAATCCCTAGTAAAAGTCCATTATGGACGCCATATTTGACGATAACCTTAACTTTAAATACGCCTCTGGTGCAACCCACCCTGAGACTAGGGAAGAAACTCGAGCGCCCTTTATTTAAGCATATTGTCTGTGTCTTTTTGACATGAATTAAGAATGCTCCAACCGGAGAATTAGCAGGTCGGATGTCTGTCAGTACGTGGTACAGTCGTGGAGATGAATATATTATCTTTCATTTGAAACCAAAATATCCTCGCAGTTTGACTCCTAATTCTTTAATAGGGTACCGGAAAATCGCTGATATTTGTAATAGCGTCCTTAATACCGAATCCTGAATCCTGGGCCTTTTTTGCGTATGATATACAGGGTGCAATTAAACCTTCCTGCCAAATTTTCATATATCTATGTACATATTAGAATAAAACTGTAGAAATGTGAATTCTGTACATTAAAGATATTCAAAAAATAATAAGCGGGGGGTGTCACTAGATCGCTATAGAAGCCAAAAATGTGGTTAGTTTTTTGTCTGTCTGTCTGTATGTTTGTTCCACTATCACACGAAAACTACTGATCCGATTTGAAAGCGGTTTTCGCAGATATATTTGTCTTCTTCCAACTTAACATCTGGTGTATAAAAAAAAATCCCCCTACCCCTCTAAGGGGACAAAAGAGGGATCAGATTTTGTATCAAACTTTTTTCTTTAACACGAAAACTACTGATCCGATTTGCATACGGTTTTCGCAGATATATTTGTCTTCTTCCATCTCAACATCTGGTGTATAAACTCCCCCCCCCCACCCCTCTAAGACCAAAAAGATGATCGGATTTTGTACACAATTTTTCCCCCCACCCCTCTTAGGGGATAAAAGAAGGGGTAAGATTTTGTATCAACTAATGAAGTAGAAATACTTTAAATGGCAAAACAACGTTTGCCGGGTCAACTAGTAATATATTAATCCTTGTTAAGAGCGTTTACACCTTATTTCAAGTTTCCATACAAACCTGCGGCGGACTGTTGGAATTGCTGTGCGCGCAGCGATTTTAAATAGTAGTTTTAAAATGTTTGTAGAAAAAAAAAAAATGGTTGATATTTAAGATCAATTTTTGAAATTAAAGTGTTCTTCTATGATATGAAGCTATTATTATATTAAATTAAGTTAAATAAATAGGTAAAAAAACAGTTTTAATCCCTCGATATTTCTTTGATATTTCTCATTTTTTGAATTTATATTACATAAAGTTAAATACCTAAATGAAATATTTTTTTCTGCTAACTATTTGCTTAAAGATCTTGTCAATAGGTTATTATTATTTTTTTATTAGATCTGTCGCTGGTTTCGTAAATTAAAAGCTTCGAAACTGATACTAAAACGGAATTTAAGAAAACCTCTGTTAAGGAATCGAGATTTAATGTACAAATAGAGATAAATCCTATTTTTTTCTCTGCTAACTATATAGACTGAAAACTATAAAAATAAGTTATCAACATTTTTATAAAGATAAGTGGTTGATGATTTTTTCAAGTTTGAAAAGTACAGTTTTAAGCCAAATTGAGCGTGGAAGGTGTAAACGCTCTTAAAAATAAAAATACACGTATTTTTTCTTTTATGATCACTGAGTACTAAAATGTTGAGAAATTGCTTCCGAAAGTTATCCTAAAAACATTACAATTAATGGACACACACGCGTCGCCCGCGCGTGACCTGCCCCCACGTGCGCGACTCACCCCGCGTTACCCCCGCTCATACCCACCGCTGCGAGTGACCGTTGTGCAACGATTTTAAATGGGATAAAATGTCATTACAAAAAAATAACACTCTCCTAATGATACCTAAGGTTTAATTGCACCCTGTATTTTAGCGATATATTATGTATTATAGGTAATTGCCTTAACAAATCTAATTTTGAGCTGCACTGTGCCATGTAATATTATAAGCGGGGGCCTCTTGCACGTGTTAGGGGGCGTCCATAAATTACGTGAGGTGTTTAGAGGGGGGAGGGGGTCGAGTCAAATCTCATCTAATCTCACGTTGGGGAGAGGGGGGGGTCTCGGCAAATCTTACGTAATTTTTTTACTTATTTATTTATACTTTTTGCACAATTTTGGTACATAGGCGGACTTAATGCCAAATGGCATTCTCTACCAGTCAACCTTTAGGTGTTTTTTCTCAACAAAATAATACTATTTTGGTCCATTTCATCCAGATTGTAGGTACTAGGTACGTACTATGCTTAAGATTTAATCGTAAGCGTAATCGTTATACGATTAAGATCATTCACGAATTTATTCGAAAGAAAATCTACTGACTGTCAAACCAAACATTTACGTAAGAAACCCACATTTTGAAAAATCTCACGTGAGATTTGTGGGGGGAGAGGGGGTTGAATAAATTCTCACAAAATCTCACCAGGCGGGAGGGGGGGGTCAAAAAATTAAAATAAACACCACGTAATTTGTGGACGCCCCCTTATGCTGTAATAGTTTTATTGACATCGCATCAACGATGTATCGATTGATTTCTATTACGTCGTATTCTAACCCTCACGCTTCAGGGGACGTGCTTATTGCGCAACGATGGGCAATGTTTTTTCTACTATGACGTCACGTATGAAAATAACCTTATAAGCAGTGTTGCAACCATAGACTTATAATATACTGACGTAAAGACCACCTGACAACCCGAAAATGCGTGACGATTTTCGATCTGTCAATGTGTGCGTGTGCTAGTGATGTATCTTTTACTATCGATAGTATAGTCCGTTCGAGTTATTTTACCTGAGTTTCTTTAAGAAATAAATAATATGCAACTTTGGCAGATTTTGTATTTCAAATTAGGTATTTATTTTATTTGACAGAAAAAAGGTGACGATTGAAAAGTATAGATACACATTTTCGTTTGGGGTGATTTTTCAATCGTCGGATATGTTATGATATGAGGTTCTTATAAGGGTAAATAATATACACATTATAAAGTTACTTATTTATTACTCAGGTAAAAGCTATCTGAAAAATCAGCCCTTACATTATTAGAAATGCAAATATAATGTTGAAAGTAAACAACACACATAGTATATTATTTATTCTTAAATTAAATACATATCATAATACTCTCACACACCCATTACATTTTTAGATTTGTTTTATGTTATAGTTAAATACCGATAAGTATATCGATAAATTTGATTCAAGCACTAGCGTATATGTAAAAAATTTTTATGAAAAATTTTTCTTCAAAAATTGTGTAATTTAGGAACAATAGCACCTTTAGTTACGCAAAATATGAAAGTAAAAGGGAGGATTGATATTATTTTATTTGAAATACAGAACTAAAGACAGAATATAGCAGAAATAAACACATCGTAGCAATTGGGACATGAAGATTAATTACCTGTGAAATGTATATTTTTCAGGATTATTCCTATGATTTACACTGCAATCACTCACAGAACAAGTTATCATTGCTATATATAATAGTATTTGTTAAAAATAACAAACGATTTAAACAATAAATTTCAAATACTGAAAGGGCACAAAAACGCGTGTCGACTTGTGACGACCTGTCAAATAAAAGTGGTTACAGTTCACATTAAACTGCCTCTCTCTTTTCATCTTGTTATAATTCCATAAAGGATTTTCTTCTCTCTCGCACTCTTTGTTCGTCTATGCATTATAGGTTTATGGTTGCAACGGTGTCGCAATAAGTTATTTCAATCGAAAAACTCGGTTTAAAAATTTGAAACTCGTTATGCGCATAATGCAGCTAAATTATATTTCGCTTTGGAATTATTACATTCTTTTTTTAAAGTAATAATTATAATAATAATTATGTTTATTTATTAGAAACGAGGAAACAAGAAAAACAATGATAAAATCTTTAAAATATGTCGGACCGCGGACGTCACATTTTGTATTTTACTTGTGTTTTTGCACAACGAAGCCAATGGGGTCTTAGAATAATTTGATGTTTGTTCCAACTTAGACTTTGAACTTCTCGGTATATTTTTAATTTGTTTATTAATGTTGTTGTTCCTTCTATGCTTCTATCTACAAGTATTCCATTTATAAGTCGAACTCGTGTCCCGACTCCCGAGCGACACGCGGTGGCTCAGTGATAAACAATTAGCAAACATTGTGTTGCTATTACGATACAAATTACAATACTATCGTAAGGTCAAACGGCTCAAGATCAATAGCCGTTAACTGAATAATCAAAAGCGGAAATCGATCGGCGCGGGCGGTGGGACGATAAGACCCAGATGAGCGTTAGAGGGTAATAATTGTTAATTATGTTATTATTTAATGGAATTTTGACGTTCAAGTGAGAATATTGTGTAGAATGCGTTGCGCTGATTTACATTAATACAATAACTTAGGTACATACTTACTCGTAGAGTCAAAATATGTCCAGGTGCAGCACTGTATGTAAATATGCTTTACTCCAAGTTTCTTATTTCGGCTGTACCGATGTGCTAAAATTTTGTGTGCGTATCCTCTGGGTCTGAGAATCGGCCAACACATATTTTTCACCCTTGAAATAATATTTTAACGTAAAGTTTTACAAACAGTGTAAAGTTTTGAATCGTTGAAATATCATAGAACTGCGTGACACAAACGTCTCCATGACAACGTCTGAAATGACAACAGTGGCACAGTGGGCTCGAGGATATTCCCACACTGGCAAAACAATGTCTGCAGGATCTAGTTTATTTATAAAATAGCGCGCGAAAACCTCGCCCGCGGCCGTTAGCAGTCATCAATGATATTGCGCGGGCGCACCTCGCGGGCCCCGCGCGGGTGAACGGCCAGACGGACGCGGCGGCCGTTAAACCTGCCGTCTCTAGTTTACCTGCTGTCTGTTGGCCGGTGAGCGGTGTGACCAGGAAAATTACCCCCCCCCCCCCCCCCAAATGAATTTTTGCTCTTTATTTCGGGGTTTATTTGAGCGGTCAATATCCAGTTTGTTATTCAGGGATTTAGTGTTTTGTCTTGGATGCTTGTGTGACTCAATTTTACCTGCTGCTGTGGCACGGTAAGCGGTGTGACCAGGAAAATTACCCTGAAAAGAGCAGCAAGATACAGAGCGCATACCGGTTTGGCTCTGGTTTGTCGTTAGGAATTTGGTGTTCCGACTTGTATGTTGTGACTCTAGTTTTCCTGCTGTTTGTTGTCCGGTAAGCGGTGTGGTACCAGGAAATTAACGCGAAATGAGGAGCAAAATGCGTCGCCCCAGTTTATTTTGGAGATTTGGAGAAATCCGGTTGTCGTTTTGACCTGGGAAAATCGAATTCTTGTATGGCAAAAGTACAATTTCCTCATTCACTTCCTTCGGCCTTCCTTGCCTCATTTGAGGCAAGAAAGGCAAATCAATGATTAGACAAAATGTATGTAGCTATCTATGCCGACGAAATATTTGTTTGGTGACTAATAATGTTTAAATTTAAAAGATGGTCGTTTTAGATTTAGAGCTACAATACAAACATCTACAAGTTCGTTTCATACTATGTAAAGTGGTGTAAATAGTGTGTAAATAGTGGTCACAAAACAGAAGACAGTATATTGTACTAACTGCCTAAAATGTAGTTGATACCTCAAGGTCTACTATTGTATCTATAATACCTATACTTTATCTTTCAAAACATTAAAATGTCCTTCATAAATCCCGCAACTCAGCTGTGGTTTTTATGGGGAAATCCCACATTTAAGGCCCTATAGACCCAATTTTACATAACTTTGAATCAATAATAAACAAACAAATAGTGACTTTTAAAAGCCAAAAAAAATACACATTGTTGTTTACTTAATGTACTTTGACAATTTGTGGTTCGAAACATAATATCGAAAACTTCGCTCGATCAAAAATAACTCCGAAGAGGAGGCTAAATTCGAATATTTTGTGATATTTTTCTTATTTTACGTGAAGCATATGATAGTTTTACTTTCAAAAATCATATCTACGAAAAGCTCATAACATAAAGAAGAATAATATGTGGTTACATTTTTCATTTTAGTTTAATTATTGAAATGATAGAAGAATATTGTAATGCAGCGGCTTACGTAACGTGCGTACGCCATTTTAGTCGCCCGCTAGGCGTTGATGAGGACGGACCTATGTCAGTTTTGTTAGCGCACGGCCACAGAATATATTATATGCACTGCTCAGAACTACCCGCGTAATATTTATCGAACAATTCTTTCGTTTCCAACGCAGTGTAGGAAAGTCAGTTTGTTTTGTTTCTTTGTATTTGTGAACAGAATTATGGCAAATAAAAATAAAAGGAAGAACTTAGCCGGATATAAAGTGCGGAAGGTTAGACAAGAGACCAGGTAAGTTTGTTTACTATTTTATTTGTTTACGTCCGCCCGGCGTCCAATCAAGCTAAAAAACCAATTTATGCGGATTTCTCATTATACGAGGAATATTTATATTATGCAAAGCCAGGTCGCATTATACTGGAACTTATAGTTTGATGTGTCGCTGTGTAGACTGTAGACCTACTTCATTCAGGATGCATTTATCAATAATATCTTTTCTAAATTGTAGAATATTTGTCATTATTGTTGTAATGTGTATTGTCATGATTTTTATGAAGATACTAAATCGATGGAAGATACAGTTTTACATTTTATTTTACCTATATTTGAAAGTAATATTTCCAGTAGGATAACTTGATAACAATAGATACCTTAGAAGTATTATTTTGTAATGCGGTTCTTTTTGTTGCAGTGCATCGAAACAACGGTTCAAGGGAATGTATGCCTCCAAAACAAACATAAATGTAATGTAAGTACCTAAGTGTACCGCAATGCAGGCGCGGTCGCAGCCTGAAATTTTGGGGGGGGGGGGGGGGGGTCACCCACTATACTAAAAATTTGTTGGCATTGGCATATTAAAATTACCTTTTATTAGGTATTTGGCAAGATTTTGAGATTTTCAACTTGACCTTAGATTTTGGGGCGGGGGTCATGTCCCCTGTGACCCCCCCCCCCCCCCTACGGACCGCGCCTGCCGCAATGTAAAATTGATTATGCGTCTGTGTGCGAATGCCTACCGCGCACACAATATGACTATCTCTCTCGCTCACTCGGCGCGCCGATATAATATTGCATTTAATATTTTCGCGGCGGCGCGCGGCGCGGCGACGCGGTGAAATCGGTGGCGGCGGCGGCGCACCGGGCGGCGCGGCGCTCATGTCTATTGTCTAGCGACTAAAAAAGAAACTTATTGTTTGGTCTATTTTTTCTCATCATGGTCTTTATTTCAGACACGATGAAGCAATGCCAAGCACCAGTGCAAGTGAAGTTGATAACACCGACAACTCTCTTGTGACACTTGTACCTGTTGATGTGCAAACCACTTTTGTGTAAGTACTTATTCAGTGAGTATTATTAAAAAAATTCCCTTTCCCATAATTTTCCTTAATTAGTGAACAACTACAGGGGCAATTAAACCTTCCTACCAAAGTCCATTTAACAAAAAAAAAATAGTTTTTTAATAACATATATTTTTATCCCATTTAAAATCATTGCAGACCGGTCACTCGTGGCACGGAGGAATGAGCGGGGGTGACGCGGGGGCACGGCACGCGCGGGCGACGCGTCGTGTCCATTAATTGTAGTGTTTTGAGGATAACTTTCGGAAGCTATTTCTCAACATTTTAGTAATGAGTGATTATAAAAGAAAAAAATACGTGTATTTTTATTTTTAACAAGGATCAATACATCAAAGTTTGGCAGAAAGGTTTAATTGCACCCTGTATAGTAAGGAAAACTATAAAGCTGAAGAGTTTGTTTGTTTGCTTGAACGCGCTAATCTCAGGAACTACTGGACTGATTTGTGAAATTATTTCATTGTTAGAATATTATATTATCCTATTTATCGAGGAAGGCTATAGGTAACTTTTTTATCTTGGTATAGGCGAAGTAGTTCCCACTAGATGCGGGTGAAACCACTGGCGGAGGCTAGTACATAGGTAGTTAAGCTAAAAGTGATATCACTGTCTGCATGTTGTATCTAGTGTAAAGTAAGTTTTATTATACAAAAGCCTAATTATTTTTCATTCATTGTTACAGTGGAATAGAAAATATTCGTGATGTATTTACTGTGGAAGAGGAAGCTAGAAATCAAGATGATTTTCATCCTGTTACAGGACGTCGAATCGTTGATATAAATTTCCTTCTGAGAGAGCTACAAGAAAAAGGGCGGCATAATAATTTATTTGATTCTGGAAGAAAAATATGGAGCCAAAGCTGGTACAATTTTACATGAAATGCTTGCTTTCAGAACTAGTGGACAGCAGACACGAACGTGGTATGCCCATTAGGGATCTGGCATTGGAAGACAAAGAAAATATTCAGCCCAGTATATTATGCACATCGTCATCTATATCTGAACCACAACCGGGTCCAAGTTCACACATGGTCAACTTTGTTAAATTTTAAATGTATGTCTATTTAGTGTGGTATTGATATTATTTACTCAAAACGTAGTCTTGTACTCAAAAGTATAATGTTATATTTTATTAAATTTAATACAGTATTAAAAACTTTATAAGTAATTAGTAATTGCATGTTGTATTTTTTCTCAATCCATACCGTACATAACCAAGGCACAATAACCATTTTTTATTAAAAAATCTTGCATTTTTGGACTACATTTAAACCGTTTATTTTACTTATGCTATTAATCCTTACCAAAATAAATTATTTCATCACTAATTACAGTTTATGTAGATAAAATTTGGTCTTTGAATGATTAAAATTGGACGTTTAGTTTTGAAATTATGACGAAATTAAAATAGTTTTAATTTTTTGTTAAAAAATAATAATTTGCATATATTTTCGTATTCGTATTCGTATTCGGCAAGTCTCGTGTAGTTTTGCCGAGAGTGTGGAGCGCGTTTAATTTTAGCCGAATTTACTGTCTGTGATCTGTCAAAAAAGTGAAGAAATTTAAAAGTGGTAACATCGTAGTGTCATCCCTTTTAAACGGCAACAGATATACACAATCTGTGAAAATTTCAGAAGTCTAGCTACAGCGGTTCTTGAGATACAGCCTGGCGACAGACAGACAGACGGACAAAACAACGAAGTCTTAGTAATAGAGTCCCGTTTTTTCCCTTTGGGTACGGAATCCTAAAAAGCGTGTTTTTATACTTGTAACAGAACACACTGCATAGAAACTGTAAAAATAATTGAATAAAATTTGAATAAAAACTGCATTTTGTACTTAGGTACCTCCTTAAAATATCTATTCAAATTATGTGTTGCATTAAAACAGTTATATATCTTTAGATTTTATTATATTTTTTTAATACAAATAATAAAATAAGTTGACCTACTGCCGACACGACTACACTGTGACACTTTGCCGGGCGGGTTCATGTAAGTTCACGCCGGCGACGTAGGCGCGCGGCTCGCTTTGCGACAATCGCGGGCAACTCTTGGTTGCGCTAAATGCCTATTTCGCTTGGTCTAGAGGGCCTTAACTACGTAATTACTTCACACTTGTTCATATAATAGCCGACTAAGTAAAGATGTCACAATAGCAGCATGCTACTGTTTATTTATCGATTAGTATTATGTTCCAAACTACGAGACCAGTCAACTTAATATGAAACTAGCTGATTCGCCTGCGTGGCTCGCGCAGCTTTCAACCCCTTACAGCCCTTTTTGCGCATTTGAAAGTATCCTAAATGTCCTTCTTATTGAGTAACTCTATTTTTGAGTGAAATTCGCATCAAAATCCATTGTGTAGTTTAAAGGATTTAAGCAAACATAGGGACAGATAAAAAGTGACTGTTATAATATTATGATTTTGTTGTTTTTCTCGTGGTTTGAACCATAGGTAAGAAAACACAATACCCGTTACGTGAGAGTGCGATTGGTCAGTAAATGTCTCAGTTATTAACGACCAGGGCCCTACTTATTATGTACCAGAAATAGTTTAATGACTCAATAAGCAATAAAACGTTAACAGCTTTATTCTGTCGGTTAGAATTATTGTGTACAGTCGTAACATGGGGGTCTAACTGCATTAGAAGTGAATATAAGTATTCTTATAAAGTTGGGAAAAGTGACTATACTAGACACAATAATAATATAAAGTCTGTCGGTCTCTGGTCTGATGCTTGCTACACTTCACGCTTTAACCGGTGTACAAAATTTTTAAATTTTGTGCAGCGGTTAAAGCGTGAAGTGTAGAGCAATTTGATATTTTGTAAGAAGACTTTGAGTCCCGGAATGGACATAATATTATACATTATACACTAGGTAAATCTACAGGTTCCGCAAGATACGCGATTTTGGAGCAAATTTTGCGAATCTTAAGTCTAAATTCATCACATTACTATTATTAGTAGATTGTAGACGTAGAGATAACAAGAGTGTAGAGATGCGACATCATACAAAACGCGATGCAGATGCATTACGCCCTCTAAGTGCTTAATAGAAAACTTGTTGAATAATTCACGAGTGGCGGACCGCTAATAAAACCCGACGGCGACAAGACGTTCGATATTATGTAAAGACGCGCGAACATCCCGGGTGTGTTTACGGAACGGATCCCTGCAGTGTTGCCAGATGACCATGTCGCTTTCTCTACAAGTTTTTACAGAAAACACTATAAAATTCGGGTTTTAAAGCAAAATTCCTTGTCAGTTCAAAATCATAAAATCTTTTCCCGCAAGTTATCCCCAAAAATTTTCCAAAATTCGGGTTTTGAGAAAAACTACCCCAAAGTTTGAAAGTTGAAATTTATTATAATTTTATATTTTCATTACTGAATCAGCATTTGCAAAAATTCTTATTCATGAAATTATGTACAATAATAATGTTATACGTACTCTCAAGTCCCAACAGAAATCTGGGTTTGGAGTAAATTTTACCCGGTAGGTTAGTTTCCCACCCTTCAGTTGAAAAAACCTCCAAATTTGACGGTATTCCCCACAAATCTGGTAGCCCTCGGGCACAGGTGGCATCGCCGGGCGCGGGACGTCTGCATCGCGTCTGCACGCTTTTTCATTCTTTGTTTGCGCCGAGGATTTGCATACAATCGGAGGAATTGCGTAGTTGGCAGGAGGTATCCCTGTACGAGCTTTTCTTCTAAATGAATGCGCTCTTTTTCTTGTTAACCGTTTATTGAAAAGCCGCATATGTGTGGTGCGGGATTCTGGGCGGATTAGTTTCGAGTTCGAAAGATGAATCGGGATGTTTCAATAGCGTCTGAAGTCTGGAGACTGAACTCTACCTTCTCTTCTACTCTTTGTTACTTTTGTTTTTGTTACGAATTATTTTCTACTTTTAAGATATTCATTGTAGGTCTAGTAGTAAAAAAAAATCGGCCAAGTGCGAGTCGGAATCGCGCACGAAGGGTTCCATACCATTATAGAGCAAAATTAGGCCATAAATTGTGTTTTTTGTATAGGAGCCCCCCTTATTTTTTTATTTTATTTTAATATTATTATTAAATATTAAAGTACACATATAACTAAGGATTTTGTGAAAAATTCAAGTACCTACCTGTTGCCATTTTTGATATAGAGCAAAAAAGGCCAAAAAAATCACGTTTGTTGTATGGGAGCCCCCCTTAAATATTCATTTTATTTTATTTTTAGTATTTGTTGTTATAGCGGCAACAGATATACATAATCTGTGAAAATATCAAATCTCTAGCTATTACCGTTCTTGAGTTACAGTCTGGAGACAGCAAAAAAGGCCAAAAAAATCACGTTTGTTGTATGGGAGCCCCCCTTAAATATTCAATTTATTTTATTTTTAGCATTTGTTGTTATAGCGGCAACAGATATACATAATCAGTGAAAATATCAAATCTCTAGCTATTACCGTTTTTGAGTTACAGCCTGGAGACAGACAGACAGACGGACAGACAACGAAGTCTTAGTAATGGGGTCCCGTTTTTACCCTTTGGGTACGGAACCCTAATTAGACACATACTTCAGGGACTTCATAAATTATTAATTATAATATTGTTCAAAATTCAATCAATTGTTTCAAAATTAATGCTTCAAGCCCCATGCAACACCCGGGTGCCGCGATAATAATAGATCTCCAAGAATCCCCGATCGAAGGATTGGTGGAAGAGATGTTTAAGTCCCTGTTTCTATCGCTACGAACTTACGAGGAAACTCGATGATTACATATTCCAGCCCAAATTCATAATGCAACAAATGTATTTGGGTTAAACAAGAGAGTAACTACTCAAAGTACGCCGCGATATCGTCACAGATATATAATATAAGTCACGTGGTGGCGAATCGGCGGGTCGGCGAGTTGTTGTGTCGGCGTTAGGTTAGTCGCCAGTCGGTGCGGACGGTCCGCGCGGGGCGGCAAGCTCGCCGATTTCGCCGCCACGTGTATAAACATTGTTGCACAACAACAACGCCGCGTGACGTGCAAGGACGCCGCGATGACACGTACAACAATACTGTGGTTAGCGTTCACGTGAAATTCTGATGGTGACTAGTGAGTGAGGTGCACGAAAGTGAAGTGTTTTGTGACAGTTGCAGGAGAATGAGAAGTGTTGTGTTTATGTGATCACGTGCTCTAAAATGTCTGTTGACGATGAAAAAAGTCGATGTGAGTTTTGTTTACGTTATGTATTATTTTGTTTATTTTTCTTGATAGTATAATGTAATCACAGTTACATAATGTAATTGGAATATTTTGAATCTGAAAAGAATTTCTTTGTTACTTCAATTAATAAATTGGACAAATAGTAGGAAAACTTTTGAGTGCGACGTATGCTGTTACATTTTATAAGGATAGCTTACCACAATACAGAATACAGTGTTGTTATCCTTATACAAACATCGGTTATAGTTACATTTTATAGCATGTGTTAACTGTTACTATACGGATATATTGTGATTTGTGTGGTTATATTGGACTAACATTTCCGCAAAACGACAGAATGTCGTTAAATCGATTAATTTGGAATTTTTCCTATTTAAAGTAAATTTAAACAGTCATGTCATGTTTCGAATCTCGATAACGAAATGACTAAAATTCCGCTTATTGTAACGAAATATGGAAAGTTTCATTTAACCATTAGTAACTAGTAAGATACGTAGGCGTTAACGAGAACACGGTATATGAATAGGCCACTAACCACATCTAATTATAATTGCACATTATGCAACCGATCGCGGATTGGAGCGTCCCACACTAATCTATGGAGGCGCATTCCTCGCATACTCGCAGGTTGTCGGCCCGGCAACCTGGCCGGTCGCTGTGACGTAGCAATTGCAACCTGCCTCCCCGAGTCCCCGCTACCATCCCGGGCTATATTTAGACCGAAACGGAGAAACCCCATGCGATAGAGGTCACGAAATTGCGCAGTTGAAGCTTTGCACTCATCTTTGATCTCGCGCGATGCATTAATTATACACGAGCGTATCGATAATGATTAATGCCTAATGAGCGTTTATTGCCCCCGCGGGTTACACCGACTGGTGAAATGCGAGGACAACAACCCTTCAAACCCTGAGGTTTTTCACGTTCGATATCAACGTCAGGGTCGGTTCATCGTCCGTCCCCCGATTCCCGAATGAAGTTTTGGGTGCAGAAGCAATTTCTTTGAAATTTAAAATAAAAAATATTGTGTCTGTTGCATGTGGCAACCACTAAATAATTTATAACACGTTTACATGTCTGCGAGATAATCGCTTCATCGAGTCTGCACGTCGCAAACATGTTTCATAAAACCTCAAACAATATTTTGTTGTATTTGAATCTCGAGACAAATATGACCATTCACTTCAGATTACTGCAATTGACTAATTGCAAAGTCGGCCGCTGGCGTAATGCTATCGGAATTTGAAGTATCAACTGGCGAATGTTTAGCGATTGTCAGTTATAGGCAGCTGATACATACGCATGACGCGGGCACGCAGGCGCAATCCGACTCCAACCGGTTAGTCATCCTAATCGGAGGTCAAACGGCAGCTGTTGTGAATGCTGAATGAATGCCGATTCGGGTAATAATCAGTGTTTGACGGTTAAAAGTGGCATGTTGTAAACAAAGCCTGGTTAATACTTAATGGTTATGGAGCTGCAGGAGGTGGTTTGAGAATCTTTCTAAACCAGCCTTAAATGTTGAATCATTTATTGATTATTCAAATTAGATGTAAAAACGGCTTTGTCTGAGGAGCTACCTTTCGGCAGCACTGCCTTTGAAGGGATCTCTAGTAGAGAGTAGACCCCCTCTACGCTACCGTAGAGCACACTGGATATAGAGCCTCTTCTATTCTCCATATCATCCACCTCGAAAATCATAAGTTTGCAACAGAAGTGATGATGTCCGTACTACGCGATCGAAAATGTGCATCTCGTAAATAGTACGGTAACTACGCAGTAAATGCTCACATGTCGTAACACGCGCTTGTGTGACGTGGTAGATGCGCTCGCGCCGCTCTATAACGAGATGCTCTATGTGCAGTAAGAGACCGACCTCACTAGATATGAAAGAGTGAAAGTAGGATCGGTTCTGTCAAGTTGCGCATAAGAAGTGTAGATGCTTCAAGGTGTCAAAGCCTTGAATGTTACCTGCAGTTGTTGCTAAAAAGCATCCAAGTAGCGTCAAGAGTCAAGGTGTAAGGATTATGAAATGTGAAAAGAAACTCAGATTGGGTGCTGGAAATGTTTAAGACTTTCTCTTACAGCACGTCAAAAAAGTTGAGCATCTTGAAAGTAAGTGCAGGAAAATGAGACAAGTTTAGGGAGGTAGCTAGCGAATTTAAAACACAAGAAGTGTGCATGTCATTATCAAACTGTACCCTAAGTAAAACCTTTGTACTTGGATCTACAATAAATGTGTAACTACGTAGTGGAGTTCTGAATGTTTATATTCACTTATCTGACAACAGGAGAAGGCCGCGGGTGATAAAATACATGTCCATTATCAGAAACGTGGGAGAATAGAGCTTCGAAAGTATTATGTGCATCCTTGATTCTACTCGTAGTGTTACGGAAGATATCTCTTAAACCGTTAATCCTGAAATTGCTTTAAATATACATACATATTATATATGTAGTTCCTACTGCCATTAATTTTAAATCTAGGTTTGAGAGAGGATTACTTAAAAAATAACGTGATTTGTTGTTGTAATATTGAATGGTTATTTGATCCTGTTATGAAGTGAAAGTTCCAAAAATACATACAGCCGAACGTATTTACCTCCTCCTTTTGGAAGTCGGTCAAAAATAACAGCCATTTTAAACGCGAAAGTGCCTGAAAGGTTTTTTATGCACACCACGTAGTACTTAATGAGTTGTGAATGGTGTGATTTTTACCCCGAAAATTCAGTAGGAATGGGCATAACAAACGCACTGTATTTGTAGTCTTGTTTAGGTCATAGGTTTACCGTAAGCTCTCTGCGCTCCTTACTCGATCCACCAAAGGGGCTTAAAATTGAACACTATAATATATACTAATTTCTCTTCCATTCTTCGATCTTAAAGTTTTGTGTGGCCTATACTCGGTACGCAGTTCGGACTTCGGGGACCCCTGCACAAAGTCACCTCAAGAAGTTGAAACAAATGTGCGAGCCGAAACGTTATGGAATGTCACATCGCGCCAGACGGGCCGTAAATAAGTCTGTAAATTAACTTGTCTGTGACCTCTGTACAGTCGCGGACACCCGCCGTGTACTACTTTAGTACCGTATCGCCACGTAATAAGGTCGAAAGGTTCACCTGGGGTCCACGTCCACCGACCGTACGTCACGAACTCCGCCACCTTAAAAGTGAATTAATCTTAGTTATATCAAAGTAATCACTAATCTCGTCTATCAACACGGGACTGGAATGTAATTAAATTGTTTTAAGTTTTTCGAAGGTATTCGAAAGGATTTTCGTCTATTAGGCGATGTTTTATTTAATTTTGAACAAGATTTGTATCTTGAAGTTTAGGGTGAACTACTAAATTATTCTGGTGCCACCGATCACCATCACACTGCTACGAAAGAGCGAAAAATGACACGCAAAATATAACATACATTTCTATGATTTAATAGTAATTCGGTTATTGAATTAGAGTCTAGCGGTCGCTACATATTTGCGTTGTCATTGTACTCATATGGTAATGGGTAAATTAGCAATCGTCCAATAACAGTGACATGTGTTCCAATAAAAGTGAACGTAAGCCGCGATGACAAAGGCGCTTCGAAACGTCGAGTCATAGTCGCGACTCGCGTGTACTCACAACACAAGACGCCAAAGACTAAAAGCCCCGGTCCCACGCTCGCAGGTGTTGTTTCCACGTCGTCAGCTTCCGAGTAACTTATCAATCTAACTCGATATGACGATACATGACAGCGAGTGCCGCTAAGTGTGGCTCGACAGTGTAAGCGCCTTGGGCTCGAACGGAGCTCTTGAATGGCTCACTTTGGGTACTGAGATGTTTTAACTCTTAAGATTTGGTCTTTTCATGTCTCAATAATGTAGGTTCCGGCTATGTTTTCCAAATTGGTACCGGACGCAATTCTACGTAGAGTGTGATTCATATATTTTAGTCATCGCATACGTGAGCGTCTAATTATATCATTGATAACATATCGATGGCGATCAAGGTACCGTTCTATTTTGTAGGTACCTGCGTCCTTAAGGCATTCTCACGGTGATGAATCAGTTTCCCGAGAAGTTGGGATGTTTGCAGCAATCATTATCTACACGGAAGGTTGACATTGATTTTAGTAAATAAAAGTAACGGTATCACAGTTTTGATTACGAGATAACCACCGTATAATACACCCGACAAAAACACACCGGCAAGGTTAAGACTTATTGTTTAAACAGAACTTAAGGTTACAGGAGCTCATTAAACATTTTACATTATCATGTCATTAAAATACAAGGAAGTTGGGTTTTATAGATATTTGAGACAACGGCTATTATATATTACGGTAAATCTTGAAACAACTGCATCTAAACAAATGAACGGGATACGAGAACGTGAACTTTTAGCCACTCTTTTAACAAGTCATAGTTTATACAGTAAACACCACGCATTGCCATAGTCTGGACAGTGGACACGACTCAGGTTGTATACATGGTCAAAAATGTTATTCACCACGCGCACGATTGAAAATAAAATGATTAAATGACATATTGAACGACCGTGACACAAGTTCTGACTTCTGACAGGTGACGTCATGATCGTAGGTGATGTTCATCCCGAGTGTTTTGTATCAATGGTCTATGTTCTAACATTGTTCTCTTTGATTCCAGTGGGCGCGGTCGGCGGTGGCATGCCCGAGGCGGCGGGCGGCGAGAGGCGGCACGTGCCCCTCTACGGCCGCCTCGTGGCGGAGGAGCAGCTGGCCTCCATGAGCGCGCCCTCCGACATTCAGGTGAGCGCCCCAGCGCGCGATCCAACCGCTTTCCGCCGCTCCACTCCCACCAAGGTATGCACGAGGCAGTTTCGACTACTGCAACACCCTTGAGCCCAAATAGATTAATTAGCATGATGCGCAAAGAAATACCAGTTGCCTACCCCATGTTGTGAAGGTTAACTTACCTGCCATTCAAAGAATGGTAACTAATCTAATCAATAGGAAAACGGTGAAATGCAAATTAAAAGAGCGTATCAAGTCGCTGGTAGATATTTGAATGGAAGCGATTTATTGGTTGACCATGGTCATGTGTAGGCCGGAAGTTATGCAATCAATGACTGATAAAAATTCTGTCTGAAATGTAAATAAATTTTGATGCTTTAAAATACAACAAAATGTGCAATTACATGCAGCCGGAACCAATTGAATCCAAGATTTTCCCTAAGCACACACAGTTGGATTTTGAATAGCTATAATGGTATCCTCAAATAAATGCCAATACCCCCTCGGGATAGTATAAATTGCTTAAATTTCTCCCCATGACGCCCGGGCGATGTAAAAAGAGTGTTCCTAATGGAGTTTTCATTTGGCAATTTCACTGGGATCTTTTAGTATTTCATCCCTAAACTCATTTACAACACTTGACAGACTAGACATTATGCTCAAGAAAACAAATTATCCCTTTTAATGACTCTAATTATGTTCGTGAACACCCTTCTAATATACCCCAAGACGTATTTACTCTTAGCTACGGCTAGCATAGAGCATTACATATTTACGACCATGTAAGCGTTCGCGTTTGGTATCGATTTTAACTTTCCATTTTCAAGAAGCAAAACAATAAACTTGAATGTGTCCAACCCTTTATTGTCGTCGCGTAATTTACTATTTACACTGCATATTCAAGAATTCCATTGAAATACGAAATTAATTATGGTAATGTGCAGTTGTCGCATGTATTCGCAGTGTTTTTGTCGCGATTTTTCTCACAAAATTGACAGTTTGTGGGAAAACATCCGTAATCTCAATAAACAACGAACTGTCTCGTGTAAGCCTTTTGCTGGTATTTATTTATTGGAATATTATTTCATATCTGCTTTCCCCATAAAGTATTATATATTTCGGATTAAATTGTTTGGACTTTCGTTTGTACTTTGTAGTTTTACAATATTTATCATCTTATGTAATTCCACATTAGTCCGCACATGCTTTCCTTCAGTAGTTCGCACGTTTATCTTATTGGCTTCTAGCTCTGATGTTGCTTTCGAGTTTCAACAGCTGAAAATGGTTTTTAATGAGTGTATTATTGTCTAGGCTATGCAAGCTCGAATACCACACCACTTTCGGGACCCCTCGACGGCGCCTTTAAGAAAATTAAGTGTGGACCTAATCAAAACCTACAAACACATAAATGAGGTAAGTTTGTTTTAAAATGTAGATAGCGAGAAGCATATTTTAGTAATGAATATCTAAATTTTAAATTATTACGTAGTTTGAATTACAATGTGTCCTAGAACGGCTGCGGCGCAATACTCCAAAGCCTTCAAGAAACGAATAAAAATTAAGGTCACAAAAGAAACGGTCGAGATAATTATTCAGTGGCAAACACCTCATCGAGCCAGCAGTCAGCACACGTCCACATTCCAGCGCCCGACGCTCATTTCGCACGATTGGAACAAAATGCCATTTAATTATTGTTTACACCGCCCGATACGCGGAAACGATTTCTCGGCCTTGCAGTCGACGGACAACGCCACTCGAAACTGTCCGCAGCGCCGCTAAAAGTCCGTCTCCTAGGTACAGTTATAGACTGCTCATGCAACTTAAAATTAATATCCTCTGCGATTCTTTAACTGCCACTTTTTGTGACTCTGGTGCAGTTTTTTCTTTATCCAATTAGAGATACTTAGCGTCCTCGCAAAAAGATTGTTTTGATATTTTTTGCAAATGTTTTTCGGAATCAATAAGGTCGTTTATTTATTTTACACTCAAGACTACAATAATATTTTAATGCTGTTATTTAATTTTGATAACATCGGGTGGTGCCTCGTCTTTCTGTGTGTTTATTTATCCATTACCATCATCGTCATTCGTCAATTTACTCCGAAACGTCTCATGAGATACCCAGTACCCACGCTCGTTGATGGCACCACATCAAACGCATTACGATGTGATATTGCATGTCATTGTTCCCCGTCGCTTCCACGCGTTACATCTGACCTCAGTCACGTGGGAGCGAGGACTGCGTAGTATGTGTCGTCACTCGTCACAGACTTCTCCACGAGTCGCCTACCATTCGATACACTTTCACAGTGTTTATCGCGAGCTAGCGTTTGATGTTTTACTGTCGTTTCTGCTTATGTTGTCGATCCGCTTATATTGTTCTCTCGAACTTGTGACAGCTCGAGTCGGGGATCGTGTGTTAAAAGGTCAAGTGCTCCGCCTAATTTCATCGTATAATATACAAAAATAACCCCCAAATCCTCGGTTAGCCCAAACTCCAACCCAATTATCCGTTATTAAGGGGAACGTGTTCTATTTCGGCTCGGCCGAGGAGCGATCAATCTTCCAGAGAACTCCCCCACGGAATGCTTTCTCTTTATTATTTTAAAACGTTATATTAATAGTTGGACTATTTATATCTGGTCGTTGCCCTATTTGGTTGTTTATATATGTGCGCCAAAATGTGACGCCCAATGTTTACTTGTTTAATTTTAGACTTTCTTTATTGTGGTTCGACGATGCGTTGATTCATGTGACCGATGACGTCAAATGTGCATCACAAAAGATAATTTATTATAGCATTAGCTGTATAGGCAAGTTAAATTAAAAGTCCTCTAAGTTTACAGTTGGCTATTGGAGAAAAACCTCTTTTTAAACTGTCGGCGCCAAAAACGTTTTTTTTTTAAATTGGTCTTAATAACACAATTCCGTTATGGGATTGATTAAAATATATTGCATAGTAACATAAACCCGATCGCGAAATATATGTACATATGTGAAATATGAATGAAATGTGGTGTCAGTGTGTGGGTGTATAATTTTCCGAGATACACGAAACCTATTATCGGATGTATGTGGGCGTAGCGTCGGTTCAGTAATACGGTCTACATTTTTCATTCAGTAAATATCTGTTGTTACTAAAATGTTATTATGTAACTAAATATTCATTATTGACTATTAATTACTGTCAATATTTAGTCAATACGTAGTTAATATTCTGTTATTTCACGATGTAATACGTGATGGCTTATTATTTTTATGACACCTTGCATATTTTGATGTTTATCTATATAACTAGCTGTCCCGGCAAACGTTGTTTTGCCATTTAAAGTATATTTTCTACATCATCAGTTGATACATGTTTTACCCCCTCTTTTATCCCCTAAGAGGGTGTGGGGGGGAAGGTCACACACCAGATGTTAAGTTGAAAAACACAGTTAATACCTAATATGAAGTAAGTCCACTAAAGAAAAAAGTTGTATACAAAATCTGACAAATCTGACCCCTCTTTGGTCCCCAGAGAGGGTTGAGAGGGGAGGGGGGGGGGGGGATTTTTATACACCAGATGTTGAGTTGGAAGAAGACAAATATAATATATCTGTGAAAACCGTATGCAAATCGGATCAGTAGTTTTCGTGTTAAAGAAAAAAGTTTGATACAAAATCTGACCCCCTCTTTGTGTGTGGGGGGGAAGGTCACACACCAGATGTTAAGTTGAAAAACACAGTTAATACCTAATATGAAGTAAGTCCACTAAAGAAAAAAGTTGTATACAAAATCTGACAAATCTGACCCCTCTTTGGTCCCCAGAGAGGGTT
Organism: Plebejus argus; assembly: GCA_905404155.3. Lineage (NCBI taxonomy): Eukaryota > Metazoa > Arthropoda > Insecta > Lepidoptera > Lycaenidae > Plebejus > Plebejus argus. The sequence goes on from FR989943.1 coordinate 10,135,742, forward strand.
GAGAGGGGAGGGGGGGGGGGATTTTTATACACCAGATGTTGAGTTGGAAGAAGACAAATATAATATATCTGTGCAAACCGTATGCAAATGGGATCAGTAGTTTTCGTGTTAAAGAAAAAAGTTTGATACAAAATCTGACCCTCTCTTTTGTCCCCTTAGAGGGGTGGGGGGAAAAAATTTTATACACCAGATGTTAAGTTGGAAGAAGATAAATATATCTGCGAAAACCACATTCAAATCGGATCAGTATTTTTCGTGTGATGCTTGAACAAACATACAGACAGACAGAAAGAGTGACAGACAGACAGACAGACAAAAAACTGACCACATTTTTGGCTTCTATAGCGATGTAGTGACAAAGGTGTAATTTCGGGTGTCATTTCAAATCTTTTATGTACAGAATTTTCATTTCTACAACAGAATATTGTCTTCCTCCCGCACGCGCTTTGGTGACGCCCACTATCGTAATATTTTAATTTCGCCATAATTTCAAAACCAAACGTCCAATTTTAATCATTCAAAGACCAAATATTATCTACATAAACTGTACTTAGTGATAAAATAATTTATTTTGATAAGGATTAATAGCGTGAGTAAAATATATCCGTTTAAATGTAGTCCAAAAAAAATTCAGGATTTTTAAATAAATAAATGGTTATTGTGCCTCACTCGACATAGATAGGTATAGTGTGTCGCGGACTTTTTTGTAGATATTTATAAGATCTACAATTACTTAGAACATTTTATGGTTCTATCTTTTATAGTTTAGGCAGCGTACCCAAAATAAGTAACTTTTCTAGCTGATTTTTTACACCTTGCGTCCGAAAAACTCAAATATCTTACGGAACCCTACTTTTTTCCAAAATAAAATGTAGCCTATGTTCAGCAGAAATAATGTAAGATTCCAATAGCAAAAGAATTTTTCAAATCGGTCCAGTAGTTTCGGAGCCTATTCGACTCAAACAAACAAACAAACAAACAAAAAATCAAATCTTTCCTCTTTATAATAGTAGTGATAGTGATAGTAGTGTAGATATATCCAATACATTTTTTTATTTCCTTTCATGATTTTGATGACATCTAGAACTTGCAAAACTAATGATCTCTTTTGGGCTTTTTTCTGGAACTTGCAGTCGATGTTCCAAAAAGCCTAAAAGAGACTTTTGGAACGTATTAGGGGGCACTGCAAATACCGGGTCCAAAGCTGGCGACTAATAATGTGAAGCAACTGCACTAGATGCAGGCGACAATGACTAACGCCGTGGGCGGTTTCGCAAGCCGGTTATTGCGATTCGAGTCAAGGAGAGCCGATATAGATCGGTTACTGACTCCGAACTCGCTAACCTCGATCCGGGATATTTCTGCCGAAACGTTTTTTTATCTGTCGCTAGTTTTTTCCCCGAGGTTTCGCCCGCGCTAAGCTTTGATCCTCCATTTAGTCCCGGGTTGGAATTTTGGGTCGTTTCTATGTGGATGATATCATAAGAGAGACATGTGTAATGAATTTTAACTTTCTAGCTCTTTCTCGTCTTTTTTTTATGAAATAAGGGGGCAAACGAGCAAACGGGTCACCTGATGGAAAGCGACTTCTGTCGCCCATGGACACTCAGCATCAGAAGAGCTGCAGGTGCGTTGCTGGCCTTTTAAGAGGGAATAGGGTAATAGGGGAGGGTAGGGATGGGAAGGGAAAGATTAGGGGAGAGCTATGCTTCGGCACGAATGGGCCGGCTCGACCGGAGAAATACCACGTCCTCACAGAAAACCGGCGTGAAACAGCGCTTGCGCTGTGTTTCGCCGAGTGAGTGAGTTTACCGGAGGCCCAATCCCCTACCCTATTCCCTTCCCTACCCTCCCCTATTAACTTATTCCCTCTTAAAAGGCCGGCAACACAACTGCAGCTCTTCTGATGCTGCGAGTGTCCATGGGCGACGGAAGTTGCTTTCCATCAGGTGACCCGTTTGCTCGTTTGCCCCCTTATTTCATCAAAAAAAGGGTAGGGAAGGAAATAGGGTAGGGGATTGGGCCTCCGGTAAACTGACTCACTCGGCCAAACACAGCGCAAGCGCTGTTTAAGGTGACGCCTTGATAATTTGGCTGTAGCAATCTCCATTTTTCTCAGCAATGACTAAAGCTAAGAAATTAAAGTCCACTGTCAGTATTCATCATGTCTTTGTCTTTGGATTACCCATAGCATAGCACGATTGGTCAACTTTTATAACACAGAATAATCAATCAAAAAGACCTCTGTAAAAAAAGGGATTCCTATTTTGCCAACAGAGGAGCTTCCAAAATTTGTACATAAATCGATTGTAGTATACATTTCATATAAGCTATGGACAAGCTTATATGAAATGTATTTATGGTTTTCAAATTACGCGACAAAAACCATTTTGTCGCTACGCCCTTTCCATTTTTTGCTGTTCCATTGCTTGTTTACTATGAGAGGACGGGCGAGCCTCGCATAGAAAACAAGCAATCTAAAACACATCCAACACGGTTTTTTACTTTAACATGGCGTCACCTTAACGCCGGTTTTCTGTGAAAACGTGGTATTTCTCCGGTCGAGCCGGCCCATTCGTGCCGAAGCATGGCTCTCCCACGTATTTCTCGTCGTTTTAAATCATCGTTAACGTCCACTGCCTTACGTCCCTCTCAACGGTTAAATCAATGGTAGATTAACTGTCTAGGTGTCTAGTTCAAGTAAGTTAGCGCTCTCATTTATTCCATCACTTTATTTGCTCTATATGGGGAGGATTGACTATAATTGACTGGCCAGATTCTAGACCAAGCACAGGCAGTTTCTTTGAGTAATAACCCCAAAGGTACATGCTACATTCGTACGAATTTGCGTCCCACGATTAATTCGGTCACACACTAGGCCAGGGGCCGTTTTATCTGTGCATTAGGTCTATCTATGATTTATTATAAGAAGCCGGCCCCATACGTAACGCAATCTTATTATGACCCAGATATAATTAGTCATGTAACAGTTGCGTAGGATTGACGTCATGACAGTTGGCATCGCACCGCGTCTCACTTTGCGGGTTTTCCTCCCACATATATAAACTTACCTATGATAACCGATAGTCAACAACCCCGCGTTAAACTTCCTTGTACGGCTAATTATTTTGTTTTGCACTATCGTATACAGTCTGCATGTATTAATATTTATCAGTTATGGTATAAATATGATTATTTTTTACATCTTGCAAGTCCTGCGCTTCGTTATTTAACGTACGTACTACGTATACGTACTACTATAAAAAAGTACCTATTTCATTTCTTGGGACCAAAAGTATCTTCAAACTAAATGGATATTATCAATTTATGGAATATGGATAATATGAAAACACTTTGACATTTATAATATTATACCCACTAAAGTCTCCATGATTTTAGGGTTATCTGCGAAATATACTCAAAAGGAATGTCCTAGAACCTAGTTGGTTCAGTTGGTGTAAGAAATATTTAATTAGATGTCCAAGTTCTTGTAGTTTGCTGGCTAAAATCTTTATAGGTTTTTACTATATTAATTTAAATACCTTTAACTTTACTATGTAATGAGATGATGTTGATGAGATGTAAGATGTAACTAATCAGACTATTATGTGCTTAGGAATAGGATCTTGACGGTTATACGGTACCCAATATTTACTCTGGTTGTATTTCCTTTTGTGTGGGCAAATAAGCCTGTCGGCATGTTTGTATTTGTATCCCTTACTAGTGCATTGATATTTAATGTATTAGTATATTGTGCTTTAGATATTACCTCACTGAAAATTTAATTACTTACCCTTTTAGCCATCTATTTTCCTCATAAAATGCACCAGTTGCACATTTGTATTTAAGTTACATTTATTTAAAGCATAATATCATGATATAAAATAGGCGACAGCAAAGGCAATAAGGGTTTTAATAAATCTATAATCTAAGAACAGTATTGTATGTAAAAAAATCAGGCAAACGACAATTTTTCTGGCCTCTTCACCACTGCATTGGATATTTCCTCGATGCCGCTTGGTAACGCGTCCCAGATACAGATGTTTTTCCTGTAACGCATACCGCGCATACCTCGACATGTCATTCCGTTACATAAAGACGCGGATAATACAGTTTCGAGAGTAATTTGGGAATCAGCTGTTTCGCTCATCTATAAATATAAAGTTTATTTTCAATTGTGAGCAACGCAGTCGTTGAATTCTTTTAAATGGGAGGTGTTATTTTTGTGATCATTGCAGATTTTTTAATTTATTAAAGAAACGGTAATTTTGTTAGAGGCTTGACTGATTTCATTCAGAGAGAGTATCTACCTCTTTTTAAACATCATCCGCCGTTCCTGGGGGAGGTTAGCTGGGGTATGCCGAGTGAGAGGGTTTACCGACTAAAACGCCCCTAATACCCTAACCTCTCAAATGAAAGAATCATTGACAGCACTACATGTGCCATTAATCTGGAATCTGGATGTTTCGCATTCTGCTCGCAATTTATATTTCTATGACCGATAAGTCCGTATCTATGTCAGTGTTCGCGACTGTACCCAGCAGGCGTCAGTCAGCACAGTGCACACAGTGCGCCGGGTACACGTTGCGACAGAAGTGAGTCAAGGTGACGCGACGTCATGCTGTTGCCGCGCGGATCGCCGTGTCACCTGGCGCCGGCTAGCCGAAGGGAACGGTTGCTAGTCGGTTGGGTCACCTAGATTTTAAGTCCTAGACTATTGTGTTGAGACCTAGGTGGTATGCTTAAAGGCTCCGTAGAGCTTGGAAGTTCCGTAGGACCACTAGAATTCTGAACTAATATAACCGCACGGGGGAACCTAATTTTTATGAAAATGATAGTTTCTACAATTCATGTAATGTTACATGAAATATAAGGCATTTTGTCGATACCTGCAAAACCATCGATGATCTACAATCCCTGCTGATAACCGAAACAGTTTCTCTCGGAGTCCTCACCAATCACCATGTATTGAGGGCGTCCCATAACTGATGCATTATAAATTTACTAGATGACGCCCGCAACTCCGTTGCACCAATTGTGAACCGTACATTTGTACGAGATAAAAGTATCCTATGTCCCGGGACTCAAAGTATCTCCATGACAAATTTCAGCAAAATCGGTTGAGAGAGGCGTGAAGACTGAAGAGGTAACAGTCGTGACAGACAGACAGACTTTCGCATTTATAATATTAGTATACTCTAGCTAAATTTCAGAATAAACCTCTTCCTATGATATGAAAATTTTAAAACTTGACATAAATATGTTTAGAGATTTAATGACCTTTTTCACTAAAATTAAATTTTCTCTTGCTTACACTTTTATCGACTCTTAAGAAACTACATCGAAATCGAAACTTGTTTTTTGCCTTGTATGCTAGTGGTTAATATACTAGTAATTAATTAAAAAGTCTTTTGAAAAAATTATACTCATTAATAACTTCCAAATTAGGAATGCAGGTGTTTACCACTTGTTAAGTTATAAAGTTATATGTTAATATTTAAGTGGGTGACCAAATTTCAATTTAGTTCATAGTAACAGTTTAGTTAATATTTAAGTGGGTGACCAAATTTCAATTTAGTTCATAGTAACAGTTTATCAAAATGAAGTTGTTTAAACTTTAGAAAAAACTTTAACGGCCACACACTGAGGGATAAAATCAATACCTAACTTTAATTTTATGAAAATTTTGACATAAACCATAATTTTCCGCCAAAATCTTCATTAAATTAAAGTGTACTACACTTTAATTTAATGAAGATTTTGATCAATTGGTTGGATCAGTAAATTTCGCGAGTGCGATGGTAAAAGTTTCGGTGCTTCTATATTTTAACTGGTGCGTGGATTTTAAGATGATAGCTACATTCTACAGAATTGGTTGATATTTTTATTTAATACAACATAGTTCTATAATATAATATAATACAATACAACATAGTTTTATATCCTTGTGCCGATTTTAAATTAGTATAGGCTAAGATATTCCATTTTATAGCGGAACATAGGTCATACGATAGTTCGGAAGATGGTCTCGGTGTATTCGTGTCAAGGCGGCCGGCGCGGCGGCCCGTCAAGTTACTAATTGCGTTTTAAATTTACTTGACATCTCAACCTTCACGCTCAAACCTGAGAATTGTGTGCATATTGTATCGATGCTTGAAACTGCAAATTTTGTTGCGAATTTACTTTAAAAACATCTGAAGTATTGGTCACCTAAGTCATCAGTTCACACTTCACAACACTATTATTGGTAAGGCGGAAGTTTGTGATTGTGCTTGTTACTTCTTCACGCAAAAGCTACATCAGGATTTTGATAGGCTCTGGATTAACACGCTATCTATTCTCCTCCTAGGCTCCTCTAGGTCAGTACTCCGTGGATAAAATCTGATAAAACATAAACGTAAACTGGAGCGTCACTCTTAAAATATAGGTCCTGTGTTATGTATCAAAACGGACACAGACTTCAGTCATTGTATGTATACGTAACGAAACAACATCCATTTCTTAAAATTAAAAAAATCTTAAAATAACCCACGTTCTTCTTGCAAGTTGCAACTTGCAATACATCTTATTATTTCGATTGTCTCGGAGTATGCCTGGCTATACAATGGGTAACCTCAAGTTCTCTTCATGAAATCGTTCAGGCATTTTCTCAGGTTTACGTGCGAGCGACAACCTTGTCACAGTTGCTTTGGCGAGAATTGGGACGCCTCCGTCCTTTACAATTTGTATTATAATTAACGTACTGACCATGCTCAATGTTCGGCAACAGGGCTGTCGCCATAGAGTTTTGCATTATTTATTTGTGCTGCTATAATTTGGAGTACGCGACGCTCTGAAAATACTGTTACATAAATCATCCACAATGGACGCGAAGGCCCAAGTTTTAATGCTATAATAATCTGATCTTTAATGATTATCATGGTGCTTGATAATAATAACTGTTGGATAGTTGAATTATACTTCGTTGCTGCATCCTATGAGATTTAATAAACCTGTAGTCCGAATTTTGTGGTACTGCATCATCACACGCCATTTAGATATTATTTATTTAATTTAAAACTGAAAAAAGACAATCAATTGGTTTTATAGTACTTCCGCCTTGCTTTCCTAGATGGCGGTGTTAGTTCGTCCGTCATTCGTTTTTCGTGTGCGGCATCGTCAACACGTTATCCTTTTTAAACTAATTTCTACAGTGTTAAAGTGTTATAATTAGTGTAAATCGCCGAATAATATTGGAAAAAGGAAGAATAAGGATGATTACGAACATATTCGCCGCAAAATACGGCGATTGGAAACTATGGCATGGTAACGATACGTTAAAAAAGGACTATCTTAACGGGTTAATACGTGATATTAACCAGATAGTCAACCTTTTGTACCTTAAGGGGTAATACGCGATATTATCCAGGTTACAAACTGAGTCGTGATGATACGTGATATCATCCTGAAAGCAACTTTATGCTTTTGCTTATTCACACCGGACAAGATCCGAGTCATCAGCGTCTTCCTCCCGGGAAGGCCGCTGCGATAACGAGCACTCATCCGACGACAAAAGGCGCGATGAAGACATCGACGCGCGGGAGGCTCAATCTTGCTGTGGAACTCCACAATCTTTAGCCGACGTCGAAGACGTGGATTATATGGAGTCGGCCGCGCCTGCACCGGCGTCGCCGCAGGCCGCACCGCCGACATCAGCGCCGCTGAGCCAACCAGAAGTCACCGTGCCAGTAGATCCTAACCAAGAATCTACTCCCAGGTTACCACTTGAAATACTAAATATTCTTGGCAAGGCCAATAAAACAGAGAAAGCCCTAGGCGAACGCATTCCCACCGAACTCTCTGAACGTTGGGGTAAAATCTTGGTCGATGGTTTGGCTAAGGAATACAAGGAGTCGCTTGTGGCGAACATTCTTATACCGACTAACCTTTCGCTGGCACAAGCGCCTAAACTCAATCAAGAGGTAGCCGCAGTTCTACAGCAGGCTGCAAAAACCGGTAATTTTTTTTTTATAATACAATCCAAGGCGTAAATTGTAAAAAGCGACGTCTACCTTTTCGGTGAAAAGCGCTAGCAACAAGCACTGCCGGGCAACTCCCGAGCTCCTCCTCGTCAGCAGTACGCGAGGCCAGCGCCAGCAGCGCCGGCCCGCCCGCACGAGCCGCAGCCGTCGACACGTCGGCGAGGAGGGCCCAGCAGCCCCCGCGCCGCGGCCGCCCCTACGCGAGCGCCAGACCGAGCAACGACAGGAGACGCTGCTACTAGAGGTACCTCACGCTGGCCGCATCCAATTCTTTTTACGCAATTGGCTTCTAATAACCTCCGACAGCACGGTGCAGGGCTGTCTTATGCTAAAGGATATTATAAAATACCCTTCTGCATTGAGTTATAAGTCCCTTCTGTAAGCCACCTTACCAACGTGTGGAACCAAGTAATCCACCTTTTACAAAGAGTCAGATGAGCAAAGCAATAAGTGAACTCAAACAATTAGGTGCTATTTCAGTATGTAATGAAAATTTGCCAGACCAATTTATTTCATACATTTTTCTTACACCGAAAAGTATCGGTGGGTTAAGATTTATATTCAACTCAAAATTACTTAAATACATTTTTAATTTGCACGTAATCAACTTTTAAAATGGAAGATATTCGCACTGCTATAAAATTGGTCTTTCCAAATGCCTATATTCCTCATATCTCAATCTCAAATCTCAATCGATCTCAAGGAATTGCTTGTGCGGTGTGCCGATTCATACATTACATAAATTTATTATTTTATTTCTTTTTGAGATTTCGATTTCATGATAATCTTTGTGAATTTAACTGCCTTCCTGTACGGCTTAAGTTCTGTGCCATTTATATTTGTAAAGCTTCAAAAGCCTCTTTTTATGTGGTCAAGAAAGCAGGGCCATCTAGTGGTCGAAATTCGAATCGAAATCTAAAGATTATGCTACTATAATATTATAATATTATATTAAGGTCAAAATTGAAACAATTGATTTATTGGCTTTGACCAATGATATTATATTAGCTTTGACATAATATTAAATACTCAAGTCATGCAGTTACTCCAGAAACTAACTAGCCAACGAAATCCATAACAAAGCGCGATTTCGCGAAGTTCATTGGCACTTTAATTTCAGCATGACCAGCAATAGCATACAGCCGTGTAGTTGTATATTCTTTGATACAACTGGCCGCGTACTAAATACTTTGAACGAGTTTTTAGCTTCACAAAAATGTAATAATAATTTTGATTCCATCATGCCTGTAAAACCTTATTTGTACCACCAGTTGGTGGTGCAATATTATTTTTAATAGAATAAAGTAAGCTTTTTAATAGAATAAACACAAGTTTATACGAGCTGGAGATCTTCACAGACTCGTCACTCACTGGCTGGGGCGTCGCGTGCGACGGAGTAGTAACTAGATGCCATTGGTCTGCGGATGAAGCTCGCCATCATATCAATTATCTCGAATTATTGGCTGCCTAGGGATTGAAATCATTTTTCATTTCATCGTTGTGATAATATTTTAAATGTCTTACTAAGAATAAATAATACTACTGCCATAATTATATTATCTTATATTAATATTATAATGTGAAGTATTCAATTTCATCATCTCAATGAAATCGCGAGAGATATATGGCAGTAGTGCGAGAAACAACGCATATATAATTTATTTGCTTCTTATAATTTGTCACACAACAAGACAGATCGAGGCCATGAGGGGTTCAAACCGTTCAACATCGATTATATAAAAACACAGATGCTGACCAGGCGTCTAGGTACGTAACGTAACGATAGGAACTTACTAAAGATCTTATTGAACTTCGGTCAACCTGACAACCTGATGGCTGATACCGTACTTACTCGCGTTGTGCTTTAGTAATAAGTGCTATATTATTATCTGCTAAGATATTATGTCTCTTGGAAACAAGACCCAGGTGCCTTCATCATCCTTGCTTTTACAATTTCATGGCACGATTATTTTTTCTATGCCTTTCCGCACTTCGCGCTCATACTGTCTTAGGAAAATTATAGAAGAGGAAGCGACTGGTAAATTAGTCGTTCCGTACTGGCCGTCATGTCTCGGCCGTGTTTTCCACTGTTTTGATCGCTTCTCAAATCTGACGAGATTTATTTTAGGCCAGATAAAACCTTCTGGCGTGCGCAGTATTGTGCGGAAAGTCTACCTAAGACGCCGAATACCGGAGATGTCTATTGACAATATCATACTAAAACCGTTATCGGGAGGTACAATTAATCAGTATGATACAGGATTAAAACATTGGTTTAATTTTTGTCAAATTAATAATAATAATTGATTTGTATTAAGGATTCGTAGCTGATATAATATTACGAATTCTTAAATTTTAACAGAAAAACTTAATGAAAAAGCAAGTTGCGGAATGTTAAATTGTTATAGGTCTAGACTCTAGTTTGTCTCTAATCATTGGTAAATCCCGTTGCAATAACGATCCTAAGATTTTTTAAAGGAGTCTTTAGGAGTAAGCCCAGCTTCCTAAAGTATTCATTTTTAAGGGAACCTTATAAACTTTTGGAGTACGTATCTAAATTTTATCCGTAAGATTCTATACTTATTATCATTAGAAATTTTATATAAAAAAAAAAAAAAAAAAAAAAAAAAAAAAATTGTAACTCATTCTAATATTATAATAATTATATATAATAATTCAACTCGTTGTCGACGGGACAACGGGTGCAGACGTTATCACTCATAAGAAAAGAAGACGTTCATTCCGAAAATTCACGTATCGTAATCACTATTAATAATTATTCATCAAGCCCCAGCTAAAGCTTTATTTACCTAGATAAGACAAAAGAGCTGAGAAATGGCCCAGCTACTGATAAGCTCATTTTAACAACTAGAAAGCCTTTTCATAATGCCAGTTCCCAATCTATAAGTCGCTGGATAAAGAGTGTCCTCAAGGACAGTGGCATAGAGATTGGCGTTTATTCAGCGCACAGCACGCGACACGCCTCCACGTCGGCGGCGCGCTGCGCGGGAGTCTCCGTCGACATTATCAAGCGATGCGCTGGCTGGGCCGGCTCATCACTTTGTTTTGCTAAGTTTTATAACTTACCTTTACCAGATTTAGCACAAGACAGAGCTTTCGCAGAAGCTATTTTTAATGTAAATTCAGATTCATAGCATATCCAAACTAATTAAGTAGTATTATTATTTAGAAGTACAATACTTTATTAACTAAAAATTGTTATGATCTATAATGTTATATCATTTTAAATTCCGTAATTAATTAACTTAATATAATTAATCTGGTATTTTATCATTCCGCAATTACGCGCTGAACATCTACAGGTTTATTAAATCTCATAGGATGCAGCAACGAAGTATAATTTATGGTTAATTGAACTTACCTTAAGTGAACTTCAACCAAAATTATACGAGTTGCTGCATCCGTAGAGATTTAAGATCCCACCCCACCCACTTCTCTTAGTTTGTTGCCCCTATTCTTTACTTGCGGAATGATAAAATGTTATGAATTATCCTCTCTAAAAAGAATGACGGACGAACTAACACCGCCATCTAGGAAAGCAAGGCGGAAGTACTATAAAACCAATTGATTGTCTTTTTTCAGTTTTAAATTAAATAAATAATATCTAAATGGCGTGTGATGATGCAGTACCACAAAATTCGGACTACAGGTTTATTAAATCTCTACGGATGCAGCAACTCGTATAATTTTGGTTGAAGTTCACTTAAGGTAAGTTCAATTAACCATAAATAATTTTATATTCTGATGTTGTTTAATTGAAACTCTTTTGATATCTAGAACACCCAACTCCCAAATGTGTATTTCATCGGTTTAATGAACTTATCTGATTTCTGTATTGTGGAGAAACTTGAACAGTTTTTGAGTTTTAACTACTTATTTCTGCAGGCGGTTAATGCAACTGGATGAGATAAATAAAACATATCTTGGGATTGTCAACCCTAATGACGAACCTTGCTGAAACAAGTTAATTCGTTGACGCGGTGATTTATTTTTTATAGAAAAGGTGTGAAGCGAAGGTTGCGCTGTGTACAGACTGCAGATACAGTGTTGCGAGTTGCGATATTCGCCGCCGAGTGCCGACCTTGTGTTTTCAAAATATCGTGTTACGACTTACGAGTCTAGAGGTCGTCGATGAATCACAGACATAATACATGAAAATGCTGAATAAAAAATTTTGAAAATTCATAAAGGTGACCTTATGGATCATGGATGAGGGAATATGGTTAAGCGTACCATTTGGAAAGATTTCGTTCTTTGGTCGGATCTTCGCGTCGGGACGGGCTAGTTCCCGAACCGGTGGTAGACCGTAATATCATTGCAGATTTATTCCGGTGGAAAAGCGGTAACTATCGGTTTTGCTGATAAAGCATTTCTCAACGTAAAAAAAGGCTTCATTGTAGATTGAACGTTCAGTTTTTTTTTGTATTTTAAACATGTACCGAGAAAAAAATCGGCAACAATAATCGGCAATATTCACTCGGAGGCTTATAGACTTTGAGGTAAATATTGATCGGATACAAACAGTAAACAAATAGCGAGTCGGACAAACGGACGAAGCCGCACAACATCGGGCGTAGGACACGCTCATATTAATACGGGAATCCCGTTGTATGTAGAACACGCAATAATATCGCTGATAAATTAAATAATGACATGTTTTCATCTATTCAATTTCAAATTGATTGAAAATCTTGATTAATAAACCTGCATTTGAGAGTCAAATTAAAAGTCTTGATCGAGCATGCATCTCAGATGCTTCTCAGATGCATGATGCATGAGGTATCTCTTCTGAGACGGACACAATCAGATTCTTCTATTTTCTTGAGTACTTATAATAAGGGGATTTAGGAAAACAAAGTTATTTATGACATTTGCGTCTCTGATATATTAAGTTACCATTTTAAAACACTACTTTGAAAGAAAGAGTGACATATCACATAAGGTATCATTCGATGCTCAGCAATTCGTTTATCGTGCTGGATTCGTACATTAGTCGGAATAGAAATTCTGTGTTATTTGTCGACACTAAAAAAACAAGGCCTTTTCATCCATTGTGGATGCTTATACAGCATTTTCAGAGCGAAGACACTCAAAGCATCTCCATAATCCATAACTAACCAAGTAAATAGACGAAAGATCACATTTTTTCGCATATGTTATGTAGGTGAGGATTGGCGGTGCATGGAAGCTTTCATAGAGCTGGTTACTGGTTGCTTGGTGATAATGCTGATGTGGTAAGGATGAAGACTGAAGATCCTAGAGTAGGAGAGGAAAAGTAGAGTGGTTAATAATAGTGATGCTGTAGAAAAAGTGGTGGCACTGTTTACCTGTGGTAGGTGTGTCGAGTCACTCTATGCCGATAGCAAACCGTACCAAGGAGACCATTAACTTATATTTAAACCGACAATTATTCTAATATTCAACACACTTCGAGAACTTTAGAAACTAAATTCGTTTTATTGAATCTTTCTTTAGATATATTTTGTGCATTAAGAATGTTTTGGAAGACAATAGGTTTGCTTGCTTGGAAACTAGTTTTTAACCCTACTGCTTGAAAGGTAACTTAAAATTCAGAGGACGGATCGCGGGGGGGAGAGGCATTGTGGTAGGTTGCCGCATTCCCTACCCCCCCTGCGAGCTGGCCGTTCCGTTTGAACGGCATTGGTGGGGCCACAGAGGAAGAGGCAAGTAGGTATTGCGGTGCGCCGCTTGCCCTATCCTCTGCGGCCGAGGAGTGGTCGGTGGCAGAGCCACAGACCTGATCTGCCACATGGCCTCCAAGTAGCAGACTCGGGGGGCGTCTGCTACAGCCCTGGTGGGGGCCGAGGAGGAGGGCGCACGTGTCGTGACTCGTGCGCCCATCGTGGAGTCTTCGGACCGCTGGCGGGGTCGCGGATGTGTGTATCGTTCCCGTGGCCCCGTCAAAAGGCGGCGTGGCGGAAGATGGGGGGGGGTTTTAGTGGGTATACCGTGGTCTCATCAGCTACGGGAGTCCCACATCACCGCTCGGGTCGCCCCCTGCGCCTGGGTGGTATGCGTAATGCATTTCCCCCTCCGGGAAAAAAAAAAAGATGGTAAGGCGGGAGCGTAGCGCAGCGAAGCTCCCGCCTTAGCCATCGTGGTTATTTTTTTTGTAAACCACCCAGAAGTAGCCGTCGCCTCATAATTGAAGTCAGTTTCTAGATTAACCTATTAGTACGCCACCAACAAATACTTTAAAAAAATCATAGCATTCCATTTAACGACTTCACTATGATGACGTTTAGTCAAGACGTTAAACGTTACAGTCAGCGTCTTGACTAGTTGTCCTTCAGTCATTCAATAGAACGGTGTCATTCAATGAATACGCTAGTCATTCAATCGAATCACAGATTGAACCAGATGACTGCGACACATATAAGTTTAAGTTTTCTTGAGTCAACTTTTACATTTTGTTGTAGAGATTAGAGACTTGGCGTTAAGTTTTAATTAATGATCTGTGTGAATGAACTCAAATCAATGCATAAATAAGTAATAGTAAAAAAAACTAAAAACACGCTTTTTATATAAAGCGTCGATTACAAACAAACATAAAAACATACAAATTGAAAAATGGAATAATTATATCAAATTAGTGTATTGTCATCGGTCCTCGATAAATCTACAAAGTTTGAACGAAATCTGGCCGTTTAAAGTGGGTCAAAATCGCGCCCAAAGAAGTCGGTTACAAACAAATATACTATACAGGTGACAGGCAATTAAAAAGCGTATTTAAAAAGACGATCGACTCAGAACTTAACTTTTAAGTAATTAATAAAACCATTTAGATAGTCGCTCTATTCAGTTAAAGCATGCTACGGTAGTGCAGAAATTGTGTTGATACGAGAGCCCGTTATCAGTAACACGCGTGTGCTGATAACATACCTGTCGTGACGTACCACCGTGACGTGCAGTAAAGGCCTGTTGGTAACACGGTCTTGACACACTTTAAATTATATACGGTAGGCTATCGTACTATAATATGTACCGCGCAGTGCGCATATTATGTGTGTATGGGATTTGAGTGGAACCCCCAAAAAGAAATCTCCAAGATAATATACTCGACCGCCCGCAAGATATATATACTAGTAAATCTGTATACACATAAGCTTCGACGGGAAGGGAGGTCGGACCACGTAACTAATATGTAAAATGTTTGGTCATCAAGAAGCCCATTGTCAGCAGTCCATAGTTCAATACTAATATTATAAATGCGAAAGTGTGTCCGATTTTGCTGAAATTTGGAATGGAGATACTTTGAGTCCCGGGAAAGGACATAGGATACTTTTTGTCCCGGAAAAATGTACGGTCCCCGCGCGATAAACGAGTTTTGGCGCAACGGAGTTGCGGGCGTCATCTAGTATGTTATATTGTGTCAAGAAGGCATAATAATGGACATAGCGTGATTTAGGATCCACACTTGATTTTAAGCTTTAAAGAATATTAAAATCGTCAATGTGCGCGTAATACTTGTCGTTGTCTGTTATGCTATAATTTGATTCTAATAACACTTGTTAAGTGACACTACTACATATTATATTACATATTTTGTATTGTGGTGCTAAATGCTAATGTGTAGGTTAAACTGGGTGTTTGTGGGTACAGTGACGACTTGGCCTGATTGGCCAAGATGTGATTATTGTGTGATAAACCGAAAAGAAAAATACTGGCATATTTTACAACATTTGTATGTAAATTGTAAAGACACCAACTAGACTTTATAATATCATCTTATTCTTCGTTTATTATAAAGACCGTGCTAAAGATATAATTATTGTTTGGAATAAATGCTGCGTAACTTCATGCTTTAAATAATCCCAATTTATAAGTCGATTGTGTTTAATAGAATGATGTCTCGAAGTATTCTTGGTATAATGAGTCTTATTCTCCTCTTAAATTATCGTAACAAAGCGGTCCCTCGCTTATTGTTCCAAAAATAATTGTAATTATACAAATTGTCTCCGGCTCATTTGTTACTTAGCTGATGGTTTCGTGTAATCGATATTTTCATTATGATTTACGTTACGCCTGGTCAAGGGCCACGGTATTATAATAATTGTACTAATTTTATTATAAATCTGAAAGTCTTTAGTCTATAATACAGACAGACACACTGTGTGTTTGTATGTTTATACTTGTTGTTCACGAATCACGTCTATACGGTTGAACCAAATTAGATGTTTGTTATGGAGAGACAGAGACGGAAAAGGACATACCTAATATGATAGTTTTTTGCGGCAAATGATAGGTTTCCGCGTGATATACATAATATTTAGTAATTTCTGCGCAACGAATTCGTCATCTATAACTACATCTAGTATTTAAAATGTTGCAATTCGAAGCTTACTTACTCGATGTTAACTTACCACGCATGACCACTGCGTGTTACGTGGGCTGTTGCCGATGGTGACTGGTGGTCTGTGACTGGTGAGCAATGCATGTGTTTTGTCAATAACTACCAGGCAACGTTGATTCATGAATGATTGGTTGAAAGGTTGTAAATATTAGACATTCTGTTAAGTGCGTTATGTAACTGCATTACTTGTAGCGACTGAAATGGTAAAGATTTTGAAAGTAAGGATTATGGTACGGCGTATATTCGGCTGAAACTACCGTTTTGTAGTCCGGAAGTCCGTTAGTCCGGGATTATCGCCGCGCGGTAGGAGGACACGGGGTTATAAATTATAATTTTCTCTACTACGCCATGCCTGCGGTCTTATCTCACCCCTTCTTACGACTTTTCGATAAAGTCAATTGTATTCTAAAGCGATTTTGACATTTTTACCTATTCAAGTACAAGACTCGCTAAAGAAGTTTTCAAAAACCTTGAAACAGTAAAAGTAACGTTAGCATCGCGTCGCTAGCTTGCTGCAAATCAGAAATTTTGGGCCATTTTAGCAATGGCTCCAAAATTTGCAAATCCAAAAAAGCAAATCCAAAAAAGCAATTGGCTGTATTGGCCATGCTTTTGGACATGTCTATTGTCTATTACGTATACGTCTATGGAGAAATAAGCTATTTTAGGTGAAAATTCTTACCGCATTGGTTGGATCCCGAATAATTTATTATCTGTCTTAGGATTTTCGGGAATTTTAACCCTGCGTGGGTTACAGTACAAAAGGTTATTTAAAAGTTGCGGGCGTGTATAATCGTTTATCAACAATTGCCCTTCTGTAATTGGATTTGGTATTGGGGAGTCCGGCAGAGCGCCGGTGTATCGTGACGTCAGAGAATTTTAACAAGCGACAATAGGTTTTACTATTATAGAAATAAAGTCTAAAGTTGTCTGCTATTAGAGCTGCCCGTCAGGCCGGAGTATTTCAGGTGTGCGCGCGATTATAAGCATTATCCCTCTGAATGTAAAGTCGGAAACGGCGTGAAAGGGTCGGCTGTCAGTCGGTGTGAATTGAGCCTAACGCGACGGCCGGTAATCTCGTTTGTACGGTTACCGGGCCAATTAGCCACTAGCTCATGTGCCCAGCCGGTTTAAGCTATTTTAGGCGGCTTTTTGTGTCTTTCGGGGTGAAAATTTACCGCTAAAAGTGGTTAAACTGTTTTGTTTTAGTCATGCATTCAGAGAGATTTAGGGCCTGTTTCACAACTTCCTGATAAAGTGCGGGATAGGCTATCCACAACTTTTAAATAGATTCTCCATACTCTATCTGTCTAATTAAGTGGTGGATATGTCTGTCCGGCGCTTATCAGGAAGTGGTGAAACAGGGCCTTAGTGATATCTAAACTTTAATTTTATTTTGACCTAAACCATCCATTTTCTTTTAACTCTTCGTTACATTTAAGTACGAGTCATTAAAAATTAAAATATGTCTGAGTGCGGTCGTAACTTGTAAAATACGCATATTATTAGTAAACAAAACTAATAAAAGTTGAATGATCAAATCAGTTAGAGTAAATTGTTACGAAACTATCAAAGAACATAGGATAACATAATTCACCTAACTTTTATAAACACAACAGATAACAAGTGAAATTAAACGCTTTCAATATAATATCGTGATTCGTGAAGGTAAATAATATAAATTATTGTCGCTTATGTGTCAATTAATTATGTAACACGTTGTGATTATGTGTTTTGTTATAATTAATCGCGCGGCTAAATAAATAAGCCAATTTTGTGAATTTATTCGGTTGAGTTGTAAAATTTAGTTTAGGCGTTGTATTGTAATTTGTGTAGCTCAATTTTCATAACTCGAATTTTGGATTGATTTGAGGACCATATCGCGCGGAGGGTACCATGACAGCCTTAAGCTGGAAACAAATTATCGGACGTTTTCATCGGATGCGGCTTATTTCTATCTGGTTAATACAAAATACCTACACTAAACTGTGCATATTGTCTGACATAAGTGTCTAAGCACACTAGGCCGAAGTTACGCCGGGGTAAATTCCGCCGCAAATGTCAAACGCATACAAAATACAGACGGAACGCGACGGAATAGTGTGTCATCCCTCGCGTTCCGTCCGTATTTTGTATGCGTTAGAAACGCGGCGGAATTTACGCCGGCGTTATTTCGGCCTAGTGTGTTTAGACACTAAGTCGCGGACGCGACCTTGAGCGTCCGAACCGAATCTGGATTCTGGCTGGCCGGATGTTTTTGCATCCGCGGACGTCTGCGGATGAATCGTGCACATTGTTAAGCCGCATCCATCAGCCGCGAGTCGCGACTTATGAAAACGTCCGATAATTTGCTGATTCGAAGAAAGTATGACAGAGATATGAGTAGGAGGAGGCATGAGAATTACGTCCTTGGTCAGTTCATAATACACTTTTGTTTTTGGATAAAAAATTATAATTTTCCGTTTGGTAATTTTTGCGTGAGTTTGAAGATTCTTTTGGCCTCGGAAAACGACATAATAATCCCATCAACTCCCTAGTCCCTAGCAGCCACCGGGTGCCGCATAACAATTAACAATTGAATATCTATTGTGTCTGTGATTCCCACGATCGAGGTTCTATTATGTTGGGTGGTAGAATTTCGGCGAATTAAAACAACTAATATTCCACACATTTAGGACCTCATCCACACAAACACAAGTCTAGAATACTATGTCTCAATTAGTGTATAATGTTGTCCGTCGGTCGGGTGTATTACAATAAACCGTTTTCCCAGCGTCCCGTTGCGGTTTGTAAGACGAGCCGGCGAGATTTCCTTACCTCTTACCTCCAAGACACAGAATAGGCTACATTTCTATGTTACGTCATTGGTCAGTTGGAGTCGCGAATTGAATGAAAAGTTATGGTGTTAAAAATTAAAATAACATTAAAAGGCCTTCATTACCCTAATTTGTAAATTACTAGAAGAACAGGGTTTCTCAAACTTTCGACTCCACGAACCCCCGTTAAAATTTCCAGGTGACAGCGAACCCCTTACTAACTAATGAAATCCCCCCCCCCCCCCCAAGAAAATTGACTGTTGAAGAATATAAGGTTTTTATTTGAATAAAAGGTAACAAATAAAGCGCCAAAATTAAGGGCCCGGGTTACCCTCGAAATTTTCATACATTCTTAATACCAAAATCATTTTCTCATACGAAAATATTTAACATGTTTGAGTTATTTTTCAGCTTAAGATAGTAATTACCTAGGGTCCTGAACAATTTTTTTTTACAAAATATTTAAATACTAAAAAAAAATTTTTGTGTTTAAATATTTTTTAGTAAATTTACTACTAAATATTTAAACACCAAAAAATAGACAAAAACACTAAAAAATATATAAATAAATAGTAAATTTACTACAAAATATTTAAATAATAAAAAATATCTTTTAAGTTTAAATATTTTGTACTAAATTTACTATTTATTTATATATTTTTAGTGTTTTTATCTATTTTTTGGTGTTTAAATATTTAGTAGTAAATTTACTAAAAAATATTTAAACACAAAAATTTTTTTTTTAGTATTTAAATATTTTGTAAAAAAAATTTGTTCAGGACCCTAGGTAATTACTATCTTAAGCTGAAAAATAACTCAAACATGTTAAATATTTTCGTATGAGAAAATGATTTTGGTATTAAGAATGTATGAAAATTTCGAGGGTAACCCGGGCCCTTATCAAGCCACGTTCACACACCACAATATTGTCGCGAACCACTAGGGGGTCGCGTACCTACCCCACTTTGAGAAAAGCTGTACTAGATAGAACATTGTAGCTTCGCACGCGGATACATTTCTAAAGTCCAAACGCCGAATCAAGCCACAAAACTTTGTATAAAGTGTCAAAATTTATATGTCTTACTGCAACTTGTAGATACTAAAGTGCCCTTAGCAATAGTCTCGCTATCCTCCACGTCAGGTTGTAAAAATCTTAACGACTCAAGTAGGAAGCTATTTATCAATTAATTGTCTCATTAATTAAACTCAGATTGCTTTTAAATTGATTGCCAGGAATTTATTGCTTTAACACTCATTTTGTTTCACTGGTTTGTGGAATTTTAATCTCATAATGACGGAGTTGTGACTTCATTCCGAATCGGGAGACGAGTCATTTTTAAATCACAAAAGTTGTTTTTAAACATTTTTTACTTGCTTCTTGGTTTGTACTAAGCCGGACGCAAGACCGAATATGCCCAGGACGTCGTTGGGCAATGGGCATGTAGCTCATCCGACGCATGGATTATTTTGTCGCACAATCAGGTGATCAGTCTGTATTGTCCCAAAATTAGAATCGAACCTACGTTTCCGAGGTAAGCGCTAAGCTCAGTGGGCCAGAGGCGTTGTAAACCAGTTAAGACGTTTTGTCCACTATGAATTCACCAATAAGGGCCGCGCCACACCAGAATGGCAGCGGCGAGGCGAGCACTTTCAGTGTCATACGATTTTAAACTTTATTATGATTATTGTAATACATAGTACCTATCACTTGAGAAGTCGCGGCCGCCGGCGGCTATGAGCGGCCACGGGCGGCCGTACAATTGTCAAGCGATACTAATGTATTAAAATAATGAAGATATCATAATTATTATGACACTGAAAGTGCTCGCCTCGCCGCTGCCATTCTGGTGTAGCGCGGCCCTAAGTGTATTATCGCGGGCAAAAATAGGGGTGGCATACAGCCCTAACACTGTTCGTTGGGCGCTAATCTCGTTCTACCAATTAGTCCACGTCTGTGCCAGGGTTGCCACTAACGAAATAAGACCAAGAAGCCACTCTTCGGACGTATCTTTCAGAAATATCCTATCCACGCCCTTCGGGCATGTCTTTCAGAAATATCGTAAGAAGCAGCCCTGGTTGGATAAATTTTAAAATACGCTTTCGCACTTGGATATCAACGAAGCTGTATTTCAAGCCTACAGTATTCACAAATTTTGCTGAATAGATGTCTAAAACGCAACGTACGCTACTAGATACAGAAGATGACATAATATTGTGTAATTAATTTGACAGCATCTTATGTATCTGTTCCTCCGTTCTTTTAATCTGTGCAGACTGTGGTGGCTAACTTGTTAGGGCTTAAAAGTTATTATTTGATAAATTTCGTGTGAGTGACAACCCTGAGCGTCCGATCGTTGCCCGCTGCCGGTAAACGCTGCGTTTTATTTTCATACTTTTTTTCATTCTGTTTACTTACACTGTTGTACCTATTATTTATTGTAGTCGGCTTACTATTTTCGGATTGTAATTAAAGACGCTGTAGGGCCCGTTTATTACTTGCGGACTATTTTAGTTGTGGTTGTTTTCTTTGTTTATCTGTCGTTAAAATTGTTTCTTAGAGTCAATTTTTGTAATGACTAACAGAAAGTAGTATTTTGTAGGTACATATTACTAACGACTAACGAGTACTCTAGTATCTTACATCAAGCGCCTGTTTCACCACTTAATGATAAATACCGGATAGGCTATCCACCACTTAACTTGACAGATGGAGTATGGAGAATCTGTCAAAAAGTTGTGGATAGCCTATCCGGCACTTTATCAGGAAGTGGTGAAACAGGCCCTCAGTACCATTAAATAAGCTAGTTTCGTAAACAATAAAAAATCGGCCAAGTGCGAGTCGGACTCGCGCACGAAGGGTTCCCGGGTACCGTTATAGAGAAAAAATAGACCAAAAGTTCTGTTTTTGTATGGCAGCCCCCCATAAATTTTAATTTCATTATTAAAGTACACAATTAAAAAGTAATATAATTGAGGATTCTGTGAAAATTTCAACTGCCTGCCTGTTGTTATTATTGATATAGAGCTAAAAAGGCCAAAAAAATCACGTTTCTTGTATGGGAGCGGGGGAGCCCCCTTTAAATATTAATTTTATTTTGTTTTCAGTATTTGTTGTTACAGCGCGAGCGGCAACAGATGTACACAACCTGTGAAAATTTTTAGAACTCTAAGCTATAGCGGTTCTTGAGATACAGCCTGGAGACAGACAGACGGACAGACAACGAAGTCTTAGTAATAGGGTCCCGTTTTTGCCCTTTGGGTACGGAACCCTAAAAAGCCTATGCATTTGCACAGGTTACTCTATATTTTTGTCGAACTTTTGTATGCTCCGGTAGTTTTCAAAGTCTACAAACAAGTCATGCTATTGCTTATAAGTTACAAATTATAATCAATGGTGGTATTCGATATTATACGTATTACGTATTAACTTTACCCACCATACCAACAACATGTAATATTGGGGTTTTTGCTCTGATTGCTATTAACCGCGTAGGTAGTAACAGATATAGCATTACTGTAATGTAGCAATAACAGTAAATTTCTTAATTTTATATCTTTTATGTTGTAGCTATCTTATACTTTTTATTTTAATTGCAGACCTAAATTTTATTATGCAAGAAGTTTTGTTTTATGGTTAATGTGAAACTTTTTAACGTTGTATTGCGTTGGCTCCTGTCTATCTGTAAAATCTATAAAAATAATCTGAATTATGAAAATTTGTATATCCTCGATTCTTAAGCTATCACTGCTACTATTTAGCAAAGCGACAAAGACAGAATGAGTCCCAGAAGGAGACATAGCAGAACGGAGTCGCAAGCGTCGTCGAGTATTTAACTATATTTTAACATGAGGTAGAGAGTAGAGACGTTTCATCAGCAGGCGTAGCATGGTCACTATAGAAACGGTTTCTTTCTACGGAAGAATAGACAAAGTGACAGTTAGACAAGACAAAGTGACATTTAGACAATGGAAATCCGCCATTTTGTCGATATAATCTGTCAGTATGTCGATTATTTTCCATGTCTACTGTTGTTATACTGATGATGGTGGTGTGTGGTCGAACTGATAACGTTCAGACTTTCAGAGATTAAGAGGTAGCGGCGGGGTCGTCAAACGGCTGAAGGTCGCCCCGGGGTCACGGGTGTCACCTTGCTTCCGAAATTTGATCGACGTCGTATCGATCCAGTTCATTCATTATTTGGGACGTATTTTGTGTGGATTGTTGCTAGGACGCTTGGACACGTGGGTGGACCAATAATAATTATTAGCGCTACAATCCTGAGTCGCGTTATCGAAGTTTTGTGACCGAGTTAATATAGCTCATCTGACAATGACAGTGGACTTCGGTCTGAGTTCTGACAGAGCTACCTCGCTTGGTTGGGAGTTGGGACAATCCCACAAGAATAATATGGATGTTGATAATCCACAAAGCTTATGATGTTAAGACAAGGCTGATGATGATGATGACACAAAGGTGTGATGCTTTGACAAGGTTGATGTTGATAATAATCCACAAATGCTAAGACAAGGGCTGATGTTGATGATGAGACGAAGGTATGAATCGAGAGGTAGACGCGGCTCGAGGTGCGCGGGGTGCGGGGCGGGGTCCTCAACATAAACAACATAATAATTAGAGTCAATGACAGCCGGCGGCCCTGCTGCATGCAAGGCCGCCGTGACTCAGCCGATCGGAGATGCGATGATAGTGATATGCGAATACCATAGTTATTGTGACTTGTGAGTGGAAAAGAGTGTCCGTCTGAACTATAATGTTATTGATAGTTCTTGTCCAGGAAAAGTGTAACTAATTGATGCCCAGAAAGCAACAATGTTGCATTTAGCATCTAGTAACATTAATTAAGCATTTGCTCGTCAATAGCAATGTTTGAAAACCTTCTTGTCTTTTAGGCCTCACTGACTGCTTGACTTGCTTATTCGTCTCATCGACTCACTTTACTTCACCTTCTAGGATTTCGACCTTAGTTCTCATCTGTGTTACTGTGCAATGACGTCACGGTCGCCATGTGACGTACAAGCACGGTCCGTTAGCGCGGAGCCGTCGAGAGTGTCATAGACATAGTTCAGAGCGATTAGCGTGATGGTTGTTGCTACTCCCACACTTGGGCGTTCTATAGAATGGTATGTCTCTAAAGTTGAAAATAAAAGTAGATTGCGTTAAAGTACAAAATAAAAAAAAAATTGACACGGCCTTAATAATATAAAGATGCCACCCCGCAGCTGCAGGATCTATAGAGTAATGACACTTTTTTTGTTAAAATCGGATCAGTGGTTTAGCTCTTACGAGGGCACATACAACACACTAAATAAATCATTGGCATCTTTTCGGTTCTGTTGTAATCGGCTTAAAACTATAAACAGTGTAATTTTTAAAGTTAAGAATAATTTTCAATAACATAATACGTACGCAAAAATCCACATGAGAAAATATGAAAATCATAATATTATTATGTTCAAGTTAATTTTACTAAACCTTGGTGTTAAAAATATTTTTAGCACTAGGTCGGAGCTGTTCCTGAGTCATAAGTCATTACAAAAATAATTACAAAGTTGTAATAATAAAACGTGCTGTGAATAATAACGAAATACGTAATTCCGAGAATACTGACCCTGTTATGGGAAACGCATATGCGGTATCTGCATTGTATAGTTAAAGATAGATTACGATAAGCAACGAAAATAAAAGTGCAGTGGTAAAGTATACTTTTTCAAATTTCGCAATAGCCTGTACTTGGTAGCAGAACTCACAGATTACTACATAGTTACTTCATAAACTTGGTCCAAATTTTCTTTTTCTACTAAAACAATTATAGGCTAATAAATGAACTACTAAATTGGGTTATAAGGCGTTATACAGGCAGCTGATGCCATCAATACACAAAAGTTTTTCTTATGTATGACATGATAACATCTATAAACTATATAGGTGATGTCAAAAATATGCAAATGACTTTTCCGCGTAGTCGTTAGCTGTATTTTTTCTGTGTCATCTCGTGGCCTTGCGATGACAAGAGATCCGGCCAGCAGCTAGCTAAATGTGGATATAGGCTAATGTGAACCCAGCAACAGTTAGCGGATGTAGACTCGGCTACTGGCGAGAAGATTGATATACCGACAGAGACACATCCTGTTGGATGCTTCTTGCATTAGATCAGCTGGTTCTTTGGTGGAAAATGTGGGATGAGTGGTATTCTGTATCAATTGGGTCTTACGTAATGTGTCAAAGATGACGATATTTTTGCGACTTTTGTAACATTATTTAAGGATATGATGATTGAAATCAATTTGCAAAAACTTAATATGTAACAGAAACGAAAGAATAACCCTGTGGAAATATGTGAGTTGTGGCCTCATTTTACTGATGCCAGAAATGGTTATGTTCGTTTTATACTGCGGTGGTGAAAATGTTAGGGCATTGGTTTAATAGTGTGATGCAGGATTGGGTCGCTATTTGGTCTGTCAACTATCCCTCTCTTCTTTCAAAAAGAGTCCCTATCCTATTCCTTACAAAAAAGAGATTAAAAAAGCAACAGCAGTTTCTATCCCTTTAAAAAAGAAGAGATTCGTCCTCTCGTCAAAAATACATTCAGGTTTTTTCAAGAAACTCTTTCTTTTACTCACTCTGTCTATATCACTTTCAAACAGGAGATTCGTCTTTTCGTCAAATGCACATACAGGATGTCCGCGTTTTCGAAAGTAAAACCGGAACTCATTATTACCAAGGTAAATTGGTTGAATTAGTGAAACAGCTGAGTCGGAAGGACGCGGTGAGAAACAATGGGTCTCCCATTCCCAGTGTGAGTCATCTAATGTGCCAACTACTGAGTCACCACTGATCTCGTGTACGGGTCATGGTGTAGCTAGCTATTTAGTATTTATCATAAGTTTTCGCAATAAAAAACATTTTCATATGATAATTGTGTTTTTGTCATGATGATGACTGGGTTTTGCAATTTGTATTAGTGCAGTTTTAAAGGTGTCTTAAAAGTGACCGCGTTAAATTCTACCGTTGACAGTAGTCCAAGTATCATTAGCAAAATACGCAAAATAATTGACTAAATGCCTTGCTACTTGATATATCATATGAAATAATGATGATGTCAAAGTTTTCCTCTATCGAAGTTCCAAACATTTTAAAGTTATTAAAGTCCACCCGATAATTATTAATGAAACTGAATCACCCCGTATTATAAGTTTAATATACGGTTTGAGTTACCAAG
The DNA here is from genome assembly GCA_905404155.3 of Plebejus argus. Taxonomy (NCBI): domain Eukaryota; kingdom Metazoa; phylum Arthropoda; class Insecta; order Lepidoptera; family Lycaenidae; genus Plebejus; species Plebejus argus. Next base: position 10,162,212 of record FR989943.1, read on the forward strand.
GGCGCCTAGTGCCTCAATATAAATAATATACAGTAGACCTTCTTTTAGAGTTTAGACCATCCGAATGGGAGGCACGCAAACATAAGCGTGATTTTGGACAACTTAAAAGTAGCAATAATAGCAAAAACTTATCTCTGTGTTGTTTGTTCTCAAGGCTCGCCTGAGTTTGTATTATTTCCTTTGTTATTTATTTTCAAATCCAAAGGAATAATACCCTTAGCCGAAGTCGATGTTTGTAAATGTAGAAACACCAGAAGTCTTTTAATAATTAGCATGTCGTCAATAAATAAATAGGGGAGTAACAGTTGAAAACATGGAAGTGAAGCTCAGCTACCAAAAACTGACTGTGTCATGTCATCATCACAGAGGTAGCGCACAGTCGACCGTGTGTTATTTTCCACTTGATTTCAAATTAAAATACTTCTGATTAAGTTTTATTAAAACTTGTATAAAAAAAAAAAACGACTATAACAGCTTCCCTGCACAAGATACAGAGTTACGCCCATACAAAAAAATATAACACTAATTGAGGTCTTTCACATGATATAGGTAGGAAAGTGTTACAACACATGGGACGAAACCGCCCATTCGTCTTTATGTAGTAATAGTATGAAATTAGCTAATTAATGTCGATTATTTTTTTGTATGGAAAACGAACCACCTTAATACGAATTAGTTCGTTGCCACTTGCCAACCCGTATGTTGCTTAGATGTGTTGCTAACAGAGATAATATTATGATTATCAAAAATGTATGTTTGTTTTTGTTTTTAATTTTTATGTATGTATGTATAAAGAAAGACGATAGATTTTGCCAGCAACTTTGTTTGCTCAGAAATTCGTTCGCGGTAAACGTACATTATACATTATACAAGCTGTCCTTTGTCCTTTTACAAAACTCAATTTGAATTTTGCGGATGAACATTGGATAGATGAAGTTATTCGTCCTTTATACGGATATTTTACAGAGATAAGAATAATTCTATGTTCTCTCCTGGGGCTAGCTAGATATATCTGCACGCAAACTTTCATCAAAATTGATTCTGTGGTTTAACCTATCAACTCCCAAGCGGCCACATGCGGCCGCAATAACAATAGATGTTAAACTATTGTGTCTGGTTTTTCCACTATCGAGGTGTCGTGGATAGGTGACAAACAAACACATTAACATCTATGGTATAAGTATATAGACGTTCATGTTGAGGTAACACTTGCATCGAAACTGCAGTCGTAAACAGCAACCGTTATCTGTAGTGTGTAAATGTACTAAGGTCAGTGGAGTGGCGAATACGAGTCCAAAGTCAGGGGTGAACAGTCGGACTAGTAAACTTGTAAACATCCGTCCCGATATCGCGACACCTGATAGCGTGGACAGAGTGTGGAAATAGCACAAAAGGCATGACGAACCAGCAGGCCGACTTAGAAGATTTCTCGAAATTAATACGTTTGACGTAGTAACTAGTATGTCATATCGTCCTGCGCGCGCTTCAACAATGCGTTGCTTGCGCAATTCCGCGTTCGTTGCGTGCTTACACAGCGGACAGAAGCGGTACCCGCGCCGCGCCGATTCGTTAGCCGTACACCAAAAACCGAAGTGCAAAAATGACAAAAACTGTCATCAAACGGATATGCTAAGTACTCACCTACGGTTTTGCTCGATCGAGCAATAACGTCGAGTAAAACCCGCGGCTCGGGATTTCTTCCACACATTCAGCATTGCTCGATAGTTTTACTCTAAATCGATATAATATTTAATTCCATCGAGACGGCTCGATGTGAGCCTTCGAGTAGTGAGTTTTGCGGTCCACACAGTAATTATTATTACTCGATTTGGAGTAAAACTATCGAGCAAAACTGTACTTAGCTACACTACACGGTCAGATTCCTTTCCCCAAAAGATATGACACGCGCAAGTGCATCAGTTTCGTTTCATACACACGAAGAATGAGAAGGACAATTACTAATGATTTAATTTGACCTAGACAAGAGTTGACTCTATGTCCTGAGTCCTGACTCATGGCATACGCCAAAGTAAGTCGTCGTCTGTCGGCTGGGTTTGACAAAACGTTACCATAATATTATGTATGTAGGTCCGCTATCTGCCCATGAATCAGCGTTGCCACTTGCCAGACGTCCCGATTTTTTCATCAAAATTAAATGTCCCGCGCGGGACAGGCTCAGTCCCGCTTTTCGGGGAAAGCCTACGTAAACGCCGAACGTACGTGCAGCGTGCTGAGAATGAAAGGTGCGTGATGAAGAATATGAGTGTAGAGGGGTGGATTTTCTTTGGCTACTTTAGCTATCTACTGTCTTGTAAACGTTATTTTAATGCAAATAAAAATATAAAAATTCAAAAACTTGATTTTTTAGTTTAGGTACCTTTTTTTATTTTGTTCCGCTTTTGATTGAAGAATCCCGCTTTTTTCACTCAAAAAGTTCCAAAGTCCCTACTTGGCACAAAAAAATCTGGCAACGCTGCTATGGATCTACTTCTCTGATAGTACAGAAGTATCTTTATTGCTTATGATTTAGGCATTGTTGCCAAGCGGTAATTACCAAGTTAAAAGTCATGATAATTTTTATGCAATTGTAGCCTATCAATATTCAATATTATGTTGTTTATTATTTTGTTGCTATCAGACTCATACATTTATCAGTTCAATGATAAAAATGCAGGAAAATTTGTATGAAAATGCACTCAAGTCTACGTCTTGTTCTTATCTAATTTGTACATAATATTTGCAGTTAGAAATACGAACTTTATATACTTTATAGCTAAGTTAATATTATATTTTTTCCTTTGTTTGTTTGGTTGCTTGGTGCTTGTGTCGAAAAGTGTCATAACTCATAAATTACGTAAACGATTTGGTAGCACATAATATTATGTAGAGTATTGTAATTTGTAGAGCAAACAATGTGAAAAGCTTACTTTATATAGCTTCAAAACGAGTGGCTTATGTAGGATTTTGATAATATTTTAAATTTAACTTTTTTTGATATTTCAAATTATTTCCAGAATGACAGTACGTATAGACCTTCCTTCTCCGTCCTTTTGGATTCGTCGTAGTCGGGTAAAAAGGCCCAAATTGGTGCGTTGTTTCCAAGTAATAACTAATCGCTCTGACACCGTATAACGCGAACGTAACAAATGACATTGTCTTTAAAAAATTCAGTACACGTCGTCGCTAGACGGAAGCGAACCGATGTAGACTGTTGCCAGCCGACGGACGACATAAGGCTGTCTCTATGATGTTCAGTGTAATGGAAACTCAAACGTATCACCTAGATTTAGGACTCAAATTTACGAGCACTAGGGATGGCGCTACTGGATTTTGTTGCAAGCGAATTACAGCTTTAACTATTGAGTGTAGGGTTTAAAGTCTCCTGGAGTTGTAGTCAGTCAAGTGTGATCTAACCGCGAGCTGCGCGCGCGCCGGCCTCTGTGACGCAAGCGCGACCGTTGCCTGTTAGTATGCAAAATAAGTTAAATATTCATGTCGCTCGGTCCCGGTATGCAGGGTATGCACTTACCGTTGCAGTACTTCATACGGCATACCGCCGGTGTACTGCTTATCTTGTTCTGTGATCCTGGTACTCGGTATTATAGGTCTACCAGAATCTGATGGCAAAAAGTGAGAAAATAAATTGACTCTAGCAATTCGGGGATAATTGGAATAAAACTTTTTTCTTATAGCGGCTGATTCTATGTGTTAAAAAGCAAATATAAAAATTTATCCAATGATCTAGGATATTTTTTGAAAATCTGCTGTCAAAAAATATTGCCATCAGATTCTGGTAGACCTATATATATAGTTCTACTAACATTTAATGATGATAGAAGGCAGCTTTTAAAATTTGATTATGATATTTGATAGTCTTCATTCATTTGTGAAGATATTCTCATTTCTAAAGGGTGAGAATTTGTGAAATAAATAATATTCGATAGAGTAGGTAATGTTAAAATTACATTATAAAAGGAAGAATAGAGGAAAATAGAGCACCGTTTGAAATATTATGGGTAAACAAACAGGGACAAAACATCCGCGGCGCGGCGCGGCGTAGGGAAATACGTTTAAATATTGTGCTAATTAAGCACTCTGTGAATAAAAGGCAACAGGGAAAACCCATGTTTACGAGATCCGCCCCATCGGCCCGTATCAGATAACCGCCGGAATTCCCGGGAACAGAGGGCGGAATCAGGAAAAAATTCCGTTTATTACACAAAAATTAATCTCTGACATTGTTGGATAAATGGGAACCAGAGTGGCCGAGGAATTGACTACGCGTTCGGAACTCTGTCGAATGAGAATATATGAAAGTTTCTAATGCGATTGATATTCGATCTTCGAACATGTCAATTGTTCCCGCTAAGCCGACGGACCACAAGAAAGAATTCGCACGAAATTCGTCCCCGATCGCAAAAATATAGCAAAAGACCGATGCATTCCTGGGACCGCATTTATGCGAGCAATATCTCCGAGTGAACAATGGTCAGGTGATACGCGATTTCCAACCTTTTGTTGTGTGCCCCCAAAGTGGAAATCCCCGTGAAGGGGTCTCGCCGAGGAATGGAGCGATGGCCTGCTAAGAATGTTTGCAGCTGACCTAAGTGGTCAATAATGATCTGTTATACAGTTTATACAAGGTAGTTTCCTCACTGTTTCGCGATGAAATATGGAAAGTCGTATTTTAACACCCACAGCTTGAGTTATTAGCCGTGGGATTTGAATGAGATTTTGTACTGTTCTTTGTTTATGGCAAGTATTCATTTGAACCGTTTCAATTTTCATTATTCATTCACTATTCAGTTCAGTCACTTGTATATTATTGAAGTCTTTGCTTATCGTTTTCAGCGTCTACAGCTTTAGTATTTTTGCCGATTTTAATTAAAAGTGTAGTCGCCCAACAAGCGAAGTAGAAGCTTCAGCATGACCAAGCACAAGCTGACACAATTTATGGCCTAATTTTGCTCTATAATGGTACGGAACCCTTCGTGCGCGATTCCGACTCGCACTTGGCCGATTATTTTATTTTAATATTATTATTAAATATTATATTACACATATAACTAAGGATTTTGTGAAAAATTCAAGTACCTACCTGTTGCCATTTTTGATATAGAGCAAAAAAGGCCAAAAAAATCACGTATGTTGTATGAGAGCCCCCCTTAAATATTCATTTTATTTTATTTTTAGTATTTGCTGTTATAGCGGCAACAGATATATATAATCTGTGAAAATATCAAATCTCTAGCTATTACCGTTCTTGTGTTACAGCCTGGAGACAGCAAAAAAAGCCAAAAAAATCACGTTTGTTGTATGGGAGCCCCCCTTAATTATTAATTTTATTTTATTTTTAGTATTTGTTGTTATAGTGGCAATAGATATACATAATCTGTGAAAATATCAAATCTCTAGCTGTTACCATTCTTGAGTTACAGCCTGGAGACAGACAGACAGACGGACTGACGGACAGACAACGAAGTCTTAGTAATAGGGTCCCGTTTTTACCCTTTGGGTACGGAACCCTAAAAATGTTCATTCAACGATATGGCGCGATACCGTCATCACGGCCAAAAAATTTGATAACACCGAACCGGTTTCGCCGAGTTCACCTCTTATCTGTCACAAGAATTTGTATAGCTTTGACCGTATCATAGAACATGTTGTGGCTGTTGTGCAACAGTTGACTTTGAGGTTATGTGAATGTTATGATTTTAGTTTCATTGACTCGGAAGAAGGGGGAAAAGAAGAACTCTGCGCTGAATTGAATGCTGATACAGTACAATAGATTTGAAAATAGCTCTAGTGTAGATGACCGATTTGGCAATATTCGACATTAAAATTTTAGATCTTGCAATGTGTAGAGACTAAAAATCTCTAAGTTATAGTACCTAACTACTGCGGATACTCAACTCAAGTATACATAATATATAATAAACTCTGCAATGGTTCCAGTTATGCAAACACTAAAATCGTTTGCACAAAAGCTACAGCAATATGTTGTTAGATAAAATCCTCGTCATTATACATAACCATAATATTGTACTTGAGACTGCGCAAAAAAATCAAAGATAACCGAAGCAATACACAGCACACAAAGAGTCACAGATCAACATAATACCTAAAACTAGTAGAACAATCGGGGGCCCGCCCAGACGGGGGGGCAATCTGGTCCCCGCGCCCCGGGCCCCGGCAGAGGCCCACGACGAGAATTTACAAACTCGTTAGTACCAGCCGAGGAGCGTGGAGTGCATTTATATTATTTACTCCCGACCATCTCTTGAATTACACTTAATTAATAGTCACATTGCAAGTGTAGAGATGCAGTATGTCGACGCGTTAAGTTTTTAGTGTTTTGGATTAGAATTTTTTTTTGTTTGGTGACCCTTTTGATTGTTACTTTGGTATGCAGTTGACTGTTGAAGTAATTGGGTGTTTGGGTTTTAATTTTTAAACAGTTTCGAATGTAAACTAGTTTGTAGGTAGTGCAGATTTAGAAAGTAACGGGACTTGTTTTATTAAAGACACGTTTTGTCGTCATTAGTTCGTAAACAAACTCCGAAATGAATGACGCAAATTCACGTATTACGATTTTACGTGATGTAACACTTAGAAAATTTGGCTGTATGATACTTGTGGTTATCAGCGCTTGTGTAATCTCAATGCGGCTGTTCTCTCGCCAGTCGTATTAGTCATACCGCCGACTGGGTTATGGATGAGAGAGTGGTACCGTACTGTGCACACACACAATTCGTCGCCTGTCTCTTGAACTGACGTATCTGAATTTTTTTTCGAAACTTTTTCTACACCATCTTAATCAATTTTGCAAGACGAATCGATCTGTCTAATCGACGTATCTGTATGTTTTACCAGTTCTGAGATATCACAAAGGTCGGGGCAGGCGTATCTACACTTTCTTAAATTATAGAGCTCACTAAAAGACTTGGACAGTGCCGGATTTAAATTTTTTGAGTGTAGGCCGCTGCCTCCTAGGACGCTATCGCCCCTAGGCCGCGGCTTATACGGCCTATTTATAAATCCAGGGCTGCATATGGACACTATAAGACTATAATTATGTCTTTAGCCGGCCCGGCTTTTATAAAACCGGCCACCGTCACCGAATCCGGTGTGGAAGAAGCTGGGATTAAAAATTAACATGGGATATTTTCCCGGGACCCAGCAAAATCGGTTTAGCGGTTTGGGTGGGCGTGAAGAGGTAACAGACCGACAGACACTTTAGCATTTATAATATTAGTATGGAAGTATGGATAACACAAACTGATATTTTTAGTATCGCTCCATATAATCAAAACAAGTGTTTCAGATGTGTAATTAAGTTAGTTAAAATAATAGAGGTAATTAAGTAACATTCAAGGTAAAAATTAAAGCTTACAAATAAAAGCTTTTAAAATTAATTGAAGTAAGGTAGCTCCAAGCTAGTTTTCCTCAATGGAATCACAATAAAACAGAATTCACGTGTTTTCATTGAGATGGAATTTTTCTCATCGTAAATATTGTTTTATCAATGAATTCTCGTTAAACTTAGAACATTCATTATTCGAGATACATAAATTACTCCGTCTCGAACGTAAATAAATCATCCATAAATTATAAAAATGTGATTAATCTTTCAATGGAAATAGAATATCGATTTGCAATTTAAAAATAGTAACATGCGAAACGCTGCGTCGGCGGAGCTCCTACCTTCTATAAATAGGGAACGGAGTAAACTGTGAGACTGTTGGGTTGCTGTTGTTTTGATGTATGTGAGGAGGAGGGGTATTTCGGGAGAAGAAAGTTGCAAGTTAAACGACATACAATATTATCAGCTAAGGACGTGACGTATGGCGACATGGTTTCTATGCGTTTCTGTTGAGTTAGCCACATAAAACCAAGTAAACAATCCAGTAGTGTCAGACAGGAACGATGTAACGCAGTTTGCCGGGGTACCCTAAATCATTTTCTCATACGAAAATATTTAACATGTTTGTGTTATTTTTCAGCTTAAGATAGTAATTAACTAGGGTCCTGAACAATTTTTTTTACAAAATATTTATATACTAAAAAAAAATGTGTTTAAATATTTTTTAGTAAATTTACTACTAAATATTTAAACACCAAAAAATAGACAAAAACACTAAAAAATATATAACTAAATAGTAAATTTACTACAAAATATTTAAACTAAAAAATATTTTTTATTATTTAAATATTTTCTAGTAAATTTACTATTTATATTTATATATTTTTTAGTGTTTTTGTCTATTTTTTGGTGTTTAAATATTTAGTAGTAAATTTACTAAAAAATATTTAAACACAAAAATATTTTTTTTAGTATTTAAATATTTTGTAAAAAAAATTGTTCAGGACCCTAGGTAATTACTATCTTAAGGGCCCGGGTTACCCTCGAAATTTTCATACATTCTTAATACCAAAACCATTTTCTCATACGAAAATATTTAACATGTTTGAGTTATTTTTCAGCTTAAGATAGTAATTACCTAGGGTCCTGAGCAAATTTTTTTTACAAAATATTTAAATTACTAAAAAAAAAATTTTTGTGTTTAAATATTTTTTCGTAAATTTACTACTAAATATTTTAACACCAAAAAATAGACAAAAACCCTAAAAAATATATAAATAAATAGTAAATTTACTACAAAATATTTAAACTTTAAAAAATATTTTTTATTATTTAAATATTTTGTAGTAAATTTACTATTTATTTATATATTTTTTAGTGGTTTTGTCTATTTTTTGGTGTTTAAATATTTAGTAGTAAATTTACTAAAAAATATTTAAACACAAAAATTTTTTTTTTAGTATTTAAATATTTTGTAAAAAAAATTTGCTCAGGACCCTAGGTAATTACTATCTTAAGCTGAAAAATAACTCAAACATGTTAAATATTTTCGTATGAGAAAATGGTTTTGGTATTAAGAATGTATGAAAATTTCGAGGGTAACCCGGGCCCTTAAGCTGAAAAATAACTCAAACATGTTCAATATTTTCGTATGAGAAAATGATTTTGGTATTAAGAATGTATGAAAATTTCGAGGGTAGCCCGGGCCCTTAAGGTGACGCCTTGATAATTTGGCTGTAGCGATGTCCATTTTTCTCAGCAATGACTAAAGATAAGAAATTAAAGTTCACTGTCAGTATTCATCTTGTCTTTGTCTTTGAATTACCCATAGCATAACACGATTGGTCAACTTTTATAACACAGAATAATCAATCAAAAAGACCTCTGTAAAAAAAGGGATTCCTATTTTGCCAACAGAGGAGAGTGATATTTTCCAAAATTTATTCATAAATTGGTTCTAGTATACACTTTAATTTGTCCAATGTAGCTTATATGAAATGTATTTATGGTTTTTAAATTACGCGACAAAAACCATTTTGTCGCTACGCCCTTTCAATTTTTTGCTGTTCCATTGCTTGTTTTCTATGAGAGGCCGGGCCAGCCTCGCATAGAAAACAAGCAATCTCAAACACATCCAACACGGTTTTTTACTTTAACATGGCGTCACCTTAAGTATCTTACGTTCATACGAGATCGCTCGAGTGAGCGCTTGTTAAGCGTACGGGGGCTACGGGCACTGGGATCTAAACTGCAGTGCAGTTTTTATCGCATCGTGTGGATGCCTCATCAATAAGGACACAACTGCGAGTTTGCATCGCATCGCAAATATCTGCGATAAAATTCATATTAAAAATGACATTGCGATGCGATGCAAATTCGCAGTTTTGTGTAGAAGTCCTAAATAAGAAACTGCCTATGAGCCCAACAGCAACTAGACTAGGCTCTAATCCGTTTGCTAATCCCATTTGGTTCACGTGGCGTCTGCGTGGGCGGCCGTCGGGTGGAGTGCGGAGGCTTAGCTTCCGAGTGCCCCCGAAATGTGCGTCACGCCCGACGTGACGTGCCGCCGAAGGTCGCGACGTGTAGGTTGTTGCCACTTGACGATAATATTATGCGAGAGTGTTGACGTTGTGCGATGATTCCATTTTCGAATCGTTGATATGAGTGCAGGCGTTACTTGTAGACAACGAAGTTCTAACATCTTGACACTTAGGGCCTGTTTCACCACTTCCTGATAAGTGCCGAATAGGCTATCCACCAATTAACTTGACAGATCAGACAGAGAATCTGTCAAAAAAGTTGTGAATAGCCTATTCGGCACTTTATCAGGAAGTGGTGAAACAGGCCCTTAGTGATTAGTCTATCCTATGACGTGTTCTATGAGATCTGTGAGCATTTAAAGCAGTGTTCTATTTTCGAAGTGATGGTTAGAGATCAATTATTGTAGTCGAAAGCATCTTACCTCGTTCGTTACACCGAAGCACAGAATATATTATGATTTATGACCGAAGGTAGCGCCGCGTAGGTCGTTGAAACTTGATGATATGCGAATATGTTGACGTTGGGACTTGGGACCGATGGTTCAATTTCGAAGTGCTATTTTTAAACTTCTGTAAGTACCCAGAAATCTTTTACTTTATTACCCTAAAGTCAAAGATTTGAGAACATCTTGCCTCTATGTCTCTTTCCTCTTTAGTTGCTATCAGCGCTTTATGAGGTGACTTGATTTTGAAACCCATTGTTTCATTTTCAGCAGTCAAGACATCTTGCTCCATATCTCTATATATCTTCTAATCACTTGTCGATAGGTGATATAATTTTGTTGCTTTCAAGACTATTGTTGGTTTTAGTTAATGAATCATAATTTACTTTAAATTATGATCTTTTTCACCGACCTCCGCTAAATTCATTCATATAGGTGGAATTTTCGTCGTGACGACAGCGAAGGTCACGGTGTTGTTGCTACATGACGATAATTTGAGTAGGTATTTCGTTTTCGATTGTGTTGTGTTATTTTGGTTGGTATTGTTAGGTGTAAGCTTAAGTATAAGGTATGAAGAAAATCGCTGAATTACAGTTTGGCTTGGTAACTTAGGACTTGGCGTTTATGAAAACTCCTTTTCTCCATATGAATGGATCCAAAGATAGATGTCAATTGTCAGCTAGATCTTGAATATAGGTCCTACGAGAGATTAACTTCTCCCTCACCCCTGAAATCTTATCAGAGTTTTAGTGGTTAGTAACTCTCGATTCTGTTGCCACCAGAGGAGTTATCCTGAATTTGTATGCCTTTGCAAATTGCAATACAGGATAAATATCCAAACTCAAAAATATCTCACCTGCACATTTTGTTACCACTTCATAATATATAATGTTCTAGTAATACAGCAGGCGAGAATGTCACTTTAATATTTCCGGAAAGCGGTGTAAAACAAGCATCAATTAATCAGATAGCCGTGATTCTGGGAAGGCGAGTGGCCAATGTTGACGTGCGCTATTATAATGAAATACACGTTCTAGGAAGTTATGTGGAATACCTATGTGTGTTTGGTTTGGTAAAGCTAGAATTATCCTCTACTATTATTATAGGCAGACAGATATTATAATTGCGAAAGTTTTCCTGGGGCATTTATTCTATACGTTTTCCTGGGACGCAAAGTTTTAATCAAAATCTGTTTACAGGTGAAAGCATGAAGAAATAACAGAAAAACTCCCATTTATAATTTATTTATTTACAAATAAATTATTATTTATTTATTTTGTTCAATACATAATAATATTACATAAGTAGGTATGCAAAAACTACAATAAGTTTATTTAGACAAAATATATATTATAATATTATATAATATGGGAATAAAATATGTATCTATATTGCGGATATATTTATATATAATGCGGTTTATTCGCAAATGAGGAAAATTTGCTTATTTAGATTTAGATATATAAGTATAGAGCCTCTACATTATTTAGTCGGGTTTTGTCAAGTCAGTGTCAGTCGTGATCTTGTTATCCTGACCAAATTATGTAGATACGCCTACCTAGAAATCAATTTCTCCGATAGTGCATCTACGCGTGTCTTATCTCATTGATTGAAATCGATTTGAGTTATCTAAGTTTAAATTGGAATGTAATTTTTGTACGTGATTTATCGTGTATCTATAACGTCTACGTGTCACGTGTTTTCACACAGTTACATTTACGTTATACACAACTATTTGCTTACTCAGCGACCTTATTTCTATTGAAATAATGTAAATACAATAAGCAAAGTATTTATTTTGTTACGTAAAATGTATTTTTGTGATTCATTGATGAATTGTATATCGCGCTGGTTTTGTATGACATATTGTGTGGCATATTCTTGTATGTTGTAATTTATACAGCCTACCAGCTTATCCATTTAACGAGGCCATGCAAGTCATGCAAATATGAAATGAAGTGCGTTTTAACTTTGTCATATTTGATATTATATTGTATGACGTATGTAGTTAATTTAATTGGAACGATTGCAACCGATTTTCCTTAATTTGACATCTAATTTTTGTTTATTTTTGTTCACAGGTAAGAGACATTGTTTAAATGCATTCATGGCCCACGAATTTAGGATTTTAGGGTAAGCCGTAAGATTAGTGCAACACTATTTTTCTTTATTTGTTAGTTACTCTTAAGTGCTTGTGAGACATAAAACGGAGTAAGTAAAGATGCATCATAATAAATTATGAGGCACTTTTTCTAAAAGACTTCTTTTTAAAGGGGTAAATTCGTCCATAGCAACACGATTTCCCCAAATAAAAAATGTATTTTTAGCCGTAACCCTCTTAATAATCTTTATTACACAAATGAAACGTCCGCCATACCGGGAACAGATAAAGTTTTGGAGTTAAGTAAGGCTTATTCTATTTGAAGGAACGGCCCTGGGAATAAGCGAAGATAAGAACAAGTGCAGACAAACAGCGATTTGTTGTAGTTCCACTGGCGACAGACTCCGTGCCCTTATCAGACCAGAGGTTTCCAAACTTTTTTTTCTCATAGACCACTATTAAACATTTTGCTGGATCCGGTGGAGCTAAATCTTACGAACACCCACCGCGATTCGTGAAATGCGAAAATTTCATGATTCCTATGTTGCCTCACTTGTCGATAAAAAAGGAAGTTAAGGAATTCGACACTAGTGACGTGACTCATAACGGCATAATATCGCGTAGCGCCACTCCTCGTCTGCTACGTGGAAATAGTGATGTCGTCACGATAAAGTTAATCGATTATTAATTATTGGGCTCACGTTAAATTGTGTCATCGAATGCACTTGACGATTACCTGTGAAATTGATAAAATAATGATAGTGAAAGGTGGCAAGTAAAAGAAATGCGTCATGAAAGAATACGGCCAAAGTAACTTTGCTGTTGCTAGATAAACCATACCGACCAAATTTTAAATTTTGACAAAAAAAATCAAATATATTAATAACCAAATATAGAATCTTCTCCTTTTTGGAAGTCGGTTAAGAAGGTTTAGAATTAACAATATAATTCTTATAAAATAAAAAAAGTGAATAGTAAACGCCCTCGATCTGTGCTCGTCCGAAATAATAATATCAAAGATAATATGAAAACATTTAGCCGAGAATCATTTTTCCGTCCTATTATCGTTTTTGCCTCCCGTCCCTTTGCGAATAATTTCACCGGAACAAGTGGTCTTTGTGTAATTATTTTAACAATGCGCAATTAAAAATTTGTTTCTTGTTAATTGAATTAATGGTTCGTTACTTAGACTGGTAATTGGACGCGATCGTGACATGATTCATCAAGCGACATCGATGTATCCGTCGCGTGCACCCTAATTCTACTGTTGTTGTGATTAGATTTCACAATTCCGATTCTAGGCTCGTACTACATCGAGGTTCGTTACAATGTTTCGATAAAATTAAATTTTATCGATATTTTTGCACATACATATCAATGCTTATTAAGTCTATTTATTCAACAGGTTTATGTTTAAGTTTTAAATTGTAAAAGTAGCTTTGACAATGACAAAACATTGAATAACAATAACATCTGTTTAAAGGTAAGACCGCACTAGAACGACACGATACGGTGCGACACGTCATTTCCATAGAACTGACGTTTGTATAACGTCAAGTTCCCGTTTGTAAAACGTCAGTTCTATTGAAGTGAAGTGTTGCGCCGCGCCGCGCCGTGTCGTTCGCGTTCTAATGCGGTTTCACCTTTAGTTAAAAATATTTTTATCTGTTACTAGTATTTATGAGATTTTGTGTCTCTTTACTAATCTGTATTTAATTTGTATTTGACCTTAATGTATGTTATCGTTTGTATTAGATATTATCAGTTTTTTATCAAGATAATCTTCAATGCTACATTTGTTTTGTTTTAAAGGACCTTCAGACGTAGACAGTACGATAATAAAAATCTGGCTCCTGTCCTTTTGTTGTCTAATTAATCACATGCGTTTTACAAAAAATATGTTCAAACATTTAGGTAATCTTATAGTATATTATATTATATATGTATTACTTGTTGTTTGCAATTTGTCAACCCTTCAACTACAACGCAAAAATAATAGCTCTGCTTAATAAGTTGACAACTATGCGTCTACCGGACGACCAAGAACTTAAAACCCCATAAACATTTGAACAAAAACAAATAGCGCTGCATTAATCATTGTATTAATCAAGCTAATTCACCGCTATTTGATGTCGATGTCGTTGAAGAATTGCTGGGCATAGTTGACATTCCTGCAATAACAATGCATACGATAAGCAGTTTTATTCGTATGTTACTAGGATTTGTTTTTGAGTGCTGAGTTGTGCAGGCACGAATGTTATCTGGTGATAATAATTATAATGCGTTGTATCACGAATGCGGTTCGTGGTGATAGAGGTAGTGGTGCCCAGGGGAGCGGTCGATCATCTTGGGATTGATTTCCCTGGTTGACGCGAAATTAATGTGATATCTCTTCCCCCTAAAACTCCCGAATAACTAATTGCTATTAAGAATTGGCGTATTATAAAAAATTGGTTGGTCCGTTGATTATTGCATTTTTGTTTTTTCTGTTCTGATTAGTTTTGTCTGTCATAACTCATAAATAATTGGCCAAGTGCGAGTCGGACTCGCGCACGAAGGGTTCCGTACCGGTATAGAGCGAAAGTAGACAAAAAATTGTGTTTTTGTATGGGAGCCTCCCTTAAATATTTACTTTATTTTAATTTTATTATTTATTACTAAAGTACAAATATAACTAAGGATTTTGTGAAAATTTTAAGTGCTTAGATGTTACCATTATTGATTACGAGCAAAAAAGGCTAAAAAAATTACGTTTCTTGTATGGGAGCCCCCCTTAAATATTAACTTTATTTTATTTTCAGTATTTGTTGTTATAGCGGCAACAAATATACACAATCTGTGAAAATTTCAGAAGTCTAGCTATAGCGGTTCTTGAGTTACAGCCTGTCGACAGACAGACAGACGGACAGACAAAGTAATAGGGTCCCGTTTTTACCCTTTAGGTACGGAAACCTAAAAACGTTGAAAAGACGAATACGTAATAAATAGTTACTTTATGGCCAAGATACTGCCTGCTCTATCATTATAAATTATGCCTTCTCTACATAATACACTAGAAGAGAGAAAACATGATAATTAATCCACAATTAACTTTAACCAGGGACATAAGTGGGCCTTAATCTAATAATAAATAGGTCTAATAAACAGTTACAAGCCTAGAATCTAGATATTAACGAAGGACCTTCGAGTACGCGTTTCAAACACACCGGATGCAGCAGATACTTAGCTCCTTATAAAAACGTCTCAATAACAACAGGTGTTCGAGTTCTTTAGTCACAACATCCGCTTTCGACACATGGACAATTTCTTTTTTTTTTTCATGTAAACACTTTCCCGCGCGGCGTCAATGACATTGTTTTTTTTTTCATTTGGATACATTGACAAAGAGGTTTGCGTTTTGACCTATTTGCCGTCTGTTGTAAGACTATAATATTTGAAATGGGGTTTTGGGTTTTATTTGATGTTCTAAAATCTAAATTAACTAGGTGGGCATGCAAATAGTAGTAATGAATTAAAATAATTTGTACCTATAGAGTTCTAAGACAGTACAGACTATCTAGTAATTCTAGCTTGATACGAGAAATAGGAGCAAAATCCTCCTACACTTAAGGATTTTCTTTACATTATAATGTAAGGAATAATGATAATATGCTTAGGTTCCTACGTCAATGCATAAACACTGTTTCCAGGTAAATTAATAAAAGATTAACATTACTCGGCCATTAATTCGGTTGGTGTTGCCGGCGATAAAAAGTGCGCTTATCAAAATGGCCGACTGGCGCCAAAAACGTTATCGCGAAACTAGTTCAACGTACCCATTTGTGTCCGTCAAACCGGTGGGACGCGATAAACACGTAATAATTATTAAGATTCTATAATTGATAAGGTAATACTCGGTAATGCTGTTGAGAATTGAGATAAGGAATTGTAAATCAGGCATAGTTGCAGAATATGACAAGCGAAGATGTCCGCAACGCCGGCCGTTGCGCCAAAATTCGTTTATAGTGTAAGAACCGTACATTTTACGGGATTATAAGGTATCTCTATACCAAAGAGCAAAATCGGCTCAGCCGCACTTTGGCATTTATAATGTTTATATGATATGGATAATATGGATTTCGCGCTCTACACATATGACATAGAACAATTCTCATCTAGTTTTGAAGGATAACGACGAATGTTGAAAATTAATAGGTAAACGGACTCGTCAGGGACAAATTCTTAGAGTTGCTTGAGTTTTTAAACGAAAATGGAAAGAGGTGCCGTCTTTTCACCGACTGTCACTGTTACTACTTACAGCTAGACAGGGTGATAAGGATAGCATGTAACCTAGCGCCACTTAATTCAACCATGTTATGTGTAGTTACAAGTTATAACATATTATTATACTTAAATATACTTTGTTGCTTTAGGAAATGTATGTATAATGCGTCTATTTTCACATATGTTCATTCATGATGGGATAAACGAAGATGTGATAATTATGTAGAGTTTCCGGCACACACGTTGGAACAACCATAATATAAGTTATACCTATATCAAAATATATTGTGATTTGTGCCTGTGCTGAGGCCTGAGAGGGATTCCCACGGAGGAACACATTACACCTAGCGTTCTATGCTCCTCTTCAGACGTTTTGTAACAGTGCAGTGTCGATCTTTCGACATTGATGATTTATCTAATATATTATGTCTATTGACCACAGATAATGATGGACACGCTTTTAGGTTCTTTCTGTATTTGATAATTTGTTTCTTTACTTCCATTACCCAGTGGGGCGGACAAGCTTTTACAACAGGTGAGAGATTAATACATGGATTTTCTAGTCAATCTGGCTTGCAATATCCTTAACTTAAAATTTAAGTATTCTAATGTAGTCAGAATCGGGAATCTAATACACGACTCCTAAGTGGAGAGCTAAGCTCTAAAGACGACGACGGAAGCCTGCTGAAAACTTAAATTAAAATATACTGTCTCCCGTTAAAAATACGGGCATTTTCAATATAGTAAAAGTTACGCGTCCGCAAGATATCCGCAAGAAGTGTTCCGTGTGTGCGTTGTATCGACATTGCGGTGTGTTTTAATAAAAAACTTTTTAAACCCCGCTCAAGCTCGTCCACAGCGTGTGCTCGTGGGAAATAACGTGCGACCAGACAGTGTGTGTTGGTTTAGTGCATGTAATAAATGTAATCACATTTTTATGCACTCACACATGGAAGATGGGATACAGGGTGATGGAAAAGGCTTCGCTGGAAATTGTTTAATGTGGTCAAAGTGGATGTGTAGATTCGATAAATGGGTGAAAACGCCGATGTAATTGGTGTTAAATAAATGTTCATAATTAAATTAATGATACTTTGATGTGCACTGCACTACCAACAGAGTGACAGAATGCAGAATGAGGTCCTGTAAAAATGGCTTCCTAAAAGCTATGGTGGTCTTATAGCGTACTAGCGACCCGCCCCGGCTTCGCACGGGTATAAAATATATAGCCTATGTCAGTCACTGAAAAAATGATTAATCGATTTTAATACTTAGTACATTATTTTGATAATGCAATGTAAGCGGAAAAAATGTAATTATTTACATCAGTCATCACATTTAAGAAACCCCAAAAATAACATTATTTCTCCACTATTTAATGAATGTTTTTATACTTACAAACCTTCCTCTTTAATCACTCTATATATTAAAGAAAACCGCATCAAAATCCGTTGCGTAGTTTTCAAAGATTAAAGGGAACAAAGGGACATGAGGAAAAAAAGCGACTTTGTTTTATAATATGTAGTGATGATGGTATTAAATTCAACAATAACCAACTTTTCAATACACTTTCTAATGTAAACCTCTATCTTAAATCACAGTATATAGTTGACTTTTATTAATGCTTTTAATATACTTAATATCCCACGAGGTTTGAGGCTATTAAAATGCTTAATAGATTCAAGCGACTCGACGTTACAGCTATCGTCCAATATCGATAAAGCGACTCGAGTCTCCAGTAGGTACTTTAAATATCAACGACACGCCGAAGGTCGCATTATAAATAAAAATTATATAGGTTGATGACAAATGTCCAATATTTTGTCCCGCTCATCTGCCCTACGTCGTGGTATATTCTATCTCACCCCCCATACATATTACATACATGCCCATTAGGATCTAACTGATCGTTTTCGATTATGTTTAATAACGTGGGCGGCTCGAAGCTCAAAATAACATACGATGCTATTTTAATTCTACATACCCTTAAATGTGCTTAGCCAATTAAAAACGTTGTTAATCTGTTTTCGGTGAACACGCTACGGTTGACATCGGCCAATGTTAATTGTTTAATACAAAATACCTTTTATATTTATTTCAAAGGCGGCGACTCGGAGCAAATTAGCTATTATAAGAATGAAAAGAAAACTAAATTTGTCTCGTGCCGGTATTCACCTGAGAAAAGACAGTTCATCTAAAAGAAAATGGCGTACGAAAATTTCTCATTTCAAATGTTCAATTCGGTCGAGCCGTAACCTCTTTGTGAAGATTTGAAAATGGCCACTTTAATTTTATTTTAGTTTTTGAATTTCCTAAAACGACGTTCGAGTCTTTATTATTATAATGGGCTTCAGTCGGTGCCTCGGACATAACATTTGTGACTCTTCTCCAACGAAAATATCCATCTCATAATTGCGCGATAAAAACTACCTGTCTCACAATTCTCGTAAAATAATTTTATGC
The DNA here is from genome assembly GCA_905404155.3 of Plebejus argus. Taxonomy (NCBI): domain Eukaryota; kingdom Metazoa; phylum Arthropoda; class Insecta; order Lepidoptera; family Lycaenidae; genus Plebejus; species Plebejus argus. The sequence continues at coordinate 10,181,385 of FR989943.1, forward strand.
AAATTCCAATTAAAAATAAGCGGCCGGTCGTAGATTTCCATGGCAACACCGCCGGCGCGACGTCCTCACGCCGCACGCGGATTCGCCAAACTCGGGTCACTGGCAATTTATGCTCTCGTTGGCCGTTAACTCAAAAAAAAAGAATTTAGCGCCAAAACAGTCGCATAGATACAGAACAGGTGTCTAGGGGAAACAGGTTGGTGCGCAGCGTGCGAACTTACCTGATGTATATATTCTCATAAACAGAAACCAGTTCTCACAGACGTGTGGTATTCGGTTTGTTTTTAGCAAACACTTTTTATTTGCACACCACAATTGATCACTGAAAGTTTGATGCTGCACCGAGGCTTTTTGCATACACAACAAACAAAGGGATCGAGCCAAAACCGACTATCCTCTTGCCGATTTGCCCAAAAAGCGAATTTCCTCCCGATATTGACTTCAATGTTATTATGAAACTCCACTCCAAAAGTTTACGAGATGTCAGATAAGTCTTCCTTTCTTTCTGTCCCGATTTCCCGAATCCTCTTACGTATCAGGCGTAAAGCGGCAAGCGCTTGAAGTGGCTGCCGATTTCGTCCACGTGTAAGTCATCTTAGTCCCTACTCCCTTCCCCCTCGTCCGTACCTCGAGTCGTTAATAAGATTGCGCGTTTCGTTGCGGTCCCATTCGAATTTCACACAGAAAATAAAGAAATCATTAGCAGCTAATTCCGAACCGAAACAACTCCTAAACGGGCGGTTAGTGTTTAATTCCCGTTAATTTCTAGCGCGTGTCGAAGATCATAAATGCCGTTTCCGCCGAGAAAAAAGTTAAACCTCTCTAATTGGGGTAACATTAGTTTCGCAATTATAATATGTTTACGTGCTGTAGTGTCGTTACGTTAACGGCCGAGCTTTACATACGGCGGTAACGCTAATTTCTGTATCCGTTATTTTTTCACGTCGCCGTTTTTCAAGACACGTTCCCAGTACAGGTTCTCACGTAATTTTGCCGCTTTAATGAATGGAGTGTAAACTGGGTGATAGTTTCACTTTTAGCTCCATTCAAGACGATTACGGTGTTAATGATGCAAAATTAGGTAAGCCTTCCGGCGTCGAATCCTTTTCACGATAGTTTGATATATTTGTCTCAAAAATTTTTTTCTTAAGATTTCGTAACCGTAATTCGTCGTAAAACATCTTCTCCTTCAATATTAATTTCAAAATTATCTTCAATCGTATGTTGATCATGATTATAAGCATCCCAATATAACTGCTCGGTAAAAATAGCTAAGACAACATTCGTGTATTTATACTTTGATAGGAAAGAAAACATGAATGAAGCATCTTGTTATTGTTGGCTTTGCGATAGGACAGGTTAATCGATTGATCAATTTATAATATTTCTGTCTTGCGTACGTATAAAAAAGCTTAAATATGTTTTTATTATCTAGAACACGTCTAGTTTCTATGTTTTCTGTTTGAAATTCTAAGGCATAGCTCTTTTTAATTAGACACTGAGGAATTAGTATAGTTTTTTCATTTTTTTATAAACTTGCGGCAAGAGCTGTTGTACTACTACCCCTGGCCCTGTCAGAACTTTTTTGCCCACAGAGTTATCATTCGTCAGAGGTAAAATGACTAGGAATGGTCCCTATATCGGGGTACACGTATCGTATAAATCCGGGGCGTAACAAGCAACAGCCACCTCGTTTGTTATAACGTGGCCGCCGAATGTTTAATTCCACGGGAAGCTATAAGTTTCGCGTGTGATTGAATAAGTAAGTCACGCCAGGGCCCGGCGCCGCGTCGCCCGGGTATTCCCCGCAGTACATTGTTGTGGCCTTAATTCATTTTTGTGGTGTTTTCTGCCTTCCCTGTGCTGCCTATGTTTCTTGAATGTGACTGAGCCTTTTGTAGGCAGAAATTGTTCACTTTTGTGGTGCTTTCTGCATTCCCTTACTACAGATTGGTTTGTTTGTCGAATGTGACTTAGAGCCTTCTGTAGGCAGAATTCGTGTGATTATGCCGATGTATGCTTAGTAGAAAGGTAAATAGATGGAATGACAACATCTGAAGTTTTATCCCTAAAATCTATGAGTGTTTCTATTACTCCTTTTTCTACTATAGTAATGATAATGGTGTTTATTTTTTGGATCTTTTAGCTTAGTTTTACCATCCTGGCAAGACCTGAATGTTCTAAATGCTTTACAGACATAAACGCTTGTCACTTACCCTGTTACTAGAATTAAAATATCACACTGTTTTGTTCTAGTCTAGGTAAAGCAATTTTTATAACGTATAGAATAAAGAACATTATTATGATTAGGATAATTACAAAACACTGCGGTAGTCTAAGTACAACGTCTGTAAAAAGTGTACATAGTTTTATTAATATAGGGTAGGTAATAGAGCAGACTCGCGAATTGTATTAGATCGTGCCTGGTGGCCATCACATCGATACCGCTGGAGATGCAATGGTGTTGCCATGATTCATACAATCATACACATTCATACAATCATATACATTCATACAATCATTTATTACACGCTCGATTCTCGAAGCCCGCGGGTTGTATGTTCTCTTTGCGGAAAACCTCTGGGTACAGTTGAGTTTTATGTTGGAACATTTGTAGCTAATATTGTTTACTGGTGCCGCTTGCCACCTTACACGTTTGTGGGTGGGATTTTTAGATTCTTGTTTGGTTTGTGGTTTTTATTTTTTATTGTCTAGCTTCTTCGCCTGTTGTTTTTCTGTTTAGTGTTTCAGACATTCTTTTGTAGCCCTAGTCATTCTGTCACGAATTTCATATATTTCCGGTTTCAAGATAATCTTTTAGAATTTAGATGTTTCTAAAATCTAAACCTTGTGGACATGCATTAAATAAGCGTGGTGCGTTCACCGGTTCCAGTATCTATTTATAGGCCATTTCACCGCATCTTCCCCCTCGCCGGTCCGCGAGCGGTGAGCATCCCCCGTGGTGTCGGGTTACCGTGCTCGAGTGTCCTGACTCCTGCCTACTTCATGTAATTACTGCACATACACGCACACACACACACACACGTGTATGCTATACGTGCGTTATGTATCTCACAGTATCGATGTATTACAATATAGGATAAGACGAAAACTCTCCGTAATTAGACTGCTCAAGTTTGGCACCAGACCATGACAGTAAGTCATAGAAATTTAGGTAATTCTAAGGATCTCTTGGATAAGAGAGTATAGGTAGATTATAGAATTCAGTCTGCAAATAACTCTATACATAGAGTTCTCCATTAAAGTTTTCCCTATACTTACCGAGAAGCAATTTTAGTGCTAACGAATGAACGTAGTGCTAACGAATGAACGTATCAAAGATTCATAATTTTTAGCTTTTACAAAGTCAAGAATCAAGATACATTGAGACTCTACATTGAAGCCTAAAATGTTTATAGGTATTATAACATTGTAAATCACCCTATATAGCCGTAGTAACCCTTTTCGCCAGTACTTTTGCCGTTCAAACACAGCTGGCGGAAGATATATTCGGTGGTTGTAACTTGAGCGGCTTCTATGATTTTTTTTTAATTTATTTATTTTAAGTTGCTTTAAACACCGAAGGTCATTATATCGTTAGCATGAAAGAATTAAAAAAAATCTATAAAATTATGTGTGTGACGTGTGTCTGTATGATACATTGCCAGTATTCTTTTTTAACAACCTCACCTAACCAATTTAGGAGTTTTGTATCATACAATGGACATAGAATAGCTTTTAACCAGCGACAATGTTGTTTTAGCGTCATGAAGTTGCGGCTTACAGCGCCTACAGCCTACATCACATACTCGATATAAAGAGAGAATACACTACCTTACATAATATTTAAATACAAGGCATTAAACAGCAATCTTGCCGTCGATGCACTATAAAATCTAGATTCATATTGAGTCGAATAGGACATAAAAAGTTCTCATTATCCCGTCTGTTCTCTATTAATGCGGTTGTGTAAATCCAATAATCGGCAAATTAAACATCATTTAAATTTTAGATTTCAATCCGCCACGGGTTAATTCATTGCGTCATCTCCGTGGACAAACACACAGGCGTGAAATATTATGTGCCGTGCAAATATTTTGTCTGAATGTGAATTATTGACTTTGTATATTATGCGATAGTGTTTGAAATTTACGACCTAGAAATTTTCAAGAAGGTAGCTTTTTTAAAAGACCGGATATAGACTTGTGACTTCTTTAATTTTGTGGTTTTCTTTGTGAGACTGCAGTCGCTTTTTATCGGGTAATTTGTTTGTTCCTTTGCCACCTTGTACCATAAAAATACAATAGAATCTAGATATCAACTTTCCATTTAGTTGGGACTTTTAAAAACTTCGTGCAGTAAAGTAAACTCTAATTTTGTGTGTCAATACCGCCGTTTTGGATCGTCGGCAGTCAAAATACAGTGCGTGTCCTTGAGCTAACAGGTCGTTGACGTGTCGGCTCTTCCCCCAGTCCCCTCGCCGACAGTCACCCCACCGATCGGCCGATACGGGCGCCGGCCCTTCGGCACGCGCCGGCCAGCACAACACTAACAATGCGTTGCTCGTGTGATTCTATTTTATATGATACATCGATCGACGACTTTTTAATTGTCACGAGTGTTTTTTCTTGCGAGACTTCTATTTGCACCCCCTTTGAAAGTGTTTTGTTGAATGTTAAAATATTTATTGGGGTGAATTAAACGTGGTCGGTGGATGATTTTAATATTTTCGATTTATATCTAAATTGATTTGAAGGGAGCTTTTTGTTAATTGGAATTGTTTTTTAATGTGCCTGGAAATGGGTTGATGGTAGAGATTAGGTCGTATCATGTAATTAATATAGGTACAACATTAATTTGAATGTTTTAATTTTAACTTTATTTATTTACCATGGAAAGGTCAAAGCTCTACTAAATATTATAAAGCCAGCATTGACGTTCACGCAGTATATTAAAATATATATACTTACTTAATAAATAAAATAGACAAATGCCACCAATTTAGCGCCACAGAAGTAAAATATGAAATAAGAACAAACGGGATTTTCATACGTTCCTGTTGGCCATTATTACGTTGATGAGGTGGGCAAACCACAGTATAAATATCATTCGGTAGAGTAACTCGGCAGTGTCTTTGAACAAGATAGATGTTACAAGATTTAGGAACGCGAGAAGGGGAGATTTCTTCTTTATCTGTACTTTGTATATTCTTAAGAGTGTACAGACTAGTGTTGGTTAAAAATATAAATGGTTATTATTATACACCAAAATACAGCTTAGGTTATGTCCAGAATCTTATAAAAATAGGAAAATAGTATTCTGATAACATGCTAATCAAAGTCAAATAGCTGTTCCTTGGAGTTTTAACTAATCAGAGCGCTTTTTACGTTGCTTTGAAAATAATTTATAACAATGTAAAACTGTAAGATTAATGAACTGTGTTATTGAATGAAAGATTATAAATGGCATCACGCTAATGTGCATGAATTAAGACGACGCCTTGATAATTTGGCTGTAGCGATATAGATTTTTCTCAGCAATGACTAATGCCAAGAAATTAAAGTTCAGTCAGTATTCATCATGTCTTTTTCTTTGAATTACCCGTAGCATAACACGATTGGTCAACTTTTATTACACAGAATAATCAATCAAAAAGACCTCTGTAAAAAAAGGAATTCCTATTTTGCCAACAGAGGAGAGTGATTTAAGCTTCCAAAATTTGTACATAGATTGGTTCAAGCATACACTTTAATTTGTACATAGCTTAAAATATGAAATACTTATATTTATGGTTTCTAAATTACGCGACAAAAACCATTTTGTCGCTTACGCCCTTTCCATTTCTTGCTGTTCCATTTCTTGTTTTCGAGAGGCCGGGCCGGCCTCTTATAGAATCCGGGGCTGGTCTAGTATGAAGTTTACTGTACATTATTTATATTGTGGACTGTAGTGAGCGATATCGATGGCGGCGGAGATTCGCAGACCTCCCAGAGGAAATTAGCGTCTTGTGTTCCACGCGTCTTGCCCCCTCCCCCTACCCCCTCTCTTCACCGCACCCCCACTACCCCGGGCGACCCGACGACAATTGAATCTCCCTGAGGCAAATTGATATTTTTTTGTCACCTCTAATTATTATTATGTATGTGATAAGGACAGTCTGTTGCATTTGATGTTTGTGTTGACTTGACTAGTTTGTTAGTCTGTTGATTGTTAACTCCTGGTATAATAATTATTTTACATCCTGATTTTCTGTATGCCAAGAAAGAGTACCTAACTCTACCCAAGTTTAGGTGTCCGTTAGAGACGGACCAGTGGACACCTAAATTTGGGTAGAGTCAAGGATTTGTAATATTTCAAGTCCCGTTTAGAAAGCTGTCTAGAGACTTTTCTTACATACCAGACGAAGGTATAGGAGAGCCTTAATCCTTGTTTAATTAACAAGGAGCCGTCACATGGTGCTGCATAAAAAAAGTTTTATTTTCGGACCGGATGTTGCTCGACTTATATTGCTAATTGCTATAACCGCATAATCGTTCATTTGCTACAATGTTTACTTTTTCTAATTACACTGTAAAATGTTTTAGAGTAGGTATGCGACGAAAAGGCCGGTAATAAGTCAATTATTATAATCGCACCAGTAGATTCCTCGGCCCGCGGTTCTTTATGACCCCACAGGCTACAGCCTATGGCGTGTAATCGCTGTTTATGGGGGTATGCAATTTTACCAAATTGCACTAACAGTAAATACTGCCACTTAGCATTAGGTACTGAACGTTCTAGGTAGCTAGGTACTGACTACTGGTGTAGCGTTTAGGTTTTATTTTCTTGGGAAACTTTCGGGCTTCTGGCACTTGAGGTGATACTTTTATATTGTATCTTACTTTAGATAAATATAAAAAAAAATCCTGAGATACATGATAATATTATAATAGAAATTGCTAATAAGAAGCTGCCCTGGACGTATTAATCTACATAGTTTATAAGTAGTTATATTTTGTTAGCCAAAAGCTTGCAATAGGCATGATGACTATTTTTTTTCTTATTGCTAATTAAAAGACCCTTAAAAATAGAAACATCGCTGAAAGAATGACTCTGATAGCTTAAAAATTCATCAAGATAATATGACAATTCAAACATCTCATAAAAATAGACCTGACCGAAACGCTCCATACAAAGTGCTACGAAAGACTGACGTCACTCTTTCTTAGTTTGTACGCATCGGGAGAGAACTTTGTTCGATAGGTATATTAAAATATATTGCGTTTATGAAAGTGGTTTCATAACAAAAGTTGCTTTTAATTGCATATGTTATCGAATGGTATACAAATATTAATAAATTTAATTAAAAAAAAATCGACTTGATTATCCAACTTTGAAGGCGCATAACAAAAAAAAATACAAATGCTATCGAGCTGAAATTTTGGGAACACTTATTTTTTACCGTGATTTATTTATTTTATTAACAAAATTTGCTAACCTTTGACCTTGTCATCATCCCTATTGTTGACGATCCTTACAACAGGCTAGAAGCTAGATTTAATCGTGATGTCATCGAAGATTTTAACGAACGGATTGACTTCTGGGTAATTTAGCAGTTGGATATTGTCATCTCAGAACTTAGAAGGAAAATCAAAGTCCAGTTTTAATCAATATTTTCTGTTGTGCATCGTATTTTATTAAAAAATAAAGTAAAATCTACGAACCAACCGGATTTATTCGCTTTTCACGTTTCCCGAAGTTTAAGAAATAAAGCCGGTAGGTACGGCGGTTTCAGACGTCTTGAACTCATAAATTTATGCCAAGAACACATACACTCTGTTTATTTAGCTGACCCACTGCCCGCTATAGCTCATCGTATTTTAATAAACGACTTGCTCCGCGTTATCTATGCGAGGCTTCGAGTTTACAGGTTTATTGTAGAGCTTAGGAGATGTTTAGGACAAATCGAAGTGTAAGTTGTCAATCATAGGCTCTTTAGATTACAGCAGGGGTTCCCAAACTGTGCGCCGTGGCGCCCGGCCCTGGTGCGCCGCGCCGTGGAAAGGCAAGAGGGGCGCCCGCGTCGTGAGTCGATGCTCCATCATTATTCATTATCTGAAGCCACAAATATTATAAAATTAAGAGTGCATCTGACCCTAACTTGACTACATTCTTAAACCTAGATCTCAAAATCTGTAAGGTCTAGAAAGCTGGTTTTTTTACACAAGTAACTTCAGTTCATGAAGATTAAATGCTCAAGACGAAAACACGATTACTGAAAAAATGCTCGATAGTTTCTTTTTTACAACAAACCTTGTTTTAGACACATTTTTGCTTGGATCTTCGAAGTTCGCTGTCTTTTCTTTAATATTTTTTAATATCTAAAAAGGCATTGATAAAACCTAAATTTGCTCAAAACACTTTTTAGGGTTCCGTAGCCAAAATGGCAAAAAAGGAACCCTTATAGATTCGTCATGTCTGTCTGTCTGTCTGTCCGTCCGTATGTCACAGCCACTTTTCTCCGAAACTATTAGAGCTATACTATTGAAACTTGGTAAGTAGATGTAGTCTGTGAACCGCATTAAGATTTTGATGCAAAAATGGAAAAAGTATTAAAAATTTTAGGGGTCCCCATAGGTACAACTGAAACAAAAAAAATTTTTTTTCATCTAACCTATGCGTGTGTGGTATCTATGGATAGGTCTCTAAAAATCATATTGAGGTTTCTCATATCATTTTTTTCTAACCTGAATAGTTTGCGAGAGAGACTCTTCCAAAGTGGAAAAATGTGTGTCCCCCCCCCTCTAATTTCTAAAGTAGAGGCATGATAATTCTAAAAAAAATATATGATGTATATTACTATAAAAACTACCAACGAAAATTGGTTTGAACGAGATCTAGCCAGTAGTTTTTTTTTATACGTCATAAATAGTAAAATTTAATGAAACAAAAAAAAATTTTTTTCATCTAACCTATGCGTGTGTGGTATCTATGGATAGGTCTCCAAAAATCATATTGAGGTTTCTCATATCATTTTTTTCTAAGCTGAATAGTTTGCGAGAGAGACTCTTCCAAAGTGGAAAAATGTGTGTCCCCCCCCCTCTAATTTCTAAAGTAGAGGCATGATAATTCTAAAAAAAATATATGATGTATATTACTATAAAAACTACCAACGAAAATTGGTTTGAACGAGATCTAGCCAGTAGTTTTTTTTATACGTCATAAATAGTAAACCTTAATCTAAATTTCATTAAATCGACTGAAATATAAAAATAAATCAAAAATAATATAATTTCATAAAAATTAACCTTATTGCTGCTGCGGAACCCTCCATGGGCGAGTCCAACTCGCACTTGGCCGCTTTTTTCATAATCATTATAGTTCGTCTTTTATTCAAGTAAAACTAACTTGGCGATGATTCCGCGTCGTCCTTTTTCACCTGGCATATGACGTGCGTGAGTGTGAAGAGAGAAGGACTATGTTTTATTTTTAGGGTCAGTATCCCTCTTAAATTATGACATTAATTATGCAATGCAGGTAGATAATAGCTAGGTAGAGTAGGGCGCCGCGCCGTGACAATATTTTACGTGTATCTGCGCCGCACGCGGCATGCCGAAAAAGATTGGGAACCCCTGGATTACAGCAATCTAGCGCTTAGGGCTTCCTCATGCTTTTTGTCTGGTGATCAACTATTGTCTTCTTCAGAATTCAGATTATAACACGGCAAACCTAGAGCATTGATCCGTATACGCCTGGTTTCTGAAGATTTTTAACAGAGGTTGGTGATTGGGTAATTTTTACGCAAATCAATCAAAAGCCCTAGTGGCTTCCTTCAGAAACTTCAGAAACGCATCACACATGGCGAACATGAAAATGCCGCCGTGCTGGAGCAAGAATTCCACTTCGATTTTATTGAAATATTTTGTTTAGAACCGTTTCGGACCATTCATAAAACTTATTACCGGCTCCCGACGAAGTTAACATTCTATCATTAAGAATGCTCCAACCGGAGAATTAGCAGGTCGGATGTCTGTCAGTGCGAATATCGACGTTAATGACATTAAAATAAGATTCATATTAGCGCGCCTTGTACAGTGGCGGTTACGACGCTCGCCGCGTTCTTGATATGGCGAAAATGTATGAAAAAATTTGAGAAATTTTCTTATAAATTTTTCTTATAACTGGAAAAGTTGTTTATTTTTATATAAAATTTGGCTAAGCTTTCCAAACCTACCCCAATTTTTTGATGGTCACATGGATTGAGAGAGGATGTTTTGGATGAGAAAAACTTCCTCGTGTCACTTCCACCCCCGGAAAACCCCCCCTCCCCATTGGAGAAATTCACATTTGAAATTTTCGTCATCTTGAGATAAGGTCATGTTTTCTGGTGTTTGCGTGTTACTTACTTACTGACTTATTGTTTTCAAGGCATCCTAAGGCTGTGGTGAGTGGAGGACGATTATTTTATCATTCCAAAACTATATAATTCAAGGTTCTTGATAAAAATTAGGAAAAATTATCAAAATTCAACTCTTTGTTCAAGGTTTGGCTTAATAAATATTTCGCTTCTTCTTCTTCTTCTTGTTTTTTTTATTTACCTGGGATTATTTGCCACTTGACATTTTTGAAAAGACATAACAGAAGGCCCACTTAACCACGGATACCGAAGGGGGGGGACGGGGGGGCGCAGCCCCCCCAAAGGGGGGCTCGGGGGGCGCAGCCCCCCGCTAAAACAAAAACAAACACAATCCAGAAAGTCCATAAGTAGGTTAGGTTATGTTAGAACTTAGACCACAACACCCAGAAATAGGAGCCCCGCGTAGCGGGGCTCCGTCAACTGATAATTGAAGCTAGTTGTGCCATATTGAGGGTTATTGGTCTCTAGGTATAACTGATGATGGATCTGAAGATCTGAGGTTGAACTTCTAGAGTACAATTCCTAAGCCGAAGGCTTAATTGTCATAAAAAAACAAAACATTACTTACTTACTAGGGAGTGTCTCCGCTGCCGGCGCCGCCGTGCATCATTTTTATTTCATTTCATTATAAATGAAAAGACATAACAGAAGGCCCACTTAACCACGGATACCGAAGGGGGGGGGACGGGGGGGCGCAGCCCCCCAAAGGGGGACTCGGGGGGCGCAGCCCCCCGCTAAAACAAAAACAAACACAATCCAGAAAGTCCATAAGTAGGTTAGGTTATGTTAGAACTTAGACCACAACACCCAGAAATAGGAGCCCCGCGTAGCGGGGCTCCGTCAACTGATAATTGAAGCTAGTTGTGCCATATTGAGGGTCATTGGTCTCTAGAGTCTAGGTATAACTGATGATGGATCTGAAGATCTGAGGTTGAACTTCTAGAGTACAATTCCTAAGCCGAAGGCTTAATTGTCATAAAAAAAACAAAACGTCAAAGTAGTGCCATAATAAGAAAAAGAAGACGAAGGAGACAGTAGTTTTTAAGTAGTGAATTTTGTAATTAATTTTTACTTTTAATTTTTATCAAAAAACCTTGATTTACATTGTTAAATAAATTGAAATTTTAGTTCTCCATTCACAACAGCCTAGCAACAGGCATTTTTCCGAAGAAACACTATAAATTGTCGAGAATAGAATATGATGTAGCATCAATATTCCGAAAATTTCAAAGGTGAGTAGCTCCAAAAGTGGGGGGTTCCTCAGTGTGGATTTGGTACGGGGGGGTGTTAACCTCTCCCCCCCACTCCCCCCCCACCCCCGCTCCCCATAAATCTTGCGGTAGGTTTGGAAAGCTTAACCTAAAATTTTTAGCGGACTTCATAGAGGACTAAATAAGCAACAATTTTTTTTTAATATTTATTTTCCTTAGTTCAGTGTATTTAGATATTAAGGTACCTAATCAGACCCCATTTTTTTCATATTTTGCGATTATTGTGATGGTTAAAACGTATTTTATCTGAAAATTTTGTATGCGGCTATAGAATTTTTATGGTACAGTCGTGAAGATGAATATATTATCATTCATTTGAAACCAAAATATCGTCGCAGTTTGACTCCTAATTCTTTAATAGGGTATACACCGGAAAATCGCTGATATTTGTAATAGCGTCCTTAAGTGCGGTATGGTATTCGGTTAGTCGGTAACAAATCGGCGTGGTGGGGATTACGCGTGTCGCATTACCATATAATGGCCGTATTTGCATTCGCCTTGTACACCCCGATATTTTTACACGAAATCCGACCGATTGTGGGTAATGTATGCAAAATACGTGATTGCAGCGGTGTGCCGTGTGTGGTGGGCCGCTTTTTGCTAACTGTCTTAGCTTTTTTATTGCAAGATAAACTATATATAGAGTTGGTGGATTGCAGTTTGGGGTAGATTAAAAAAATCATGTATGATAGGATATTTTCCTGCAATGATATTAGGGCGTTGCCAGTATAATACAATCCCATCAAAAACATACCTATTAAAATGGGGCCAAGTTCCCATCGGCTAATTTTTGGCCCAAAAAAGAGTTGAAATCCAAACCAATGCCAAGTTCAGATGCACTTCATCGATCGTAATCATCTTCATCAACAGCCTGATCCATAATACTTCTAATTTGAACTTGGAAGGTTAATTTATTAAATAATTATCTAATTAAGGGCCCGGGTTACCCTCGAAATTTTCATACATTCTTAATACCAAAATCATTTTCTCATGCGAAAATATTTAACATGTTTGAGTTATTTTTCGGCTTAAGGTAGTAATTACCTAGGGTCCTGAACAAATTTTTTTTACAAAATATTTAAATACTAAAAAAAAATTTTTGTGTTTAAATATTTTCTAGTAAATTTACTACTAAATATTTAAACACCAAAAAATAGACAAAAACACTAAAAAATATATAAATAAATAGTAAATTTACTACAAAATATTTAAATAATAAAAAATGTTTTTTAAAGTTTAAATATTTTGTAGTAAATTTACTATTTATTTATATATTTTTTAGTGTTTTTGTCTATTTTTTGGTGTTTAAATATTTAGTAGTAAATTTACTAAAAAATATTCAAACACAAAATTTTTTTTAGTATTTAAATATTTTGTAAAAAAAAATTGTTCAGGACCCTAGGTAATTACTATCTTATGCTGAAAAATAACTCAAACATGTTAAATATTTTCGTATGAGAAAATGATTTTGGTATTACGAATGTATGAAAATTTCGAGGGTAACCCGGGCCCTTAAGTATACAATTCATCAAGACGTGTTCCGTATAGCACGAAAACCTGTCAAGTTCAAATTTAGAAGTATTATGGATCAGGCTGTTGATGAAGATGATTACGATCGATGAAGTGCATCTGAACTAAGAACTTGGCATTGGTTTGGATTTCAACTCTTTTTTTGGGCCAAAAATTAGCCGATGGGAACTTGGCCCCATTTTTACAGGTATGTTTTTGATGGGATTTCATTAATTTTATTCAAGAAATCTTATCTATTTTTTTGTGCCACACCCGAAATAAACAATACTTTCGATGGATTGCGCTAGTGGTATTTGTTAAACTATCGATAGAAGCCAAATTTTTAAGTAAACAGTGTTTATTTAATAAGTACAGTGTGCATTATACATGACAACAATTATTTAGTCTATGATTCCACCTTTATGTGTGATACACTTATTCTTTGTGTACCGTCGTTTTATCCAAAGACCTTTGCATCGTAAATTAGAAACAAACATCTCTACGACTTGAGAGATCGCAAAACCGCCCCTAAAACGCCATACACCAGAGATATGATTAAAAACGTAGGGAGGACCCTCACTCGTGGTCCGGAAAGGAATTTCAATAAGTTGTTTTCATTTGCAAATAGCGCGCCACGACGACACTTAACCGAATAGGAATCTGAGGGCGCGTGCCGCCTGACGGAGTGGGGAGGAGGGAAAAGAGGGGTGTATTAGATTATAAAGTGCTCTATAATGGTGGTTTATTTGACGATTCCGACCGTTGAAATGGCGATTTTACATACTTTGGGCGACGATTACGGCTGTATGATCCTCCATTCTTATTTATTAAGTGTTACTAGAGCTACGTAAAACGACAATGCACATTTCATAAAATTAAGACATTCTTTATGAAATTTTGTGACTCGTCACGCCTTTGGACTTTAGTTACATCCCTTTAGTAATAAGTATCTGCATGTTTTATCTTATCTGTTAATTTGGCCTATCCATGTAAACCCATGCAGTAGGGCTAATAATAATAATTCAAGCGATTACGAATTTTTAGAGGGGCGTATCTATGATGCGGTTGATTGACGTCGATTGTGCTGTGTGCATGCATGCTGTAGACTTCGCAATGATAGTTATTCATCCTGGTGAACGTGGAAATGTTTTTGAACATATTATTTGAACAGAATTTCATAAACTTAAACTATCACAATCGGCATAATTCTCAATTCGCTGTACGTCAATTCGCTGTACGCAGGCCGTAATCTCCCGGCGAGGTTCCGGGTACGTCGCGATCTAAAACCGCCACATTATCACAAGACGAAATTGGTATTCCGCGCGCGACCGACTCCCAGTGCTATTATTCATTTATTCATCGGGCTCTTTATTCTTGGGACCCCGAATTTGCTATCTCAAAACCGCGATTCCTGTTATGCCGTTAATGCGACTGAATATAATAAATAATAATGTTTTAGCTTTATATTTTATGGTTTCGATTTGGTCCAACCGCTGCTGCGAAGTGTGGAAGTGGGAGATTGGTAGGAACGTAATTTGGGGAAGTTGATTTATAAAAAACTGTTGATTTGGATTGTTTGCAGTTTCAGGAAGTGGTCATACAAGGATTCCCTAATGATTTTCCGCAAGATGGCTTGAAAAATTCCAGGATAAGTTTGATCTACCCCTGGTTACTCAACACTTTCTGACCTGATTAGCAGGAGCATGCACAGTAACACGTGTAAGCGTGTATGTGCTCACGTTAAAGAATGCGGAATTGTTCAATAAAGCCGGCCGTAAACGTACTCGTGACCGCAGTTTTACGGCCATTCCTCATGTTTACTAAAAAGGTCCACGCACGGGAGAAATAGGAAAGTCGTAAGAGTTGAAGACGTGGGGGAAGAAAGTTGCACTTAGCATCGGCAGTGAGCTTTAAAATCTGGAATTGCATTCGTTTTTGTCATTCTTCATGTTTACTCAAAAGGTGGTTACATAAGTCTGTAACATGAAGCTGTAATTTTGCAGAAATAGCATAACTTTTCATATTTAAAACTCGTTTCAGTTCTTTCGTTCCGCTTCCTTCCAACATCCTGCCATCTGCTATATAAATGTAAAGGTAGGAACATGCCGTTATTTTTGTAGAGTTTGACCTGAAATGTCGTTGCCTTCCAACTACCGTCTCCCAGATGACTTGTTGACATCATAATCCTTTGGTTTGCAATAGAATAATTTAAGATATCCTGGTCTGGGCGGCGCACAATGGCCGGTTCCGTCCCGTATCGCGGCCAATTTCCCCCCAATCACGCCTGTCCGGTATCTGAATCATGCGATGTGGGCAGACCGTCATGCTACGTCTCTTAATCGTCTATTGGTCGTATGAGATTAATTCCTTGAATTGGCCTGCAACTTGATGAATCATATGTTTCATTGTGCTTCTATTGAATGAAAGTCTTCAAAGTGCTAGGTGTATAATAATAATAATATCTATGGACGCTTCAGTTTTCCTAGAAAGCGTTGATGTGAATGTCCAGAACGTTAATTATTTAACCAATAATTTTGTGTGATCCATGATTGTAAATAGAAGGTTACATATTTTAGTTAGCATGTCACCAGGACCATAAAATCAGCAACAATTTAAAATGCGTGGACCGTGGCTTATTTATACGGTTTTTCGGTACTCTCTGAAAAGGGCCGCGGACGTATATGGAAACGGACGAAAATACCTCCTCTACTACACGAGAGTAGGGTCATGGATGTGTCTCCAAATTTATTAATTAACAAGTTATGGTGTCACTAAATCAACTATGAAGAAATTTTGGTAGTTAATAAGGAACTTAATGTTTACTTAAACAGTAAGTAAAATTGGATATTGAATACTTCGTAATGGTACAAACAGCCACCGTATTCAAAGAATCGTTTCACATAGGATATCCTAATTAATCGTTTCAATAGGATATATTCATAATTTCCTAATGGAAACACTCGCTACACGGCAGGAGTCACGCCCCTCAGTCGCCGTATCCGAAACTATATTTTCGGCTGGATCGATCGTGCTATTTTAGTTAATACACAAATCCGTTCAAATTATTTTTAGATAACCTTAATTAAATGGGGCAGGAGATCGGACATTTTCAATTCGCCCTAATTTACCGTCTGAAAGTCGTTAGAGGCGTGGGTGGTTTGCACTTCGCTCTAATACGCCTTTGAGAAAACTCAATTTCGAAGCCATTTCTCGGTTTAACTCGGAGCGGTGGTGCCGCTCGTTCGCGTAGTTTTCTCCGAGACAATCTGAGGTGTCTCACTCAATGCCGAGAGAGCGTGGTGTTCCACCTAGATTCCATTAAAGTGCTCCACGCGACAGTTGCGTGACATTCGCGGAGGCCGCTAATTGTAGCCGGCAGTGCTCCCGGGGGTGTTAGAGGGGGGCGCTCCAGCCACCTCGGATCCAGATGATTTGATGCAACTCTCGCCCCGGCACGTGCCGTGCCGGCTCATCTGCAGACTTCTTTTTGCCTCTCGTCTAAGACGCGAGGACGTTGATCGTTTGTTCCTTTTCCCCGATTTAAATGTAAGAAAATGTGAATCGTTTGCGCGAGATTTCCTGTGAATTTTATGCACAATTTCCCCTTTGCGGGTCTTAAAGTAGGTTGCTTGGATGTGTGGATTAGTTAACGTCGAAATGTTTTAATTAACGTAGGCTTAGTACCTGAATAATATAATACGGAATCGTGTCTTTAACTTAACCACAAACATAATTTAAAAAGAAATACCACAACTTTATCCGCAGTCCGCACTTGTGGTCTCTGGAGTACCACATCACGTGGATGATGGATTCCTTTGTGAGAGGTCAGTAGTGTATTGTGGTGATTACATCAGCTCGCCGTTGCCCAATCGGCCCAGAATGCGGCGACGTCTGCGCGAAATTGGAGCGCGCCTCTATACTTGCCAATAGAACACATCTCGGCCAAACATGCGGGTTACTTTTAGATGCGCTTGCATGAAAAATGCACACAAGGCTTCGCAGTAACCTCAAATTGTTGCGATTCAGAAATGCGCCGCGTTACGTAACCGTGTTTGTTTCGAATGCGACGCAATACCATCATCATCATTGACATGGAGTTTTCAACCAGGATTTAAAATGCATGGTGGATTATCAGTTAGACTAGTGTTTGTCCGTGGTTTTGTGGCTTCGGTAAACTGTAAAACGATTGGAATATAGTTTTTCTTTCGTTGAAAGCTAATTAGATCAAGATTTTTCGTAACTGGTAGTTCATCATTATTATGGACTCGCTCGATTCCATTGGGGGATTATGATAATATTTTAGTCTTAGCTAGTATTTGGATTCAGAATTTGGTCACCACCGGAGTATGTTTCGTTAGCCTGCATGATTTCGTCGTTTCCTAGAATAACTGAGACAGACTGCACATTGTAAATAATAACAGCGGCCGATATTTACATTAATAAAATAAATATCCGTTTATTTTATGGTGGATGAGTAGAGAATCGTGTTTTTTTGCGTTCATTAAAAATGCATACATATGCCCAATGAACCGGGCAATATTCGCAGACCGCTACCCGTTAATCTAGTTTTTATTTATAGATATACAAGTGATATATCGACGGCGTTAATCCGCAGTTTTTCACAGTTAAACAATGTTCAACGCAATTAACTTATGATAATACGAGTCTTCTGTTTACGGAGGCTTACAGGGTTGCCAATGTAATTGTCCTGTATGCAACGTCTTTATTATGCCCATAAAAAGATGAATAGCCGGTTTATCGCTTTTGAATTTAAAGTACCAAATTGAAATGACAAAATTGTGTCTCGACCTCAAAAACTTTAATTTCGCTCTAGGACGCCAATATTTTATATTTTAAAATCAAAGAAGTGACTGCAACAGATGCGGACATTGTTAAATTAATAAATTAATACTTACTTCAGACGATCTACACAATTCAACGGCACTGTAAAGCGATTTGTCATATCGCCTGTTAGAGCGACAACTTTGCTGTTAATAATACAGGTAGCTAACAGGATTTAAGAGGCAGATGCATTAGCATAAAATGAACGTAAAATTACACCTACTCTTGAAAATTATAGACAACATATTATTACGTGCTAACTGTGTGATCATGTCACCACTAACAGGGTATGATTTTGTAGCGGTTTTGTAGCGGTTTTGTCGCGTTTAGCACGCGTGAAGCTATTAATACTATATTTACACTAGCTGACCCGTGCTCACTTCGTTGCGCGTTAAAAATAAAAATAAAACATTTATTTTACTTAGTAGAACTGAATGTTGTTGTTGATGATTTGAAATAGATGACTTATTATAATTTTAATAAGGCCACTCTTGTTCTTGCTCCCAAACTCAAACTCAACCCACGATAACGGGGTAAAACGTTGTCCGTGTCCCATGTCCGTCTCTTGGTTCTAAGATAGTTCCCCTGCAATTTTCAACCAAATCGGTTCATCCGTTCTTGAGATATAAATAGTGTTTCTTTCTTTTCTTTAGGTTGTGACAGCCCTAGTTACGCATCACGTGATACTAACACCAATATTTATAATGTAATTGAAACCTTATTGCGATCGTGATAAGTTCGACGAGTACACGGAGTCAGTTGATTTCACGCTAGATGTTGCCTGCCAGACGACTTTTTGTGTGCGTCTGGAACGGAGAAGCGATATGTTAATATGTGAGGAATAATTGCAGCACGATTCTAACACGAGAGGTAACGAGCTTCATACATAGTACATAGAAAATTAATAATTAATAATTGTATTATTGACACCATGATAATATGTTAATAATAGTTAAGATTATGTTAACTATAAGTTAAGTAGAGTTGTCGTCTCTACCTTAAAGTGACAGTAAAGCCACGTTACTACCTTCTACAGGCAATCGTCGTTCGTCATACATCTGTCACTTCCATTAATCTATCACAATACTGTCTGACGTCTGTCGCTTCCATCAATCAAAACATCAATGTGGTGGTGTGCTCAGAAGTAAAAACTAGGTAGCGTAGTTTTATCAAAAGCCACTTTAAATGTATACATGCGCTTACCTACACACACGCATAAAACTGTGTCTTATCATCAAACTTAACACAGTTTTTTTCAACTTTGCAATGTTAATCCACACTATTTTTCTAAATGTTAGTTAAAGTTATCTGAAATCACTGATTTTATGAAGATCTACTTCGAATTACTTATATTATGATGGAACTCTACTTTTTTGATCGGTGTGAGACTGTAATTGGTTGAATTGTAGTGTTTTTCTCCAAAGTGTTGTTTTATTTGGTCGAGTGCGAGGGTATTATGTGGGAGTGGGTGATTTGATAGTATTAGTCTGTGTAGTCTGTGGCTGCAGTGTGATATCTCTCGCCGCCCGCCCTAGCTGAATACCCGCTGATCTTAGCTTCTTTATTTCTTGTTTGGTTGTCTGTTACGTGTTTAAAATATTGCAGTGCTTTTGGATGTTATTCTCTTGAAGTATTCTGTAGCGTTCCTAAAATTGCTAAAAGGTTTGTTAATTCTTAATATAGTTTTTATTAACGACAAAAATTAAATTGTCTAGGTGCTAAATATTCGTCTATTAGGCGTCTCCCAGACAGACGCGGGCAGCGGTGGCGGTGGCGGTTGCGGTCAGTTGGATGACTTGAGAGTTCTAGGAACGACAGACACACGCGGTGGCGTTGGCAGTACAAACAACTGACCGCCGCGCCGCCACCGCCACCGCTGCCCGCGTCTGTCTGGGTGACCCCTTATTTGGCATCAGCAGTAAATAGGCGCTTGACAGAAAATTTATTAATCCACATAACTGGCATCTTTGCGTTTAAGTTTGCAAAGATTGATGGCCATTTTGACAATTTGTTTTTTTTTTTCATTCAATTTGTTTGACAATTATGAGTCACTGCAAACGTAACACAAACATCCTGACGGTGGCTTCACGCTAAAAATAATCGGTATGGATTTAAATTTCTGCATTGGTAATGTGGAAATTAGTCCGTCCGAAATCTCGGGGGCAGAACTAAGCCCCGTGTTCCGGCGGACTGAAGCCTGCAAGTTTATTCATTATACCCTCCAGCCTGCCCGCATTAGATTAGGACGAGCGAGACAAAAGATCTCGCCGTACGATGAGACAGAGACGATACATTAGGGTTGCCACTTGAAGGAGTTATAACGCAAAGATTGCAGTTTGTGGGTTATTTAGCTGAAAAAGGCTACAAAACAAAGTGACAGGGCAGAGAATGACAGGATACAAAATTTGGGGTTGCTATTTGAAGGAGCTTAGACCAAAAGATAGCAGTTTTGCAAGTTATTTGGATAAAAAAGGCTACGAATCAAGGTGACAGGACATAGAGTATTAGAAATTGTATTATTTTTGCGGGAAATGCCCTTTAAAATCAATTACAATATTATAAGTGTGAATACTCATGTGGCCGATTTTCCGGACACGCCAACTAAAGCCAAAATACGAAGAATAGTATACGACTTACGAGTATTAATAAGAGTATATATATGATTTATAATACTTGTATATATGTGAATATTACGTCCCTTCATCTTTCTATGTACGTGACTCGTGTATTGATATTGTTTTATTAAATATTTAGGACAAAAGAGACATTGTAATAACTAATAAAGAATTAGATAGCGACAGAGGCGTATGGCACTTTTGATTACGCGACAATACATAATGAGAGAATGGTAATTATGAATATTTTGTAGAGTTAAGAGTTAATGACTGTGCTCGACACGGTAAAATCCCGCCAAAAAATTCGTTAAAAATCCGTCGTGTTTTCGTTTTTTTTCGGAGGTGACTTTTCTTAAATATCCAATGAAATTAATAGGCCCTAAAGTATATCTAAATGGGCAGGGAAAATTGAGTGAACTCGTAAAATACCTGACACATTTTGAGGTAAATATTAAAGAGTTTTAAAAGCTCAAAGCACCAATATTTTGTAATTCTTGACGAGATATTGGAGGTTTTCCGGTTTTCTAAAATTAAACTTTAAACTCAGAATTTTGTGGAGCTTGTTTCGTTTTTGGTATTCAAAAGTCGCAAGAAGATAGTTCGAAATGAGTTTTTGAGACCGCCTTAAATATTATTTTGATTTTATTATTAATTATTATTAAAGTACACATAATATAATTATTGACGTTTCGTTCAAATTAAAGAACCATTTTGTTTTTAGTATATTTTGTTGTTATAACAAGTTCGGCAACATAAATTATACAATCTGTGAAAATTACAGAACTAACTATAGCGGTTTTTTAGATACAGCCTGGCTAGAGACAGACAGAAGAAGTCTTAGTAATAGGGTACGGTATACACTCTACGGAGCTCTAAATAATCGGCCAACTGCGAGTCGGACCCGCGCACGAAGGGTTCCGTACCATTATATAGAAAAATTAGGCCAAAATTTTTGTTGTGTTTTTTGTATGGGAGCCTGTCTTAATTTTTTATTTAATATTAATATTATTATTAAATATTAAAGTACACATAAAACTAAGGATTGTGTGAAAAATTCAAGTAGGTACCTACTTGTTGCTATTATTGATATAGAGCAAAAAAAGGCCAAAAAATCACGTTTGTTGTATGGGTGCCCCGTGCCCGTGCCCCCTTAAATATTAATTTTATTTTGTTTTTAGTATTTGTTGTAATATAGCAGCAACGGATATACACAATCTATGAAAAATTCTTTCTTATTATATAAAAATCGTTCTTGAGTTACAGCCTGCTGACATACAGACGGACAGACGGACAGACGAAGTCTTAGTAATAGGATCCCGTTTTTACCCTTTGAGTACGGAACCCTAAAAAATTGAAAACGATTGCACCACCTTCTTACCTCAAACACCGCGGTGGTTTTGTTTGTTTTGATCGTTCCGCGAAGGTTGCGCGGCGCGGCGCGGCGCGCTGAGCGGTGACGTCACGCGCGCGATGCGTCAAAACACGGCCCGGTGTTGATGACCCGCGTGACTTGCGTTTGATCGGCTATCGATCCCGGCCCGCGATGTTTGTTGAGCGGTGGACGTTAGCTAACTATGAGGGTTTTTGATATTCTATTTGCCACCAGGTGCCGCTATGTAGCCTTAGGGCTCCCACACAAAACTGCGAATTCGCATCGCATCGCATCGCAAAAATATGTAATAAAATTCGCAGTTTTTGTAGGAGCCTTTAGCCCGGCCGCACATTGTCCGAATTCTGATCAGAAACATTTGAATTCCGCCGGATCGCCACCCCGCACATTATCCGAATATATCCTTCCGGCGAGTTCGAGCTCACTCGGCTCAGTACGAAATGTAAGAGACAGCGCGGACGTTCAACTGTTTCTGATCAGAAATGTTGTACAATGTACGGCCGGGCTTAGAGTCTATCGTGTCAAACTGCTGTCATAGTCACGATATAGGTCTGTGTCAGTGCCTATTTGACACGATAGACCCAGCTACATAGCGGCACTTGGTAAATATCAATAACCTCCTTTTTTTGAAGTTGGTTAAGAGGAGTAGTACTCCCAGTACAAGAAACGAACGATTTTCAAATTTAAATGGGACAGGAGACATAAAAATATTGTAATTTAAATTCTGAAAAAATAGATGTGTTGGTTCAGGATCTAACACATTGGAATTCATATTCCACTACACAATATCATGAACTTCACTCGATAGAAAAAATCCCAAAGTTACCTCTTCTTTTAACGAAATTGCCATACTATGTCCAAATTATTTGGAATTTTCAGATAATTTTTGTACTGAATTAAAGACAAAGAATATATCTAGGGCGGATTCGAGTCAAAACTCGATTGAATTGATGTATAAAATAACGACGATCAAAAAACTATAAAATTGCAGGCGCAAAGGCTCGGCTGGTGCTTTCAGTCACACACTTTGCGCCTGCAATTTTATAGTTTTTTGATCAATCGAGTTTTGACTCGAATTCGCCCTAGATATTATATTCTTTGTCTTTAATTCAGTACAAAAATTATCTGATCCAAATAATTTGGACATAGTATGGCAATTTCGTTAAAAAAGAGGTAACTTTGGGATTTTTTTCTATCGAGTGAAGTTCATGATATTGTGTAGTGGAATATGAATTCCAATGTGTTAGATCCTGAACTAACTCATATATTTTTTTCAGAATTTAAATTACAATATTTTTGTGTCTCCTGTCCCGTTTAAATTTGAAAATCGTTCCTTCCTTGTACTCCCACCTCCCCTTAAAAACTCTCATTGGGACGGTATTAGGGAATGCAAATATCGCGAGATTGGGGCTCAAGCGAGATCCCGCGAGTTTATGAATACAATACCGCGAGATCTCGCCAATTTCGAGATCTCGCGAGATTAGCAGTTTGGTGTTTTTTTTGCAAATAATCACAATATTTGAATAATTTACGAAAAAAAAGTACTTAATAAATATTTTGAATACTACCTATTATAACTATTATAAGAGTAACATTTATTTTCACGATTTTTTTCAATACAATTTTATGCATCAAACATTGTTTAACGACTTTAACGTAGGTATATAATATATATGTTAAGTATATTTTTAAGCAGTAAACTTTAACATACGTATTACGTATCTACTATCAAATTACAAATAAAAGAAACAACTAGTCTATCAATCACAAATCTTTTAGTAATAAAACAGTTCTTTTATAACTAACAACACAACGAGAAGTCAAAATTCAGTCCGACCTACTTGAAATTGAAAATCACGGTGCACAATAATTGCTTATAGCTGACAGATCCTCTTTGTTTTTACTCCGTGATCGCAACTCCGTCCGTGTCAGTCCGCGCTTCGAATGACGTTTTTATGCTCAAGTGCAATCTCGTCAAACTCGCGAGATCTCGCCTTTTTTTCGTCCGAGATCAATCTCACTAAAAAAGGCCGAGATCTCGCGAGAACGAGATTGCATTCCCTAGACGGTATAATAAACGTCTATACTAGGGTGTACTTCTGTGGGTCCGTATATTCCTAATATGGATATGACTTATGAGAAACCTGCTCCTTTTTGGAAGTCGGTTAATTTTTTTTTGCCTTAGTAAATTTTTTAAGCTTTTATAGCTTATGAATGAAAACAAAAAAATAATAATAATGATTAAATGTGATAGGCTCCAAAAGTTTTAAGAAAAGTCCATTTTTACGGACATATAAATACATAATATTATAATAATATTATTATATGTAGTAATATCGTGTGAAAAAGTTCAGTAACCGGGGGCGGACCCGCTCGCAACTAGCATTACGTTAAATATAGAAAAGTTATAACATTATAATAATTATGATAGGCACCAAAAATACTGAACCATATTGGATTAAATTTGTCAAAGCTCTATCACGGATTTATGCGCAATAATAATGATAACAATTAACAATAATCTTTAAGCGACTCCTACACGCGCGAGCGCTGTATTGCCAGTAGCGTCGTTTGTGAAACTCAATTTAATAGCCAATCGACATTATTAGATTTAATATATTTTTTAAACAAACAATTTATTATTAGTTTCATAACTTTTTCGTCGAACTTTACATTGACTTCGTTATCCGAAAATAATAAAACCCGTCTAGACTTTTGTTTAACTTTAAATATTTGCTTTGAATACACCAAGTGTTTCGGAGAATAGACCATTCCGATAAATCGCAAAATTAATATCTGTCCGTTGATATGATCGATGATCATATTGTCTAATTTATAGTTTTAATAGTTTCGCTTTGTAAAAAAAATTAATAAAGTTTATTACTTAAGTATCAAGTTCAAGAAAATGTGATTAAATCGTTTGTGTATTTTTTAAGTCGTGTGTAACATAAAATAGTAGATTTGACAGCTGGTTTATAAAACGTTACAGACTGTTGTATATTTGTGCTAAGAATGTAGGGAATTATGCGTACAATACATCACATATTAATATTATTTTATTGGTGTGAACACGTCTTGGGTGAATTTAGACAATACGCTTAGAGGGAACGCGGGTATGGTAAAATTTGAACGAAGAAACTATTGCCATCACGCTTCACCCTGCGCTGGCACGTGTATTGTGATAGAGACAGATACAGTAAATCGAGGTAACGTATTCCTCTGATTCCTCCTTCAAAATAGAGCCTATCTAATTAATTTCTTTTTAAATATCTTCAGAAAGGATGAGTCTATGCCTCTACGTTTTTATTTTACCTAAAAGATCTTTCAAATTCGTTTTATTGTCGGTTGATTGGCGGGGTACGGAACATTCATTTTTTGCGATTTTTGAAAGGTCACATTTTTTAAATTTATTAGTAAATTAAAAAAATATCGAACGTAGAGGCATAGCTTTCACAGATCTCAATATTGTATAAAAAAATCATTTGTCTAGACGCATTATCCAGGGAGGAAATTGGGGAATACGTTTGTATGGAAAAAAAGTGTTAGCGTATGCTCTTAATACTTAAATGCCCCTCTCCACATACTGCTGTGATGGATAACTATGATTACGAATTGGCAAGTACACGAATATTCTTGCTCATCATCGTGGAAAGGCCGCACATAAAATGATAAATTGTAAGTTGTGTTAGTTTAAGGAGATAATTAATTATAATTCGAAAAACTGTATAAAATTTGCACGCCACCCAAAGGCAAAATAAGAGAGGTTGATCACATTACTGTAACAACATATTGTACCTTATTTCAGCAAATAAACGATTTCTATTTCTAATTCTAAATTAAAAGTCAGTTTTACAATAGATGTTGTTGTGTTCTCTACATTCTACAACTTTGTATTAACTATTAATAGATCAATTATGATAATCTTTCTAAGACTGCATTTAATCATTATTTAATGACACGACTTTCAAATATTTTCATTGTGGTAATTGATTGATGGTAATGATTGTTGAATGATTCATTCAGTTCTCTAATTGCAACTGTTTTGTTTGTTTCAGGTGAGTACGCTGACATATTTGTCACAGATGGTAGTGAGGGTAAGCTTTAATAATAATCGGCCAAGTGCGAGTTGTACTCGCGCACGAAGGGTTCCGTCCCATTAAAGAGCAAAAATAGCCAAAAATCATGTTTTTTGTACGGGAGCCCATAATTATTTTGTTGTTAAACCATATTATTTGTTGTATAGGAACCCCCCTTAAATATTTAATTTATTTCGTTTTTAGTACTTATATTTTGTTGTTATAGCGGCAACAGATATGTAAACTGAAAATTTTAAAAGCCTAGCTATAGCGGTTATTTAGATACAGCCTGGAGGCAGACAGACAGACATCGAAGTCTTAGTAATAGGGTCCCGTTTTTACCCTTTGGGTACGGAACCCTAAAAAGTAAGTACAAAAATACACTTTTTTTTTTTTTTTTTATTAAATAAGGGGGCAAACGAGCAAACGGGTCACCTGATGGTAAGCAACTACCGTCGCCCATGGACACTCGCAACATCTGAAGAGCTGCAGGTGCGTTGCCGGCCTTTTAAGAGGGAATACGCTCTTTTCTTGAAGGTTTGCAGGTCATATAGGTCCGGAAATACTGCTGGTGACAGTTCGTTCCAGAGTTTTACAGTGCGCGGCAGAAAGTTACGCGAAAATCGCACTGTGGAAGACTGCCACTCATCAAGGTGATGAGGATGGTATGTTTTTCGCGTGGGACGATGGCGAAAAGTTGCAGGTGGTATGATTCCGAACAATTCCTCAGAGCACTCCCCGTAATACAACCGATAGAGGATGCAGAGTGAAGCTACATCTCGGCGTAATTCCAAGGGGTCCAAGCTGTTCGAAACACTATGGCAGTCAACAATTCGAGCGGCCCTTCGTTGGATACGATCCAGAGGGAGCAGTTGGTATTTTGGCGCCCCTGCCCAGAGATGAGAACAATATTCCATGTGAGGCCGAACCTGCGCCTTGTAGAGTTGTAGGCGTTGGTCCGGACTGAAGTACTGTCTCGCTCTGTTAAGAACACCAAGCTTCTTCGAGGCTAACTTGGCCTTACCCTCTAGATGATATCTGAACTGGACTTCGCTCGATATGTTGACGCCAAGTATCTCAATGCTAGGGGAGATGGTTAAAGATGTGCCCTCGAAACGAGGATATATGACCATTGGTGACTTTTTAGTGGTGAACGCGCAGACTTGTGTCTTGGCGGGGTTAAATTGGACTAAGTTACGTCTACCCCATTCAGAGACTTTCTCCAATGAATTCTCTATTTTAGACACAAGTTCGTTTCGACTCTCATTGACATTTTGCCGAGAAATATTGCGGGAGCCGGTATATACAGCATCACCTGTACTATCATCTGCATAGCAATGAATGCCGTTGGTCTGTAACATGTCATTGATATGCAGTATGAATAGGGTAGGCGATAGCACACAGCCCTGAGGGACACCAGCATCAACAGACTGAGTTTCCGAGCATTCGCCGTCAACTACGACCCTTATGCTTCTATCTGCTAAGAAACTAGTGACCCACTTACATAATTTCTCGGGCAGCCCGTATGATGGAAGCTTTGAAAGCAGCGCTTTATTAACAGCCAATGCCTCTCCCTTCGACTCAATTGCCTGAGCCCAACGATGAGTCAGGTACGCCAAGAGATCACCAGCCGAGCGACCCTTACGGAACCCGTATTGTTTGTCGCTTAGTAATCCCTGGCCGTCCAAGTATCGAAGAAGCTGGCTATTGATAATGGATTCCATTATCTTTGAGAAGAGAGAGGTTATAGCGATTGGTCTGTAGTTGGAAGGATTTGAGCGGTCACCTTTTTTAGGGATCGGGTGCACCAAGGCTGTCTTCCAAGAAGCCGGGACGATGCCAGTGGAATAGGAGAGCCGAAAAAGATGCGTCAAGACCGGAGCCAACTCTGGAGCACACTTTTTCAACACAATAGGAGGGACTCCGTCAGGCCCACTCGACTTTTGGATATCAAGGGAAAGGAGGGCTTTTCGCACTGAGCGCTGATGAAACCGAATATCCGACATGATGCTCGTACATCGCGGTATGGTCGGCGGTTTCTGCCCCCCGTCATCCAGGGTCGAGTTTGACGCAAAGAGCTTGCCCAGAAGATCGGCTTTGTCTTTTGCGTCATGGGCCAACGACCCATTTCCTACGTGTAGGGATGGTAGGGTTGGCTTGCAGAAATTTCCTTCAATAGCTTTGGCCAGAGACCAGAATGCACGGGTTCCCGAGGGGAGGCGCTCAAGTCTCTTGCCAATTCTATTGACGTGCTGTTGCTTTGCCCGAGTGATCTCTTTCTTGAGGGACCTAGAGGCAAGGTTGTACTCCTTTTTATATGTGCTGGTATTTAAATCCCGAGCAGACACTGCGTTGGCCCAGGATTGGTAAGCCTCCTGCTTCCGGCGAGAAGCTTTTTTGGAGGATGAACCAAACCAGGGTCGAAATCTGCCGCCGGTTGGCACTACAGAGGACGGAATGAAAAGTTCCATCCCCTGCACCACCACATCGGCAACAGAGTTGGCAGTGTTGTCGGGATCATCCGGCGAGAAGCACACGTGCCCCCAAGGATAGGACGCAAAAAACGACCGCATCCCATCCCAGTCTGCTGACTTGTAGTGCCACACACGACGGTATTTGACAGCACGCTGTCTTAACACCGCCGTAAGTGGCACAGAACTCCTAACAAGGCAATGATCCGATGTACCAAGTGGAGCGGTTACGGATATTTGGTAGCCGTTAGGATTTGAAGTCAGCAGGAGGTCCAACAAGGAAGGATTCTGACCATCCACATCTGGGATTCGCGTAGGCGTAGTAACCAGTTGTGTCAAGTCGTTCGCAAGGGCAAAGTTGCAGACAGATCTCCCCGCATGATCAGTTTTACTGGAATTGAGCCAGTCGGCGTGGTGGGCATTAAAGTCGCCAAGTATTATGATCTCTGCGGATGGGATCTGCTGCTGCACAAAATCTGAAGCATCTTGCAGGTGCTCCAAGAGTCGGTCCGTCTCGGGGTCACCACTATGGGACCTATATAGGCACGCATAGACGCGAGGGTGGTCGTCGCAATCTATGCGGAGCCATAAGGTTGAGAGGTCCCTGACCTCAAGATTGCTGAGGCGGCGAGAGCTGATATCATCTCTGATATACACACACACTCCAGCTTTGGGCAGAAAGGAGTGCTCGAGATAATACCCTGGGTAGGAAAGGTATGATGTGTCACTCGGAGATGATATCTGCGTCTCGGTTAAAAAGAGCAAAGCCGGCTTTGCCGTCTCAAGGTGGTAATGGACGGCATTAAGGTTGGAGTGTAATCCCCTGATATTACAAAAGTCCATGTTTAATATCGAGGGGGGTGCCTTTGTGTGTTTGCTCTTGCCCCGAGCAGATTGGAGCGCAGTTTTGCCCTCCCCAGAATACGAGGGGCAGCCTGGACGTCCACGTTCAGTTCCAAGGGTTCCTGAGCATGGACGTCCAGAGAGGGATTCTCCAACGCAGTTGGTACCCTCCTTTTTTTTTTTTTTTTTTTTTTTTTTTTTTTTTTTTTTTGCGCCGAGAAAATGCTGTTAAGCATCTTGCGGGGGATGGGGTCCTCCGCAAGTATGTGGGTCTCTGCTGCGCGCAGCCCCTACCCACTAAAAACTCGGCGGTACTCCACTATGCGCCTTGGGCGGGCCGCGGGATCGCGTGAGCCTACACCACGACTCCGCCGGCGAGCGCCTGCTGCTGCGCAGGCTCTTCTCTGTGGGGGCTTTTCGCCCCGTTTATGACTTACGTTGCGATGCACAGGAGTACGTTGTGCATCGCGACCAACTCGGGGACTCAGTACCATGGGTAACGGCATCCCCACGCCGCCACCCCGAGCTCCCCTCCTACGGCGGAACATAGCGGTCATCATGGTTGATCGCCCGTCTTCGCCTAGGCCTTCTCGAGCGAAGTGAACCAAGACGCGCCGCCCTTTCTCTCACGCGCTCGGCCTCTTCCTTGGAGTTGGTACCCTCCTGGGGTAACAAATTGATTTTCAACTGCGGCATTTCTAGGGGGGTAGGGGATTGGGCCACCGGTAAACTCACTCACTCGGCGAAACACAGCGTGAGCGCTGTTTCACGCCGGTTTTCTGTGAGGCCGTGGTATTTCTCCGGTCGAGCCGGCCCATTCGTGCCGAAGCATGGCTCTCCCACGGACAAATACCGGCGTTCAGCCACCCCTCCCGTGTCCCCGCGAAAAAGCTCACGATGGCACGGGGGAGGTGCCCAGGGACACGACGTGGACGGACCGGTATCGCCCCCAAATGTACGTTGCATTGTACAGAAAACAGCAAGTTTTCTGTACAATGCAACGAAAATCTTAGGGTAACTGACAGGCTTCACTATGTTTGTCCAAAAATGAAGTAAGCTGTTGTCTATGGACCATGAAGCCTTAAAAAGAAACACCACTTGTAAGTTGCAAGTAAATATATTATATCTAGAATATTTATAATAAGGGTGGCCTATAAAACCAAAATTAGAACATTCTAAATTAGTATTTTCAAAATTTAAAAGATTTTATAAGGATCCCATTCAACATAGACACCAGCAGTACTGCAGTAGGTTTCATTCTAAACAAGCAACCACATGGCTTTGGATTATGATGATGATCGACGAGTAGAAATTAATTGTAACAGAAATCGTAACGGTCCGCGTGCCAACGGTTGGGCGCGAGGGCAGGCCAAGTTTGTTGAACAGCGGCCAGGCCCGGCCTCGTTAGCGTGGCCTCACTTGACTGTTGGATGTTGGCCCAGGCCACGTGGTAGGTCGGGGAACTGTTACGTGGGTTAGTTGTTTAAGAGGGAACGCGGGTACAGTAAAATTTAAACGAAGAAACTATTGCCATCACGCTTCACCCTGCGCTGGCACGTGTATTGTGATAGAGACAGATACAGTAAATCGAGGTTACGTATTCCTCGGATTCCTCCTTCAAAATAGAGCATATCTAATTATTTTTTTTAATATCTTCAGAAAGGATGAGTCTATGCATTTACGTTTTTATTTTACCTTAAAGATCTTTCAAATTCGTTTTATGGTCGGTTGATTGGCGGGGTACGGAACATTCATTTTTTGCGATGTTTGAAGGGACATATATTTTTATTTATTGGTAAATTAAAAAAAAATGGGACGTAGAGGCATAGCTTTCACAGATCCCAATAATGTATAAAAAATCATTTGTCTAGACGCATTATCCAGGGAGAAAATTGAGGAATACGTTTGTATGGAAAAAAAGTGTTAGCGTATGCTCTTAAGAGGCCGGGGTACCCTCGAAGTTTTCATACATTCTTAATACCAAAATCATTTTCTCATACGAAAATATTTAACATGTTTGAGTTATTTTTCAGCTTAAGATAGTAATTACCTAGGGTCCTGAACAATTCTTTTTACAAAATATTTAAATACAAAAAAAAAAATTTTTTTGTTTAAATATTTTTTAGTAAATTTACTACTAAATATTTAAACACCAAAAAATAGACAAAAATACTAAAAAATATATAAATAAATATTAAATTTACTACAAAATATTTAAACTTGAAAAAATATTTTTTATTATTTAAATATTTTGTAGTATATTTACTAAAGCCTAAGTTAATGTAGCCGCAGCGGTCAGTATCTAGTACGAGTATAAAATCCCACTCCCAGTTCCCACCCGTGGGGTGTCTAGTGTCTACCCTGTAGTGCCAATATCGTAATGTGTCGTGTGGTATTGGCGGCGTTATCGCTTGATCTGTTTGATGCAGCGCCGCCGCCCGCCGTGCAGACTATAATATGACTTAGTGCAGGTGCACCCAACCAACGGTTGGGTGTGAATTTTTATTTATTGTATACTCGCTGACTCGGCAAACGTTGTCTTGCCATATAAATTATTTCTAGTGTCAATATACAAAGTAGATAAAAACCTATTCTCAGGCCTAATAAATGTACATACTTTCATTAAAGTCGGTTGTGCCGTTTCGGAGGAGTTCGCGCACAAACACTGTTACACCAGAATTTTGTATATTACTAGCTGTTCCGGTGAACTTCGTGTCACTTTAAAACCCCTGGACTTCTACGAATATTTTGAGACTAAAATTAGCCCAATTCCTTCAGCCGTTTTTGAGTTTTAGCGTTACTAACACAATTGAAAATCCATTTTTATATATTATATAGATGTATTAGATTAGTTGGGGCGTAGAAGATGATAGGACGGTTACTGGTAGGAATTCGAGACCATTAAAGCACAGCGTAAATCGTAATAATTAAAGCACGTTAGGACCATTGATTCTAAGAAAAATAATAAGAAATGTGAGGTCTTGGGGGGTACTAAAGGTGTTCTGCACTTCTGCCGCTCTACTTACCGTTCTAGCTTACGTGGCATTTTATTAAAATTTCATCCAATTTGAATATGATAACGTTTTGTTTTTCGCGTCTCGTTGTTTGCAATTTGACCATAAAAATAATTTCTTTAACATTAGAGCTTTTCCTAAATCTGCACACAAGTTAAAGTTTTAAGAATAGAACCTTAATATTAACTTGGTAATGTTTCCATTTAAAATGTTTGGTGAGCCCTGCATTAGGTTACACTCTAGTGATAATCGTGCGCTGCGATCAAAAACGTCCGACTCCAAATAAGCCAAAAATACACCCTTTCACATTGCCAATTTGTATTATCAACCCCCGTACAGGGTTGACGACTGCGAGAATTTGAGCTTTAAACAGCTGCAGATCTAAAATGGTGACAGTGAGTGTTTTGAAAGATGTTCCTTCGCAGTAACTTCAATTACTAGTAATAATTGACATTCCAGCAGAACGTCGTTCTGTATAAAACTGACAAAATTGATGTTTCTTAATTCTTTCACATGACATTTTGAACATAAAAAGTGGCTATTGGCAACCCTGCCCCTGTGTCGATGTACCGATACGGGGGTGCTGCTTAATGTGGTTAGCTTTTAGAATTATTGTTGCTTTATTGGTCGAGGGTTGTCATCTTGTCAAATAACTTCCATTCGACATTTCTAAAGGTCAAGACAAATTATAATTTTTTGAGGAAACATTAAAATGTTTTTGGGAAATGTAGCCGTTAGGTTGATAGGCTTAAATATTAACCAACCGCACTTAACATTAACAACTTTGTCTAATAAGTATAGGAGCGTATTATCTGAGAATAATAATTATAATGTGTACGAATCATGAATACATTGAAGTCAATTGTATATAATCCAGCGGCAACCCAGCGAAACTATCATAGAAACACAGACAGCGTAAATCCCCTATTCAATACCAGATGCCGCTAGTTGAATGTTTTTACCTGCGTGCAGGCAAGTACGCGCACATTCTCGAAAGGTTTGTTTACGTTCCCACGGCTGTGTACGTGTTTATGCAAACCGGAATTGTTCTTGGAAGTTCACGAACTTTCTTTTATTCGCCTCGGCCCATATAAATACGCGGGTAGACGGGCCGGGAGTCAGTTTCGAATGAGCGATCATCAAGACGATTTCGAAGTGAGAAACAAGTGACTTAGTGAGTGAACCAGTGATAGTGCTTAGTGTTTGGACTTAGTGCTTAGTGTTTGGACCTAGTGACCTAGTGTGAGCTAGTGTTAGTGATTAAAGTCTTCAAGAGAGTCAGCAGGTCTTTTTCTTCGAATCCTCGAACCCTATCACGTAACAATATATTCACTTATTTTTGCTGTAGCAATCACATTTAAATGTTAACATTTTTATTTTACAAGGCGTTATTTCACTTATAGAAGCAGTCGCGACATATTGTATCTTCTGGATGTTGTAGATTGAAACACTGTCACCTGTCACCTGTCACCTCAATTGCTTATCGCGCTTGGCGCAGCCTCAAATTTTTGGTCTACAAGTACACTAATATTATTAGGCGCAAATCGCAATACCTACCTATAACAAACTAGATACCGCCCGCAACTCCGTTGCTCTAAAATTCGTTTATCTCGCCGGAACCTACATTTTCGGGGATAAAAAGTATCCTATGTCCTTTCCCGGGACTCAAAGTGTCTCCATTACACAAGTCTCAGCAAAAACGGTTCATCGGTTTGGGCGTTAAGAGGTAACAGACAAGCAGACAGACACACTTTCACATTTGTAATATTATCTAGTAAATTATAAATAGTATGGGTGAAAGACATAGCAATTAGACATCAGTTAATTACCTGTTAATACCTCTGTTGCCTGTATCCAGCGAAATGATGCTGGCGCCAGCTACTTTATCAATGTAAATCATCACTAAAGTATAGTTGACACAAATGAATTGTGTCGCCGGAAAAAGTTTGATGAGATCATTGATTCTTGTTCCCGATTTATATTTAGCGTTGAATAAGTGTTTATTCCGAGATCGCGTTTTGTGAATTACTGCGACGACGTTGCGCTAATGTTTTATGAAGCTTTTATATATCGTATTAACATTTAGCACTAAATTAATTGTTTCAATCCTGATTTATTTATGAACAACGAACAGATTTTTGAAACGGAAACCGTACGTTACTCGTAAAGTACGTACGTTAATCGTAGACGGGTAGAGTGTAGAGGGTGTAGTAGGTAGGGGGGGGGGGTACCCTACCTACTGTGCAATAATAAGTAATAACAGCTACCTATATAAATATATTTTGTTTGTTACTGATTAAACGTGTAGAGCAGTTCGCTAGTTTGAAGCCTATTTAATGCAAACAAACAAACAAACAATAAAATTCTCGATCGTTTGAAAGCAATAAAGCGGATAGCCGCGGCCGCCAGTCGCGGAGTCGATAACGTTAATGCAAATATGATTTGTCTGTGCCGTTCGTCCATTTGAATTACAAAACGTCTGTAGCGTTAGGAGCGCGTGCGCAGGTCGCCTTACTCATATAGAGTATAGACATAAGGTCGAAAGTGTTGCGAGGTTTTGAACAATGCGCCACGGCCCCGTTGCGCGCGCGCCGCGAAATTGGTGGCTAGCGCCGCCGGCTAGTATTTGCATTCGCCTTATGACCATAAAAGACGGACCCAATGGGCCGGCACGGGACGCCAGACTATAAAAAAATATGTAAACGAGTTATTCGTCTACTGTATTTAAACTGTATTTTGTACACAGGCTACTCAGCTCTAGTGCAATGTACTGTGTACATAAAGGCCTGTATTCACTTTGGTAAGTGCGAGTGCAAGTGATTAGTGATTAGGAGAAAATAAAGGACTTGTACTAATCAGTCGATGTCCACGCGTACTTTTTCCTGATTAGTGATTAGTGATTACTAATTACCTGCACCTATTATCTATTCTGTGCCTGCACGAATCACTTGCACTTGCACTAATCAAAGTGAATACAGGCCCCTAAGGCTGGTCGCATACGTGACACGTTTTCCGTAAGTATTCGATCTCCGAATTAGTTTTCCGTATTCGGAAATTCGAATACACGGAATCAGTAGAAAACACGTTCGCTTTTTTTACGAACGGGACTATATCCGCATGTAGGTAGGTACGTTCCGAGTGAAGTAAAACGAAAGTTTGCGCTAGTCTCATGAAACTCCAAATCGAAATTCCACATTAGCAAATCGGAAACATGTGCATGTGGCCAGCCTTAATCTCTTAAGTGTAAAATATCTTCACACAAAAAAATATTGTTTTAGTTTTGATGACACCATTACGTTAATCTACTGCATATATTTTATACTGTAAACATAGGTGCAAAAAATTTCTGATTATAATTAATTTCAGATTCCCATTATATAAGGCTGAACTAACTCTACTGGGCTAAATGTATAACTATAGAGGTAATATAGAAGAATATTACATAATATTGTATTTCAGGAAATGCTTAATCGAAATTATGTAACCGATAAAATTCAAACCTTCGTCTTATTTTACATACGGAGAAAACAATTTTCCCGTTGGTTAACTTTTCCGAATTGGAATCTTAGAATGGCTTAAATCTTAACGGTATCGGGAAATTGATGGGATTTGGGAAAAATGGAAATACGAAGTAGGTATGCGCTGTTTAGCAATGCCCTTCTTTCAGGGTTAAAATTAATATGCCATGTTATATAAGTTTCAATATTTAGATTTTTTACGACTATAATTTCAATAGCTGTTTCCTTTTTTAAAATTAGTTAATGCAAAACTAATTTGTTAACTTTTCTCGACAATCTCCAGTTTTTCTGTAGACTATGATTGAATGACAGAAGATGTACAGGATGTAACAAAACTAAGTGATTTTAGCATGTGTATGAGTCCCCTGTATAAAGTACCAGCGAAGAAAGAATAACTTTTATACTTTTGTATAAAAGTTATTCTTTCTTCGCGGAAAACTCATTACGCTGGAGTTACCCATTCAAATCGCAAAAAAAAATGCTTTTTCAACGCTGAACGCTGCCACTTACACAGTGATCTCTATACAGTGGACTCATACTCACCCTAAAGTATTATCACTTACTTTTATGACATCCTGTATAAAAATATCTAAGAACCAAAAGATCCATGTTCGTACTGCACGCGTCGTTTTAAATTTAAAATCTCCTCGCAGAGTGCAACAAAAGTACTCGAGGCGTCGCCGCACGCGGCACGCCCAACTTTCAACCCCTTAATACTTTTCGGTATTCAATACCACCAATAAAAACTTGAGGAGTGTTTTCAATTGAGACCAGCGACGCGATAGTTTCCAGTTCGCAGATAACGATACATGCGAGTTTAAAAACTTTAACACACCCCTTACCCCTAGCTATACTGTATATTATTATAGTACATGTTTGTTCGCAGTAGAAATACACAAGGTATAGGTAATTCAAGTAATGCTTTTAGGCGTATATCTACTAAAAAATAAGTGTCATCGCGACAAAATATTATACAATAGGAAAGCTTGCGTTTTGCGGAGTCTTCCCACTTCTTTGCATATAAACAAAATGCCAATTTTGAATTTCATATTATTTACAGTACCAACTATTATTTATTTTCCTTTTAAAAATTCAGTCTGCATAATTACAGGTTGTTTGTTTTTCCAAATATTTTGTGTTATTAATAATTATTATATTGTTATGTGAACTATTTACATAATATACACGAGTAATTGGAGGGTGCATTTTTCTCAAGTTTTCGCAACGTTGCGAAAGTATGATGCGTGTTATTTATATTGTTGTGTTGCGAAATTGGGGCAATGCATTTGGCACCTCTAGATCATCTCGTGACGTACAAATAATTCATAATATTGTAGATAGCTGTGATGATGCAATGAGTAATTTCGAAGGTCCTCAGCTCTACGTAGAGAAGACCATTGTCTATAACAGCGGGCATGGAATTATTACGATATACTTTGAAGCGCGGCTCTGTGCAAATCTTTACTGAATTTAAAATAACATATTGTCCAAGTCATTATACATTATTATATATTAATTATACATGCGTTGGTAGATCTCTACGTTAAAACCACTTCACGCTTAAACCACGGAAACTGTTTGGGTATTTTGGTAATGAACTTTGTGCACCGGAAAATAATAGTTATTAATGTTGAAACTTTAATGTTTTAGTTTTGATCTTGGAAAATTTAACAGAAAGGTTGAACCCATACCAAACCCAAAGGGTAGAATGGTATCTGCGTGGTAACCGAATCACTAGGCAACGTTTTTAAAAGGTTTAAATCCAAAACGATTGCAAAGGCCTTGGTTTTATCGTGAGGACCATAATTCACAAATGTCGCGATCACGGCCGTATGCAAATGGCACACGTGGTCACCAGCTCTGGTGTCAACGCACTGTCTGGTCACCTTGGCGTTCGACACCCACGTGGAATAACTGATGAAGTATTTTTCCGTGTGGATTTTAGTGGTCAATGGACATGGAAGGCATCATTTGGCAGTTTAAATTGGGGAAGACGGTTGAAAAGGGGTAAAGCGATAAGCTGATAACTTGTATTCGATAAATTCGAGATGAAGTTTGGAATCGAAGATGTTACATGGGATTACAAGACGTATCAAAGCGCACGGAGTGCGCGGCCAAGTTCCAGCAGGCCGCGCGCATGCCGTGCACTATTTACACGAACGGTTTCGACGCACTTTTGACCCCCTTGTATCTCAGTGCCTATTGCGAGAGCAAAGATAAAATTTTACCTACCTAATTATATACTAGTACTTACGCAATATACCAAATTTCATAGATATAGATTTGTTAGATCCTGAAATATTTCCTTGTAAAAATAGCTAATTTTGGCACTGACTCACTGACCGGTAATCAAAATCTCTAGGCCACTTCCAGTTGTCGTAGCGTTATGAAATTTGGCACACAGGTTGTTTGTTATATGTAGATTAACAAAAAATTAAGAAATTTGAGAAATTGGTCAAGCGTGAGTCGGCTCATCTATGAAGTTGAGATAAAAATCGGTAATCAAAACCTCTAGGCCACTTCCAGTTGTCGTAGCCTTATGAAATTTGGCACACAGGTTGTTTGTTATATGTAGATTAACAAAAAATTAAGAAATTTGAGAAATTGGTCAAGCGTGAGTCGGCTCATCTATGAATTTGAGATAAAAATCGGTAATCAAAACCTCTAGGCCACTTCCAGTTGTCGTAGCGTTATGAAATTTGGCACACAGGTTGTTTGTTATATGTAGATTAACAAAAAATTAAGAAATTTGAGAAATTGGTCAAGCGTGAGTCGGCTCATCTATGAATTTGAGATAAAAATCGGTAATCAAAACCTCTAGGCCACTTCCAGTTGTCGTAGCGTTATGAAATTTGGCACACAGGTTGTTTGTTATATGTAGATTAACAAAAAATTAAGAAATTTGAGAAATTGGTCAAGCGTGAGTCGGCTCATCTATGAATTTGAGATAAAAATCGGTAATCAAAACCTCTAGGCCACTTCCAGTTGTCGTAGCGTTATGAAATTTGGCACACAGGTTGTTTGTTATATGTAGATTAACAAAAAATTAAGAAATTTGAGAAATTGGTCAAGCGTGAGTCGGCTCATCTATGAATTTGAGATAAAAATCGGTAATCAAAACCTCTAGGCCACTTCCAGTTGTCGTAGCGCTATGAAATTTGGCACACAGGTTGTTTGTTATATGTAGATTAACAAAAAATTAAGAAATTTGAGAAATTGGTCAAGCGTGAGTCGGCTCATCTATGAATCTGAGATAAAAATTAATATGTACAAGTAAATACACTGAAATAAGATGAGGAGGAAAGAAACAAATTGGTATGATTCCTTAAAAAAAGTATTGAAATCTCACCAAAAACATACCTGTTAAAACGGGGCCAAGTTCCTATTCACTAATTGTTCGCCTTAAAAAAGAGTTGAAATCCAATTCAATGCCAAGTTTAGATGCACTTCCAAATCGATCATAATCATCTTCATCAACAGCCTGATCCTAAATACTTCTAAATTTGAACTTGGCAGGTTTTCATGCTAGTAGCACTTGATAATTATTGTATAATTTTTAAATTTAAATATAAGATATCTATGTGATTAAATTAACCTGCCAAGTTCAAATTTAGAAGTATTTAGGATCAGGCTGTTGATGAAGATGATTATGATCGATTTGGAAGTGCATCTAAACTTGGCATTGAATTGGATTTCAACTCTTTTTTAAGGCGAACAATTAGTGAATAGGAACTTGGCCCCGTTTTAACAGGTATGTTTTTGGTGAGATATAATATATTGCAAGCGCCACCAGCCATCACTTAGCGATGCTGCTGCTATGCCAAATCTATATATTTATGGTTTCTAATTTTACTGTCGAATTTGTCGAATGTCAGTTGTATATCTATGTCTATTGTCTATGTCAGGTATTCGCCTGGATGTGCCTTCGACTGTACCTACATAGATGTCCAACCAATTAACCACATAATCAGCTTCGCAAACTGGCGAGATAGCATGCTCGGTCGGAAGATCTTCGGCCGCCAATCACATCGCTAAAGACTTTTCCATTTTTTGTCAAAGAAAAAATAATTGTAAATGAGCGGCGATGAATGTGAGATGTCAAGGGAGAGACTTCGCCGTCAGGCCATCAGTGAGAGTGTTTGTACGGCTCTCGGTTGCTCCAACTGCAATCCATTGAATTTATTCATACCGCCTACTGCCTTCGAGGTTTTTTTGACGATTTTAGCGATTTGTGATTTTTATAACGCATTTCCTGATGATTACTTGTGCTGTGGGCTGCATGTTGACATTAATTTGGTGCTGTTATAGCGGGGATCCAGTAAATACTAGTACTCGCCGTACCAATGTAGAAGATAAGCTTCATCATCATTACCATACCCGATACTGCCGGTGCCGTGCCGGTTGGCAACGGGCGACATGAAGCAACCGCAGACGACGTGTCGCAGCGACACTACTGGTAGCTAGCGACACGAAGCTAGCGAGTAGCGACGCTTATTCATAGAAATACATAGAAACCATCAGTATCGCGAAGACACGTCGACTGCAGCAACTACATGTAGTCGGCTTCCAACTTGTACCTTTACTCTGCAAAAGCTAAATCTATTTTTGTAAAGATAATATACAAACACACACCAAATTATATCTACATGAGATTATCTCTTTTGCAAACATTAACCAATGTTTCTTTTTCCAATAGAAATATTTCACAAAAGATAATATTTCATCAACCTAAAACAATTTTGGTTTTGTTGTTCCACTTAACGGGCCCAAGAGTAATGTTTTAATATTCTACAGGAAGGGCTAACCATTCAGCCTTAAAAATAACTGTAATTAAGGGTAGGAATTTAAAAGAGGTTTGCGCTTTATGTTTCGGAGTATCTCCATACAAAATCCGTCAAAATCGGTTCAGTGGCTTAGGCGAAAAAACAGGCAGACTGACAGACAAAGAGGAAGACACATTTTCGAAATCACAATATTATAATATTAGTACCAGAACTACCAGATGACGCCCACAAATCCGTTGCGCCAACATTCATTTAACTGAAAACTATACGTTTCCGCAACAAAAACCATCCTATGTCCTTCGCCGGGACACGGGGAAGGTTCAGGGGGCTTACCATGAGCTCTTACAACAGTATTAGGTACTTTAATACGTCATGTTACTGAATTTCGCAAATACAATCATGATCTCTATTTATATAAATATAGTTTTGTTTTTTGTTTGTATGAAATCTAAAAGTAATATTAAAGTAATACTGCTATAAGATGTCACGGTAGAGGGCAGGGGTTTAGGCGTGAATAGGTAACAGACATACAGACAGATACATTTTCGCATTTATAATAATGAATATTAGGATTTGGATGTTCATGATGAATACTAGTCGACGTTCTGCTGAAATATTGGAACGCTAACTAGGACGGCGTCTGCGGGCTGCCTTATTAATATTTAGGGTGTACACTGTACAGATCGATCAGTATTCGTATCGGAATGTCTTGCCGCCCGCCCGCCCGCCCGCCCGCGCCGGGTTAAGCCGCAAGCAGATATAGCTGACCAATGGATTTATTGTGGCAACGATGTATCTATCATATTTGGCAGTAGCATCGGCCATAACTATACCGTCACTAAATTATACTTTTAAGACAGGCGCTAAGGCTTCCCTCTGAAAAAAATCAGTCATTGATTTTTATTTTTTACAGACATGGGTTCATTTAAATAATTGTAAACAGCTACTGAAAACTTTCGAATCCTTAA
Organism: Plebejus argus; assembly: GCA_905404155.3. Lineage (NCBI taxonomy): Eukaryota > Metazoa > Arthropoda > Insecta > Lepidoptera > Lycaenidae > Plebejus > Plebejus argus. The sequence goes on from FR989943.1 coordinate 10,223,082, forward strand.
AGTGACGTTGCTTAGAACGATGGTTGAAAATTTAGAGATTGGATGTTCACAAAGCAGAGGGATAAAATAAGAATACTTAATACCTCTTACTTACCAGACGTGAAGCACCAAAGTGCAGGCGCAATATTCGACAAGTGTATACGAATCGAATCTTTAATCTATATTCTATAATGTTGTCAGAGTGCATTGTAAATTGCTCATCATCTGACAATACTTCTATACCAGTCTTTAAGGCCAAAAAATGTTAAATAAATCAAAAATCTTATTTTTAATCGATTCGTAATGCTGCCCAAAATCTCCACTTGTTTTTCTAAGGTGATGTCCCTGAATATAGTATATCAACGCCGGCAGCAGTCAGCGGCCGCTATCTGGATGACTACACCGAAATGACTCGCGGCGATTCTCCGAACGTCATAATCGATGGGCATAAATTTGACGCTTGTTTGCGCGCTTTTTGCACGTGCCATATTGTGTTCTGTTCTGCGTAGCGATGAGTGAAACTTGTGCTTGCCAAGACGCTGTTGTTAGGTAAAAAGGGTGTAGGCATTACGCATTTTTATATAAAAATTAAAAGATAAAAGTATGTGGGAATAATGTGTGGAGGCCCAAAGGAAGATCTTCCGACCGAGCGAGGTGTTATGCTCGGTCAGGCCGGAGCCCACTTGATACATTTCAGCTGTCGTATATATATTGCCGCGCTCAGAAAACTTCGATAGCGCGATGCAGGAATGTTAGGCGAATGTGGGTACCGCCACATCACTCCCCCCCGACCGCAGGTCGAATCTTGAAGTCTTGTTCGCTTAAGTCGCCAGTGCCAGTGAGTTCCAGTGAGTCGGAACTGTAAGCTGCTGCACGGGATCCAGTGAGTCGGATAAGCTGCCGTGCGGGGCCGATGATGCCGATGCGGAGTCGTCCAGGCCGCGGTACATTGCGGCTAGTGGACGAGGTACCCGATGAGGCGATGCTGGCTGGCGCGGTGCGGAGGGGCGGGGAGTGATTATGATGAAGGAAGTGTTCTGTCGAGGGTCACCAATGTGGGAATAATATGTGGAGGCCCAAAGGAAGATCTTCCGACCGAGCGAGGTGTTATGCTCGGTCAGGCCGGAGCCCACTTGATACATTTCAGCTGTCGTATATATATTGCCGCGCTCAGAAAACTTCGATAGCGCGATGCAGGAATGTTAGGCGAATGTGGGTACCGCCACAAGTATTATCTTTATTTTTACCACCTTTGTTTTTGAAACTCTTGCTTACTTTAAATGTTGTTTGGGGGTTTTCATCGCCTTTGACTATGCATATTTGTTTGTTATTGCTGGGCACCTCTTTTTCTCGGCACAATTGTAACTCTTTCAACGTTCAGCCATTATTAATAGTCTAATCTTTTAACTCTAAACTAAGTTTATTTTTAAACTACATTAGATTTTAATAACAGATGTAAGACCGTAATTCGTAGGTGGATGCAATGGGGCGCATAATGGAGTTCTGGCTGTGATCGGCTGCAGACTCCACCCTGATCTCTATCTAGCTCTGTCGTCGGCCTGGGGGAAAACCGCTTTATTGTATTGAAATTCATTTTGGTTGCCTAATAATATATGTATGTACAAGTTACAACATACCCTAAAGTATTATCACTTAGTTTTGTTACACCTGTATATATACATAGTTCTAAAACTTGGGGGTTAGATAATGATAAAATATGTAATTAGGAACATACATATGATAAAATTGGTGATAAAATTGAAGGAAAAGCAAAATTTGGTGTAGATCTCAATAGGGATGTAAAAAATAATTATTATTTGTGAAGCAGTGACAATCCATTAAGATTCGTTAGGGGACATAATAATTTGTTTACAAATACAGCTGTCTAGACAACAGTAATGTACAAATAGAGATAATACCATAGTCGTGTTATATTATACAAACATGACAGAGGTATTTAATATTAAGTAATTAGAAATGTCCAATGACCTTTTAAGTATAGACAATTAAAAATTGTCACTAAAAACATACAAAAATAAAATATGAGTAGTGTGTTTCAATTAAATATTGATGAAGAATTGCATACGCATTTCAGAATGTTTCTATTCCGAATATTAAGACTTTTAAAGCCATGCCTAGCATCGAAGCAATCGGGGGCAAAAGGCTTCAGACGACATTATTCAACCTCCTAATTGTAATTCTGCACTTGGCAGAGAATCGAGAAACCGTCTTAGCCACATTCGGCCCGAGGCGCGCGACGAGAGCAAAGAAAATAAAGGAAATTATTCGTCGCGTCGAGAGGCATCGATAGCGGCAATTCGCGAAAACGTCCCGGTAATGATAGCCCACCGCCACCTGGGCGACTTTCATATTTGGTTTACGGCGTAATGGGCGAGCTCCTTTTACTTCGCCCGCGGCCTCGACTTAATACACTTAATAATGGACGCTCGCAAATTGAACGTCTTTATAGCCTGGGATACGGCAAATCGCTAAAGATTCAACCATTACGATAATCCAATGCTACTATATTTAAATCCGACGAGTTAAACGCCACCGAAACGTAATAAAGCGCTGGAAATATCCGAACGCCGAAGATGAATATTTACCGAGTCTTAAGTATACGGGACAAATGTCTCATCGCAATGAAAATTGAATTCCGTTTTATCTAAAGCGTTCGAAATGAAATTCCCTTTTGCTGCGTGCCCCGACGTCGAATCGTTCAGATGCTCCGCTCTTCCTTATGCATTTCCGTGTTTATTGTGTGCTGCGGACATTAGCTTTGTGGCCGTCATACTTTTACAAAGACCATTAAATTCCCTTTGTCGATGGAGTTTGGACTTAATCGTCTGGTTTGACATTGGCCATTGTTTGATGAACTCTGCTAGACTAATGTGGCTTAGGGTGTAATGTCGTGATCGGTTAAGCCTGAAAAGAACTTTCAGGGCCTATATTTAGTAAAAATTTTAATGACCTTATGATGTCTACCTTTGAATACTCAATCAATTAAGTAATTAAGTGTTCGTTTTTTAAGTAGCATTTTCTTTAATGTTATAAAATAACACGTGGAGTACTCATGTGGTGTATAAACATGTTGGACAATTAGCACTTGTTTGAATTAGCACTTTTGATAATGAAAATAAACTTCTGGCCGATTTATTGTTAGCTATAAATTCGACTTCCGCTAAAGCGACCTCATTATAATAAGTATGCGATTTAACCTCGTGTGCACCGCGTCCGATGTCCATTAACTAATGTATTGATCTCGTTTAATCATCGGTGTGATTGCTGTAATAACTGCCATTATCCTAATTATAAACCAATCTGTCCGTCACACGGGTAATGAGGCGCCACGAAAGACTTTTATGTCGATGACATTGTTACCCTCCCCCATTTTGTGTATTGGTGTTGGTATGTGTTGGTGTTGGGATTTGTTGGTTTGTTGGTTTGCTTTCAAATCTATAGGTAAGGAGCCTAATTGGGTCATGATGTATAACCACGATTGCGAAGCTATCCACATGGATGATCGACGTCAATGATTGGAAATTATAGACGAATCCCTCATCACATGATGTCATACACCAGTCATTACTATAATGGCTAACAAACCACTGGATTTATGGGCCAATGTGGAGAGCTTTATTTATATATGACTTTTTATATTATGTTTGTCATCTGATTTTTTTTTTTTTGCAATTCCTCGAAATGTGTAAATAAACATGTATGACGTCGACGTTGGCCCGAATCGCCAATGTGTTTAATGCCTGGGGACATCTTGAGTTTAGCGCACATAAAGAATCAACTAACCCAGTTCGAGTTCAATCAACGGGAGATGTCATATGATCAACCTGATACTTGTAAAGCTCAAGGCATTAAGAGTATTTTTGTAGTTGGTTTAATTTTGGATGCTCTATATCTCAGGTTGTTATCCCAAGTTTTTAAACAACAGTTAAACATTTTAGCGGATTCGACCTTAGATGGTTTTTTATTTTATTTTTTATGAATAGAACTCTTGAAGGTTAGAACTTAAATAGAAAAAACAATGAACTGTCTGCGGGTACGGTCTTGTGGTGATGCTAATGGCTTTCGCAGAAATTACAGTCGGCAAAAAATACAGAAGTACAGCTGCAACGAAGGTCATTTTTAATGAAAGTTAAACAAGACTAATGATTCGATTCCGTGGAATTCTGACATCTTAACATATCTTCGTGCTTGCTTAAAAAACTGTATGATTTCGTACTACTTACGATTCTCGGTATTAGATACTCTGAGATTAATTTATTCGTTTCATCTCTGGAAATGTATTAATCAGCGTTTATTTTTGAAACTGTTTTTATCGCGGTTGCCCCACAAACTTTAATGCTGCGGCTGAGACGCAAATGTCTCCTGATTTTAGGCGCCAGCACACTTTTTGGATGTGGTGTCGTTTGTGAAGCTATTTCCACCCGGTATGCGTTCCGTTTGCGTTTCCGGAAAAATCCTGTCAACGACCGTGCAACTCCGCTAGCCGACTGATCGAGCTGGCCTGCTGCCACGAAGCCGGCGCCGGATAATTAATTATATGCGAATAACGAACCTACTCTAATTACCGCAGGGGACACATTCGCTTGAACTCATCCGTCTTGTGTCGTGTTTTGTTGCTGACCTTATCGAATATTTTATTTGGAAGTGTAGACTGTATTTTAATCATGATATGGTTCACTATCGCTCGGATACTTATCTCTTGTATCGTATTTTGGTGCTGACCTTATCGGTTGTTTTGATTTGGGAATATCGACCCTAGTGTAATGTAACGAGAGATACATTCACTTCTATTTATCTCGTATCGTGCTATGTTGATGGCCATCTTTCGCTATTTGCTTATTGATTTATTTAATGCCATCGATATTAATAAAGGCCTAACTAATTAATTACAAAGTCATTTGTATTTAGATCAGAGAATATTTAAGATAATCTAATCATAGAAATATTCTAATGACTAATCTGTATGTTCTAGTTTCTTCGTAATATTATTTATCCCGTACTAAATCGTGTCATCATGTTTTGTGCCAGTTTATGTTATGGCACAGAATACTTACATAATATTAGGTTATGGGCCAGATGGAGACCATCTTGTACGAGAATCGAAGTGTTCAACGCTACTGGCGCGACGCGACGTATTGTGTTTCACGGTTCCACCGCCACTTCTCACGTGATTATTTAATAATAAAGGGCAATTACATTATTTGTGAACGTAAGCTCCTCATTTGAATATCGCTCTCTAGAGAATTGGAGAAGAATGTTGTAGCGGGTAAAAAATACTTGTCTTGAAGTTGTGGCAAATTGCTATGCGACTATTTTCATTCTCCGGCTTTATTTAGGAAGGTTCTAGCGTCATTAGTTTGTTACTGATTATGTCTTAGATGTTCTGTCTTTACAGTTTAAATATTGAGAAGGATTTTATGACTATCGACAATCCCTACTATTATTATAAATGTGAAAGTGTCCGCTGAATCGATTTTGCTGAAATTTGGTATGGTGATACTTTGAGTTCAGAGAAAGGACATAGGATATTTTGTATCCCGGAAAAACGAAGTATGGCGCAACGTAGTTGCGGGCTTCATCTAGTGTAGTCATAATTTGTTCTTTTAAAGATTTAGAAAGATTACAAATCTTTATGTAAACTTGCGTCCGCGCCAACAATACGGTGTCTGTCACTCGGAAGTCGGACGACGGGATGTTTTGTGTAGCGCTGTATTCCACGAATTCCTCGGCCCTGACGTGCAGGCTCCAGGCGCGCCGGCACGATAACGTGCCAGTAGCACGCCGATTATCGCGGCTGCTGGTTGTTTACGTGACGCGTGCGCGATTGGACGCGCTGAACGCTGCGCGATTTGCTGCCCACCTTGAGGACAAAGTTTTGGCTTGTTGGGAATCTATATTTGCTGCATCTACGAGTATCGCCTAATTGGGGAGTGTACAACCTATTGTCCAAGACTGGGATCTTTAGTCGAGTTTTGCGTCCAGTTACTGGACGTCAGTGTTTGAGGATGGTGCGCAAACGGGAGACGTCCACGGGCACCCTGCTCAGGTCGCTGTTCGATGCGCTCCGCCTGCGGCCGATCAGAGCCAGCAGATCGGTATGTAGAACAGCTGGTTTAGCAGGGCTTTGGAAGTTATTTAAAGTTTTAACATCTAAGAATCTTGGTAAAAATTTGTGATTATTTAAAAATATCAATTTTGATATCCCCGTTGCGTTAATCCATCCATAAGCGAAGTAGATTTTTTTTACCATAAGCATATTTATTTTTTCTTTAGGGGGTTGCATTTAAGGGGTAAAAATTAAAAAAAAATAATTTTTCTTAATCACTGGACATGAGTAATCTGTAAATTTAGCACGTTCTTCATTTTAAAATATCTACTCGTGTGGTAATAAAGTGGTAAACTCTTAAAAAACCTAGTATCATCATGATGATATTGTATGATATAAATGTCTATTTTTCTTGTCGCCCGACGTTTCTATTGTTGTTGTAATGCGTCGTTTGTTTCACATAAGCGGCGTAAACAATTCCATACGATAACTCAGACATAGCTGGCAGTAATACTCGGTTTTTTTATTGGCAACGAGTCTCTCTAACATCATTCTTGATAGAGTCATTCGAAATGACTCAGATTATTATGTTTCTCGGATTTCTGTTAGCTCGCGCGCACGGCTAAGGCCTGGTTTGTACATACCGAGTAGTTTCGAGTCAGTGGCGACTGGCGAGACAGTGCAAACAGACAATTTGATTGGCCGAGAGCACTCTCTCGCCAATCCACTCGGTAGGTGTAATCAAGTCCTAAGTGCTGATTTCAGCGTCACCCACCATTTGCATTCTGCTTGATTGATAAAAGATTCCAGCATATTTAAACTCTGTATTCTACAAGTCTGTAGTCCTAACAATAAACTATAAAGTGTTAAAGAAGACTGACCATAGACTCTAGTAATACGCAGAGTCAACACTCTGCGTATTACTAGTCTATAGTCGGAAATCGGAATCGGTAATGGCGACGGAGACATTTTTGTTGACCACAAGGGGTCTAAGGTATGATGTATAAACTGACCAAGATTTTCAGCTTCTTCTTTCTCTAAGCTCAGCAATAATCTTCGCTCAACTTTTTATTCCGACTGAGCAAGCCATGTGTCTACAATTTAAATTATCAAAGTTTAGGTTGATGAATAAGAAAATTTTCAAGTTGTCGAGACTATTTCTACGTGGCGCGACCAACACGTGTGTTTCGCTGGAAATGCGTTTATCGGCGCATCTGACCTCACTGCCGTGTCGCTGTCACGATGTGTGATAACGGCCAGTCATAACACTGTCTGTTACATAGTTTTGTGTTATGTTTTACAAGTATTGCGTACAGACTTGAGCATTATTTTATGTATATTTACATGGATTTCGCACGTGAAACCTAGTGCTTACAATATAAAACTACTAAAAAATATAGCTTTTGGCCCTAATCGTTTTGGTTAAATGTTATGATATGAGTCAGAAAGAAAAATAATTAATAATATTGAAGTATTTACAATTATTTACATCGAAGACATCTTTATATTTTATTAAATTCGTAGACGAATGAAATTCATGAATGAAGGGTACGTGAACACCGTTTATTTTTATTTTATAAGTTTATAACACTTTTAGATTGTCGGCCTTAAAGTATTTTTCACACTATCACGGAGCACGGTCAATGGTCATCCGTTGAATGACGGGCGCCTTGAAGATCAAAAAGTGTAGGTATTATTAGATATAGACAGTTGGTCTGGTAAAGAAAACTAATATACACAGTTTGTCAGGCAAACATGGTGTATGATAAAGGCTGTCCAGGCTAATGCCGCCTCTGGTTGCATTCACGCATGTAGCGCAGCGAAAAGTAATTTTGTGAAACAAAAATTCAATTTAAAATGGAAGAATCAATTTTTTCTTTTTGTGATTACGATCTTTTTTATTGTTAAGATTTTTTATTTAAAAAAAATATATGACCTCATTATTCAATATTCTGCTAATCTAACATGTCTAGCGATAAATGCTTAAAAACAAATAGGTGGTGCATAAAATTTTAAACTACCGTGTAGTAATTTACAAAATGGCCATTATAAAGATAAATAGACTGGTCGCTAATGTTGATTTTATCTTGCGGCTTTTCGGAATGAGTTTTTTTTCTTCACTTCTTTCGTTCGTACAAACCGAATTCACGCGGAAGACATGAGCAGGAAATTACACGGCGCTGTCCTTGTGTGGATTTATTAGCTGTTTCAATCGCTTAATTATGTTCGAATTTGCGATCTTATTTTGTTGTCATTAAGGATTTTTTTGATTGTTAATATCATTTCCTACTTGATGTAAGTAGCAAGAGTAGCTGTCAAATTGAAGTGAACTTATTCCTATTCTTTAATGTTACGAGTGCTTTTTCTACAGATTATTTCTCGTAATCTAAGTACCTGTTAAATAGAGTGTAAAACGATATGTCGTGATTGGCGTAAGAAGCTTGGGACCGTTTAGGCTAGGGTTTATTTTAAGTACTAAATTTAATGTGACGATGTTGACGGCGGAACGAGATAAAGCTGCGAATTGTATTACTAATCCGCAATACGCTTCATAAACCTCCCGCCTTATCTCATAGGCTCCAAACCTCTACAATTACTGAAAATCGCCCACTTCAAGCTAATGCCGCCGCTCTGTTGCTACCCGGACGAAAACGACGATGGTGAAAGTCTGATGTATAATTTTTTTTCCTGCTTATATGCAATAAATTGCTTTTATCGATAAAATAATTATTTTAATGTAGGTACTAATAATAACAATGCAATGTAATAAGCTTTAAGTAGGTATTCATGAACTCTACAAATGTCAGGCTAGGATTATGCCTCCGTTAGCTTTCAGAATCCTTGTAAAATAATATTATATAATATTATAGTTATTAACTTTAATGCGGACATACGTTTAACAAACATTATTATAAACTACAAATATCACTCCAAGCTTATGCCGCCGTTGGAGCTTTCAGCCTCATGGTCAGATATTATATTACGTACCTACTTACTTTAATTATTACCTTATATGAACGTTGCTATTAATTACAAACGTTTTGTTTATGAACCTCTGAGATAATGCTTCAAATAAGAAGTGATCTCATCGTAATCTACCCCCTTTGGTGTAATCCAAGCTATTGCCGCCGCTCGGATTTCGCCTCGACCACGCGCATCACAACGCCAACTCAGTGAAAATACATACACGGATTTATAAATAGTTTGGCTTTTTATTTTGGCAGATCTCTTGTTATGATCAGGTATATTATATACTATATAGGTTATGGAACTGATAAACTAGATTTAGCTTGCGGCTTCGAACAATATGCGGCAAACAAATTTTTAATCCCTTTTTATGAGGTGTTCTGAGGACAACACGCTGGTTGCGTTTTTAGGGCAAGTTTTCTGAGGCCTTAGTATTTTGCAAATGGACCAGCAATATAAAATTGCTGGTCCATTTGAGTACCTACTCAACTCCTAACACTACAGGAATCACCATCCTAACTTCGATGTTGACGATGACGTCGACGTCATGATGATAGTGGTGAGTGATGACGTGTGACCTCGACGTTGATGACGACGTCACTGTCATGACCTGATTATGGTTATGAGTGATGACGTCGCTATCATGACGTGGATGATGATGATGGCGCCGCTGACATTGAGACGCCCCGCGCTGTGCAACGAACCCGCGCGCCGTCTGACCCCGCAACGGCTGTACCGCGCGATACACCCGTCGTTGCTTATTAGCTCAAATATTACCTGTAGGGCCACGAATCACGATTGCAAAAATTATTGCAAAGGTGTCTATAGTATTCAGTATTCACCATTATTGTCGACTACCATAGGGTATCATGGTCTAATATGCACATGTTCGTAAACGCTTGTAAACGCTTGAATTATTATCTATTATGGGTGGTCGTAGATGCCTCTTCTACATCTACTTATAGAAGATGCCCTCGGTTTTGTTTGGGAATAAAATTGTTACTTGAGAAAGTGCAATAAATAAAACTATCAGCTGAAGTTAGCTGTAGCTCGCCCCAAAGCCCCAAATAAACCGAAGCGAGGGTTCTGTTGGAAATCTTAAGCCTGGGTAATCTAAAGTCTATAATGTGTCAAAATAAACACTTATCGTGGGATGTCACCAATATAAAGCCAATTTGATAAATAATAAAGAATCATGATAAAAATATCACCTGTTTGTTTTCACCACATTGTTTTCTGATAAAAATGGGTTTTATCTAACATCAGCTGTTGTTAGTATATTTTATTTTATTGTGTTATTAACTCTCATAATACTCTACCATGAGTTCAAAGTCTATTAATTATAACTTCATTATTAGGTACTTAATTGTATAGCCAATAATGAAATGTCTAATGACGTTAGGAAGGTACTGTGGGGGTTTTGCTATGCTAATAAAACCTAATAAAATAGGAATCCTTTCCTAAATTGATTGCTACGTAATCATCTACTGGGAGGACAGTGATCGCATTTCCTGCTATCTGTTTAGGAATCGAAATGATTTTGTAAACGTTGTATGCTTCTCTATTAGTTAATGGAAACGATATTTCGAATATAAAATAATCCTTTAACATTCTTGCTTTAATTCTAAGTAAACTGTAAACGTTCCGTAAGTCTGATTGTATGTTGTCAATGGGTAACGTGATATCCTTTGTCAACTGACTCCCTATGAATTGTAATTCGCTTCTAATTTGTTCCGGAGTTAATAAATGCATATTAAATTTGCCATGTGAAATATCTGTGATAGTATCTAAAATTGTGTCTTGAATTCTTTTCAGGTTTTGAAATAGGTTCATCGCCGTGAAAGACGACAATAAAAAGTGTTGAACGTCCGAAATCTGAATATGTTCTGACTTGAGAGAATTAGTAAAATTATACAAATCTTCAAAATGGTTATTTATTGACTTATGCTGAAGCTGAATCGATTGTTCAGTGCGTTTCAGTAAATTGTATTGTGCTTCGACGACCGATGTTTGATTTTGTATCAAGTTGTTAAGGTGATGCTCATTCTGTCTGATAAGTTCTATGTCGTTCCTATACTGTTCCGCGAATCTCTCGTCTAATACTCCGAACAGATAGTTGGCGGCGTAACCAACACCATTGATAAGCGCACGGCGCTTCCTCGCACGCGCCTTAAAACGCTGATTTAATAACAAACGATTGTAATGATCCAGTTCCTCGAACTCGTGCTGTAATTGGAGCGTAATTGTTGAACAATAGTCGTAGTCGGGAATATAACTACATATTATATCAGTATAATTTATGAACTTTTTTGCTGCGGTAAATCCTTCCCAGTATGGAGACATATTGTAGTATGCTATGAGAGTCCACTTATCCCGAATGACCTTGGCACTTCCGGTATAATCGAAATATAGAGACATGTTGCTAGGTAAATTTGTAGCTGCATAAGAAGTCGTCGCAATCGACATAAATAAAATAAATGATATCGCCATGGACATGAAACTACTCTGCTTGATAGGTTTTCTGTGCTTTTGCTCTTCTTTTTGCTCCTCAGATTCTTCTTCACGGTCGCTGCTTGCTTCGTTCGAGAGAGGTAACAATGATAATTTAACTACTGGCCTTTTAATAATTCCGTTTTTCGTTTTCAGAGTGACGGCACGAACCAATCCGTCTTCTCCGGGATGCTGCTCCAATACCCTCCCCATGAGCCATTTGCCGGGGGGCGTATTCTCGTCTTGAATAGTGACTAAATCGCCAACTTGAAGATTATTTCGTGCTCTTAACCATTTTGATCTAACTGAAAGTTGAGTCATGTATTCGATCCTCCATCTTTTCCACAAATCGAAATATATTTTTGATATTAAATGCCATCTTGACCTGGCATCCTGCTCTGTTTCTATGATAGTTAAATCTGCTCTGCCAACTAAAAAATGTGCTGGTGTCAAATAGTCTAAGTCCTCTGGGTCCTCTGTGAGCGCGCAGAGGGGCCTAGAGTTTAAGATTGCTTCTATCTTCGCTAATAGGGTAGCGTATTCCTCAAAAGTAAGTTTTTGCTCACCTACGACTCTTTTCAAATGATGCTTTAAACTTCTTATGTTTCTTTCCCATAAACCTGATGCTTGGCACCACTTTGCTACATTGAAATGCCAAGTGATATTCATGCTTGCTATCTCTCCTAAAGTGTTATCATCGAAAATGCTCTGAAATTGCTCCTGCATCATTCTGTTCGCTCCTACAAAATTAGTGCCATTGTCACTGAAGATGTGACGAGGCGTACCGCGACGAGCTGCCATCCTACTGAGAGCCGCCAAAAATGCTGAACTCGTGAGGTCTGATACTACCTCGATGTGTACTGCTTTTGTGACCATGCAAATAAATAATGCAATGTATCCTTTCATAGTCTTGATACCTCGTCCTTTGTTTGCCTTTACATCGATGTATCCTGTAAAATCCACACCGGTGCTATAAAATGCTGGCTTCGGGTTAACACGTGCCGTTGGAAGATCGCCCATAAGCTGCTGACCAAAAATTGGTGCGTGTTTTCTACAGGTTACGCACTTCCTGATATGCTTTTTGGTTGCTCTTATACCACCAATGATCCAATACTTCTGCCTAAGATTGGCCAATGTAATGCGTGGACCGCCATGGAATGTAAGTTCATGTGCTTGCTGTATAAGTAAAATTGTAAGTCGACTTTCGTAAGGTAAGATGATGGGATATTTTATTTTGGTGCTTACACTCGCGTTCTTGAGACGGCCACCAACTCGTAAAATTTTGTCATCGGTTAAAATCGGATTTAAATTTAAAATTTTGCTTTTCGATGGTAATGGTCTTTTATTTAATAGTAGTTTAATTTCTTCATTAAAGTGCTCCAGCTGTACATTCTTAACAATAAGCATTTTTGCGTATTGTAATTCTCGTAATGTGAGATATCCTTCGCGGCGTTGTTTGTGCTTTGTTATACGTAATATCCATGCAATTATACGAGTAACTCGAGTTATGTTGCTATGCTTATTTAATAATTGTTCGATTATGTTTAATTCTTGAGGTTCCGTATGAATTATTGTATTAGATTGTTTGTATTTATTTTTTAGCTCTAATGTGGTCTCGTATAATGTTGGCTCTTTAATTGTGAATGTTGGTAGCCATGATGGCCCTTTCCACCATAGCTTATCTTCTTTGAGCTGAGTCAAATTTAAGCCGCGGCTAGCTGAGTCCGACGGGTTTTCGTCAGTTTTAACGTAGTGCCAACATGACTTTGGCATTACTTGCGTTATTGCTCTGACTCGATTGGATATAAATGTTTTCCATCGTGATGGGTCTCCTTGTATCCACCCTAAAACTGCTGTGGAGTCTGTCCAGCCATACACTTCTGCTTTGTATTGATGTAAACATTTTTGAACCTTGCTCATTAATTTTGATAATAGTTCAGCTCCCAGTAATTCCAATCTAGGGATAGTCTGGACTTTGCTTGATGGTGCGAGCCGTGCTTTGGCCGCTAATAAAGACACTGATGATTCGCCATTTTTGATGACTTTACAATAAATTACCGCCGAAAATGCTTTGCTAGAGGCGTCGGAAAATCCATGAAACTCGATCTTGTCGTTTTCAGAAGTTCCGATCCATCGTTGTATTTTAAATGTATCTATGTTTTGCAACTCTTGGCGTAATTCTAGCCATTTTGTTTTAATATTCTGCGGGAGGTTATCATCCCATTCAATTTTTGATAGCCAAACATTTTGAAATAATAATTTCAGCGTGGTACTCAATGGTGTTAGCCAACCTAAGGGGTCGTATAACTTTGATATTTCGGACAATAAAGACCTCTTAGTTGGTTCTGCTTCAGAAATTTCTATTTTGCATTGAAATGTAAATACGTCGCCTCGGGGATCCCAGCTTAGACCCAAGGTTTTCGTCGACTCTATATGCTTAAATTCGTACGTCTGCTTGTCACACTGATCTGTATCTAAATCTGCTAGAAGTTGCTGGTCATTTGACCTCCATTTTCGTAAATTGAAACCTCCTGATTTTAGAAGTTCAATTAAATCTGTTTGTAATTGCTTGCTCTGCTGTAAAGTATGATGACCTCCACAAAAATCGTCTACGAAGAAGCTTTCTTCTACTTCTTTCGCTGCTTCTGGATACTTCTTCATCTCTTCTGCTGCTAACTGCTTTAAACAATTTATTGCTAAGAAACTTGCCGCTTTTTCTCCGTAAGTTACTGTTTTTAATTGATACGCTTGCACGGGTTGGTCTTTAGACTCCCGCCAAAATACCTTCTGATATGCTTGATCTTCGGGAAATACCCAAATTTGCCTGTACATCTTTTCGATGTCTGCTGTATAAGCAAATTTAAACTGACGCCATTTCAAAATTATCTGCTGTAGATCTTGCTGAAGATTGGGCCCCTTGTACATTATATCATTTAGGCTATATCCACTCGAAGACTTTGCTGATGCATTGAATACTACACGCAGCTTCGTTGTAGTGGAGCTGTCTCGGATGACACCGTGATGAGGTAAATAGAACTCCATTTTTCTTTCAGATGCTGATCGTTCCATATGACCTAAATCCATGTACTCCTGCATGAACCTTTTATAGTCATTTGCTAATGCTGTATTTCGATATAATCTCCTTTCTAAACTCTGATACTGTGCAAGTGCTGTAGTTTTTGATGACCCTAATTTATGCTTTAATTCTTCTATTATAGGTAAACGCACCTCAAATCTTCCATCTTCCAACCTTCTTGTTGTTTTAGAAAAATATTGAAGACAAAATTCATCTTCTGATGTCAACTCCTTTTCTTGGGAAATATCTTCGCATTCCCAGAATTTTTGCAAGTCGTCATAATTGTTATGTAACATGACGTTGCATTGATATGATTTGACGGAGCCGCAGAGGATCCAGCCAAGGTAAGTTTGCTGTGCTATGGGTTCCTCGCTGGTCGGACCTCTCAAAATACCATCCAATAAAATTTTGGAGTAGACATCTGCTCCTAAAAGTAAGTCTACCGGACGTTTTATGTAGTATTCTGGATCTGCTAAATTAATGTTTTCGATGTATGACCATGAAGGTTTAGGTAAATTTACATTTGGAAGATTTTTGATAAGATTGCTCATGATGATGACGTCTATGCTAAATGTAAAATTATTATGCAATGATTTGCATTGTATTGTAAGCATTCCTTTGCTGCTGCTTTCATGCTCGCCGACGCCGAAGATAGTGCCCTTGCACCTACGTCGTTTTAATCCTAAAATTTGCGCTGCTCTCTCTGTAATGACTGAAATTTGAGAACCCGAATCTATTAGGGCTCTAAGATGATGCTGATCTCCATTTGCTGCTTTCACACCGACCATTGCTGTTGCAAGTAAGACCTCACACGTGTTTGGTCGAGACACGTGGTGGGCCTTCGCCACATGGCTCGAAGAAGTGCTGGGTTTGGGTTTAGTGCATGCATCGTGCAATAAACTATTGTGAAATCCTGCGCATAAGCGACACCTTTTACTGGAAAAACATTCTTTAGTATCATGTTCGTATAAACAATTCACACAGTAACGCAACCGGGTTACGGTTTTCAATTTCTGATCGCATGGCATTTCTTGAAACCTTGAACAATTGAATAAACCATGTTCGCCTTTGCAAAGTCCGCAAATTACCTTGGTTGCATGCAAAGCCTTAAAGTTTGACTTATGATTAAAATAAAAATTATTGTTGCTAGATTTAAAGTTGCTCGGAGGATGTTTTCGTTGATGCGATAAATTCTGCTGCTGATTCGATGATGATGGATGCTTAAATACGCCCTGCTCTTGTTTTCTGCGCGATGATTCGAGTACAGTGAATTTCATTTCCAAAAAATTCACGAATTCCTCTAGAATTGGCAATTCTCGAGGATTCTTGACTGATTCCAAATATTCTGTATACGACTCACTGTCCAATTTTTGCCCTAACAGGTGGACCAATAAGGGGTCCCATGAGCTGATATCGACTCCCAGGTTCTTTAGTGCATTCAAACATTCTTTGGTAGTGTCGTGTAATTTTTTAAGTTGCGCTGCCGATTGATATTGAATGGTTGGCAGCCCTAGCAATATATTGACGTGCGAAGTAAATATGAGCCTTTTATTGTTGTACCTATGGTTAAGAATTTCCCAAGAAATATTATAATTAGCCGATGTAATTTGTAAATGTTGTATGAGCTTTTCAGCTTCGCCTGTTAATTTACTCCTTAAAAACTGCATTTTTTGAGCCTGAGATAGTGAGGGGTTGTTATGAATGGCTTCACTGAATAAATCTTGGAATGACATCCATTGGTGATAATTACCGCTAAATGTAGGGATATCTAATTTAGGGGTTGATTTTTCCCTATGGGACGTTGACCACATCTTTTTGTTAATGCTCTCCTTGATAAAATTAAACTTCTTCTCGTGTGCTGTAAATTGTTTTTCGTACTCTATGTTAGACCCGTTTAATTCATTATCGAGCTCCCAATGCTGAGCGTCGATTGCTGCCCATCTCATCTGCAACTGCTGCAACGTGTCTTCAAACTGCCACTTTTCAGTTAATGCTTCCAGGTCAATGTTGCTTACCGTTCGTGAAAACGCTTTGAAGTTCGTCATCTGCTTACGTAACATTTCTGCTGTTTTGCTGTCGACTCCTTGGGAGATTGTCCTCGACACCCGTTCTGCTGCTGCTGCTGTTGACGGACCAGGGATAGGTAACGGGCTTGCTCCGCGACTTGGGACCTCAAGTACCTTACCCTCTGGTTGTGCTGGTGAAGTCACTTGCAGAAGATGCTGCTGTAAAGTTGACTTCGTGATCTCGTAGTTTCTGGTGGCCCGTTCATTGAGACTTTTCATGGGCTCAGAATTCTCGTCTACGTATCCTGCTAATTGCTGTCGATTCTGCTTAAATTCCTCCCAATATTCGTCAAGGGTTTGTAATTTCCGCTTAACGTAATCTACTGTCCTACGATCTCGCCCCGTCTTCTTGAAAGACGCAAGCAACTGCTCTATCGCACCTACTAACTGCTCTTGATTTTCGTAAATATCCTCCATTTTGGTGACTTATTGATCTAAGTAAAAAATGGAAAGATCTTACTTTTTCTTGGGAACCTTTCTGCTGATGCTGCTCACGCCGAGAAGTGATGGTCGGCTAATGCTGAAGCGATGCTATGTTGCTGTCTGCTGCTTGCAGACAGGAACCACACTGCTTTGCTGATTGCTGCTGCTGATGATGCTCTCGTCTCCCACAATCACGACACTGATTCCCGGGAAACTGTTCTGCTATATCACTACACCACTATTCTGCTACACTGCTATGCTACTCCACAGTACTGCTGTCCTGTGACACTGCTGTTCTGCTACACTATTCTGCTACACTGATATGCTGTTCCACTTTACCACTGCTCTGCTGCACTGCTTTTATCACTACACCACTACTGTACTGTCTGCTGATTTTACCGAACTGATTTTCTGATAGTCACTGATCCTCACTCGCGAATGATCCTGCTTTGGCCAAATCGCGGAAGGTCACAAAGCTCGAAGGACCATAATAATGTGGGGGTTTTGCTATGCTAATAAAACCAAATGTTCCCGAACAAAGATTATATTAACTGACCCACATTATATTGATATGATATAAAGGTGCTAGGGAGCACGCGCGGTGCTTGCTGATTATGAACGCGTACTGACGGTAATGTGCATTGTAAAGTAATGTAAAGTGAAAAATGCTACGGTGTGCTTTATGACACCGTACAGGTACTAGGCAGCGATGAAATCATGCGTATAATAAATTATGATTTATGATGTTCTTCAGTTGTTCAATTTTTACATTATTTTGAATGCGCATGGTGTCCCGCGTATCTAGACTATTATGGTCCTGCTAATACCAGCATTCATACGTCTTTTCATGCGACGTCTTGCTGAGTTCACCTTACAAGTGAGCACCATTTAGGATACATGTTTTTGTCGTTTAGTCGCTCAAACTTTTGCAGAATCTTTTGAACTGTTACCAGCGGCGACTAGATACCAGCAAATGCCTGCGACTTTGCATGTTGTCCTCATATTGCTTTTTGGACGGTTCGCTTGTTTTCAAAGAGCTACAGTTTGCAAGAATTTGTTTTGCATTGCTCTATTTTAGAAATTGTTTTGATCTGTAATGTTCATGATGATGTCCAAAGATTACGACAGGTCTCCGAAGATATTATGATAATAGAGTTTGGAGTAAAGTTTGCGGTTGCGTCGTATTTCGAGAGACGTAATAAAAAATGTAGTGTATTAGTCGAGTCCGAATCGAATTACCAGTCTCGATTATCTAGGAGTCGGGTCGGAGCGCGGCGGGCCGGCTCCGGTGACCGGACACCGGCCGATCGGCCCGACGCCGGACCGTCGCGGGCCGCTGAGATGACTATGTGCGCTCTCATTCATTAGAGGGGAGCGGGGCGGGTGCAAGACGTCGCGCGCCGCCCGACGGTATCGATTTTGTCCCGCCGCCCTTCCCCCGCGCCTCGTACTCCCCCTGCGCCCGCCCCGCGCCTCTCAGCATCCGACCTCGAGTGCTCTCCGTTCGCGCCTCCGGACACCTCCGACAGAAACTACGCCTTAACGACACGACGCCACAGCTCAAAATTCCGGCCGGCCGCCGCGCGCCGCGCGAGCCCCGTGAACCCTGCGGCCGAAAGTCACTCGGTCGAGATTGCGACGCCGCCGCCGCGCCGCCCGCGCCGCACCGGTGGAAAAAATAAGCTTTTTGTTACAATTAAAATGGTAAATCAAACCAATTTTAGTAATTGCGGGGTCAAACTCTGGAGTGGCGCGAGCCGTGAGGACGCTTCGGCCGCGTACGATTTTAATGGGCCGCCGTTTGATTGTTAGCGGACGATCGGCGATCGGCTCGTGCGGGGAGGGGGAGGGGAGGGGAGGGGCTGCGGTGCACGCTTGATTTAATTGCTACTGTGATAGGGTAGTGCAGCTGACAGCGGTCAAATATCGCGGCACACATCTGCGATAGCGGGCGAGCGCCTGCCGCTCCCGCTCGTGGCTCGCGCCGCCCGACCCGACTAATTAAAATTCCCGTGTTGTCTTGATATTACTTTGCACGGGATGAGGTAAACTCGGCGTACAGGACTCGAATATTATTACCGCCGAGTGTTAAATTATAATAAAGAAATATTAGCTCAGCTTAAACGGGATGCTGCGGAGTGGCTATATTCCAGCCAGTTACTTATCAGGCGCGGTGTAATACTTGGTTTTGGTTTTGTGACCGAGTAGAATTGATTGTTTTGACTGACGTCCAGACTGATCAACTACTAACTCTTTTTCAAAGATAGAGTTCTTTATACTCTCTTCACCTACAATCGACTTAACTTGCACACTTTAGCCTACAGTCTGTCTAACACAATATACCCTAAGACTACTTTCAGAATCTATACCTACCATGGCTAGAGTAAGCCCAAGTCTTGAGCCGAGGTCCTTACACCTGAAGCCCAATGGCCCGGTACATTAGCAGCGTAACCCCGTTCCACCCCACCCTTCGCCTTAATTGTGCCCCGCAAAGTGATGGAATATTACACCTCTGAGACTCTCAGTCGGTCAATCTTTTATTAACACCCCAAAGTTTTCTCACCAGAAGTTGAGAGGGTAGCAAAAATTGGAGGATTGTAGGTTATGCGTCAATTTGAATTCAGATTTGTGGTGTGGACTGTGGTGGATGGATAATTTTGATTTATTAGTGTTTTACTTATATGATTGAAAAAAATTACCGAATCTTCGTCTAAGACACGGGAATCGTAATGGTTACTGTTATAAATTGCAGTCTTTCTCTTTGTGCACAAATATCTTGGCGACCTTGGCACACGGAACGTTGTGGAACTGGTCAGTGGTCAAGTCAAGCACTAGATCATCTTCGATAGGTCCCAAAGTTGGCCATACTAAAGTAAAAATCTCATGCATTTCGTCGCTGAGTGGCCCTCATAATGCATGTCATTGGCCCGTATTTTATGTCATTGCATTGTGATGTTGTCGACTGGCTCCAGCTACGGCGCGAGCTGTTGTGGTAGGTCTGTTATTCTGAGTTGTGTCACCTCTAACAGAGCCCTTATGACAATGATATAGGTGATAGGGACGACATCGACACCCGTAGAATCTCCTAGGTAATAATTATTATAATCCTGAATGCTTTCATCCTGTCGCTGCTTATTGACTGCTTAAGCTCAAGAGTAATTATGTATACAATTTACTCTACAACGCACTTAGACAGTGAAATACCAACAAATGAAAAGCAAAAAAAACCCGGACAGTGAAAAGTGAACAATAGTTTTTGGGTAGGCACAGCCGAAGGATCACCTTAAATTAATATATTGGTGTCAAATCCATTTACACCACATAATGTTCGAAAATTGACATAATGAAAAGAATATAATTATCTATACGATCGAATTGAGAAACCTTCTCCTTTTTGGAAGTCGGTTAAAAAGTAATTCATCAAAGTAGATGAAAATACGGGAAAAGAGTAATTCATACCGCGGCATTCTCAAAAAATATAAATTACATAGAAACAACATTCGCCTGGCCAGTCGAAATAAGTAAAAGTTTCCAAATATTTTTGTTGACAACACCTCTATAAAGGTTATTCGTTGAAAAAATAAGCCAACTGTTGAGGAAAACGGTCAAGAGTGTGCCTTCAGTCGCCTTATTGCTCAATAACTTGTTGGCTTCCTTTTGATAGTTTTCCTTTTAATAATACTCTTTAGCGACTGTTTAGTTGTCAGGGGTGGGGGATAGACTTAGTGCCTGTTTTGTTGTCACAAAATAAAGATTGTTCCAAGGTGTAAGGGTAGTTTTTTTGTGTCAAAAGTAACGTGATATAAAAAAAAAGTGTGGGGAGATTCATGCCGGCTTGATCAGTTTAAACTTTAATACCAGGGCTTTGCTCTAAACATGGAGTCACAAAATAGTATGTATACGCGAGACTAGGGAAACATGTTTTATTGTACTATATTGTACTTGCTATTGAGGGTTCTCTCTAAAGTTTGAACTTGAACGAGACAGAGAGACGTTTGCAAATTGTTTGTGCATTTAATCGCCCAGTGTCTCCGAGACGACTTCGAGTACGCAGCAATTATTCCGTTGAGCTCCTCAAAGGTTTTAGGGTGCGCATTGTGCCGACTGCCGTCTCCAGTGGATGCCTCACAACTTGGCCTTTTATCATTCTAATTAGTTGTGGACTATCGATTTTTGTTTTTTAATTAAGGGGTGATGGAGGTACTTGTCGATATAGTTTTTGTGGAATTGCATTGCATTATGGATACGTTGATGTTTCTGGTCCTGATGACAATGACCATATATTTGTGTGATCATAGGCAATGAATGATTTGAGTCGCAAATGAATTGAAATGAGCTGGTATTTAGAAAATAATATGAAAGTGCTATAAAAACCAAATCATTTGTAACGAATCGAAACGATCTAGATGACAAAGTCACCCTTAAAACTCGCATTGTTATAGTGTCTTACGTCTTTTTAACCCTAAAATTGTTAATGCAATAATTAATTAGCAAGAAACCATAAACAATAATAGATTATGTAATATGTTACCGGCGCTAAACGAAAACATACAGTCGATTCTTGTCAATCATATATTGTATTACGTTAATCAAATTAATGTGTTTATAAATAGTGCACTATTTACAGTGTAGTGTACGGTGTGTGCGTGTATCAGTGCACTGATTATTATGTAAATGCCCTTCAAAAGCGTCTGCCCTGACCCGCCGGCGAGGGGAAGGCTTGGGGTAGGTTATGGCATTGCAGGGGCGTGCATACACTGCACCGCACTCTGCACTGTATACCTTGAGCGATTTGTGAAATTACTACGGGATAGTTGATGTAAATGGTAGGGTTCGTGCGGTTTATTGGCATTGTAGGTACCGGAAAAAAGGATTAGAACGGAGTCTATTCAAAAGTGTTTTTGTGTTTTGTATATTAGAATTGATAGAGAATCATATTACTCATGTAAATATTAGTCAAGACTTTATGCCAGAATACAAAAAATGTAGAGCCGAGCCGCTGCAACCAAAATAAGCCTCGAAATTGACAGGCGCCGAGATATCGGCGCAAATCTGCGGCGGCTAGTGTAATTCTATTAAAGTATGAGCCGACGTTACCTATCGGACGTCCATTATAAATATTAAATGAGTCGTTGAGACGGGATCGGAGCCGGAGGTCGGAAATAAACACGGGATCAATATGGCCCGCGGCGGCCGTCTGCACTTCGGCTAATCCGCGAGCATCCGCGCGTTGATTAAAAAGCGTGCGTGCGGCGCGCGGCGTGCCCACTCGACGCACGGCGCGCGGCGCGGCGCTGGCTTTTTGCGCGCCGTCGCGACGTACGCCGCCGACTTGCATTGGGTCGGGTCAGTGAACCCGGCCGCCCACTATCGGGGTAAATATGCCGAATGCACACAGATGCGCGCGCCTGCCTCCCCCGCCGCCCCGCGCCGTCGCCGCTGCACTACACGCATACGCCCGCCCGGGTGGGGGAACCACCCCCTCTCTTAAAACTCCTAATTGATTGCGCAAATTTTCTCGCAATAACTGTCTTTTTATGGTGTTAATGATGTAAACTTGCGCAGTTGGGCCACTTTGATGCGCTCGGGACTCGGGACTCGCAGACGGTGGGCGATGCATCCCGACGCGACGCAATCAAATATTAATTTACATGCACTCGTTAACTTTTCGGCGTGCACTAAGATAGACATGCTGCCGACAGACTATATCTACCTAATGACCACAACTTATTTTCGATGGATCGAAACGGTTCACATACTAGTTTTTATGGAGTTTTCTCATATTTGATTCTATACTCTAACCAGTTCATTAATTTTATTAAGTTACTAGGGCTATTGCCCACGAATTTATACTGTCCAAATGCAAACCACTGTCAGGATATCGTCATTGGTCACTTCGCTTATAGTACCTACTACTGAGTACTGATTAAGTATTTTATAGATGTCCAACAACGAGATTAATACAATGAATCACGTATCTGTAAACCAGGAAATATAATAAAGAGGTCCATATCTGTCGTTTTCGCAATCTGCGCTTGTTGTGGTCGTAAATAATTCTGGTCTCTTTCACTAGAGACACGAATCGGGCTCGGAGTCCGCGACACACGGACTGGGCAATACGTGCTACCAGAACGTGACTATCTCTCACCGTAGATTGAGAATGGGCAGATAGGGCAGTGTTTTGGAAACTTGACAGCATCTGCTTCGAAGCTATGCGTATGACATTAATAGGATTTTATTGGGAAAATGCTCTGGCTATTGCTTATCTTGTTCAGGTTTACTATTTAGCATCTGGCAACTGTGAGCTTCCGGTATCCTTAAAACACAAGCGCATTATTGAATGCACAATTATTATTATCGTTCATTTAAGATTCGGTTATTTATTGCAAGGTTATTTGTTGCCTCAACCGTTACCAGTTGACAACGTTGACTCGCGAATAAGTTTTGAATCTCAGTTAAACAGCAATCGCGAGGCTTCAATACTTCTATATTAAGGCCCGTATAAATAGTCAGTACTTAAGATGCGACCCGCTCTCAAGACGCGGTTCGGCTCTGTGATTGGTCCAAATTTTGACAGTTAACCAATCACAGAGCCTGAACCGTATCTTGAGACCGAGATGCGTCTTGAGTACTGACTATTTATACCGGCCTTAGTCATGTCCATTGTCCTGAGCTCTATATCTAACATTACTAACTCTATATTTCTGTTCTCCTCTTCGCATGGCCGACACGAAGATGTGACAAGTACTAAAGCCTGGTCCGTCTAGCGCCGAGGAGTCGTAAAACCTCCCGATGCATGGGGACATCATACCCGCGCCTTCTGCGCTGGATTTACAACGTTTGACACTCGCACCGGGGGGGTTAGGACTGTGAAATATAGAGATTGGATCTACTTAGGGCCTCCTGAAGCTTATATCCTAGGTTAGATACAATTTACAAATAGATTCCGTGAGTATTTTAGACCCTAGATACCTTACTTTGATGGTGTCAGAAGTGGTAAAATGTGGCTGCATTGCTAAAATGCTATATTCTGATTTTTTGTTTATTATCAATCAATTATTATTATTGTAGAAATCCACTTTTCGTTTGACATTCAAATATTTTGTAAACGTTTAGCGTATTACGATTGCGATGAAGATCACAGGGCCAATTTGAATGTATCAAAAGAGTCTCCGGATCGTACGACATCTTATGTTTTTCTTTTTATTTATTCAGAAAGCAATTAATAGCCAATTTGTGTAAGGCTTTGGCGCGAGCTTCTTTCAACTGAAAAACAAAACTTTTCTTCATCATACTTATTTTATTACTGAAAGCAGGAAATGTTTCTTACTTCTTATGACTTATTTTCTTAAGACCCACGCGATGTATACAAACGTTTTAGTTGTGCAATGATTGGTCTTTTTCCGATACGCTGTAATAGTGGCTTTACAGTTAAGGAATAATTACTTTTTGTTACGGGTTTCATCATATTAATTATTATCTATATTGAAATTAATTAATAGGAAATAATTGGAAAATGAAAAGCATTCAGCCACTATGTGTATACAATTACAACAGTTTTAAAGTCGTTTGTGTATTTAAACTATATTGGACCGTTAAACCTTAAACGGAAGGTCACATGAAGTGTGGATGCCATGAAATATTGGTGTGAACCACGTGTGAACTATCAACCTACTTTAGTTTTGTTCGTTTTTCGATTTCGTCGCAGCTATACTATAATATGTTGGGTATTTAGTTGCGACTATTAATCATGTCGATGAGACTAGTCTGGTGCCGCTACCGCACCTGCTAGCCGAGGCGTTGTCGACACCAGGTGGCTTTTGGCCCGTCTAATGAGTAATGGTGTGAGGTTCTGTTTAAAATTATATCGAAGATTGTCTTGGTCGCAGAATTATTTGTACCCCTAAATCTCTAGGGTCCGGAAGCAATCTTAAATTATAAATATGCTAAAATGTGACTGTCTGGCTGTCTGTTTGTTACGACTTGATCCCTAAACTGCTCCTTAACTGATGTAGATGACACTTGTTATAAAATTAGAGATTAATTGCTTTGATTTGTAGGAAAGGAAGGATAGGTTTTATCGTGTAAAATGTTTAAAAATTATTTAAATATTATAATAATTAATAGATACTCCTATATAATAATTAATACTCCTCCTAACCCTATATTCCTTGTTGTAAGAAATAGTTGGTTGATGTTTATCCTTAACATATTGTATTAATGTGGAGCCTCCATACCAGTGGTTATGTATGGTGTTAGAATAGTTAATAGTGTCAAAATGGCGTTACACGAAGTCGGGCTAGGTAACATTATAATTAATTTAACAAATGACCACCATTTGTCAGGGCGCTTCCGAGTATATTTTTGTGAGCGCACCCCGGCCGGGGCGCGTGGGTAGACTTCGGGGAAACAAACCACCAATCATAAAGGTTAATATTTGATGGCTTTATCATCATTGGGCACATGTATAAGCAATGTTGGACGACTTATTTGGCTATTAAACAGGACTGGTGACTTGTGTGGTCTGTCACTCGCCTGACAATCTGGATCCACTGAAAATCAGGGACTGCGAACCGCGGTCATTACCTGAGTGGATGCCAATTCAGTTTTTGGTCATTGCACTCCCTGCCTTACTTTGTTCGACTTTAAATGTACCAGTTGTCAAAATTATTTGTTACCTTGTAAGTTGTGCGTACTATTTCTTTGGCATTACTTTTTTTTCTTTTTAGTTTATTGTTATTATTGTATTTTTGTTTTCGTTATAATGTTTTGTAGTGTAGTGATCAAAAAAACGAATAAACGTTTATTTATTTTATTTATTTATTATTTATTTCTTTATAGTTTGCTTTCATTGCGTTACCAACAACGCAAGCAAAGCAAGCATCTCTTGTTGTGTTATCCTAAGACATTTTTATTATCCTAAGAGCGAGTTGCACCAACCTACTTTAACTATAACTTTAACT
This sequence comes from Plebejus argus, assembly GCA_905404155.3. Lineage (NCBI taxonomy): Eukaryota > Metazoa > Arthropoda > Insecta > Lepidoptera > Lycaenidae > Plebejus > Plebejus argus. The sequence continues at coordinate 10,249,113 of FR989943.1, forward strand.
TTAACCATAACAAAAACCAAATGAACTGTCAAATCCATAGTAAAAGTCCATTATGGTTGCCATATTTGACGATAACCTTAACTTTAACTACGCCTCTGGTGCAATTCACCCTAAGGGTGGGTTGCACCAACTTACTTTAACTATAACAAAATGTCAAATGAACTGTCAAATCTCTAGTTAAAGTCAATAATGGACGCCATATTTTACGATAACCTTAAGTCCTTAACCTTAACAACGCCTCTGGTGCAACCCACCCTAATTATAGATAAGTACCTTATGCTATTTTAATGCAGCTTCGTCCCTTGTTATTACTACCAACAACGGAATATTTTGTGTCGCGTAAAATACTCAAATGTTGTCATACTTTCGGAGATGAATTTTCTTTTCTGTTTGTTATATAAAAGTTATAGTGTTTGAACGCCGAAGCTTTAATTCGTTTTGCATAGGTGCAGAGAAATCTGCATCCGAGTAACAACTGTAACACGAACTGTAACCGAAGTGTTAGCCGTAACTAAACTGTAACTGAAGTGTAAGCTGTAACTAAACTGTTTGCTGATCCGAAGTCAACACCTACACCGGCATAACTTTCCACTGCGCACGTGTTTTTGCTGTTTTTAGACAGTTCAGGAGTTGCGGTTGGAATGTTTGGATTCGATTGTTTGAAATATTTGATGTTCAATCTAGCGGAATGTAGTTTATCTAGATCTGGTTTAAAGTCACCACGTTTATTAATATTTAGAAATGTGATGTTGTGGTAAAATTCACGATGCGGAAAACTAGCCTAGCCTCATACGCTATTAATTTGACCTTCCCATTTTAATTTGACATTCTTAAGAGGATACGCTAATTTTTTTTTCCATACAAATTACAAACGTATTCCCCAATTTCCTCCCTGGATAATGCGTCTAGACAAATGATTTTTATACAATATTGGGATCTGTGAAAGCTATGCCTCTACGTTCGATTTTTTTTAATTTACTAATAAATGAAAAAATATGACCCTTCAAAAATCGCAAAAAATTAATGTTCCGTACCACGCCAATCAACCGACCATAAAACAAATTTGAAAGATCTTTAGGGTACAATAAAAACGTAGAGGCATAGACTCACCCTTTCTGAAGATATTATAAAAAATAATTAGATAGGCTCTATTTTGAAGGAGGAATCAGAGGAATACGTTACCTCGATTTACTGTACATATGTCTCTATCACAATACACGTGCGCCAGCGCAGGGTGAAGCGTGATTATTAGCGGCAATAATTTCTTCGTTCAAATTTTACTGTATTAGCGTTTCCTCATAAGGTAGAAGCGAATGTAGTCAGGATTACGCTTCGAACTCTATCATATTACATATATGCCATTTTTTTCAACACATCTCAATAAATCTTTCTGTCCCGGAGTAAAGTATGACTGTATATTTTGTAGAGATAGCGTTGTCGATTGACATTGGTCACATCTGGACCGCGACCTTTCCTCATTGTCAAAGCTTATCAAAGTGAAAAAGATCAGGAAACAATATTATTTTTAATTGGAAAAGACATCTAAATTATTTAAGGGACCTGCAATACTTTTCAAAAATATGTAGTGTTTTAAGAACTTGATTCTCGTTGCAAGTTCGCTTTGTACATAAATCACGCGTATCACCATAATTAGTAATATTGTATGCGTCCGTAACACGCTCTATAGATGCACTAATACAGGGCTAATACTCGTATAAATCCGTATTAGCCTCAAGTGTCGATGGGTATTTGTTTTGGTTCCGTCCGAATTCCGGTTTGTATTGCTAGGGCTGTCGCTCGCCGAATAATCGGAATATTCGCCAGCATTTTGGTGATGTTTGGGAAGATTGTTTATTGCCATCATTGGATATAGCACGCTAGATGTATAGATCCTAGATGTTTACTATCTAAGAGGATATAATAAGCTGAACAGGATAGACTTGCATTGTACGCAATACGGCAAACTTGACTTCGATGTGGTAAACTGTTACCAAGTGTTTTTCTTTCTTTGGAATGGCAAAAATACCAAAATTAATGAAATTCTGGAGGCGGTCTCGCGATCAGCAAATTAATAGTTGTAGAGAAATCAACAGTGCATTAGTCCGCGAGCCGACGCGCGACGCTCCATGGTAATTGTACGAAATTGCTGGAATTTAAAAATACCCACCGACCACCGGCCAAATTCATTTTACAAATTGCTAATCTCCACTTATGGAAGTTTTGGTCAGCCCGATAATTCTTGTTAGAGTACATAGTCATAAGTTTGATCGTTTGCATGTTAAATATCGCATAAAGAAATAAACCTATTCTCTTATTTGTAGAATGTAGAGTACCTACTACCTTATTTTAGTCTGCAGCGCTTTGTATTCGCGTCTAGACAGATATCGTAGTTTTTTATTATAAATACCCCAGACATCCTTCAAACAAAGCTTAATTAGTTAAACTATACAGCGAGTATACAGACTATACACACATTGACAAAATCCCATACCGCTCTCCCCGTGCGTCATTATTAAGGTTGCCTCTTGAAACTCGAGCCTCGCCGTGAAATTATAAAGTTTCGATGTACAGTCTCCGCGGCGAACGTTTATTATGTATTCACGTGGTTCCTGTGCCGCGAAGTCGGCGGGCGGTCGGCGGACCGGTCGAGGTCAGATGACCGCCGGCGCCGGGCCGATCTGTCGTCGGCACGATCAGGTGCGAACGGAATAGAGGCCGGGTTAAACATGCACGGCGGGTGTACGGGTATAATTAAAGTTTAGGAGACGCTCACGTCGCCCGTTAACCTCGTTATCGGGCGATGGGAGCGGGCGGGGGTAGAGGGGCGGTAGCGAGGGGTGAGGCAAGGAGGGGGGCGCGGGAAAATCAATGACAGCCGCCGCGCGCCGGCTCCCCGACTCATCTCACCACGTGCCGCGGTCACTGCCTCCGCCGCGCCGCGCCGCCGTCCGTCACACATCTCACCTACTGCCGAGCGTCGACAGACACAAACATAAACTAGACTACACTAGCTTACTGGTCACTGTTCAATTTCAAATAGGTATAGTCTATATATTATTATTATTATATTATCTGTCACCGATTTAACTGACGTGACTGACCTATCCCAATGCACCAATGACAATATAGTCCCACCGATACAGGCAGATAAATGGCATAATATTATGTAATGGCGACTCTGATTGAATCAATGACTATGGTGTCTGCTGCCTCAGCAAAGTTGTGTTAACTGACCTCCGGCAACACAGATCTCTGGTGTCAGCATACCTTGCACCATTGTTGTGCTAACGCAACAGGAGCATGTCTGAGATTGTAAAATTCACGTCACATCAGAATGCAGACTCGAAGGTATAAATTAACTAAATTGACCTGTGTCAAAACGGACGTAATTTATGAGAGTTAATAGAATCAGGCGTTACTTTGCGGAAATCCATAGCTTTAAATTTAGTTATATTTCGCGAAATAAACCTCAACCTCAACCTGAGTATTTATGAGTCTCAGTTCTCAAATCACAAATATACTGTAGCGATTAGCGAACTTCAGATGAACTGGATCAAAATTCAAAACATGATGAAGTGAGCAGCTACTGGTCGCCGGATATGTTTATTTATAATATGCTGATCCAGTAACACTGGCGCCTGTTACTGTGTCAATGTAAATCAGCACTTAGACGTAGACGCTGCGGTGCGGGGGTCAGTCACGGCCTGGTAATATACGGGGGTATGTAGGTCGTCACAATTTGGGTTATCGGCCGCGTCGATATGTGACGCTTCCGTCACACCGGCCGCGTCACGCCGCAGACTGCACTGTTAGTTGTGGGTCAAGTGACCGCACGGTGTCTGAATTGTCGGAGGTCAAATGACTGCACGATTTCCTGGTTATATGTAGGTATATACGAGGATTGATTTTTTGGCCAAGTCCTGTTAATATCTAGGCAATATTGCCTATCATTCCTCATTTTACCATGATGGGGGTAAATACCGTTCGGCGAAATTTGACCCACGCGTATACAGTGATTAAACTCGTGCGGCGTGAGTCATCTATTTGGCTAGACACAGCCGCGGGTACCGGGTGCCGCATAAAAACCGGTACCAATGAACCCGCGGCCAAATGCGTTACGTATCGGCGTCGTCGATCAATGTCAACCGCATATTTGGGTCAACGTCCGCCCAAATTCCACCGCTAGCTTCCTTGTTTCCTGTAATTCAGATTTTTATTGTTAATTGTTGTAGGGACGCCCCGATATTGTTGTGTCTTTGTTAGCTGTTGTTTGTAAACAATTATTATGTTCCTTTTTATGTGCTGTAAATTATCTAAGATTGTATGCAGCAAAAAGTTGTTAGCTGCTAGTAATGATCCATACGAGATGCGTTTTACTTTTTTGTTATTGTTTATGTATTACATTATACATAATACAAATAATATCGAATCGTTATGAGTTATACAGTACGAGTATGAATTATCATAACTTAGTACCTATTTATTTAATTACGTTTGTTGCATCTTACTTTATAAAGTTCAATAACTATAGGTCTACCAGAATCTTTTGCCAAAAAGTGCGAAAGTAAAAGTTCAATAACTATAGGTCTACCAGAATCTTTTGCCAAAAAGTGCGAAAGTAAATAATTGACTCTAGTTATACCGGGGTGAATTTTATTTCTTCATTTTAATCCTTTTTTTTCCTTAAAGCGGCTAATTCTGTGTGTGAAATGTGCAAATATTATGTATATTTTATATTTATAATATTATATATAAATATTATGTATATTTTATATATACATATATATGTATATTTTATCAAGGATATTTTTTTAAAATCTGCTGTCAATATTTGTTATCAGATTCTGGTAGACCTATACGTTCAATAGGTACATTTTTGAGGTTTCCATAACCACGGTTTTAAAACTAATTAAAAAGTATATTGACGTTTATCATTTATGAGTAAACAATAAACATGTCAAAATATTTTTACACTTGAGTTTACACAATGCAACGTAAATTAAAGGTTTATCAGAAAGCTGTTTAATAATATTAAACTGGGGAACCTGCACTGTAAGGTTTGGGAGGTATTATTAGTGAACTACCTTATTTTGCTTTGGTAGTTTTGCATAGAGTTCTTCCTGCTGGCTGCTAGCCTGGTACCCGTTACGTCATGAAACCTTCGGAAACTATTACCGATATCTTTGCGTTTAAGGCACGTCCATACGAGCCATATTATGGATCTATTGTAATTCGTAAGCTGTAAGTCATTCCCTTTAAAGTATCATCGGCCATTATGCTGATGCAAACAATATGGGGTTGGTGCTGCGACTTGTGGTTGTTACTACACATTTCTAGAGCAGGATAGTCAAGCAGAGAGTAGAGTCGTTATAAATTCTAGTGCCTCGGAGATGTAGAAATATTTAATGCCAATGTAATATTATGCTAATGTGCCAGCGGTGCAGTGACGCAGAAGCGAGACAAGTGGAAGACCCTGGGGGAGGCCTTTGCCCAGCAGCGGGTGGGATAGCATAGGCTAACAAAAAAAGTTACTTTTGTTTGTTGTCTATTCGAATCATTACCTCATGTTTGTTCTCCTTGTCTGCAGGTATACTACGCCAAGAAGAAGCGGAGAGCGCAGCCGTACCTGGGCGACGACGGGTCGCACAAGAAGGAGCGCAAGCTGTACAACGACGGCTACGACGACGACAACCACGACTACATCATCAAGCACGGCGAGAAGTTCCTCGACCGGTACGAGATCTCCTCGCCCATCGGCAAGGGCTCCTTCGGCCAGGTGAGACGATGCTCATTTGTTACGGCACCCATATATACCGGGAGGCCGATCGAAATCGGTTGGACTGACCCCTACCGGGAATGCACACAACGAGTCCGATCAGGACTTTTTGGAATGAAGTTCCTTATCGCGCGTTGCGAACGGGGGCTAGACGGAAAAATGTGTAACGACATGACACAAAAGTGTCGATATATAACAACTAGACCAAAAATCCTACAGTTGTAAGCCGTACGGTAGTGCGTGTTTCTCTCTGTCTCTCTCCTTTTTTGTTTTTCTTTTTTTGAGTGTAGGTTTACAGGTTTTTTGTACATAAGAAATAACTTCGTTAATCGTTCCATCCGGATGTCCCTTGACACCTTTCAAGTTTTTTTTAAATGAAATAAGGGGACAAACGAGCAAACCGGTCACCTGATGGAAAGCAACTACCGTCGCCCATGGACACTCCCAAAGTCCCAACATTAGAACAGCTTCACCTGCTGCAGGTGCGTTGCCGGCCTTTTAAAAGGGAATACGCTCTCTTCTTACTGGTCATATTCATCAACATCAAATCATCAAAACATTTATTTCGGGCATCAGAGGCCCATGTAACAAATACCTTAAATCTAACATATTGGTGCGGCTGCTGCTGGTGACAGTATTTCCGGACCACTTACACAGACAGACTTAGATATTATTAAAGCCACCATGATATACCCCGTGGGATGTTAGGGACAAGGGAGGATCAGGCACCCTCGTCTTTTGTCTCCAAACCAAAATCCGATAAAACTACCTCCGCCTTAACTAGACGAGTAACCCTTTCGGATGAAAGAAACGGGGAGTCGTATCATATATACACGGGAATTCACATATATGGGTCCGGTCAGGTCGGTTAAATCCGATCGGTCTCGTGGCCTATAAACGCGAGAGTGTGCATGCACGTGATTTTAGTGTTAAACGCATAGCACTGAGGTAGTAAATCTACACTCAAAACCTTTATGATCAAGAAGTCCCTCAGAAAATTGAAAATTCAAACTTCAGAAGACTGTAATCTCTGGGATAATACAATGTATAATCTTGTATTAAAAGTCGTATCTATAAAAAGAGCGAGCTTTTAATAAATTAATTTATGATAATATTATCTACAAAGTGTTTGTAATAAGTCGGAAGTCGGTAGCTCGCTGTGAATAGGGCACGCAACGGCTTTTAATATTTTTTTACGTTTAATCCCGATCATCAGACGCGGCCATTACGGTTGTAACTCAAACTTAATACAATTAACTTAGATGAAAGATACAGACGGTTATTTTGTTTAATGAGGTCATTTTTCGTCAATAAATTATATCTTAAAAAATCTGCTGGAAAAAGTGGGTTTAAAGACGGAACTAAATCTTCCGGTTCGGTTAATGGTTCTAAAAATGGGGGTAATTTCATCTGTTAAAGTGTCTAGTCCAAATTAGGTATTGTTGGACGATTATAAAGGCTTTGCAAATCTATTTATAAAGTTTAAGATTATTACTTTACATCTTCTTAGCTCGTTGTCATTACCATTAGTGATTTTATTCCGATTTAGTTTTGATGTAGGTAGTTTAATTTAAAGACTATCATCATCACTTCTATCTCCACTATTTAAGATGTTAAATGAGGCAAAAACCATTGAATGCAATTAATTTTAAATGACCAGTGCAGTGCGATAAACCAGTTGCACATCAGTTTTGAGACAAATCTTGAGCCCACTTTTAGACGTGGAATTTGGAATGTTACTAATGTTTTTATTGTAATTTTCAGGTTGTGAAAGCGTACGACCACGAGGAGCAGTGTCAAGTAGCGATAAAAATTATTAAGAATAAGAAACCCTTCCTAAACCAGGCACAAATAGAAGTCAAGTTACTGGAGATGATGAATAGGGCGGATGCGGAGAATAAGTATTATATAGGTGAGTTCTGTTATATTTTTATGGCTCAGTATTTTGAACATACCTGCCACCTGCCAACAATGTTGCTCTTAGTGTCTAAAAATACTAGGCCGAAGTTACGCGGCGTGAATTCCGCATGATTAGCGACGGAATAGTGTGTCATCGGTAATTTAAAATACATTGCAGGCGGAATCATGCGGAATTTACGCCGCGTAACTTCGGCCTAGTGTGTCTAGACACTTAGACTGGCCATAGACGGACCGCAAGTTGTAGTCGGGACCGACTGCTCTATAGCGGTCGCGTTAAAGTCATTTACGACTGCAAGTTGCAACACGACCGCATCATGCTGTTCATGCAGTCGATCATACAATATAACCTTTGTTGTTCGACCGCACGTCGAAAGCAGAGCGACTGCTTCGACCGCTCAAGAACTGCTCGAGCGATCCGTGTATTGCGGATATGAATTTAGTATGGAAACTGCAGATCGCCGTGCGGCGACCGCATCTTGCAGTCGGTCCCGACGGCAAGATGCGGTCCGTCTATGGCCGACTTTTTTAGAAGTGGTAATCATCAGGGCAATCTTTAACCGGCTTAAAGTGCATAATTGTGCTGTCCTCTAACAAAACTAATTAGCATGATAATAAACAAAGATCTAGGAAAATCTGTTTACATATTTTATAGATAAATAATAATTGTGGTAGCACTACTTTTAAAAAAGCTTTGGGTCTTCTTTTTCATTGCGACAGTTTACACCAAGGATACCACGGATGTTCGTGAAAACATCAACATATCCGAAATCTTAATCCGAAAAAAAATAATAAGGCTTATCTAAATTTAATAAAATGTCACTTTAACAAATCCCCAAAGCCAGGTGGGAGCGGCGAGACAGATCGAAGAAATATTTTCTTTTGTTTTATTCGCATTATTAAAACTTGGTCCACGAAAGTGGAGGATGGGGGTAGGGAACATAATTTCCCGAATATGACCTTTATAATTATTTCGGGTCCTCCCTGAATACATTAGCATTTATATATTTAACAAGCTCCGTAATCAACTTGTTGCTAACTTCGCAATGAAAGCGATTTTATTACATTTTCGCATTTTTGAGGCTTTGGTATAATATTCTGTCGTAATGGAGAGTCGGGAACTCGGGACCGATAGCTACCTTTGATAAGGAATCCAGGTTTTATCTCCAGGTTCGACAAACGTGGAGTTAAAATTAAAGCATCGGGTATCTTTTATTAGTCTTTGTTGATCCCTGAGTCTTCCTTCAATAATATGTCTGGCTCTAATGCGAACTGTGTCCAGGTACAACTCCCTTTTTTTACATGGGGAAATGCTTTACGCAGCCCCGGTTAATTGGCAATAACGGCCGAGGTATATGGGACTCCCTGCGTAGTCTACCCACTAAAACCCCATTGTGCTCCACTTGCGGGAACGATGTAACCTACTGCAACAGATAGAACTCCCTAACGAATTTTAAACCAATAAGCGTCTTTTATTAACCTATATAACCTAATCTATACTGTTTATATTTCGTGTTCCAGTAAAATTGAAGCGGCACTTCATGTGGCGCAACCACCTGTGCCTCGTGTTCGAGCTGCTGTCGTACAACCTGTACGACCTGCTGCGCAACACCAACTTCCGCGGCGTGTCGCTCAACCTCACGCGCAAGTTCGCGCAGCAGCTATGTACGGCGCTGCTGTTCCTCAGCCAGCCCGGTGAGTACAGCCACCTGTATGTTCGCGCAGCAGCTGTGTACGGCGCTGCTGTTCCTCAGCCAGCCCGGTGAGTACAGCCACCTGTATGTTCGCGCAGCAGCTGTGTACGGCGCTGCTGTTCCTCAGCCAGCCCGGTGAGTACAGCCACCTGTATGTTGCGCAGCAGTTGTGTACGGCGCTGCTGTTTCTCAGCCAGCCCGGTGAGTACAGCCACCTGTATGTTCGCGCAGCAGCTGTGTACGGCGCTGCTGTTCCTCAGCCAACCCGGTGACTATCTGTGTTCTTGAAGTGCTGGCAAGGTCACTGAAGTGCTGGGGAGGTCACTGAAGTGCTGGGAAGGTCATTGAACTGCTGGCGAGGTCATAGGAGTGCTGGTAACGCAGCTGATTGAAGAACGTACATTATTTAAAAAAAATGCAGCAGTATGGCAGTGTGATGGCAATGACCTTATCAGCATCTTTTAGCTTCATCAATATAAGATTTTTTCACAAATTCTGTGCATAAATCATGATCGCAATGTTTCTTTGATTGACCAAACTTTGACACTGCATATATGACACTGCAAAGGTCATTGACCCTACAAATTTTGAAGCTATAGGTGTGAATGAACTTCTTTGTGTCTTGAAAATTTTGTTTCATCATAACTAACGACTGTTATGTTGTGTGTTTCAGAACTAAATATAATTCACTGTGATCTTAAACCGGAGAACATTCTCCTGTGCAACCCCAAGCGGTCGGCCATCAAGATTGTGGACTTCGGCAGCTCATGTCAACTGGGACAACGGGTGAGTCTTGGAGTTTTTTATTATAGTCTGGTCGCTAAGCACATAGTTTTGTACCATCGAGGAAATTGATTCCTAGGCAGTTGACAGACCTACGGGCTACGTCGTTTGGTCAGCTTATGTCAAACCTCCCTCTTGTCTCTTTCATCAGACAAGTAGCAAAAGGTCATTGTACTAATATACTTTATATGCTTCGCTGCCGGATTTTTTAACATGCTTCATTTTGTATAAAAGTGACAGCTGTTGTACTCTAGATGATAAAAGAAAAAAGCTATTAAATAGCTCATAAAGTATGTTACCCACTTTTTCATTAAAAATAAAGATGTAATTGTGACTAATCGGCCAAGTGCGAGTCAGACTCGCGCACGAAGGGTTCCGTACCGGTATAGAGCGAAAGTAGACAAAAAATTGTGTTTTTTGTATGGGAGCCCCCCTTAAATATTTACTTTATTTTAATTTTATTATTAATTATTAAAGTACAAATACAATTAAGGATTTTGTGAAAATTTCAAGTGCGTAGCTGTTACCATTATTGATTATGAGCAAAAAAGGCCAAAAAATGACGTTTCTTGTATGGGAGCCCCCCTTAAAAATAAACTTTATTTTATTTTTAGTATTTGTTGTTATAGCGGCAACAGATATACACAATCTGTGAAAATTTCAGAAGTCTAGCTATAGCGGTTCTTGAGATACAGCCTGGAGACATACAGACAGACGGACAGACGGACAGACATCGAAGTCTTAGTAATTGGCTCATCTTGGCGGGGGCACTCCCGTGCCCCCAGATAGGGTCCCGTTTTTACCCTTTGGGTACGGAACCCTAAAAATGTGCATTTTCTTATTCATTGCATAAAATTATTGGACTTTTATGAAGTCAAATTAAATGTACTGTGATTATGTTAGTTTAATCTAGTAGAACTTGCAAGCAGTGGTAATTAATGTCTAATTTTTATAACATTTGCGCTGATTCTTGAGGGCAGGGTTTCCTAATTTTGTTTCTACACAATAACAATACCATCTCAAACTTAACCTCATTCACAGATATACCAGTACATCCAGTCCCGGTTTTACCGGTCGCCGGAGGTGCTACTGGGTATACCCTACGACCTGGCCATAGACATGTGGTCTCTGGGCTGCATACTCGTGGAGATGCATACGGGGGAACCCCTGTTCAGCGGCGCCAACGAGTTGGATCAGATGAACAAGATAGTGGAAGTGTTAGGCATGCCGCCTGATCATTTGTTGGACCAGGTTAGTTTTTTTTATATAAAATAAGGGGGTAAACGATCAAATGGGTCACCTGATGGAAATCAACTACCGTCGCCCATGGACACTCGCCACATTAGAAGAGCTGCAGGTGCGTTGCCGGCCTTTTAAGAGGGAATACGCTGTCTTCTTTAGGATTTAGTTAGACTTGTAACGATGTAAGTGGCGGCCAAAAAGAAAGGAGACCGAGCGAGATAGCATGCTCGGTCAGGTCGAAGCCCACTCACGTCATTTCAGACGTTGTATAATATTATATATCTTGCCGTTCTCCGAAACTTCGATAGCGCGATGTAAGATTGTGAAGCTAATTCTGGGTACCGCCACTGACTAGTGTCCGGTTTCTGAGGGTTTTTGATGTGAGTTTGTCTGTTCAATAGCGTTGTTGATTGGTTCTTATTGATGTTAGCTAATCGAAGGTGGTAATTAATAGACTTTCTGCTAAGAAACCGGCTACAGATGTTTCTTACTTTTATCGCGCGACAAACATGCATTACTTGGATGATAAATATGTTGATGTCTATACCAAAGAAATTGTACGAGTAAGTTTGTATTTCGTATGGACAAATACATACCATACGGATAGTTATTGTCATGTCCGTCCCCAGGACTCAAAGTAACTCCCATAAAGGGTAATACAGTCTTTTGCATTATTATGATAAATTTTATCATAATAATATCTAGTAAAGTAAATAGTAAAAATTTATTAACTGCCAGAGAAATTATTCAGTAGACTGAGTTTGAACGCCGTTTAAGCAAAGATTAATATAAGTTACATGTAGAATGTAAATGGCTTATTATAAGTGTTCCTGAGAGTAAAAGAATCGCATCCTTCCTGCTTATTAAAAACATAAAAGAATCGCATCCTTCCTGCTTATTAAAAACATAAAAGAATCGCATCCTTCCTGCTTATTAAAAACATAATTGAAGTGTGTACGGTGTTTTACAAACACGAACAAATATTTGTCCAATAACGTCTGTAATGGGCGCGTTGAAAGTTTTTAATTGTCACAGCGAATTGGCACAATATCAAGGCGAATAATTAAAGAAGATTGTGTAAGACACTAGCCGGTAATGGTGAGAGTTTGAAGTGGACGTCGTTAAATGTACGAAACTTTAGCGGATTGTTCACTTTTGACGTTGGCAATTTTAGGGTTAACTAAGAGTGGGTTGCACCGGCTTACTTTAACTATAACTTAACAAAATGTGAAATGAACTGTCAAATCTCTAGCAAAAGTCGCCATATTTGACGATAACCTTAACCTTAACTTTAACTACGCTTCTGGTGCAATTCACCCTAAATGTAACGTTGGCATTCATGTTGTTCTGACAGAACTATAGATTGGTTTCCCATATAGTAACAACAATTAGAAATGTCGTTTGGTAATGTTCAAGCTGGATCATGCAGGCCGATCGCCTGATTAGAAATGGCGGCAGCTGGATCACCTGCTCCTTTGACAAGAGAGGTGATCCATTCGTCGAGATAGGCTGGTAAAAATCGGTCCGGTTTTCGTAGGTTGGTTGTGCTAAATAATCTCATAATACAGATTTCATTTTCAGTCAGTCTCTGTATTATAAAATTGTAAAATGGTATCGACCAATGTCAAGCGTATTCCGAATTCTGATTAATCAAAACAAAAAATCGCTAATTTAAAGTTTGTTTGATTGTATTATGTTAAGATCATGGTAGTTAATGAAATAACAGTGTCACTACTAACTATCGATCTCGATACGAGACTAAAGTAGTTATGATAGTGCTCTTACGTATCTAATTGCATTTGCTCATATTGGGGTACCACAAAGGTTGCTTATTACTTGTTTTATAATGGTTACTATTTGCTATTTCAGGCGCACAAGACGAGAAAGTTCTTCGACAAGTTACCGGCGTCCGAGGGCGGCGGTTACGTCCTCAAGAAAGTCGCGGGCAAAGACGGGTAAGTGCACCTTTATATTCACCTTTATAAGCACCTTTATATTCTTTAGATTATTCTTGAATAGTGTACGGGTTGCAGTTTAGCGAGTAAAGTCGCAAGCTCAAGTGTTATTTCATTCTTATCTCTATTCGCTAAAGGTATATTCTCGGCAAGAATGGAAGATAATGGCGTTGTGATTTATAGGTCTGTTTGGTGAGCGAAGTGTTTGAATGAAGAAAGAGTTTGAAAGAAAGATGCACACACACGCTGGCTCATACGCTAATACTATTGTACATGCACCTTTTCTTTTGGCTTTTCTTGTGCTTTTCTTCCTTTCTAATTTCGACGAGAAATTTTAAAGTATGTACATAAAGGCATATAGCAGTCTCATCAGCATAATTGACCGCCATGTTGTTTCCAGCGGCTACCGGAAGTACCGCGCGGCGGGCACGCGGCGACTCCACGACATACTCGGCGTGGAGGGGGGCGGGCCGGCGGCGCGGCGCCGCGGCGAACCCGGACACTCTGTGTCAGACTACCTCAAGTTTAAGGTGAGTTGATAACACCCAGGGAATGTTTGAAGTTCAAAAGTGATGTTCTCAAAAGTACCAGAAGGCTGAGAGCCGGGACACATAAACACGATACGACATCGTGTCGTACCCTGCATTGTATCGACGGCGTCGTGGCACGTTACGATGTCGCGACGTAATTTTTTACGATGCTCGTCGTAGATTACCACGATGCGCGATGCGACGTCGTATCGTGTTTATGTGTCTCGGCCCTGACAACGCAAAAACAGTAAGGGCGCTTTGCCTATCATACTCCTCAACCACAATGACATACAAACAATTTATCTTCCTCCACAGTGACATACACATAAACAATATACTCCACCACAATGACATACAAACAATATCCTCCACCACAAGGACATACAAACAATATCCTCCACCACAATGACATACAAACAATATCTTCTTCCACAATGATATATAAACAATATTCTCCACCACAATGACATACAAACAATATCTTCCTCCACAGTGACATAAAAACAATATCCTCCACCACAGTGGCATATAAACAATATCTTCCTCCACAGTGACATATAGACAATCTCCTCCACCACAGTGACATATTATAAACAATAATAATAGCTCCCACACCGGTTTCGGTGACGGTAGCCGGTTTCATTGAAACCAGGCCAGCTACGCAGGAGTAATTTTATAGTGCCCAAGTGTGTGCGCAGTACACAAGAGCACTCTCTATTCCTTTTACTCTCATAACCCAGTGGGACGGCAGACCGACACGTCAATATAAACAATATCCTCCACCACAGTGACATATAAACAATATCCTCCATTACAAAATATATCCTCCACTACAATGACACACAAACAGCATCCTCCACTACAATGACATTCTACCAACAATTTCCAGGACCTGATTCTCCGCATGCTGGAGTACGACCCGAAGCAGCGCGTGACGCCGTACTACGCGCTGCAGCACAACTTCTTCAAGCGGACCGCAGACGAGGCGACCAACACGCAGCAGGCGCAGCACCATCACGGTGAGTGGACATATTGTGCCGACACTATAACGATATACACCCTGTAACAAAACTAAGTTATAAAGATAATACTTTAGGGTGTGTACGTTTTCCTTGTAGAGAGTTCACTGTAAAAGTAGCAGTGCTGAAAGACCCAATTTTTTTTTCACTTTGTGGCAAGCGCCCCAGCGTCATTAGTTTCTCCATACAAAAATTGGTCTTCCAGTGCTGCTTTTACGGTGAACTCTCTAATAACACGTACACATCCTAAAGTATTATCACTTAGTTTTGTTACACCCTGTATAATGAGGATTTAACAGACTAAGAAACAGTTGTAGCTGAAAGTATCAACATTAATAACAACACAAATAACGCTGAACAGTAAGCCTAAAGGCTCTGGTTGCCTATTCTGAAACCGTATAAGTTATAAATTATAATAATAGCAATATTCAACTGTATATTATATACTGTTCAATCACACGGCGATATGTTATATATTTTATATCTTCCATACTCGCTTAGTAACAGCCTGTTTTAAGTACATACTAAAATATGTATGAAATAACTTTTGAGTTATATTTTTAACTCTGACTTGAGTTACAATGGCTCACACTAAACACAAAAGGTATATTACTTAAAATTTCGCATTGCAATAGTATAACTAATGTGATGTAACCTCATGAAGAGAAATTTTGAAAAAAAGCCTAACGCTATAACTCTCTTTTACTCGCGCACTAACTCACTATCCGTTTTCACAGGCCATCTTAAAGATTAATCTTTAAGTGCGCGAGTGAAAGACACGAGCTGAATTGGGCATTTTTTAAATTTCTCTCTTTGTGGCGACCTAAATAAATAACGTGTTTTATTTAATAATATTTAAACTGTGTGTTAAGCTATGTATACGATCATTGGCGTAATATTATATGTGTACATTATTGTGTATATTTTATTGTCATAAGGTGTTCTAGATGTAAGTGTACCATGTCATCGCTAACTCGACGCTTCATTCCATCATCGCGTCATCCCCTGTCTACTAACTGTATTTTGACTGTCTACTGACTGTCTACTGACTGTCTACCGACTGTCTACCGACTGTCTACCTCATCTACTTTGTCTACTTAACTAAACGGTGCTGTCAATCGATGGAAATGTCCTAAATTTTAGGCCGAACGGGGTTGTTGTCATTTTGTCATAACGTAATAAAAAGCCACCTAAAAATAATGAGATTTGATTTTAAAATCTTATTAAAATAGTCCTAAAATCGCCTTTCAAAAGCCCAATTTGTCTTTTAAAAATAACAATAACCCTTTACGTGTTCCGATGAAGTCGTACCATGGTAACTTATTTCTTGGCTGTACTTTTTATTTATCAATGTTAAATGTGCTCTAAATGTTTTCATTTTGGAGGGGTTTCGGTCAATTTGGAAGTTTATAATTACAATAATCGATGTCCTTATAAATTGTTTCTACACTTCTATTTCTTTTTTAGTTTTGCTTATCAGTTTCTATGAAATAAAAATATTTACTTAAGTATTTTAAATTATTCTCAAATATTTTAAGAACCTTTTATACTTTATGTTCTGACTTTCACATTTTACGTTTTAATAAAGTAATGACCGAAATTCCGTTTTATTCATATTATAGGGTTTTTAAAATGTTATTCAGGTTTCTCCGTTCATCAATAAAGAACTCAGATTTAATAAACTTGTCAGGTTGTAAGGAAAAAAAGTAATTTGTAAAACTAATTATTGGCTACCACAAAAAACTATAAATAATATATTATAAAATATATATGATGATAATTTAAACATATTATTTAGAAAGAAAAAAAACAAAGCCTGGCAAGTTTATGACGTAGGTGTTTCCCACGATTGTGAGCTCTAGCACCATGTTTATAACGGCGATATTCCCACGGCAGATCCGTCGGACCCGCGATGACTAGAGCGGTCCGGCGGCCCGGCCCCCCGACACTAGCGCCGCCATTAAATGTCAGGTCTGCCAACTTACTGTCGGAATGCTACCCGCAGGGCTGCCACCCGCACCTTTTCGTATGCGAATACGTGTAAAACCAGCGAAACAAAAAGAAGAATAAAAAAAAATTGGCAAGAGTCATTTTATGCCATTTGACATTTGTCTGCAACTTTAACATGGCACTAGAAGTTTATGAGAAAGGTGCGATTGTCATCCCTGCCCCTCCCCTAAATCTACTCACTTCACGCCCTGTATACTGTATAGTCCGTTCCAAGTTTAAATGTAAATTTCACGTTTATTTTGGATAAAATATATTATTTACTTTCATTAAGAAATAGGTGTAAAATTATAAATGGGTTATTTAAATTTAAAATTTGAAGGTAGTGGAATGGACTTTACTTTCGTATGATAAGCAATTACAATAATATGTATTGTTTAATATAATAGAAGGCAAAATATTATTGTAGTTGCAAAATTCCCCACACGTTTCAACTTTTATTTTGGCATGTCATCCATCTTGCATGATATTAAGAATCAATATATTATTCAGAATAATGTCGCTTATATTTTGAATATATCGGTAATTATTGTAGTTTTTGATCACAAAAAGATTTTATAATATATTCGCTACTCCAAGCGTAGGTACTAAAGTTTCTAATTATTACTGTCATTGTATGTAAGAAATGCGTCCTACGCTTGGGCTTTATCTAAGTAAAAAGTAAAAACTATTTTTATTTAGGTACAATATTATTATAATACAGTACTATAGGAAACGTAGTTAAGGGAATAACCAAGACAACTGTGATTGGTTAAGACATAGAAACCCATAGATTAGGTAATCCCCTAGTTTAGTATAGTATAGCTCCCGTAATAGTTAGTGTAAGTGGAAGTTATCGCTTTACATACCACTTTTAAAGTGTTACATAGACGAGACATTAGAAAATTTGTTGTTACATGAATATCGCGAATACTGTTGAGGAAACTTCAAAAATTAATAATAATTATTGTTATTAAATACTGATAGAAGTCGGTTTGTTGTTGTTGAAATTATTATATGAATAGTTGAGCGATAACTTCCACTAACTTTTGATTACTCTGACAGTAGACTGACGTGTGTGTATGTCTGTTTGTCTGTAGTGGGTGGAGCGCGGCTGTGGGGAGGGGCCGAGCGCATGGAGGTGGAGGGGCGAGCGGATGACATGCTGCAGGTGTGCGCGCACAGCCCCGTCGCCATACACTAGCGCCGCGCCCCGCCGCCCCCGCCCCCGCCCGCCAAGCGCGCGCGACGCCGCCGCAAGCGCCGCTAGCGTGCGTGCGAGCGTGCGTGCGTATGTGCGAGCGTGCGTGCGTGCGTGCGCGCGAGGACGCAGGACGTGCGAGTGTACAGACAGCGCCACACGGCGCGAACGCAGTGCGTGCAGTGTGCGTGTACGGTGCTCAGACGCTGCGGTGTATAGCGAATAAACAGTGATTTTGTACTCTGCGTATAGTATAATTTCTGGAAGGGCGGTCTAGCTAATTCCACGACGGACGCTCACGTGACGTCGGCGAGGACTGACACAATCATATTTATAATTCTATATTTTTATTTAATGCGATAAGTCTGACCGTAGAGAGGACGCGAACGTCGTGTATTATTTGTTGAAGCGCTTCAGTCGACCGTACTTAGTGTTCGCGTAACCACACACCCGGACATCGAGGGCATGAAAGCTAGGTTTTTTTATTGTTACGCAATGCATATCAAGAACGCAATATGGTAGAAAATAAATATTGTACATAAAGTTTTTAGGGGACCGACGTATGACGGACGGCTAGACCGGTCACTATAGTTTAGTTACGTCTATGCTAGTTAAGCTTACGTTCGGTTGGTTATCGCAAGCTTTATACTTTGAAGTGTCGGCAACTGATGACTGAATATAAAAGGGCCAAACGATTTTTTTTCTTTAACCGATACGAAACAATAATATTATAGACGTAAAAATGAGCAATTATTTTTCGACTGGACGATTTGATTGGATGAATTCCACAGTAAAAGTTAATATTATGTAAATGTTGCCCTCGCATTTCGAAGTTGTTGTATATTGTATATGTTTTTATTTCGGTCGGGGGCGGGCTCGCCCACGGCCGCTGTACATCTGTGTACTGTTTATATATAGGTTATTTTTGACCCATTGGAATATTCCGACGATATGTTAAACTGAAAGTAGCGTATAGGTAATTCTATGAAACACAAAATGTACTTGTAGGTTATGGGAATGTCGATTCATATATAAATTTTTGGGTATTTCAAATAAGAGTTAAATAAAAAAAATAAAACTGACTCATTCAACCTTTTTGGATTTGAATCTACAATAGACTAACCTCATCGCAACAGACTGGAAGTAACTTTGTATTGGAGATATTTTGTATAGCATAACACTGAATCACTGCCTTATCGTGCCGGACTAGTGAGGGCCCGCCACTCGCCCGCAACGCCAGCGACAGCTATATAGCAGGTATACGACAGATGTGACATGTACAGAGATTGTAAACTGACTGCGAGACTCCTCTGTCGAAACAGCAAAGCGCTGCTTTAGCCACAGCGTCATGTAGTTAAAGCCACGTCGATAAAGCAGTTCCTTGCCATGTAAATAGAAATTCGATGGCGGAGACTCGTGGCCGGTAACAAAGCAAGCAAGTGTTTTATCCAAAATTAATGATGTAAAAAGTTTATTTAAACATTTGACACTGTTTTGTTAAAGGTGCATTCTTTCCGTTAATTTGTACTTGACTGGTGCTCATTAATGCTCTTTTGTATTCAATATCGCCCAGTTTGACTCGAAATCAATCCTCGTTGGATTGAATGCACCCTTAACTATGTAGCTTAGCACTCAGGCTTGACAACTGCTACTGAAGACTATATATTCACCCGTTTGTCTAGCAAAAAATATGGAGGTAGATGGGGTTTTTGTAGCAGTTTTCAAGTTTCCAGTGTAATTGTTAGCCACTAGGGTTGAGCCACATGCTGGAGTGACGATTGCCCGGTCGGTTTGTGTGTTTGTGTTTATACTGTGATGTAGATATGAGACGTGACACTACGGTAGAGGGCGCGTGTGCGCCTGTGGCGGGCCGCGGATCAGTAGCTTTGTACTGTAACGTTTATGCCGCATTCGACGCAACAGAAAAAAACATCCGTCAAACCGCTTGACGCTTGACAGCTCGAGTGACATCTGTCAGATTTGACGTCTATGATGACGCGAGACGTTCGCTTCTGTCGCGTCGAATGTTGCCCTAGCAAATTATATTTTTGTTCAATGTTGTTTATAGCGCGATTATCGGGTCAGTTGAGTACGGAGCTACTGACGTTTGCAACTGATAGCAGATTTTTTTGTACTGCGGAACGTTGCTGTGAATTTTTATATATAGCCCCCGAACCCCCTTTCCTGAAAAATATTTTAAATAACTACTTGCATTTGTATGGTACAACTATTTATTTTCTTACATGAAGCATGAAAGTATTCGTTCCCGCATAGACTAAGCGCTGTGACAGTTTTCGTTCATTGTGGATTTGAATCTATCGTGTCAACGGTTTAAACGAATTCTAATAACCTGTATATTAACCCGTAATGATACTTTTCTGCTTCATGGCGTAAGAGGAGTTAGGAATAAGAAATAGGTATGGGATATATGATTTTAAGGGAAGTGCCGGTGGGTTTCCGAATTAATCGATTCAGTTGACCGAATTTGACTAGATATTTGAGACGAACTGACACGTATATTGGATCACGATTCTCCGACTCCGAAGATTGCCTTAGGAAACCTGCCCCGTCATACTTAGCCACCGTGATAACTACACAACACCAAACCTATTGGCTATTACATAGTAACCGAGGCGCGAGGACGTGCTTGTATGTAATATATATTTATTTGTACTGTGACTTGGTTCAGCGAGTGTGAGTGAGAGAGCTATAGTTTATTTCCTATCGGATTGTCAGTTCGCAGGCACTGTAACAATAAAAGGATAGAGCTTTATGTCACTAAGTTTTGTATTTTAAATCAATAAACGATAGCAAAGACTTTTGTTTCAATTTCTGTATCATCCTTTATTCACCCTATACCTATACTATAAGAAATTAATAATTATTGTTATACATCAGTAGATCTCCTTTCATCAGACTTGGCTTTAATAGAAATTCAAAGATATCTATAAAGAAATCACTGGCAAAATTCCTTTGTTCTACCACTTCCCTAAGGGGATGAAAGTTTTTAGAAATTTTCTTAGACTTTCGACTGATTGAACTGAAATTATTAAAGATTGTAACCTAAACTATACATACAATTTTCGAGTGTCATTTGATTTTGATTTGATTAATATGTGCCTACTTGGCTGAGGGTCCCGTTTTTACCCTTTGAGTAAGGGACCTTAAAAGGAGAAAGTTATCCATCTCCGTTATTATATTATGCTAACGCGGACGAAGTCGCGGGCAACAGTTAGTACAAAATATTTTTTATTTTCTAAAAATAACATGCATGATTCGATAGTACTAAAGTTCGGCCGTTTAGAGAATGCGTTAATGACACCTATCAGTTAGTCACGAGTCACGACTAGTGTCACAAAATTATAACATTCATTGATTATTGATATAATAATGTTGTTTTAATGCTCATCAATTATTGTTAAAACGGTAAACAACTAGCAAAAATATTTTTATCGTATCTGCAACGCCATTACAAAGTTACGTCGTCAGTTTAATCGCGACGTGTCAGGAACGCATTCTCTGAACGGCCATAGTATACCTACTATAGGTAAATTGTTCTGTTGCGGGAAAACAACCACTAAAATTTCACGTTGTATACCCAGGGGTGGTCAACCGCTCGATCGCGACTCACACGATCGACTGTAGTCCAGTCGATCGTGGCCAGGCGAAAAATATAAATAATTAGACCAGACTGCGCAATGACTAATAAGCTAAAAAGAAGTACGTATTTGGTAGATCGCACTGGGTTTCGTTAGTAAACAGTAGATCTTAGGTCTAACCCTTGTTATAACTTATATACCTACTTACGATAGTAGTCTATCGACTATCATAATAATTATTACTTATATCAGCTACGTAACTGAATCAGAACTTCTGTATTTGGCATTTAACAACGAAATACGAACATAATACTTATTTATAAGCTACTATTAGTAACTATTTAGGTACTGTAATCACTAATCTATTTACTCGGACACAAAAAACTCGAATCGGACGCAAGGTGTAAAAAATCAGCTAGAAAAGTTACTTATTTTGCGTACGCTGCCTAAACTATAAAAGATAGAACCATAAAATGTTCTAAGTAATTGTAGATCTTATAAATATTATAAATATCTACAAAAAAGTCCGCGACACACTATACCTATCTATGTCGAGTGAGACACAATAACCATTTATTTATTTAAAAATCCTGAATTTTTTTTGGACTACATTTATACGGATATATTTTACTCACGCTAATAATCCTTATCAAAATAAATTATTTTATCACTAAGTACAGTTTATGTAGATAATATTTGGTCTTTGAATGATTAAAATTAGACGTTTGGTTTTGAAATTATGGCGAAATTAAAATATTACGATAGTGGGCGTCACCAAAGCGCGTGCGGGAGGAAGACAATATTCTGTTGTAGAAATGAAAATTCTGTACATAAAAGATATGAAATGACACCCGAAATTACACCTTTGTCACTACATCGCTATAGAAGCCAACAATGTGGTTAGTTTTTTGTCTGTCTGTCTGTCTGTCACTCTTTCTGTCTGTCTGTATGTTTGTTCCAGCATCACATGAAAAATACTGATCCGATTTGAATTTGGTTTTCGCAGATATATTTATCTTCTTCCAACTTAACATCTGGTGCATAAAATTTTTTCCCCCCACCCCTCTAAGGGGACAAAAGACGGGGGTCAGATTTTGTATCAAACTTTTTTCTTTAACACGAAAACTACTGATCCGATTTGCATACGGTTTTCACAGATATATTATATTTGTCTTCTTCCAACTCAACATCTGGTGTATAAAAATCCTCCCCCCCCCTCCCCTCTCAACCCTCCCTGGGGACCAAAGATTGGTCAGATTTTGTATACAACTTTTTTCTTTACTGGACTTACTTCATATCAGGTATTAACTGTGTTTTTCAACTTAACATCTGGTGTATGACCTTCCTCCCCCACACCCTCTTAGGGGACAAAAGAAGGGGTAAAACATGTATCAACTGATGATGTAGAAATTAAACTTTAAATGGCAAAACAACGTTTGCCGGGACAGCTAGTCACTACTAAACTAAACGCTTTCACACTGTGTCGTTGCCGGTTGCAGTCAACGATATCGTCGCCGACAGATTGTCGTGACGATATCGGATGACGAGTGACGCTGACGACACACCTTTGCTGGCGCAATACGACTTAATTATAACCGCATGACAATAGCTGTTGGTTTATAGTTTATATCGTGTCAATATCGTCGGACGATATCGTTGAAGTCCGAGCAGACGATATAATATACATACATAGTTACATAATAATATAATGAGTATCGTGTCGGTGTCGTTATCGTCGCAGTGTGAAATCGGCCGTTATCGAGTCCTAGCGAGACTAACTACTTAACTCGAACTTATAGTTTCGGAGATTAATGCAAACACAAACATAAAAACATACATAAATACCTACATACATACATATTATGTAGTACGGACTACGGAGTACTATTATATACCTATTCTGTGGTAGTAGACCGTAAACTTTTGAAACTGACAAGTATTTGTACAGACTGTTATAGACTAAACCACAGTATAGCAATATCCCTACAGTAGTGACGTAGTAATAGTAGTAGGGGTTACGTTGGCGCGTTGTCTACGAATTTTGTGTTGTAAATGTATGTATTATGTATGTAGTTAATTAATGTAGAGGTCACTAATGAGATCATAAATACTTTTCGAGTTACAAGCAAAAACCTTGAAAAAGAGACCCTCCCCCACCGCCGGCTCTTGTCCCTCCCTCGGGGACTTTTTAGTATATTCATCTGGACACCTTCAGGAACAACTGTACCAACTTTCAAAACTACACGAATTATTCGATCTGAATTCCTTAATTTTCCCAGGCTATATTATGTAAATATAACACGCTGATTAAACAGATTAAATGATAACATTAGGGAACATACCCATACTACGTGACCCATTTAGAGGGGGGAGGAGGGTCTTCAAAATACTACGCTCGGTATCCCCGATATCCCCAATCTGCCGGGGATGCGTAAAGCATTTCCCCATGTTAAAAAAAAACGGATATTGCTATACTGTGCTAATGCCTAATACCTAATACATAATACATAATATAATATTATACGAAAACTGGGCAGTTCCGGAAATATTACATACATACGGGTCGAAGTGATAACCTTCTTTCTTGGAAGTCGGTTAAAAATTGCGAAATCATTAATTTACTAAATTCACAGACTTTCGATATACTAACCGTACTTAAATTTCGTCAATGCTCACATCGCTCCGATAGCCGTGATCGTCTAGTGGTTAGGACCCTACGTTGTGGCCGTAGTAACCCAGGTTCGAATCCTGGTCACGGCAGTGTCGAACACTGTTACGGTGGAGCTTACTTTTGGTTTTAGATGAAAAAGGTCTGTAAAGTTTACGTTTTTTGATTTTTTAAATTTAGTATGAATTTTTAGTAAACTTTGCATGGTAAGATTAAAAAAAATTTAGCTGCAAACAGTAAAAAATCAGCGAGATTTATTTTTTTCTTTCGAATGTGAATACATAATTATTATTTTCGGATTTTTTGAAATACTGAAAAAGTACGAAAAAGAATAAAAATTAAAAACACATTATATTATTTTATGTTTTATGAAGCGCCATCTAGCGTTAACCTACCATAGCATTACGTGAACCGGCGATTCAACATTGCTAGAAAATTACTCGAACTGTTGACTTCAACTGTCGAGTAGATGGCGCAACAGGTTTTGTTTTGGTTCAACACGCGTCGCAGCTGTTAGCTATCATAGGAATCTGTGTGAGAAAAGGAGTGGTGATTAGGTTGTCTTTGCCAAATATTTACGTTTTTAATATGGTTTCTTTGAGTTTTTCGATCCGCGGCGGTTATATATGAAAGACTGAGTGTGTACGCGTGTGCCCTATCGTTTTCGGTGCTAAAAAGGGTGGTAAAGTGTTGTAATTAGCGTTTTAACGTCGAATATGACATTTAGTATTGTTTTCGCGCGCGTATGTATGTGTGCGTTCATCTGACAGCATTGCCGCGGGTTTGTTGAAGCGAATATTGTAACGGGATGTTGTGGGAGTTTTTACTTTGGTAAGTTAAAATGTTTTAGCTATCTCTTACATAACCTGACCTGTATTCTTGAGGCTTCCTTTGAGGCTGCACGACTTTAACCTCGACGGTAATGAAATGCCGCCTCGTCGTTTTGAAAGGCGAGTTTCTAAGTTTTGGACGTTCTAATTTATTCAACTTTATCATTCAATATTATCAATTGCCTTTTTACAACCTCATTGACCATTGAGTAATGACTGACGTCTTGACTAGAAAGTCACTCCCTACTCAGTCGCCGGTAACACTGATCGAAGACAATTTCACGTGGTCACATCACATGAGAATGAGGTGCATTTTAAAATTATTCTTTATGAAATAAGATGGTTACATTATTGTATTTTATTAAAATTCTGATTTCGTGGAATTCACTGTAATTGTTTGGTGAGAATCTCTTAATTTTTTATCGTTAAATCGACATACATACGTAATAATATTATGTAAGTATTATTATTAAGTACTTATTTAAATCTTAAAAATATGTACCTAAGTAAAACCTTAAATGCTCTCTAAAACATAAAATATGAAGTTAATTATTTCCAACTGAGTTAAACGCATCTATTAAGTCTTTAGTGTTGTAATTGAAAAGGTCAGATAGTATCGTCGACCCTTTTCGCTCGGTTGGTTAGAAAAATATAACCGGAGTCCGGAACTGTTGTTGAGTTTTAAGTTTATAATAGTTTAAACATGAAAGAGCATTAAAGTAGGGACTTGCACAGGGCTAGAATTACATAAACTATTGTTTGTTTTAACTTTTAACTAAGATCAAATCAGTTAGAACTTATCTTCAGGGCCCCCGGGGCTACTGGCGCCTGTGTGCAAACAAAAGGATTTTGGCGCCCCTAAAGATGGCAATTTGGCGTCCCTAGAGGATGGCGCCCGTGTGCATTGCACACATTGCACATATGGTAGCGGGGACCCTGCTTATCTTACATGCCCAAGTCAAAGAAAATATACACTACGCGAAACGCGAACCCAAGTCCCAATATTTTAAACTAGACGTTCCGCGCGGCTTCGCCCGCGTAAATTAGATAATTCACAGACAAATTAGTCCACAAAAATAGCCTATGATCTCTCACGTGGTCTACTCCTTATCTGTGCCAAATAACAGAAAAATTGTTCCAGTAGTTCGCGAGATATTAAGTTCAACAGTTTTTTCCACATTTTCCTCTAGATTTATTCGCTCTTATTAGTCTAAGTGTGATAAAATATCCTAGCCTATAGTTTTCCTCGATAAATGGGCTATCTAACAATGAAATAATTTTTCAAATCGGACCACTAGTTCCTTTTTTTTTGGTGCGCAGGGGAAACCCATCATGGGTGCCCCGGGTTGCAGGGGACGTGTCTCAGTTTACAAGCTGAAGCACCCCGGGGGTATGTGGAACTCTTACCCACTAAAACCACCTGCGGTTTGCCTTCAGCCGTATACAGAGGGATGTCCTGGATCTGTCTAACACAGGACTTCCTCCACGACCGGCTGCTCTACCTCAAAAGGGGACCGGACTTCCACCATAGTAAGGGAATGCTCCGGCAAACTGAAGCGTTCCTCTCGGCGCCGGGACTAGCTAAGCCGGGCAGGTTTCCATCCTTGCCTGGAGCCCCGGATTAGACGGAAGTTTGGAGGTTCGCGTTACGACGCCTCCGCACTCGCCGGCGGAGCGGAACGGAGGATGGGTCGTCCTCTTTGTTCCGCTCCGCGGCCTCTTTCTGCGAAAGGACGGTTTCGTAGAAAGAGACCGCCGCCTGTCTATGCCTTATCGCTCTCGAGCATGCAGCGAACCATGCTCGAGAGCGAGAGGTCCCGCCCAAGCACCGCCATAAGATCATGGCGCTGCAGGGCCCAACGATCGCACACCTCGAGGGTGTGCTGGGCCGTGTCCTCCGCAGCGCCGCACTCATGGCCGGCTGGCGTAGGCTCTCTCCTGGCGACCTTACACAAGTACTCACCGAAGCATCCGTGTCCGGTGAGTACCTGTGTAAGGCGGAAGGTGACGGTTTTCTCTTGCGACGCATACACACCGCAAGAACTGGATGCAGAGCCTGAGCAGTACGTTGACCGTACTGGGCCTGCGCCAGGCCCTCACCCCACCGGTCCTCAACAGCCACTGCTCTCCTAGCCTTCGGACCCGCCGGAGCTCCTCCCATTGCAGGCCTTCGCCCCGCGACCTCTCTGAGACCAGTAGTTCCTGGGATTAACGCGTTCAAACAATCAAACAAACTTCCGACAAGTCCAACTTGACAGATCCAGTATGGAGAATCTGTCAAAAGAGTTGTGAATAGCCTATTCGGCTCTTATCAGGAACTGGTGAAACAGGCCCTTAGTAGATTACTATTTTTACTAGCATACACACTACAGATCGATATTATATTTTCTTAGAACTTAACTTGTTTTCAGCGGTTTAAGGGCAAATAAATAACAGACGCACAGACGCACTTGCTTTTATATATTATTTTGAAGTATCAGTTTGGATATAAGTACCTAGGTATATTTTTTAATTTTAGTAGAATACTAGTAAATAAACAGGTCAAAACTCGGCCTTTGATGAGCCGTGCATTAAACATTAATTAACTCATTCCAAAATAAATTACTTGTGAAGTCTTAAAACGAAATTAATCTGTCATAATCAGAATAATAAATTCATCGCAAAATTAATACTTTGAGTTTGCTTCGTTGAGTGAAAGTTTTATACACGTTTTAATAAATAGGTAATTTTTAGTTTTCGGTGATTTTTAAGTTATTAATGCATACTTAATATTACAAATGCGAAAGTCTGTCTGTCTGTTACCTCTTCACGCTCAAATCGCTGAACCGATTTTACTGAAATTGGTATGAAAAAATGTAGGGTTCGCAGGATAAACTAATTTTACATTACGATAAACGATAATCCCCGCAACGGAGTTAACTTATTATTTTATCTATACAAGGTCTGATAATTATTTTATTTTCCACATTAGAAAAGTTAGACACCACTAAATAATATTCGTTGAGTAAATGTCATAATATTAGTAAGAGCGTTAGCCTTTACATTTCCAAGCTTATCAATGAACTGACTTGAGACGAAACAGACGGCAACGAACGAAAATTATAATTTCTTCTTAGGAATTCTCGCGACAAAAAATATCCGATAAAGTTCCACTTTATTGAAGCATTTTCCCGAGTTGAGGTGACACCGCGTTAAAGTAAAAAAAAAACGTGTTTCTCATAGAAAACAAGAAATGGAAAGGACAAAATGGTTTTTGACGCGTAATTTAAAAACCATAAATAAATTATTTCATATAAGCTATGGGCAAATTAAAGTGTATGCTTGAACCAATCTATGTACAAATTTTGGAAGCTTATATCACTCTCCTCTGTTGGCAAAATTGGAATCCCTTTTTTTACAGAGGTCTTCTTGATTTTTTATTGATCAATCGTGTTATGCTATGGGTAATTCAAAGACAAAGACATGATGAATACTGATAATGAACTTTAATTTCTTATAGCTTTAGTCATTGCTGAGAAAGATCGATATCGCTACAGCCAAATTATCAACTTATCAAGGCGTCGCCTTAAGGGCGAAATTCTGTCTGGCAGTAATACTGTTTGAATGGGGGTGTAATTTCAAATGCTCTTTGATGATTCGCCCTGGTTTACTTCCAGATTTTAATATTGAGCGAAAAATTCACAAAATTCAAAATGGCTAGAGGCTTCTTTTGCAGCGCCATTTTCATAGCGCGAAGTTATCATGGCAGGTAATAATTTGACCAATTGCTAAATTATGATATCTTTCAATGGTTATACGTACAATATATGTAAGTTCTAATGTACATACAATAGGCTTTATTATAGAGTGTAAAAAGTTGACCATTAAAATTGTTTTTTCTAGTTTCTACCAATACCTTATTCTTAAATAGGTACCTGTAAGTTACAGTCTGAGCAGATCATCTACCGAAGGCAGACTCTTAGCTTACGCCGTTTTCAGCTTCACCTCATCTTGTCACCTCATCTTAGGATGAATACGAAGGTTCTTACGGTCTACTTTATAATATTATAGTTTTACCACGGTCTGAAAGTACGATAATGCGCCTAGAGAAGAAAACAGCAGGCTTAAATAACTATTTATAATCTCCAGCAGAAGAGGTTTTAAGTTTTTTACTTCAGCCATTTGTTTGAAGAATAAAGGTTAAGTTCCTGTACTATAGTCCTAACGAGTAGCAGGGCCGGCGTTACATAATGACAGTCATTTGAGGCTGCGGTGCCCACTACATTATACCCATTCGCCATTGATCGCTTCCGATTACCGATGATGAACTGGATTTGTGGTGGAACATCATATTTTCAACCATAATTTCACCTGGTTTTTAGAATAAATCGCTTTCCGAAGAGAATATTTTGCAAAAACGAAAATGACATAACACAGAAAACTGATTAAACTTGTGATGAATATTGAATACTATAATACATTTGAATCGGTGTTTTAATAGCATAAAATGCAGATTTTTTTTAGTTTCTTTTACAGAACAGCCATAGCAATTACCATGGACTTTCTACCACTGAAAAACCTACATTCTACTTCGCTCATTTGTCCATTAAAACAAGTTAGGCCCGAAGAATCTTTATGATAGGGCGAAGCCTTTTTTTCAGAGGTAATACTTATGTCTGTCCTATTGGACACCTTATAGGGATTTGGATATAGATGAAATATAACCTGTAGGTTAGTTAAATTAGGAATTGAGTCATAGGAACCTTAACTGCTAGAGGTAGTTGGGTAGTGTCACAAAATACCTTTCAAGCCGTAACTTTGTCTTGCATTAAACCTCGTTTTGTGCTGTATAAATCACTTGAAGTTAGGCGGTTTCTTGGTTTTTTCCTAACCGTTTGGACGAGGGTCCGCCCTCGGGTAATTGGGCCACTAGTTCCGCGATTTATGGTCCGATTTACGGACCCATACAGCCATCATAATAAACTATATAGGGATACTTTTATATCTGGACCCCCCATATTTGTACCCGCTTCAATCTTCAGCAATTTCTCCGTGAAGATTTCTTTCAAGTTTTTTCAGATATTTGTAAGATAAATTGATCTAGATAGTTATTATATATATTTTATTACAAGTATTGGAGTTAAATACAATAATATTATATCAGCAGCGACTATGCAAAATTAACGTAACGCTAGAACACAATTTTTGAACGCGAGAACTTTCTGCCCAAATTCGCTCAAAAAACGTGTGACTTGTTTTTAAGCCGATTTAGGCAGACTATGCGTTGCTGTTGTGAGAGACCAAAACAGTAGAATCGGTAAAAACCTGATACACATATTCACATCTAGAAATAGCTCCATACAATTCCATTTTAAAATCTTTGCTCCGTTGAAATTTAATTTGTATTCAAGACTTTTCTGGAATAAAAACTGACCCTGTAGCACCCTCTTGGGAGCTCTCGGCCTTGGCGGCTGAATGAAACAATCACCGCTACTTACCGCAGGAAGTATCCGCTAGAGGAATTTGTAAGCTGCGATAAAAGAATTGTCTGTATTCCGTGCTAGTTTTATCGGTAGTTCTGTAGGTGTTTAAATATTTCTTTAGACTTTAATTCATGAAGCCCCGAGCGGTCGCATGCAACCGCGATCAAGAACAATAGATAAGCTATTGTGTCTCGTTTTTCCACGATCGACGGGTGTAGGTGACGTGTAGGTCCTGTTGGATGTATTAATTATGTTAATTTCATATAATATCTGCATCATTCTGGTTATGAGGAAACAAGTGTCCCATATTTTGAAAATATGTATAATGTTTTAATCATTGACCTAGTTGGTCGGTTCAAACCACGAAAGAAGTCATCTCTACTCATTAAATGACAATTTGCACTTTTAGTGCCTAGCCTCTTGTCTTTGACTATATTATTACATAAGTTACAGTACCCGAGTGTACGTTACCTGAATTACGAAAAGCATTACCCTTCCGAGTGAACAATAAAAACGGCTATAAAAGATGAAAATTTGATAAGCCATAACCGTTATGTGAGATTGAATAAATACCTTCGGAGACCATAAACTGGAGATAAAGTGAATTTTTGGGTTTAATTCTTATTTTAAACATAGAAAGGGATCGTATGGCCCTTTCGCGGGACAAGATTTAGGGCTGCGCAGAAAATGGTAATCAGTTATGAGTAACGACTGTCTTTGATTTGTTTTCAGGACTGGGTAACCCTAATCGCTTGTGAAAATTAGATTTTGTCGTCGCCTTTTTGGTGATGCAGAACAACATTATTATGAGGTGGTGTTTAAATTTTTTTTTATTATAAACACCATCTCATAATAATGTGTATAATTGTGAGTGACTGCTGAATACCGCTACGTTGGCCCATGAATCATGATGGCCCATGAAAAGCGTTAACCTTAACGTGTAGACAGGCATGTTCGTGTATCTATGCCCTCGACTTTGACAATCATCTTAGTTATCTATCATCATTCATCACCTAACATGAGAAGAGCGTCTTGATTCTTAACACTTTTTTTCTTTAGACAAAGATGGGCTTTACCTATTTGTTCGAGAATATCCGCCCTTATCTTTTGTTTTATTAATTAAAGTTAGTTTGCACGCATAATTTTGAAAAATAGTCATAATTTGGGAATAAGGATCCTAATCCAATTAGTATGAAATTATTGGCTTCCATAAACTTAATTTGCACTAACTAGTCTAAGTCACAGTCGTCACCTCCTGATGGGCTGCTGCAGTATTCCGACTATCAGGACTCTAGGGACATCCGATACGCTCAATCAACGACATATTGCGTATTCTGTGTACTTAATAACCTAGGTTCTAAGTCTAGATCCTAGAATGTAATCTTAAGGCCTCTTGCTAGCGAAAGATCTGTGCTGTGAATATTTTTATTAATAAGGGAGAATTAGGAGTACAATAATGGTCTTTGCTCAGTTCGCTTTGCTAAGCAACGTACAGGTCGATGCAATACGATGCATTTTTAAATTAGCGTTCAAAACTAAAGTTTATGTACTACACAGAAGATACATATAATTTATATTATATAGAAATGGCAGACTTGCTGCTGCTGTTGTTGCGTTGCCTGTTAAATTTTTAATGGCATTACCCAAAGTGCACAGCATCGCATCGCCTCGTCACGTCATTACGAAGTTATGTAAAGTTTATAGAGCGCGGCTCTTGACTCGGAGGTCGTGGGATCGATTCCCGCGTTGGAAACATGTTATTTCCAAGTTTGGTTAGGACAATGCAGGCTAATCACCTGATTGTCTGACAAGTAAGATGATCCATGCGTCGGATGGGCATGTAAAAAGTCGGTCCTGCGCGGTGATCTTGTGTACTGTGCACTCACTTGGGCACTATAAAATTACTTCTGCGTAGCTGTCCTGGTTTCAATGGGACCGGCCACCGTCACCGAAGCCGGTGTGGGAGCTATTATTATTATGTAAAGTGACCCTAATAATAAAAAATACTACATTCACATTCCTGTCCTGGATAACGTGACTGCACGAGGACGCAAAGGCATTATCCATCTTTAAGTTTTGTTTTTACCGATAGCTATCTTTATCCTTCTCGGAAACTATTTGAATCCCCATCAGGAATCCACCAATACAATATCCAACGATATTTATGGCCTACAAGGAAGCCCTTTTGACATTTAATATATTTTGAAGATGGATGTCATGACTCCCTTGACTTATGTTTTGTTGTTGGATAAAGTTTGGGAAGTTTTTTGATACAAGAAAGCCCTATGATAGTCCGCGAGACTATATTGTACTAAAGAACATTGTATTGGCAGAGTTCTATACAATGAAATACCTGTATTTTTGCCGGCGTCTGGTTATCATAGAAATACGTCATTTATTTAAAATGAAGGGGCTGTTTCACCACTTCCCAATAAGTGCCGGATAGGCTATCCACCACTTGACAGAGTATGAAAAATCTTAGTTTTGTAACTTATCTCGTAGATTTCACCATAAAAGCTTTTGGGCAGAACATAATATCAAGGGCCGTTGCCGTCTCTATGCATAAAATGTACTTCTCGGTTTTTAAGACATAACCTTTTCTTTTAAATTCGATACTTTTGTTGTTGATTAGTGATTACAACAAGCAGCTTCTACCTACACATTAAGTTAAATTGCTTGAGACCTTAAGTAACACATTTCAGCAACGTAAGTAAGGGTGACAAAGGTACTCTAAGGGCGGGAACAGGTGGACATAAGGGAACAGATGCGTGGCGACACGTCTGACAGGTTTTTAATGGCGGCCCTTTATGCGATTAGGGATGGAAGGGCTCGTAAATATGAGCATTAACGTGGAACGTCTTATTCTGATTTCTAGGGCGGTTTTTATGTGTGAGCCCTTACAATAGAGCTTTAGGTCACCAGGTCACTATTATTTTGTTACAGGACTCGTATTTTCTTAATAAGAGGGCTTAAAAATGGTAAGCAGTTATGTGCTACAAAATCCCAACTTTTATTTCGGCCTCTGTTAGTTAAATTTAAATTTTAAATTAAAGCTAAAATTTTTAAAGCTACTTCAAAATGAAGCATTTTAATATAACCACTGTATTTTTCGCTGACTTGGTTGTCTATAGTTTCAGAAAATATCAAAATTCACACGTACAGCATCCAAGCAAGCTCGTCAGAGTAACGCGTTTAGTTCCGATTTGTACCCGATCAGGTACTATTTGTACCTGAGCAGGTATTATCCGATTTGTACCTCAACAGGGACGTGCCGATTTGTACCTAAGGAATGTGCGGATGTACGCGGCCATTTTGTGCAGCACCTTTATTGACAGGCGGGTGTGGTCGTTGAATTTATATTATGTGAGTGTTGCGAACTCTACGAAGAGAGAGCTGCTTTTACGAGGAATCTATAGTTTGTCAGAAAACCTAAATGTAGTTTTATTAATGTTTTAAGAAGTCTAAATGATTACCTATAAATCTAAGTTAATAAGGTAATTCATTTAAGTTGCTTAGACAAATACTTCTACAACATTAAACATAATATTTGGCTTCTAAAATAATAAGATTTAAAGTATAATGTAAATATATGTCTATTAATATAATCTGCCTCGATGTTAAAACTGCTTAAATACAGGTAGCAAAAAGTAACCTACTTTTTGATATCGGTATTTATTGTAACAATATGACTTCGGCTTTTGCGACACGTCCGTCTCTTGCGGCGGTCGGAAGCGGAATGATGTATGTGAGGGCCGAGGGGACAGGACACATAAACCGTAAAATTACTATCTCCAGATACCCTCATAATTCATCTGTTTTTTGTAAGAAATGTCTGTATTTGTTTAGGATTCTGGGAGTTATTGGGCTATCTTTGTTATATTTTTAGGGTTCCGTAGCCAAAATGGCAAAAAAGGAGTCTGTCTGTCCGTCCGTATGTCACAGCCACTTTTCTCCGAAACTATTAGAGCTATACTATTGACACTTGGTAAGTAGATGTAGTCTGTGAACCGCATTAAGATTTTGATGCAAAAAAGGAAAAATTGTTAAAAATTTTAGGGGTCCCCATAGGTACAACTGAAACAAAAAAAAAATTTTTTCATCTAACCTATGCGTGTGGGGTATCTGTGGATAAGTCTCCAAAAATCATATTGAGGTTTCTCATATCATATTTTTCTAACCTGAATAGTTTGCGAGAGAGACTCTTCCAAAGTGGTAAAATGTGTCCCCCCCCCTCTAATTTCTAAAGTAGGGGCATGATAATGCTAAAAAAAATAAATGATGTAGATTGCTATAAAAACTACCAACGAAAATTGGTTTGAACGAGATCTAGCCAGTAGTTTTTTTATACGTCATAAATGGTAAACCTTAATCTAAATTTCATTAAATCGACTGAAATATATAAAAATAAATCAAAAACCTTAAAATAAACCTTATTGCTGCTGCGGAACCCTTCATGGGCGAGTCCAACTCGCACTTGGCCGCTTTTTTATGTTGGACAGAAGCTAAATATTTTGTATGATTTTTAAGCGCTATTTTTTCAATATAAAATCTAGGTAAAATTGATCAATACAAAACTCACTAATTGTTTTGAACCTTGTAAATCAAACGAAAGCAAAATAAAAGTTAATAAAGGGGCCATACAAACAATACTTATGCCCCTTTCAAAAGGTGTGAAGATTCCTTAGCTCGTATGACGTGTGGCTTTATTAAAAATTCAAACTCCCTGGATTCCCTGAAGCTGAGTGGCTCATGAGATCAGGGGTGAACATTTATGGCGGTATTGAACGATGGTAATCTTCATCGAATAACTTTGAGATGGCTGAAATATTTTGGGAATATTTCCTATGATCCTCTCAGTGCTTTTGGGAGTGTTGTGTATGAAATGTTAGTTGTTGCCCGCAACTTTGCTTCAACATTTGTTTATCTGGTGGATTTAATGTCATTTCTCGGGACCAAAGAAAGTATATAGTAGTAGCGTGAATAGGTAACAAAATATGGACATATCTACAGATAGACACATTTTCGCATTCATAACATTATATTAGTAGATATGGATTAACGTTTGTTTAGGGTTCCGTACCCAAAGGGTAAAAACGGGACCCTATTACTAAGACTTCGTTTTCTGTCCGTCTGTCCGTCTGTCTGTCGCCAGGCTGTATCTCAAGAACCGCTGTAGCTAGACTTCTGAAATTTTCACAGATTGTGTATATCTGTTGCCGCTATAACAACAAATACTAAAATCAAAATAATATTAATATTTAAGGAAAGAAGAAGAAAAAATCACATATTTTGTCAAATAACAAAATATGTGATTTTTTCGGCCTTTTTTGCTCGATATCAATAATGGCAACAGGTAGGCACTTGAAATTTTCACAGAGGCCTTGAATATATTATGTGTACTATAATAATTAATAATAATAATTGAATAAAATAAAAAATTAAGGCTCACATACAAAAAACACAATTTTTGGCCAATTTTTGCTCTATAACGGTACGAAACCCTCGTGCGCGAGTCCTACTCGCACTTGGCCGATTTTTTAAATACTACGTTCTACAATGTTGCCTAAACAGAACTAAGTTTAACCGAGACACCGTGGCCTTACGGAAAATCGACGCAACATAATATTAGAACTGTTCAGCAAAGATCGCCATTGCATTTAGCATTTTTATTTTTAGTATTCCGAAAAATCGTAATTCTATCTCTATGAAAAAAAGTTTTCAATAAAGCTTTTTACACGCACTGAGAATTTTAGTACCGCTGTAATTCTATTAAAAGAGCAAATAAAAGCCAGTGTTTTATCCAGTTGGCCCAGTACACTGGCGCCAGCTGGTACATAACTTGAGGGTTGTGATTTACAGGCGAGATTATTAATTAATCGTAATTAAAATTTCGTCAAGAAAAGAAATTGCTCAGAATTAATCCGTCCAAACTTGGGACTAAGAGCAGACAATTTACAGAGCGAACAATAAGCGTATTTAAAGGTACTATTACAAAAAGGCAAGGAAGCCTACGTAATTTGGTCGCATTATATAAAACCTAGCCAACAGAACATGACTTACATTGGATTGACATAACCTGACCTATACGTACCTATATATACGGTATGCCTATCAATTTCTTCGATGGTACACAAATTTAAATGTACGAGTATAATATTTTATTTTATAATATAATATTTTAGTTGAATGTTATAAATTATAATATCTGATTTTCTTTTATCTCTTTTTACTTTACTGATCAAAACTTTTAAATTTTGTGACCATTTCGAGGAAATTTCTTCAATTATCTTTTCATTTTGTTTGCACCTTCTGCCTTAAATTCCTTTGGTTTCGTTACTTTTAACTTCTAGCCTTTAAAGCATGAATTAACTACCATGAAGGAGCTAAGGGGTTGTAATGTCATAATTCGACAATAAATACATTTTTACCCTCTCACTGGTCGTCACAATTTGCATATTAAACATTTTTTCTTCCTTGTTTTAATTAAATGTTCGTTGACCCTGTACGTCTTTTACCAGAACCTTTTTTAACTGACTTCAAAAACGGTGGCTATGTGTTAGTCTGTTTATATTTTTTGTAGAGTTTTCATATCGTAAAATCAAAAATCGCTTAACCGATTTTGCTGTTTGGTACGGAAATACTTTGAGTCCCAGGAAAGGATCCTTTTATCCTGGAGAAATGTACGGTTCCCACACGATATACGAATTTTGGTGCAGTGGAGTTGACCGACATCTAGTAAAAAAAATATTACAAAATGTATGCGATAGCTCATATATACGCCGATGTTCCAACAAAAAAACTAAAAAAGTAACTTCTGCTTCTTGCAATAAAAAAAAAACGTGTGCTATCATCATGGCGGATAAAAAAAATGGTTTGAGCCAGACTGCCGGCTCCCATGAGATACAGTTTAATTAAATAAAGCCGCAACAGAAAACTCGCATTTCGCTCGTGGTCGTCGGTTTGAGTCTCGCCGATGGAAAAATCCATCCGGGCTTATGGTCGTATAATCCTTTGAGATATTTTACACTTGATCCTTTGAACTTCGTTTTAAAAAACGAGGCCTTTGCATCAGTTGTGGATGATTTATACAGTATCTTCTGAGCGAAGTAACCACTCTTCAAATACTGTATAGTGCCTGGGACAATTTTTTTATGGGTGCCCCAACAAAACGCTCTCGCAATATAGTCGGCCTAGTCCAGACTCCAGAGGAATGAGCTGGTCAATACGTCTGGGACTTGCGGGTTTCCTCACGATGTTTTCCTTCACCTTACGAGCGTCTGTACTTGAGATCTGAAAATGTCTCATTGGCTCCACCCGGGATAAAACCTACACCCTCTCGAGTGCGAACCAAAGGTCCACTAGGCCAGGGACAGTGCCTCTTAGTTTTAAACCGAATTCCAAAAAAGTAGGTTCTATGTTTGGCTTTACATATTTTATTTTTAGGTCGTATATTTTTCTAAGCATATTTGGAGAAGGATCCTTATTACCATTTTATTTTTATCACAGAACATGAACCATAAATTATATTTCACGGATTATAGCAAGCAACCGAATTATCTCAAATCTAAATCTTTTGCCTATACCTACTAATTTCCCTTTTGATATTTGTAAAAAGTGCTTTAAAAATAAAGGCTGCTGTGTTATCTTCGCATTATTGCTTCCCCCATTCAAATTAAATCAGCACGTTTCAGCCCGGGGGAGGCTTCACACTAATTTACTGCCATGCTCTGTAGTTCGAGATAGGCTACAATAAATAAGTCATTTTTCCCGTAAAGAGATTTTTAAAGCCATTGCGTGGTCAAAGGAAATGTGCTAAGAATTATGCAGGAATAAGTTGTTTGTATCCAGTTGAATCGTTTGAAGAATACTTCATCAACTTTAAGATTATGTAGCAAAAAGTGCAAGTTATTACTGTCCTTTCGATCAAGCATCTTTGTCATCCTTGCAAACAGTTATTGCTCCGTCTTTTAAACATTTGAAAATACTTTTGTAGCTAGTTTTTATGTGAAAAGTAGAATAAGGATTCGTGGTCCAAATGATACAAGTCTTGACATTTAACGTTAAGTTTTGCGACTCGTCTCGGGGTTTCGGCCATAAAAGTATCCTTTGTCCCAGGAATTACATAAATATTTTCAAATCTTGATGGACACTGTCTCCGAACTCCGCACGAATTTCTCATTGGGCACATATAAGGCCTTTTCCCGTTGCGAGTTTCAGGTGTTTTCCTGCTCGACCTCTTAGAAATCATTTAGTTTGGGTACTTTAACCGTCCCTCGGGAATAATTTATTTTTATCCCCCTCCGAATGGCTCTCGGAGTCCATTTCACAAACAAAGCTTATCGATAGACTAAATACTGTCCCAAGTGTTATGACTTCAGGAACATTATACATTTTTATGCGTCCGGAATTATTCTCGTTATTTTGTTTCAGTTGTTTTCTTTTTGTTTTGTTTTTATATTCTTTGAGTTTCTTTTATACTTTGTCATCTTAATTTGATTTTAGTCTTTTGTTTCTCTTTATTAATTTTTGGGATTTAGTCGATAGTAAAAGTTTTCCTGCTCCTAAATCGATTTTATGTGACTAATGAAATCCATTTATTAAATATAGATCTTTTGTTTGCAGGCTCTTATTGATATTTTCCAATATTTCACAGCACGATCGTACTATTATGTCTGAGGATTTCGTATACCTCCAGCCAAAGAAAGGGACTATTATTCCCAAGGAAAATCTCCACGATTTTTCGCGTGCAATCACAAAAGCTATAGAATTTTTCATCCAGACTTAACTTTAGTGAAATCTGAATGCTCCCAGACACGTCTATTCAGTTCAGATTCAGCTCTAACATGAAGCTGGCTTCCAAATTCCAATATTTATAAGTTGGTGAAAGATATTTTACTGATTCGACATTTTTACATAATTTGAATATATTACCAAATTAATTAGGTATACGTCGTAATAAGCAATTACTTTAAACCCTTTAAACAATAAAATAAATAATAACAAAGTAAAACTCAAGAACTGATTTGTTAAATTTTAGTCATTAAATATTTGTGAAAGTCTGGAAAAGAAAGTATATTCGGAGGAAAGTGATACGAAGTTAAGGACATCTATCACTCAAAATTTTTTTGTATGGGCCACCGCGCGATTTTCGGAGCTCGGTAAGCCGCGGCGTACGCGAATTCTCTAGATATCTTGTCACTGGCATCAATAAATAAATGCTACAATTTCCATTTTTGCGAATACGGATAGATAATCATTTTATCTAATTAAAGCTATAAAAAATAGGTCGCTTAGTTCAGTATTCTTAGCACAGCATTGAAAAAAGATTTTAAAAAGAGGTAACTTTGGCTTTGTTTTCTATCGAGTGAAGTTCTTCTGTTTGTGTCAATTAATGCGAAGCCGAATACGTTATATCCTCAAGTAAAGGTCGTAATTTTTTCAAAATTTTTAGATGATAATGTAAGGAATGAAACAGGATCAAAAAACTTGTCCACGCGCTATTTCACTGTTACCTGCCCTTAATCAGATCATCTAGTATTGTGTAATAAATATCGCTACTATTATACTTTATGCGTATAAGTAGAAGTCTATAACATAAAGCGTAGTTATAGGCTCCCATACATTGCATTCTGTGACGTGCTTTTTTGACACTTATAGCGGGTGGATTTCGCGCTAAAATGCTGTTTTGTTCAAAGTCCTAGCGGTGATGATACTCGACTTTACAGCCTTATTAATCCAAGATTACGTAAGATGGAGTAAAAAGTGCCAAAATGTAAAATGACGGTCACAAAATATGGTAAAAAGCGGAAAATCTGAATATTCGGAGTGTTTAGGAGATCTCGTTGAAGGTTTCAGCGCGGTTTCTGTTTAAATATGGAAATAGCATCCACTTAATACGAGTGGTCGGGGCGAGGTTGAGAGAGAATATGCGGAAAGAAGGGTAACTTCATATAAATTACTACATGGAGCCTAACAAGTTTGCATAAATTAAGGCTTGTTACCTTCACTACCATGCATCTAATCGAACAAGTTAGTTGTTACGTTTTCGCATTGAGATAGTATACTATCCTTAATCTGTGCGTTTTCGTTTATCGTAGCTTTTATTTCTGTTAGGTTTTGTATATTATTGTTCTTGTAAAAGGATCCTTTTTATTTCTTGTAATCTGTGCTATTTCAAAACTATGAGAATATTTCTCTCAAGTTATATGACTAATTTAACTGTGTAGTCTACATTTTAATACTTATATTTTAAAGAAACGTGTGTATGTTTCTTAACGTCTTGAACTAATTTGATAATGTTGTTATCATTAGAATGCTACATTGTTTTCTTTGGATATAGGCTATTTTTTACCATCAATTAAAAATATTTTTCGGTTTTTACGTCCAACGAAGGGTACGGATCTGTATCAAATAATAAAGTGATGCACCGTCACATTGCAATTAGATTGCTGCCTATTTACTTTGAAGTGTAGTTCCTCTACATCGATAGAGCTGTTTTTTGAGCAGTGTGGATGTGAAGTACCCGAATAAAAGATACTGATATTTTGTACCATTTTAATAATGTACCATAATATTTGCGTTATATTTTGTGGGTCGTATATTTTTACGATGTTTATTACGTGTGGCATACTAATATTATGTCAAACCTCAAAATTTATATCTTTCAGCATATAAAATAGAATTGCAAAATCTGATAGAATATCTTATAAAGGTGATATAAATACGTGCAATGTATAATTGCTTATCATTTATCAATATTTTATATTACACATGGTTCCGACGTTGTCAAAAGTAGAACAAAACTTTTTGTTTACTATGCTGTGGTGATGCTTGATCTTGCGTGAAAACATTGCAGTAATATATCCTATTCGCGCAGGTATAATTTTGAGTGAGCTTTTTCCACGCCTAGTCTCTATATTACGTCATTTTAAGTGAGCTTTTACCACTCTACACGCCAATTGCCAAAACATTCCTAGCCACCTATAGTGAGCTCAATCTGACAATAGTTATTACCAGTGGCATTACGGTCTAAGCTCCAGCTTCGAGTTAACTGGCCACCTGCTACTGGCTACGGGGAGACACCAGATGTTCACATTCCTCTTTTTATCCGCTAGATTATCCGCGACGCTTTCCGGGATTCTATATAATTAGGTTTATATTTCTTTTAACTGAGTGTGTCGGAAGGGTTATGTTTTTCAAGTGTATTTTTAACCGACTTCAAAAAAAGAAGGTTATCATTTCGACTCGTATGTATGTAATATAAGTATGCAGAACTTTCACCCGCCCAATTTTCGTATATTTTAGTCTATAGCAGGGATCGTATACTTTTCCGGGATAAAAAGTATCTCCATACCAAAAATTTAATGTCAGCAAAATCGGTTCAGCGGTTTGGGCGTCAAGAGGACAGACAGACACACTTTCGCATTTATAATAATATTATCTAGTATGGATAAATAATTGGCTAATGCTTAGAAAATCTGTGCAGTTAGATTCAAAAGAACATAATATTTTATGCAAATGCAAAGGTTGCAAAACATTTTTAAAATTGTATGTTTTCAGCTTTATCAAAGATCTGCTTTGACTCTGTGACA
This sequence comes from Plebejus argus, assembly GCA_905404155.3. Lineage (NCBI taxonomy): Eukaryota > Metazoa > Arthropoda > Insecta > Lepidoptera > Lycaenidae > Plebejus > Plebejus argus. The sequence goes on from FR989943.1 coordinate 10,291,366, forward strand.
AATACAAATATTTAGACACTGCAGAGAGAGTTTGTTGATTAATTTTAAAATGCGGTGTGTTCTGCAATAGCCGAGCGGGAGCTGCAGTTTCGCTATGGTAGTCAATAATACAATTTCAGAAACAATGCCCCATAAGACTGAATTTGGGAAAAAAAGGTAATATTATAACAAAAATTGGGATAAGACCTAGCTAGAGTTGCTTATATTTCCCAGTGGGAAATATAAGCGACTCTAGCTAGTAAAAGTATGTTTTGCCATTTAAAGTATTTCTACTTCATCAGTTGATACAAAATCTTACCCCGTCTTTTGTCACCTAAGAGAGGTGGGGGAAAAATTTTATACACCAGATGTAAAGTTGGAAAACACAGGTAATAATAATATGAAGTAAGTCCATTAAAGAAAAAAGTTAGATACAAAATCTGACCCCCTCTTTGGGCCTCTTAGAGGGGTGGTGAGGGGGGGGGGGATTATTATACACCAGATGTTGAGTTGGAAGAAGACAAATATATCTGCGAAAACCGCATTCAAATCGGATAAGTAGTTTTCGTGTGATGCTAGAACAAACATACAAACATACAGACAGACAAAAAACTAACCACATTTTTGGCTTCTATAGCGATGTAGCGACACCCCCTGCTTATTATTTTTTGAATATCTTTAATGTACAGAATTTAATGTACAGAATTTTCATTTCTACAGTTTTATTATATGTACATAGATTTTTTTATTATATGTATATAGACAAGGCAAGGCAGGTCGTTAGTGGTTATCTACGGATTACTAAATAGTAAATAGTTTTTTGTCATACTACGTATAACTTAGAAATTTTCATTTATTTGAAAGAAAGGTTTGTTTGACGCTCTACGAAATCATGATGATAAGTAATGGTGATGGAGGTTGCAATATTAATATTAATAATAAATAAACGAATAGCGAAACACCGTGACGTGTAGAATGTAGATCCTATAACTCCGAGGGCGAGTTGTACGTAGCTCTACAGGAACTAGAAGTGGCTTTAAAAGAGCTGCATCGCAACATTATTAGGCGTCTAATGCCTTTCACCAACTGCCTTCTAACGCTAAGGTGTTCCCTAGCGACCATTAAGGGTATATTTCCTTCAAGATTTTACTAATTGTGTTTTATGGGTATATTCCCTTCAGGACTTCACTAATTCCTTGTCCTTATGGGTGTAAGAACATTTCGTGAACAATAAGTTCTTTCAAAAATGTGTTTGTTTTAAGAGATACATCACCCTAAAAGACGAAGACGACGAAGAGTTGGTGAAAACATGACTGTTTTATATGACTATAACGCCTAATAATAATTCCATAATTTACCCTTTTACAAACATACTATCTGCGCCCTGTCCCTTTTTAATTCATCTAAATTTAGTTTGAAACTTGACTGATTTTACTAAACCATAGGCCTACGAAAATCTTGTGCCACTTCCTACCATTCCTACATCCTGCTATGGAAAGCATGGGTCTGGATAAACAGCTAATTCCATTACGGGAATAGCTCTCGCCGGGAGTACAAGGGTGGAACCTTAAGGCGTTCCGCTAATCCTGGTATAAAGGGTTCGTGGGGTTAAGGTATTAGCGACTTCTGAAGGTACACGCTTCCTCGACGTTAATTAAGATGTACGGGACATCAACATCATGATCAAGAATATGGAAATCGTTAGGATTGAGTTTGACAGTAATAAGAATAACGGTTCGGTCATGTCCCATTGTAGGTCTAGAAGGTAGTAATTATGTATTTCTTGACAGTGTTATGTTAGGTACAATTATCTCGGGTGTTTCCATATATTTTATTCACGTATGGCGATGAAAAAATTTAAAACTTAAAAATGATTAGGCTAGCGACGTTTGCTTTCTGAAATCCCATATTCAGTTATACAATATACCTTTTCAGACATGCCTTACAATGTCTCCTAAACCATACTTCTAAATTAGCAGTGCCATAAACCCCAATTTGTATGGCGCTGCATCAAGCCCTAAGCTCCTAATTTGGTTCCGCGGCTAATATGTCTCCTCCGCGGCGTTTGCGTTAAATTATAAACCTTATTAAACATTGTTCCCTCGTGTGCCGTAAAGGCAGTACCGCGTTTCATCCGAACTTGCGAGTCTCTGAATTATTTACATTCTGTATAAGTAAGGCTGTAAGTTTGCTGATTAATTTCGCTTGGTATAAAAATATTTCAGAAAGTAAAAAGCTTAAAGATCCTATATTTATATTCACAGCACATTGGAGCTATGGTTAGATCGGTGTTTCTGCGAATAATAAAATCGTCGTAGCTGTAGATCTACTTCTACTGTAGTCTATTTTATAATCTGGTATTGCATAAAAACTCTTTATTGCAAAAGGCTTGGTACTCATATCCTTAATCTGTGGTACTCGTAGAATATTTATTATATAAGTCTATGGTTTTACCTATATTTCTCTATGATTTTAAAATTCTGACACTTTAGTGACTTTAGTCAACAAAAATTTTATTTTGCAGTCTATTTTGGAAGGCATATTATTCTGATTTTCTTCTGAGGTAGTATAATTTTAACATAATTTTAATCATAAAAATTACGATATTAATTTTCGTTTCAAATTACTGTACTAAATCAAAATTAAACTTCCATTTCAGTAATTTTATGCTAAAAATTAAACGACCTGGGGAGAAAAGTATGGAGTCCAGTGACGTTAAATCGAAACAAAGCTCATCCAGAGAAGAGATTGGGGACATGAAAAAGAAAAGTTCTGCGGCCAATGTCAGGTGGGAACTAAACCCATAATGAGTAGGGCTGGGGTTGGTTTATTGAAACTTGGTCTCATGCTAACGCTCGCTGATTAAATGAAAATACAGAATAGGAGCATTTAGCACCTCATGAATATTCCAAGACGAGGTTTCGGGTTCTCATGCGTACGTAATACTACGCTATGGGACCGTTGACTTAATATTGGACGACTTTTGCTAATGAAATGTTCTCTTCTTTTGACTTGGACATTTTTAGGGTTCCGTACCCAAAGGGTAAAAACGGGACCCTAATACTAAGACTTCGATGTCTGTCTGTCCGTCTGTCTGTCTGTTCGTCTGTCTGTCACCAGGCTGTGTCTCAAAAACCGCTATAGCTACATTTCTGAATTTTTCACAGATTGTGTATACCTGTTGCGGCTATAACAACAAATACTAAAAACAAAATAAATTCTATATTTAAGGGATGCTCCCATACAACAAACGTAATTTTTTGCTCAATATCAATAATGGCAATAGGTAGGCACTTGAAATGTTGACAAAATACTCATTTGTATCTATACTTTAATAATAGATATGTCCACATTGTGCACTTTCATCTTCAATTTTCATTATCTTTTGACATTCAACTTTCATATTGGTGCATTCAATAATTGAACACGTCAACGAACGCAACGCCAACATTGTCATTAAAGAACAAAGCGAAAGTTTTGGATAAGGTCAGAGGGCATGCGTCGCGGGCATGCCTCACGTGCTCTGTTGACTGCGCTATCATATGATGCATGCCCTTAATGAACAAAAAAATCTTGTATACGCAAAGAATGATCGATAGAGTCATAACTCCAATGATAGCATCTAGTCCTAGAGTAACCGAAAAAGAAAGATTATCGTTTTTCCCTATAATTTATTTTAAAAAATTAATTACGTTTTACAGAAACACTGATCGTACATCAAATATACGAGTATTGTACGAGTATCAACCTGAACCTGAAAAAACCGAAAGAAAAAAGTCAACTGAAGTAATAATAGTACCCGATAGAAAATCTCTCAGCAAACATGATATCGACACTAATATTAAAGGTGATACAAAACAAGGCAACGAAGGAGATAATGTACTACCCAGGAAATCGCTGAGTAAAAATGTTAGTAACGCAGAAAGTCCGGGAGTTGCAACACTTGAAGCGATCTTTGCAACACCGTCTACAAGTAATGCGACCAATAAAATAAAAACAAACGAATCTCATATGAAAACCGAGGACATTGTAAAAGCAAAAAAAATTATAAAGGCTGCTAAAAATAATAAAATATCACATGCAACTATGATGACTAGAGGTAGATTGAAAAAAATACAAGACACTGAATATGATGTAAGCGCTGATGATTATCTTAGCGTTCAGAGCATTGGAATTCACTTTAATGTACAAGATCTACGTTCACCTGGGCTAAAGAAAAGACTAGGAACTCCAATGAAACGCCAGGTAAAGAAAATGAAAAAATAAGAATGTATCCCTTAGGCCATATTCCTTACGTTTTTATCACATTATCATTATTTAATTAATTTTATGTTTTTGTTTTTATTTGTTTTGATGTAGTAAATAAAAACCTATTTTGTTTAAAGGTGATTTTTGACTGTTAAATTATTTGAATGCTGTGATAAGTCAGTTTAGGCCGGCAACGCACCTGCAGCTCTTCTGATGTTGTGAGTGTCCATGGGCGACGGTAGTTGCTTTCTATCAAGTGACCCGTTTGCTCGATTGCCCACTTATTTAATAAAAAAGTCATAACTTGTTTCTAGCAATTCCAATTTGGTATTTGCCGTTGCCTAACTTTTTATCAGAGCTGTCAAAGAATGCTCAATTCATCCAAGTGGCCCGTTTAAGTTCCAGCAGTGGGCCGTATTTCAGCAATCTCTAAGCGGATCGTATCATATCGGAAATTGAATTTCCGATTGGCTCTCGAGCACAGTCTGCCTGTAATGGATAGCTTCGGTGTTTCGCACTTCATGGGGATGATAGATAGCTCGCGAGGAAAACCGTTAAAAGGAGGTATTTTATAGGTTGCTAGTCACCCTCTCTAAAAGCTTCATGAATATGCAGCGCCTCATTGATACGTTCGCGCTATTTTATTAAAATATCTGTGCCTGTAGACAAGTGGCAAAACGCTAATGCTAACGCTAACGCTAACGTTAAAAAATGTATGGGATTTGACATTAGTATTCGCTAGCGAAGCGATGACTTATGTCAAATCGCATACATTTTGTAACGCTAGAGTTAGCGTTAGCGTTTCGCCACTTGTCTACAGGCACTGGAATTGAAAAGGGTTTGACAACGAGTCTATAGGAATTGAGTTGTGCTCTTAAAATGACTAATCCATAAACGCTTTAGGCGTTTTGTCTTATTAATGAAATATTAACCACCTAAATAAATTATAGAAACACTAGATGGCGCCCGCAACTCTGTTGCGCCAAAATTCGTTTGTCGTACATTTTTCCGGTATAGAAAGTATCCTATGTCCTTTTGCGGGACTCAAAGTATCTACGTACCAAATTTCAGCCAAATCGGTTCAGCGGTTTGGGGGTGAAGAGGTAGCAGACAGACAGACACACTTTCGCATTTATAATATTAAGTCTGGATAATTTATTTATAAGACGAATCTTATCATATTTAAAGAACTTGGAATAGCGTTTCTACTCAGCTGGTTCCAGTAATTCAATATTGCAACAAAGCATTCCCAGCAGATGCGTCGTGGAGATGTATGCATCGAGAAATTTCCACTTTTGAGAGGAAATCTTTGTTGGATTCGCCCTGACGTCCCGAGTTATCGGTTATTTGTCCACACCCTGACAGATAATGTAATATACAGTATCGAGGAATTGAACTTGTTTGTGTCGAATCTTATTCATAGTGACATATTTTTCACCTTCAACATATTGGAGAAATTGCTTTATTTGCGTTTCTTTGTAAACGGTTTTCTTTAGTTCTACTAATTTTAATTGTTATGTGATATTTTTTTAAGGTGACTGTGGCCATTATAGCCTGTAATTTTCTGCTCCATTTAAAAACGCAAAATTACAAACAATCATAATATTACAGATCACTTCATAAGAATATCGTTTAGTTAGTTGGTGGTGACTGGTGATGATTGCTCACCTTTACAAAGTTTCTTTTACAAAGTAATTTTAGCATAGCGCTCGTAAGCACTAACGTACGTACTTAAGTTTTTCAAGGCATGCTCTGTATTTCATTAGACGAGCTAAGCGTATGTAAATCAGCTCAGCGAGGAACTTCAGCTAATAATGAATTAATGAATTTTCGAGCTAACGTCCTAGGACTCTTAGTAAACTTGCCAACTCGGGAACGCTCGGAGTAGCGTGCTGGTGTTTACAACTAAGTTTTACGACGACCATTTTGATGTATCCCTTTTAATTGAAACTTTGTAATAGATCCCGACGCCAGTTGTTGAACGTGCACGCTAACTACTTTAAGCTATTGACTACAAAGTTGGAGGCAACAAAACAGCTTGGTTATTCGCACAGATCTGGAAAATACAACCAAGAAAATGTTGAATTCTTCAGCTCGAATATCCCACAATCTATTGAATTTTATCGGTCGTGTCCCGGGCGAAAGTGCGAATCATTCCTCCCTAGACAAAGTAAACGTTTGGAAATTGTCGCATCACGGTCAATAGGCCCGATATAAATCCTTTTTACAGCGTTAAAAATGGTTTACGGCACGAGCGGGGCGGCCGAGTGTCGTAGTAAAAACCCTAATTTCCTGCACCCTTTCATTTGTGCCGGCAATCTGGCCTGTGCCTTATTTATGGAGGTCCCGGCTGCTTGATGGGAGGGAGTCAGAATTCGTAATGACAAAAGATGGGTCGGCGCGGACGTGCGACTAGCTTTCAAAATGCTAAGCTTCAACCTTTTAAAAATAGAACACTGTAAACGATGCAACAAATCGAAGTTGAAACACAGAAACAACGGATTTACTTGACTACGTGTCTTTTGATGGTGGAGCCGAATTTCCCCTCAGAACGGGCCAATTAAAAGTGTCAGTCATGTTTTAAAAACTCCAGTTCTACATAATTATGTGCAAGCTTAAGAGGCATTGCAAAAGACGTAAAAATCTTAGTAGGAGTATTATTACCTATAGCACACTGTGGTACTCAACCTTTACTTATACGGGCCACAAACATGTTTTGGTCTTGCTGTCTCGGGCCGCAATCAAATTTTTTAGGGTTAAAAAATGAAGTTCAAAATTAACGATTTCAAGGATTTTTTACGACTACATTTTCACAACGACTGCACAATTTTGCCGCAGGTTGAATATGGCTGATTTAGCACAACATCCTACTGGTTATTACAAAAGTAAAAATCTCAATAAAAGTACTAGGAGATAGCTCTAATCTCCACGAATCTCCCGTCTGCACAGTTTCAATGGTACTCGTATGGAAACAAGTTTACGAGTGTTAGTTCGGTCGTCCTGGCAATGATGCCTTATCATGGGCGGCCATTTTTCATGCCGACTTCATGGGATCCCTGTTTATATAACAAGTGCTCTATTGTGAATGGCATTTTTGCGAATGTGGTGGGAATGTTATCATATTTTCTATAGGAATTTGTTTGGTGTGGGATTTCGTTTTAGATGCTTTGGAGCCTGGAGGTTCTATTTATTCTATTAGAGGTTAGAAGAAGTTAGAAATCTTTTTGAGTTCATTAAGTTTAGCTAAACTGTCGCCAACTAACTCTTGTGCAGTTTGGCGACTTTTAATATCTTAGTTAAAATCTATGGTTAAAATGTAAACATTTGACGAACAAAGATAAAAATCGGCCAAGTGCGAGTCAGACTAGAATTTGTTATTATAGCGGCAACAGAAATACACAATCTGTGAAAATTTCTGAAGTCTAGCTATAGCGGTTCTTGCGATACAGCTCAGAGACAGACAGACGGACAGACGTCGAAATCACAGTAATAGGCTCCCGTTTTTACCCTTTGGGTACGGAACCGGAACGAAATAAAAATGAAGTCTAAACAATATTCAATTCCACTTGTGTTCTGTAGGATTTGATGCAAATGCATGTCTTGGAAGTAGGACAGAAATCGTCGTACTCAAATAGAGATATGATGAATTTCGTAATCAGTGTCTCCAGCTTGCAACTTTACCGTTTGTAGTTTTGGGGTTTGAAGTTTTTGTGTGCATGAGGATTCGTATAACGCACGTAGTTTCCAACTAAAATTAAACAGAAAACTCGGGATCCTTAATTGAAGACGTAAGCGGACGAAATATGTAACTAACAATTTGAAAATTTTGGTTCTTTTGCATAAATGATAGCTTTAGGACCGGTAAAGATGATTTGAAATAAAATAATGTGGATTTTATGTATAGCCAAATATATTAGCTAGACGATGAGCTAAGTTACAAGGTTTGTTCAAATTACTGTGGAAAAATGAGTACTTAATTGCTATTATGTTATAAAAAATATTTTAGTTATCCATTTCATCCACTCCCGCCTTCAATTACAAACTTGCACACTCTATGCAAGTTTTTGTGTACCCTTTTAGGAAGTCGAATTCACTCACCATCATGCTAGGGCAGTGTTTTTCAACCTTTGTTGCGATCCTTTGGTCGCGACGCTTGTGTATATTATAGTTCTCTCAACCCCCCCGTCAGCTTTGAGATACCTATTTCAGTAAAAAAAACGATAAGGATTAAAAATATTGATATATTATTCAATAGAAGAATTTTTGACACAAGGATATTAAAGTATTAATTATTTAAAACATACGTAAGTACCACCAAAGAAGTTGATGCATAGGCAGATGGCGGACCTACGTAAATTGGTCGTGTTGTGTCAACTGTCAAACCCATCCGACAGATCACATCTATCACTGAATTGACATAATCCGACCAATTGACGTAGGTCCGTCAACTGACCATGAATCAATTTCTTCGATGGTAGATAATCAAAAATCAAAGGGGTTGCGAAATATTTTTTCATACCAAGGGGGTCATCTTAAACGGTTGAGAAACACTGTGCTAGGGGGACTTTAAGAGGTGCTTAATTGCGCTTAGCGCGGATAAACTGAGCGAGATTGTTGAAGCGAAAATTGAGTTTTTTTTTGGTAAATTATTTTAAGCTGTGATATATGCGTCGACTTAATGGTGGGGGTTCCTTGATCGCGTTAAAGGTTTTTAAAGCACCGCGTGATGCATTTTGTTTCTAAAGCTTTTAAAAAATCGTATGGACATCTTTATCTGTATAATATTATCGTGGAAATTCTTCTGAATTAAAAACGAGCCTATACCCTTGGTCTGTTTTATATCCGTGCAAAACTTTATCAAAGCTACAGTTTCAAGCAATAAAGTCAAATTAATAAATCTGACACAATGCGTAGTTGCTTGAACAAACTCAAACCATAGAAAGCGATCAATATAACTTCTAAAAAGCTTTTGTAAAGTATTATTTCATAAAATATATTATTTACGTAATTCACTGGCCCAATTTCGGAACACAATTTTATATCTCTTTGTTAGGGGATGGTTTGGTCCGGGGTTTTATGTGACGTCACGTGAGCGTTAAATTAGAGTGAGGCCAGTGATAAGGCCTCGGCGATAACGCTCCACAAATCTTACACAAAATTCCACCGTTTCTATTCCATTTATGTTATTGTTTATAGCTATAAAATGTTACTTAAAGTCAAGACTTTAACTAACTTAAGAGTTTAAGAGGTTGGTGGAAAAGGTCTGTTTGCAGTACAGCAGTTTGCGCATAATTATTTGTGCTTATAAGTTATAGATAAGTCTCGATATTTCTATAAAGTCTGACGCCTCCGTGGTCCAGTGGTTAAGAGCGTGGCTCTTGCCTCGGAGGTCGTGGGTTTGATTCCCGCTTTGGAAACATGTTATTTCCAAGTTTGGTTAGGGCAATGCAGGCTGATCACCTGATTGTCTGACAAGTAAGATGATCCATGCGTCGGATGGGCATGTAAAAAGTCGGTCCTGCGCCTGATCTCTCGCCGGTCGTGTCGGTCTGCCGTGAGTCGCGTCTATTATGACTCATGAGTGATACTCGCGTAAACTTAAGAAATCATTACGATAAAACTAGTTACTTTCTTTCTACGAAAGTATTCAAACCTTTAAGGGTTTTGAGGACTGCAAAGAACTTCTTTCCTGCAATTTTTTTTCCGATGTTTTACAGATCCGCAAAACACTGTAATCAGTTTTCACACTGCCGGTCGTTTGTATTCCAGCACCGTGCAGGTCAAATAGATAACCCGGTTCAACTCGGTTACGGCATCTATAACTCCATCTCGGAATCTTTTCAATCATGTGGCGCCTTCACCTTATAAAAATACATGACCGCATTTAAATATTACCCGGCACGTGTGTCTAGCTCCTGGCCGGGGTGCTATTACGTGAATGGCAATAGCAATAGAAGCTTAAATGTTAGCTTATATTTGAAAATTGAATAATAAGTCAAGAAGTCTAAGGGCCTGTTTCACCACTTCCTGAAGTGCCGAATAGGCTATTACTTTTTTGACGGATTCACCATACTGGATCTGTCAAGTTAATTAGTGGATAGCCTATTCGGCATTCATCAGGAAGTGGTGAAACAGGCAATTATACAAATAAGTAATTAATTTTTGGATGTTTGGAAACTCCCCCAAAATCTCTGACTAGATATCTAAGCTTGTGCAGAATTTGGAGTAAAAACTTCTTTAGCAGCATGGTCCACACTTCAACTCCGTGGTTGTGCACTACCTGGGAAAAATATTTTAGAGTGGGTTGCACCAGCTTACTTTAACTATAACTAACTTTAACCATAACAAAAAGTCAAATGAACTGTCAAATCCCTAGTAAAAGTCCATTATGGACGCCATATTTGACGATAACTTTAACTTTCACTACACCTCTGGTGCAACCCACCCTTAAACTGGTCTTACTGGTGTCAAGAAAATTCTTAAGATAACGCTTAACATTTTTTGCCTATCCTATTGATACAAAGTTGTGCTAAATTATGATAGATTCTGATGGTTATGTAATGGTTACTGGCGAGACGTGAGAAGTGAGAAGCAATTGATACTTATTGAAGTGTCCTTCATCAGCATTGATTTTGTCTTATCATACCAATCTATATCAAAATTTACGTAGGTTATATTGTCATCTCAAGACACAATCTCGACTACTTTGTCTAAAGGTATGATTTAGGTGTTGATGCTTGTACCAAACCACCAACAGCTACGTCTTGTTAATTTTAAGCTTATTACATTTAATATCTTTAAATTATCACAATTTATACAGATGTGACATTGTGGTAAATACTAAATACAATGTTTGTTCTTATCTATGAAGCAAGTTTCCTAAAAGTATCAGATGAGGACAAAGGATTGGGTCTAAATAATGTCTATACTCTATATAAAGTTAATAGTAAGAGACGAGGCCCTTATGAACCATTTCGGCTCAATCGTTATGGCAAATCTATTAATAGGTGCCAACGACGTTACCCTCATTGGAGATATTAACCAACTTCCATTTATTGAGCGTGAAAACCTCTTCAAACTCAATTACGCTCGTCCAAATCTGGTAACTAGCATTACCCAGGAGTTGTCTTGCACACACAGGAGCCCTATGGATGTGGCTTACGCCCTAAGCATGGTCTACAGTAACATATATTCATCAAAGGAAGAAGTGCGGTCCCTAAAGCTAAAGAAATATACAGGAGCAAGAATACCTAAAACCGATCCAAATACCCTGTATCTCGTACACACGCAGGAGGAGAAAGTAGCCCTAACGAACATAGGCTACGGATCGGGAACGGGATCTCGCGTCCTCACAATACATGAAGCTCAGGGATTAACGAGTCCTTCGGTGATTATTATACAGACCAAATCCCGAAAGCTGGATATCCATGACAGCGTGCCTCACGCAGTGGTAGCTATATCTCGACACACTAACACCTGTGTCTACTACACTGACACCGATGGGGACGCCGTGGTCAGCTTTATAAAAAGATCTTTGGAGGCGTCAACCGATTTTATAATGGAATATAACATCAAAATGGCGATCAAGGACAGAAATGACCAAGTCCTAGGCCGTATAGCGAGGCACAGTCTTCAAAGGTCGGCAAAAATTAAATGTTAAAAAAAAAAAAAAAAAAAAAAAAAAAAAAAAATGGGGAACATGGTTCTGGTGACCCCACTAGTAGTAGCTAGTAGATTCGTCACAGAACGATATCTTCTTAAGATCCTTGAAACTCCACCCAGCTTGAGTGACCGCTCTCCACCAAGCCAATGCCACAACATCTAAAGGCAAAGGGTGCAGCACCATACCCGAAGAAATCCAAAAATGTCGAATCTACTGGCTATACTGGGACCACATACGCCCCTTCAGGGCATCAAATATTATAATATAGTGATAAATATATATATTTATTAAGTTAGGTAATATTCTATATAAATAATAATAGTATTAAGCATAATATAATATACAATAATATCAATAGTATAATAATGTATAAGTTTAAAAGGTCCAAGGCGTGATGGACTTACAGTAGATTAAGAGGAAATGTAATCTTGGTACGCGACCATATTATAACAATGAGACAAATAAAGGATATGGGCGACTAGCCCATAGACGACCCTAATTATTATAAAAAAAAAAAAAAAAAAAAAAAAAAAAAATAGTAAGAGATAATCTATCTATGGACGCTTCACACCACGTCAGTCTGCCCCGTGCTAAGCTGTAGGTACCTGAATGTACTATGTTTATTTAAGGATGGTTACATACTGGTCCTCTAGTTTTGCAGGTTGCTATATCGGTAATCTCCTTCGCGTGTTATAAATGTAAAGGCGTAAAAGTTAGGCCTTTTTGAAACCCCATCGCTTAGTGGATCTTTTCAGTTGAAGTTGAAAAATAAAGGTGCGAACGGTAAAATATACAGTACCTCGATTCTGCTTAATGGAACATTAATACAGCTTTCCTTCTTATTCAGTCAATTTTCCTGTACTTTACAAAATGGCATTTTGTAATGTACAGGAAACAAAATATTAGGTTTTTCATTTGATGAGTATGATTTTGTAGTTTGACTGAAAAGAGACTTGATCAAACAAGAAAAGAAGTTAGTGGAAGCCGAGTGTTCCCTAATTTTGGTGAAAGTTCGGACCCAAACGATCGTTGGCAGTCATGTTAGACAGATTCAGGACACTCCCTGTCACAGCGGCTGATGGAAAACCGCAGTTTGTCTCTCCCACACCCCCAGGATGCCTTGGCTTAACCGATGCTCATCCCTTACCTGGGGATTAAGGGTTTATGCGAGATTAAAAAAGAAATGAAGCTGCATTAATGTTGCATTTAAATAGTAAAATAAGGGTCCAGTTTTCCGCCAGTGTATATTTTAATCAGCGAGGTTGGAGCAGTAAAACACGCTCGTTTATATTATTTTAACTTCATGGTCTCTTGCCTTGAACGTCGCTTCGATCGCAGGCTCATCATACTTGCGCTTCAGAGAATAACCGTTGGTTGCTGGATAGGGAACGGGATCGTAGAGTTCAGCTGCATAGAAGAATTGAGGTCCATTTTTCCGCCAGTGTATATTTTAATCAGCGAGGTTGGAGCAGTAAAACACGCTCGTTATATTTCAACTACAGATACGACGACGCCATTTGCAATTCGCGCTAATGCCGCCCATCTGTATGAATGGTTTAATCAAGATTCTTTCAGACTCCACTTATGAGAATTTACTTTCCCACTTCGTTGGTTTATTTCATATTTTGTAGGAAAATTGTGTGTTTACTTTGTAGATTTACTTAGCGTTTGCAGTTTGCTTTTCTAGACTTACAGCTAGATTTTCACAAGAATTTTAAACATTACAATGCTTTACGCGATGTATGCATTTTGCTGTCGATATTAGGTGATTAATGGGTGTTTTAAAGTTCCTTTACGGTTTTTTAATAGGCTGTGCACTGTTCTGTTATATATTTATTGTAAGCTAAAACCCCGTCATATTTGCACACTGAATTACTATAAAAAGTCTGGTTGTCTTTATTATTTGTTTTATAAACTTATACAAAGTTCATCTTCAATGTTGCAAAACTGCAGACACATGCTTATAAAATTGAACCTAACATCATTTTAGGTCCATAAGATACCTAAAATCCTAGCTTTAAGAATATTTAACCGTTTATCCTGTCAATTTCTCGGCCAGCGCGGCGTTCGTCCGGTCTAGACGTCATTATTTTTTGGTCCCAGTATCGTAAATCCTGGAAGTGCCTAAGGCAGTGGATTTGTGAACTGCAACGTTTCTTGGAAATACGTGTATAAGCTGGAAATGCGTTTTGAATGAAGGTTACTGAGGCTTTGGTTGGCGAAAATATGGTTGGTAATATTTAGGTATTGTGCTATTAATTAGTGATTTGCTTTGTGGACTAAATCTAGTACCTACCAATGGTTTCGTTATTGGCAACCACCTACTTTGGCGGTTTATCACTTTAATATAATATAAAGTGTGATATATTATCATAGGCTGTTGCACCACTTCCTGATAAGTTCCGGATAGGCTATCCACAACTTATTTGATAGATACCCCATACTCAATTTGTCAGATAAGTTGTGAATAGCCTATTCAGAACTTAGCAGGAAGTGGTGAAACATGTCCTCAGCCAGATTATAAAGACAGAATTTAATAACCTACTATAAGACTTACAAAGCCTGTACTATCATTACATTAAAATTGATTTGTGGGCAAAGAGGACACCTATATAATTTGGAACGCCTCCGTGGTCTAGTGGTATAGAGCGCAGCTCTTGACTCGGAGGTCGTGGGTTCGATTCTCGCGTTGGAAACATATTATTTCCAAGTTTGGTTAGCACAATGCAGGCTGATCACCTGATTGTCTGACAAGTAAGATGATCCATGCGTCGGATGGGCATGTAAAAAGTCGGTCCTGCGCCTGATCTCTCGCCAGTCATATCGGTCTGCCGTCTCACTGGGTTATGAGAGTAAAGGAATAGAGAGTGCTCTTGTGTACTGCGCACACACTTGGGCACTATAAAAATACTCCTGCGTAGCTGGCCTGGTTTCAATGAAACCGGCGACCGTCACCGAAACTGGTATGGGAGCTATTATTATTATTATATAATTTGATCGTGTTGTCTAGCCGACAGATAACCCGACCAAAAAATATGAGTCCATCTATGAATTTCCCGCTACCTTCCTACTATCTAAATAGCTTTTATATGAAGAGGGGAATACTTCGTCAGCGCTAGTATGACACTTTATATAAAAGGCCATTAACCCCCGATGAGTGTGTCAAAAGCATTAGTGACCTCCCTTCCTCGTCCCCCCTGGAGTCCTGGCGATGACGTCACATCCGCCCGACGTTGATGTAGGGACAATTTGCGCGGAAAATGTCAGGCGTGTTTCGCGAAAAAGGAAATTATGTTTTGGCGCCAACTACACAATTTAAAAAAAGTTAAAAGAAGTAACGTTGAGGCGGAAGTGACTTGATAGCAAGGGCCTAGGAGTGCTCTCGAACTCTATGGCGTTGAAAGCGTTCATCCTTTTGGATGTTACGATGCTACAGACATAGTAAACATAATAACATCCCACTATAATTATTGTAGTTGACGGTTAAAAATCGGCCAAGTGCGACTCCGTACCGTAATGGCGATTTTTGTATGGGCTTTATCTTAAATATTTTTTTATACTTAATGTTATTATTAACTAGATGACGGACAGACAGACGGACAATAATCGAATTCTTAGTCATAGGGTCCCGTATACCATAATAATATATTGTATTCTGTGCCTTTGGGTATAAACGGGACGGAACGGTTTTATGGTACCCTAAAAATACGATCTTAGCTTAATCTTGACATGAATTTGGAACCATTTATAAAGCTTTCACCAGACTACAAACTGTCTCACCAAAAAATAACTTCCAACTTTAACTTTTGAGCCCCGAAAAAGAAAATACCCTTTCAGAAGTAACGATGCTGTAAACATTTCAACAGATACAAAACTTACCCTTTTGCGGAGAATTTAAAATGTTCCAAAGCTGCGAATTGTCGTTTCAAGGTCGGATTACCCTAAAGTCGGGTAGCCCGGGTAGCTCGGGTAGATCGGGTAACCCTCACAATACTGCATTACCGACCTCTTTCCCCCATAATACCCAATCACATATTTTCCGCAAATCCATAATCCGGGGATTGTGCAATCGGTATTTTGCTACTGCCTTTCTTATAAACATTCGTTCGTGCCCGACTCGTATACAATTTAAATGTTCTCATTGGGAACTTATGGTTTCCCGTAAATTTTTCACCCTCACTATCGAAGGGTTAGGGCTGGGTCAATAACTATAATGAATCCGTTCGAATGAGCCTTCGGATAAGGAACCTTGTTAGGACAGATTGAAAAATGCGTACACGTTTGCTATTTGCTTTCCCTCTTGACTTTTCACGTTGGGCCATGGTGAATATTTTCCACCATGATTTGCGGTTGTTTAGCAAAATCAACGTGGATTATGGACATTTTACGTAGAATATAGGTACCCCTGTTCTGGTTCGTAATCGCATATCATTGTCTATCATAGCCCATGGGCTGTGACCTTACACAGCACAGAGATCGTATTAGAATTTAGAATGAATTAACACAATAGAATACAAGCAAAACGCGTGATTCAGGGTGATTGACGCTCTATCAGCTATCTCCTATCCATGCCGTCGCATCGTTAAAACAACGCGTCCGATGATGCAATGCATCAATATGGTGTATTATAAAATATAAATAAATAATATTATCATGCATGTAACACGTCAAAACGACTACGCTGCAACGAACAACACAAGAGAGACACTTAACAATAATAATTATTATAGAATCCCTCCTTCAGTAAATTTTAATGTGTTTCAAGTATCATCTCCATATCAATACGACATTATACCCTGTATCAAAACATCCTTATCCCATGTTTGTCCACTTGGAGATTTTATCTCTACCCTCAATAACCACGGGAGAATACGCAGATTCTACACAGCTTTAAGTGGAACCGTGCGAAGTGTCATTAGTTAAAATTACCAGAGTACGGCTATCACTCCCTTGGAGGCTGTCCCCCGAGCTTGGGACTGGAGTTTCGACTTTTAGGGCACTTTTCACAAGTTTGTTGGGAGTTAAATTGGGGTAGGGTTGTTGTGTAAAGCATGCTGTGTAATGCATTAATTAATGTGAGGAATATTTGGGGTCTTATGCAGACTAATGTTTGTTTTTATTTTCAGGTTACATGCAGTGCAAGTGATTTTAAATGTGAGTATGCTTTTGTTAATATTAATTGTAGCCATAAATTCTTGTAAAAATATTGTTGACAACGTATTTTTTATAATAATAGCCATAATGAAGAAAGTAGAGATCTTATAAAACAGACCAGCAGTTTTAGTTTAGGCGCTTCGGTTAATTGGAGCAAACATACATCCGTAGACTGCCAAACAACACTTCTTTTTTTTATGAAATAAGGGGGCAAACGAGCAAACGGGTCACCTGATGGAAAGCAACTTCCGTCGCCCATGGACACCCGCAGAATCAGAAGAGCTGCTGGTGCGTTGCCGGCCTTTTAAGAGGGAATAAGGTAAGGTAAGGGGAGGGTAGGGATGGAAAGGGAAGGGAATAGGGGAGGGTAGGGAAGGGAATAGAGTAGGGGATTGGGCCTCCGGTTAACTCACTCACTCGGCGAAACACAGCGCAAGCGCTGTTTCACGCCGGTTTTCTGTGAGGACGTGGTATTTCTCCGGTCGAGCCGGCCCATTCGTGCCGAAGCATGGCTCTCCCACGTCTTTCGTCGTAGTTGGCTAAAAATAAGTTCATTGCGTTGTTTATAATATAAATACGGAGCTATGCACTCCCCCGTACAATAAAGTCAGCCACTCGAACAATTTGCCGCGAGGGACATATCTTATAATTGTTTACAAAGTAAACGTTGGAAATTTCCCGGCTCTAATGAAAAATACTCCTGGACTTCGTCTTTGTTTCTTTATGACCTAAGTTTTCGAGATCAGGGCTGGCAGAAATAGGTTTAATTTGGAAAATATAGTATAAATAATTTTTGGCTAAAAATTGTAAGGCTATAATACAATATAGTCTAGTCCTTTCCCATAACGAGGCTGTTCTACTGCTATTTTGATTTGCTGAAAAATCTGCACTTTTGTGCAAAAGTTTCTCAACGACTTGGTTCCTGGCTTGTTCTATTCAAATGTAAAGTATTGCATTGCACTATTTGTTTTAGATCAAAAATTAGTAAACTACAATCTTATTGACAATATGTAGTGTCAACATTATCATATCACCCATTTCCCATAAAATATCTGTCAATTTCGTAGTTTATCTGGTGTATAAAATTTATCCCCGTCCTAAAAGCCGGCGACAAAAGGCATTTGACTGGGGCCGTTACATTTTTCGCTCGGCCTGACTTGTATAACTCAAGAACCATTTGTATGGGAAGTTATTTTCTCTTTATAGCTCCCTTTTAAATTGCGAGTTAATAAGGAGTGTTTTGTTGCAGAAGGTTGTATAGGATTTTTACAGTGCTCTTTCTTGGTTTGGTCATATAGTATATGTAGATTAAATACTATAGTCTTATACAGGTTGTTACAAAACAAAATAATTTCTTCTTGGGGTGTGTTAACTGTCATAGTAACAGCCCTAAAAGACGTACTTTTTTCACTATTGCACTAATTTATAACGTTAGGCATTTTTCATAGCATAAAAAAAGTCAAAAGTAACTCTTTCAGTGCTGCCCTAGTAGACGAGTGGCAAGCGATTATCGTAAACGCTAACGCTAACGCCACAAAATGTATGGGATTGACACTTCGCTAGTGAATACTAATGTCAAACCCCATACATACTGTGGCGTTAGCGTTAGCGTTTACGATAATCGCTTGTTGCTTGTCTAGGCCCTCAGCTCATTTTACAGAAAACTCTATATAACATATAAGGGACACATACATATTACATGCCTTAAAAGTGTTTTTAAATACCCTATAGTGGTATATCTGTGATATTTCTACATAATGTAACTAGGTGAACCTCGATCGTGGGAATCGCAGACACAATAGATTTTCATTTGTTATGCGACAGCCGTGAGCCGGGTGCCGCTTGGGGATTGATGGTCCAGAAAATATTAATTACTCTCAACAATAATAAAAAATATCTTGTGTCAGCCCTAGTGCGTTTAAATTATTTGAAGTGCGGCCATTGGGGAGGGCGGTTATCGCCTTATGGCCGTGATGAATGTGAAGCTGACTTCAGGTTTTATGTAAGCACTAGCTTCTAGGTATTACCGAGAAATCTAAGTTAAATATCACCTTGGACATTCCAAATGTCCAAGATTTGGTCAAAATGGTCGGAGAGGTACTATAAAGACACAAAGGATCCTCAATAACGTCTTAAAGATAAGCTTTTCTTCTCCAAATTTTTGATTGCTGAAATATTCCATATTGCAAGCCAATATTGTGGAATATTTTTGCGTTCTAAGTTCTAGAATTTCAGTCTCAATAGAAAAAATATATTGTCCATTATTTAATGGAATATAATGTATTTTGTTCTGAAAAGTATTTCAAATCAGAGTATATTTTTGAAATGTAATAATTACAAAATATTTCATGTACTTAATTTAAAAAGCGGCATATTCCCCTGTTCCTTATTTTACTGCAGGCTGCAGCGCTAGGATAATTCAAAATTAATTAAATTTCACTATCAGATGAAATTGAAAAAGGAACGCACAAATTAAATGGAATAAAAATGCCGGAGGCGTTTTGTTTCCGAGTTTTTCTTTATGCTTTTATGCATATTTTTGGGTACCGTCATAACAAAAGAGGGTTTAAAATGTTTTGAATGCTGACGTTCTTTCTGATTAGGTAACTCACGGGGCACAGAATGCCCCGTGAGTTACAAAAGTTAAAAAAATAGGTGAAATTACAGCAGGAATATTATTACATTATATTGTAAACTTAGGTATTAGGTACCGAGTAAAACTCCTAACATTTGAACTATAGCATACACACAACATTACATACAATGTGTAACAATTTGTATTGGTTCCCTAAATAGGGTTTACTGTGAAAGTAGCAGCGTTGAAGGAGTACCCTACCTTTTTTACTTTTGTGTGCAAAAAACATGTGGCTTCGTCGCCTTTCAGTGCTGCTACTTTCACAGTAAACTCTACATGAGGAATACATACATACCATTTTTTTATGCGCAGGGGAAACCCTTTATGGGTGCCCCGGGTTGGGTATGTGCCTCAATTAAGCTGAAGCACCCCGGGGGTACGTGGAACTCTTACCCACTAAACCACCTGCGGTTCGCTATCAGCCGTATACGGAGGGATGTCCTGGATCTGTCTAAGACAGGACTCCCTCCAAGACCGGCCGGTCTACCTCACAAGGGACCGGACCAAACTACATACACACCCTAAAGTAATTATCACTTTGTTTTGTTCAGCCTGTATAGCTGGCCTATGATAATATTCGCGCCTGTGCCCGCATTTATTATTTCTTATTGCTTAAAGTTTGTTTCTTTTATTTGCGATTTATTCGAAGTTGTTCTCACTTCGGCCAACTTCGGTAAAGTTCGGCCATACGTCTGCTAACTTTGTATTTGCTGTCGACGATTTTGCATTTTCTAATATTTGTTGAAAAAGATATTTTGTAATACAATATTTTGTTTACTATTTTAATATTTAAAATATTTGTTTTGTCGAAATTGTTTTTTTTATTTGCAATTTGGGGTCGTCTATGGGCTATCCGCCCAATTCCCTTTTTTTGCTATCTTCATTTAGTTTTTTTGTCGAAATTGGTTAGATAAACCAACTCTTCCAGAATTACAGACGTGAGAAGAACCAGATAACCAAATTTAAGAATAATCATTGAAGAACCAGATAACTAACATTCTATGACACAAGGACAATTATTACTCATTTTTTACCTCATAAACAAACCTTGTAACTTACATACTTCATCATCTGGCTAATACTCGTATATCTGGCTATAAATAAAATCTATATTTTTTATTTCAAATCAATTTACCGGCCCTAAAGTTTACACCAATGCACAAAATCGGCAATTTCTTATCTGTTACTTACTAGCTTCTTCTACTCATGTCTTCAACTATTCGTGGTAACTCACATGGGATGATGGGATAACCTTTTGCTGGATCTTTCTTCTTAGATTCATTCTTTCTTGATAATTGATTTTAGAATAACTAGATTGCTAAGGCCCAATTTCACCAACGTCTGTTAGTGTTAACAGCTTGTTAAAATGTCAGGTCTTCTCTTTCATATGAAACACGAAAGAGGTACCGTGATGTTAATGTAGTTCTCTAATACTTACTGTAGAGATAAACGACGCTTCGATTTATCGTAAAATCAAGTGAGACTGTAATTTTTTGCTTCTTCAAATAATGTTTTGAGCACCTAATACTAAAATAATAATATGAAATGTACAAAATTGCATCAATAAAAAGCAACACAAATCACAATATGTAGCAGCTTTTATTTTTCCAAAGCTTCAACGTGTGTGCTTTAAAACGCCGCATTTATTTTGTATCCCGAGCTTAAAAGTTCCTTTGGTTTATGAATTGTAACTTTTTAATGTCTGGAGTGCGGTTAAAAGTTTTATCTAAGACTGTGGTTGCGGATTTCCTGCGGGCCCAAACTTCCCTCGTATAAAACTATTCCAGCCGTTTCATAATTTTAAATTAAATTGGTGCGTTTTAATATTTACCGTTGGAGGGTTGAGTTTATGAGGCTGAAACTTTTTAGTGGGCTAAATTTTATGCTAGGTTGTTGCCTTAGACTTGGAGATGTATATAGGGTGTAACAAAATTAAGTGATAATACTTTAGGTTGTGTACGTGTTCCTTGTAGAGAGTTCACTGTGAAAGTAGCAGCGCTGAAAGACCAAATATGTTTGTGGTATTAATAAAAAATTTAATAAGTAAATAGGCCGTTTCTTCTTCAAAAGCTAAGCGCTAACAATTAAAATTAACGTTACAAAGAAGCCGATTAGTCAACTTCGTTGTAACCGAATCGGCAATTCGGCTAGTCTTTAGAATGGTGGAATGGTGTAGTATGATTGTCGAGGCTCGATGTTTGTGCATACTCTAAACAGCTAAACATTCATGATGACAATCATGTTTTTCCATCATGGCCAACGTAAAGAAATCCCTTAAGAAAGTAAATAGGTATGAGAACATAAACGCATTTTGAAACAACGAAACATAATCTATTCCATCATATCACAGAATTAATTTCTCCAAATACAGTTCATTACATAAATGTACCAAGTTTATAATATACTGTAGTAAATATAGTGCTTGTCA
Source organism: Plebejus argus (assembly GCA_905404155.3). NCBI lineage: Eukaryota > Metazoa > Arthropoda > Insecta > Lepidoptera > Lycaenidae > Plebejus > Plebejus argus. The sequence continues at coordinate 10,313,473 of FR989943.1, forward strand.
TAAGCACTATATTTACTACAGTATATTATAAACTTGGTACATTTATGTAATGAACTGTATTACTTATCTTATGGACGTAAAAACGAAAATTACATTAAGAACTCACCATTTTCCTTGTTATTCCAAGGTTTTACTGGCCTGGGAATTGTACAGTGTAAAAATGAGTTTTTAATTACATGTGTATTTTTATATTATTTTCGCAATTTACGAACGTACTTACACATTTGACGCTGACTAAACTTTAATTGACTTTAATGTATTATGTATAGTTACGTAAAAATCTTTGTTAAATTAAAGTTAAGTAAACATTTATTTAAAGTCTCTGAGTGCGGTCGTTGTATTTATAAAGCCCTATTAAAGCTGTAAAATAAACTTAAGCTACATTATATCTGTAATTAATACACTCACAAGCGCAAATTGTTAAGCTGGTGCTTAAAACTCATAATAGTTATAATAACCCAAGAGCCAGCGACACTTTTGAATGACGAAAGTCTATCTAGACTTTCGTCATTTTATAAAAGTTGAAAGTTTGCATGTATATGACCCCTATAGAGGTAAGAACGACCAGCAATTATGGAGTTTCGGTCGCGGTTACTTTAGGAGGTATCCGGTCCTGAAGGTCTACCTTACCTTCGATACAGAGTTAAGCTCAATTTCTTATCTTATTTTCTTCTGGATAACTGTAGGGATCTCGTCTTACACTGCCGGACATTTTTGACAGTTGCTTACCACTGCCAGACCAACTCAAACTGCCTCAAAGTCTAACTACTGAACTCACAGACGAATATTAATTAATTATGGTAATTAAATTAAGGTTTTGTCATACGTTATTATATATATATTTGTCATATTCTGTCCAATTATTGCGGCATGAGTGCGGCTATTTTTATTTATTTATTTATTTATTTATTTAGCCTTTTTTCCGAATTGCCTGTTTTGCAGTGTTATTAGAATTTTCTTGTTATATAATAAAGTCTCTTAATTCGGTGTGCCTGTTGGCAAAGGCCTCCTCCATCTCTTTCCAGTATTTTCTATCCTTTTTTTTTTTTTTTTTTTTTTTTTTTTTTCCGGAGGGGGAAATGCATTACGCATACCACCCAGGCGCAGGGGGCGACCCGAGCGGTGATGTGGGACTCCCGTAGCTGATGAGACCACGGTATACCCACTAAAACCCCCCCCCATCTTCCGCCACGCCGCCTTTTGACGGGGCCACGGGAACGATACACACATCCGCGACCCCGCCAGCGGTCCGAAGACTCCACGATGGGCGCACGACACGTGCGCCCTCCTCCTCAGCCCCCACCAGGGCTGTAGCAGACGCCCCCCGAGTCTGCTACTTGGAGGCCATGTGGCAGATCAGGTCTGTGGCTCTGCCACCGACCACACCTCGGCCGCAGAGGATAGGGCAAGCGGCGCACCGCAATACCTACTTGCCTCTTCCTCTGCGGCCCCACCAATGCCGTTCAAACGGAACGGCCAGCTCGCAGGGGGGGTAGGGAAAGCGGCAACCTACCACAATGCCTCTCCCCCCCCGCGATCCGTCCTCGGCCGCAGAGGATAGGGCAAGCGGCGCACCGTAATACCTACTTGCCTCTTCCTTTGCGGCCCCACCTCGGTGCGCATCCGCAGCGGACTCCTCCAGTCCGCTGGGAGCGCCCTCCTCGGGCCAGGCGGCGACACCGGCCGGCCCTGGTTGCCTCTTCGCTTCACCGCGGTTGTCCAAGCCGCGGTTACTGAGCCCCACCGCCACGAGAAGGCGAGCAACCTTCGGGGGGAGTATTTTCTATCCTGCGCTACTCTTGTCCAGTAAGGTCCAGCAGTTAGTTTTATTTCGTCTTCCCATCTCATGGCGGGTCGACCTCTTGTCCTTTTGCCATCTCTTGGATACCACATAATGACTCTCTGACTCCATTTACTTTCTTTGCATCGTACAGTGTGCCCTGCCCATCTCCATTTTAGCATGTCTATTCGTCTGAGGATGTCGACTACTTTGGTTTTCATCCTGATTGTTAGGCTAAGCTGTCGGTCTTGCAGTTTGTAACCCATCATGCTGCGCTCCATAGTTCTCTGGCATTTTGCTAGTTTTTCTCTATGCACTTTGGAAAGGGACCATGTTTCAGAGCCATAAGTAAGACAGGGGAGGACACATGTGTTAAAAGTTTTGCTTTTTATACGCAAGCTTAGGTCTTTGCTTTTAAAAATCTCTTTTAGTGACCAAAATTTGTTCCAACCATGTGCTATTCTTTTTGCTATTTCTTTGGTCATTTGGAATTATTAAGGAAATGTAAGACTGGCAAATGAAAGAAGGCTGGCCGTCGCTGGCTCTCGGGCTACCACTCATATGAAATATTTGTAATTCCCCACTTTTGTATGCAGTTGGCTCGCGCGGGTAGTTTCAAGAAATAAATAACGCCACTCCAGGCCTTTATTTAAAGAGCACTTAGCATTTTCGACTGGCTAAATAGCAGTCAATTTACAGCTATAACGACTATTCACGTGTTTCCTTACTGCAGTAGGGTAATAGACTAATAGTTAACACCACGTAATAATCACTACAAATGACAGCTTTTTTTTTTTTTTTTTTTTCGTAGGGGAAACCCATCATGGGTCCCCCGGGTTGGGTATGTGCCCAGCACCCCGGGGGTATGTGAGACTCCTACTCACTAAAACCACCTGCGGTTCGCCTTCAGCCGTATAAAAGAGGGAAATCCCGGATCTAACAAACACGGGACTCCCTCCACGACTGGCCGGTCTGCCTCAAAAGGGACCGGACTTCCACCAAGGTAAGGGAACGCTTAGGCAAACTGAAGCGTTCCCCTCGGCGCCGGGACTGGCTAGCCGGGGAGGTTCCCATCCTCTCCGGGAGCCCCGTTAGACGAGAGTTAGGAGGTTCGCATAGCGACAAATGACAGCTGCATCAGTGTTGGCCGGATTATAAGTTACATTATTCCATTCGATTCCAGTGATGCGATATTTTGTCACGGCGTCCTACTCTACTATAGCTATTAGAAAAAGATACATGTAATATGGTACAATCTTCAGTGCCACAAATAAGTTATTCTACAATCTACATACAATTATCGCAAAATCCCTGTCTCCATCATCTAACAGCCCGTTGCCTACCTGCTACATACATAAATAAACACCATTAGTTAATGATTATAGTTACGTTACGCAGGTAAGCAAATAGTAAACAAAATATATTCAATCGTCTGCTTTACATAATAATTAATATTACAATTTTATAATATTTGTGGTTTTGGATAATAATGGAGGATCTTCTCACGGCACGGCGGCGGCGCCCCTTTTGCCAGGTCTTCCAGGAAGCTTGCACACTTTGGGAACCCCTAATCTAAACTCTATGATATAAAACAGGAAAAAAAAGGATTTAAAAGTATCTTAAATCTCGCCAAGGTAGATTTTATTTAAACTTATAAAAGCGTTTGTAGAAAATCTTAAATTCCGTTTCCTTGTGGAAGGTTGGACGTAAATAGTTTAGTTGCAACAAATTTCAAGCTCGGGATAACGCAGTTTAACTCTCAACACAATCATAACTGACTCTCACTTGATAGTTTACACTTTTGACTCTAAGGGACCTATCAGACAGAGAACGGTCACGCGGTCAAGCGTTCTGCGTTCTCATTCTCCGATCGATCGGTCAGTCACACAGGAGGAATTCTGACACGGTCAGAACGCCCCTGGTTGTTGCTTGCCAAGGCGCTTGCGACAAATGTCCTTTCACCTTTGATACTAGCGACACCGAGAAACTAAATAATTATTGTCCCTATCGTCAGGAACAGTTTGGTCCTCCATTATTCAGAGAGGTAAAGAGTATAAGTTATAACAGTCCAAAAACAGAACATGTCGTCCGTTGCCACTTGCCAAACACAATATTATGGGCCCCAGTTATTTAGAGAGAGAAGGAGTTTACAACTGCATGACATGGAGAAGCAAACACCTTGGTCAAACTTATCTACACTACTATTATAAAGAGGAAAGATTTGATTTTTTGTTTGTTTGTTTGTTTGTTTGTTTGAGTCGAATAGGCTCCGAAACTACTGGACCGATTTGAAAAATTCTTTTGCTATTGGAATCTTACATTATTTCTGCTGAACATAGGCTACATTTTATTTTGGAAAAAAATAGGGTTCCGTAAGATATTTGAGTTTTTCGGACGCAAGGTGTAAAAAATCAGCTAGAAAAGTTACTTATTTTGCGTACGCTGCCTAAACTATAAAAGATAGAACCATAAAATGTTCTAAGTAATTGTAGATCTTATAAATATCTACAAAAAAGTCCGCGACACACTATACCCATCTATGTCGAGTGAGGCACAATAACCATTTATTTATTTAAAAATCCTGAATTTTTTTTGGACTACATTTAAACGGATATATTTTACTCACGCTATTAATCCTTATCAAAATAAATTGTTTTATCACTAAGTACAGTTTATGTAGATAATATTTGGTCTTTGAATGATTAAAATTGGACGTTTGGTTTTGAAATTATGGCGAAATTAAAATATTACGATAGTGGGCGTCACCAAAGCGCGTGCGGGAGGAAGATAATATTCTGTTGTAGAAATGAAAATTCTGTACATAAAAGATATGAAATGACACCCGAAATTACACCTTTGTCACTACATCGCTATAGAAGCCAAAAATGTGGTTAGTTTTTTGTCTGTCTGTCTGTCTGTCACTCTTTCTGTCTGTCTGTATGTTTGTTCCGAAAAATACTGATCCGATTTGAATGTGGTTTTCGCAGATATATTTATCTTCTTCCAACTTAACATCTGGTGTATAAAATTTTTTCCCCCCACCCCTCTAAGGCGACAAAAGAGGGGGTCAGATTTTGTATCAAACTTTTTTCTTTAACACGAAAACTACTGATCCGATTTGCATACGGTTTTCACAGATTTGCATACGGTTTTCACAGATATATTATTATATTTGTCTTCTTCCAACTCAACATCTGGTGTATAAAAATCCTCCCCCCCCCCCCTCTCCTCTCAACCCTCTCTGGGGACCAAAGAGGGGTCAGATGTTGTATACAACTTTTTTCTTTAGTGGACTTACTTCATATTAGGTATTAACTGTGTTTTTCAACTTAACATCTGGTGTATGACCTTCCCCCCCACACCCTCTTAGGGGACAAAAGAGGGGGTAAAACATGTATCAACTGATGATGTAGAAAATATACTTTAAATGGCAAAACAACGTTTGCCGGGACAGCTAGTGAAAAAAAAACAAAAGAAACTTTTACCAGAGAACTGACTTGACTAAAGCCGAGGAGATTGTAAACACAAACCACGTGTCCCTAACTACATTTTAACATAGGAGTGGAAGTTTGAGCAGTTTTGAATGGTAGCCTAAGTTACGATGCATAAATCACTATCTCGGCGACTTTGTTCATTGTTAACACGTAACCAACTTTACTTATTCAAGGCGACTTGAAATTTCTGAAACCTCCGGGGTTTTCAGAAAATTCAAGTTGCTATGATTATCTCGTTTAATAAACGCTGCATGTGATAAGATTTCCGCTTATTTTAAAGGAGGAAAAAGATAAAAGATATCTTTGGCAAAAAAAGTATTTTCCTTAAAACCTTGCACAAAGATAGATAAGATAATTCTGTTTATTTTAAAATTGTTTTTTAAATAATCACAGAAAATCTTTTTAAACTTTGTTTACTGTTTCTTGGTAAGCGACTCCGTACGTGAAAAAAGATAAATGGCGCTGGTCGGTACATTCTTAGGAATATAAATTAGTAACCTTATCTAGTGGTAGTTGTATGTACAAATTGGTCAGGTAATTTAAAAACCGATTTTAAACAGTTATGTTATTTCCTTTTTATATTTTTACTCAGCTGCTATGTTATATGTTGGGGTTTGGGCAAGGTATAAAAGGCTAATTAAGCTATTTTATTAAGCTATTTTATTTGTCCCATACTATAATATTATTATTAGTCAAACTAATTATCCTAATTAAATCGAGGATTTGCTTATCAGTACGTCAATAACTCAAATTCGACAGCTTTCGACAAATCTGTTTTCATACAGGTGGTGGCAGATAAAATATATTATCTGCATTCTGCAATTTACAATACATAATATATTGTATGTACTGTTTGCATGGATCGGGTTTGATTAATGCTAATATTAAACCTGTTATAGACGGTAAAACTGCACAGTTTGGTCCAATCACCTAGTATACAAATATGCATTTCTATTGACAAGCAAAGTGGATCTTGGTCTTGCTTTACTTGCAAGACCAACGGACGCAGAGATCGAGTAGACCATATAGAAAAAAATTATTTATATTTCATTTCATAATACCTTCATTAATCAATCAATCAACAATAAGCGGGGGGTGTCACTAGAAGCCAAAAATGTGGTTAGTTTTTTGTCTGTCTGTCTGTCTGTGTGTTTGTTCCACTATCACACGAAAACTACTGATCCGATTTGAAAGCGGTTTTCGCAGATATATTTGTCTTCTTCCAACTTAACCCAAAGAGGGGTCAGATTTTGTATCAAACTTTTTTCTCTAACACGAAAACTACTGATGCGATTTGGATACGGTTTTGGCAGATATATTAATTGTGTTCTTCCAACTCAACATCTGGTGTATAAACTCCCCCCCCCACCCCTCTAAGGGGACCGAAAAGGGGGTCAGATTTTGTATCAAATTTTTTCTTTAATGGACTTACTACATATTATTAACTGTATTTTCCAACTTAACATCAGGTGTACTGTGTACACAATTTTTCCCCCCACCCCTCTTAGGGGACATAAGAGGGGGTAAGATTCTGTATCAACTGATGAAGTAGAAATACCTTAAATGACAAAACAACGTTTGCCGGGTCAACTAGTACTTACAGTATGAGTGTGTATGTATGCGTGTCCCGATTCAACAGTGCCGTAAAGGAGTCTTCACACTACGCCGACTAACATTCGCCTTGTCCCGTTGTGCCTCGACTAAGTGCATTGGAAGTAGTGCTTGTGACAATACAACTAAGGGTCATTTCAGACTGCAACGCACGAGGCGGGGTGATGCGCAGCGCGGCATAAATTTGTATGGATTTGATAGATTTCAATTGCGTAAGACGTCTTGCGAATTATCTCAGAAAATATTATAATCCTGCAGAAACCTTGCATGTCCCGCGATAAAAAGTAGTTCTTTCGTGTCACTATTACTGTGACAAACACATAGACAAACAGACACTTTAAGCTTATGTAATATCTCTCTTTTCTTTGTTCATCAAAGATTCATAATATTCATATCAAAATGAAAGGAGCAATCACATTACCAGTATAGAAGGGTAATAAGGAGTACTCATAATCCATATTGTCTCTTAAAGCTCTCAACATCTGAATTTACAATGCTCGGATGGAGTTGAAAGGATCTCGGATGAATTATTAACTTCCCTCCAGCCATCTAGAAATAATTTCAGTGTTCCCGGATTTAAGAATACAATTTAGTCGCTTTATTTTGGGTAACGGATTAGGCCCAACATGGATTCTAAATTCTAATCCTTAAATGGGACTTAACGAAAGTGGTTTTGTTCCTTCATTTACAATGCGCTTAAAAGATTAATTCGCGTCTATAGTCTTGCGTTCTTATTCATATAAAATATGCTGCATTTCTGGTAGATATATAATAATTATGATTATTTATTATGACCTACACTGGAGCAGAGCCTTAAATATTTTTTGAAATAAATTTGGTTATTGAAAAGTCACATCACAAAAGAATCTTGTCTTGCGAATCCATGATTGTTATTTTAATGTAGACTTAGTAAAGGGTCCTATATCTTATTTGCGGGTTAATGACCTGATGCAGACCAGACTGTTTTATGCTGATGAAAAGCAGTCTTTTTGTTTGCGCATCACGAAAATTGCTTGAGATTTCATTGTTGTATGTTTAATCTTAGAAAAATTGCAGACCTTTTCTCTTAGACTTAGATATTTTTGTCCATGTCTGTGTCAAGCGCGGCTACCTGATTAGCTCTGTTTTCATAATCATACTTATTGTTTTAAATTATTTACTTATTTTTGCTTATTCATTTAGCGCAAAAGGAACATGAACCACGAGGATAATGCAAAAGCATTATCCTCGTGGTCTATAATAAACGTGTTAAATTTCATGAAAATCGGTCCAACAGTTTTGGAATTTATATAATAGAAATAATGGAACGTACATTCAAATTATTATGATCTACACTACTATTATAAAGAGGAAAGATTTGATTGTATGTTTGTTTATTTGTTTGTTTGAAATGGCTCTGAAACTACTGGACCGATTAGAAAAATTCTTTTACCATTGGAATCCTACATTATTTTTGTGAACATAGGCTAAATTTTATTTTGGAAAGAAATAGGGTTCCGTAAGATATTTGGGTTTTTCGGACGCAAGGTGTAAAAATCAACCAAAAAAGTTACTTATTTTGGGTACGCTGCCTAAACTATAAAATATAGAACCATAAAAATATGTTCTAAGTAATTGTAGATCTTTTAATATCTACAAAAAATTCCGCGACACACTATACCTATCTATGTCGAATGAGCCACAATAACCATTTTTTTTATTTAAAAATCTTGAATTTTTTTTTGGACTACATTTAAACCGTTAATTTTACTCATGCTATTAATCCTTATCAAAATATTTTTTTTTTGTAGATAATATTTAGTCTTTGAATGATTAAAATTTACGTTTGGTTTGGAAATTATGGCGAAATTAAAACATTACGATAGTGGGCGTCATCAAGGCGGGGGTGCGCGTGCGGGAGGAAGACAATCTCTGGAGTGTGCAGCCTGCGTATAATGACTGCGTCGTCGATGTTAGTGTCGGAGTCTGTGAATTGACCTGGGAATCATTTTTCTGACCGAGTCTTTCCTGAATAGGCCGACATCCACGCGGGCGGAGCCGCGGGCGACCGCTAGTTATAACATAATATACCCGTTCACGGTTCATCTATTATTATAAATAAATAATATGTTGGTAACCTATATTATTATCATCATATTTCAGTCACAATATAAACTCATGAATTTCAAAAGATTTCCACGTGGTGATTTGTAAGGATAAGTTAATAAGGCGCTTAATGGGGGCAATTTGAGGCCCCGCGGTATAGGCACTTGGCGGGGCCCCGGACGTCCATACAAATACGATGCATTCGTCAGTCGCACGTTTGCGCTGAGCGGATCATGCACGTTTGTCATCGCCTTAACACAGAGTAACAGACACATAGAGAATACACACATTTTATTATTGCTGCCCGTATTACATAGCGCCTTTATTATAGTGACACACAAAAGAAAATATGTATTGTAAATAGTAATACTTTATTTTTTAACACAAAGAGGTTTTAAAGTGTTGAGTTGCCTACTCAAATTTATTATGATTCTTTTATAAAGAACGCATCAACGCGTCAACACTCGACCCGTCACGTTGCAATGTGAATACAATAGTGTCCTAGACTGGTCCATAATAGACTGGGAAATAATTTTTAAAACTTCAAGAAATTATGAAAACTAACAGTGTGAAGTAGCACAAATAAAGAAAATTTCATAAAACGAAGCAACACTTAATTACAAAATGTGATATAAAGCCGTATAAAACATTTTCTATTCATTACCCCAGAGCCGGCCGTTAATAGAAACTTACTTAAACTTTTAATAAAGCTTTCCGAGCTTTTGCTTAACAAATATTATATACAGGCATAAGCTCGCCACTGCTGAGCTAGAATCAATATTTGCTTGGGAATTGTGCAGACAAATCCCACTGCAGTGGATTTATTAAATACTTTTGTGCGTGTAGCGTGCGGTTTGTTGAGTTATATTGAGTTTTATTACCGATTTGCTTTTTCCTCATATGGCCTCCATAGCACTAAAAGACAAAATCTTATAATTGCATTTTGCTCTAATATATTACATCTACGCATAAAGAATTTAAAGAATTTTCAGTTATTACTTTTTGTAACTTACATAATATTATTACGCTTTAAATTAAATAAATGAGGAATCATTTTATTTCATTGCGTTAATGCATTACTTTCTATACTAACGTTGAGATTCCTTAGCTGCAAGTTTTTCATAATGTAAATAACTTAAACAAATAAACTCTTTTGCGTAAGTAAATTATCTCTGTGTGTACAGTTGCGTTCAAAAGTCCAGTAGCAATCGAACGCCGCGATAGCGTCAACACTGAACGTTACTTGTGACCTTTTTCCATAAAGACAATTCACACACACACATACACTTTGTTTGTCTGTATATTCATATCGTCAATTTCGATGCGATACGTGAGCACTGCCGTGGCATAGTGGTTTAGCAAGTGCGTCTGCTTTCTCGTAATCATCAGCTAAATCGCGGGATCGAATCCGACGCACGTGTTTCGTTGAACACTTTTTGAGAAATATTTATAAATTATTATGAACCATAAGTATTGATACAACTATGTAGATTGTAAAAATTACGTTTCTAACTAAAAGCACAGCAACTTTTAGTTAGAAACGTAACATTCTAGTCACAGCAAAGAAAGTGAGGGTAGATTTAAAAAAAAGGCTTGGAGAAAACAAAATATTAAAAATAATGTTGTTGGTTGGTGAACTCAGCTACGAGTGTTTGTGTTCTTACTTATCTTACTGTTGCGATTTACAATTTATCCAATATGCAAGCAAATATTACTATCGAAGCAAGAGCTAATATTGTGGCCCTATATTCGAATGGCCTGAATATTTCTCAAATTTCTAACGAAACTGGCTTCTCAGTAAGTAGAAATTAATTATATTATTATGATGTGTATTTTTCATTGGTAAAAATCGTCTTTTACAATTTGTTCTTTTTTTTTAGAGAAATACTGTAAGTCGATGGGTGAAAAGATACGAGGAAGAAGGTGGCTTGCAGAGTCGTAAACGAAGTGGAAGGCCACTTCTTATTAACCAGACTCAGCGGCGTTATATGGCAGCGGAGTATGAAACGTAGGGTTTCATACCGACAAGACGTTTTGCCGATGAATTTAACACGTCATTGGTCACCGTTCGTCGTGCACTTCATGACGAGGGACTACATCACCGAAAGCCGGCGAAAAAACCGTTTTTGACTCAAAGGCATAAAGACGAACGGCTACGCTTTGCACGAGAGTATTTAGATTTTGATTGGGAAACAACAATTTTTTCCGATGAAAAGACTTTTAAATCCTCTCAAAAAGGAAGACTACATTTATGGCGTAAGATAACACCCGTTGGTGTGAAAATAACATAGTGTCAAACAGTGAATCTGGCAGAATAAGTGTGAACATGTGGGGATGGATAAGTGCGCAAGGGCCGGGTGAACTTGAATTTATACCTACGCGAGCCAACAGTGCAAATTATGTAGAAGTGTTAGAGGACATTATGTTGCCTACTGTGCGAAATGTGTATGGTGATAGCGAAATAAGTTTTGTGCATGATAATTGTCCAATTCATCGAGCCTCCGTAGTTCGCAATTGGTTCAGTGATCATTCTAATATTAAGGTTATTCCGTGGCCAGCACGATCCCCAGATTTAAACCTGATCGAAAATATATGGGGTTTAATGGTGCAAAGTGGTGGCGAGCACGCGATGAAAGATGTCCGGAGCTGCTCAAATCCCATTGCATGCAGTTATGGGAGGATTTACGTGGAACAGATATTTGTAAGAATATTGTGGCTTCCATGCGCAGACGTCTTCTTAATTGTATAGAAAATAATGGAGGTTACACAAAATATTAATAATCATTAATACTAATTGTTATTTTAAAAATGTATTTTTATGTTGCAATAATTAGAGTTAATTGTTATATTTATATTTTGTAAGTTTCAATTGGGCATTCTGCAAAGGAACGTGCTGGCCAATAATTGGTAGGTTTAAGATTTTAAGTTTGAGGTTAAGTTTTAATCCTCTTTTCCTCGGAAAACGAATAATTAAACTATAACCTCAATAGCATGAAATATTGATAACACAATAGATATTATGTAATAGCTAGGTATTATTATACTAATAGATCTGTGGATCAAAGATTTTACCGTCGTCCGTCAATCAATTCAATTGTTCAGTAATTATTGTTACGTCATTGAAATAAATATATATTTTATTTTTTGAAAGTGTTGTTTTATTATACTTAATAAGTAACCAAAATATAATAATAAAATATTATCCTTACTTTAAAAAAAAACTTTCAAAATAGTCATTTCATTAAAATAATAATATAATAATTATGAGTTTTTAAAATCCTGATTGCTGAGATTGTAAAAACAATACAAAAACTTTATTATGACAACCGAGATTCGAACCGTGACCATTTCAATCTAGCTGCGAATTGCGATGCGAGGCCAACTATTTACAGATGGAGCTACGAACTGTCTTACGTGTTGGACGAAATTTTTGCATTTATCGACACAGTGCAATGCATAAATGAAGATTGAAGAAGAATGAATGAAGAAGACAAACATATGTGTTATCTTTGTCTCTCATCCACTACACGCTTAAACTTTGTTGTATTGATACTGTACGACATTTAAGTGTGTGCACGGTAACACGGCGCACACATAAATACGCACTGTAGCGGCAAACGAATATGGTCGTTACGGTGCTACTGGACTTTTGAACGCTGACTGTACATTACTCTATGCGGCTTATAAAATGTGAGAAAAATATAGGTCGTATAAACATTTTCATATTAGCCGTCGTTTCCGGTTCCTTTTAATTAATTCCTTTGTTTTAGAAAAGATTTTTATTCCTCTATTTTACCCGACTTCCAAAAAGAGGATTTACATTTTGCCACGTTTCTTTCCTTGTGTTTTTATTTTCTGGTGTCTGTCCTGTCTATAGCACTTTTAGGTGATGTCGGAAGTTCTAATTTCGACTATAAATATATCCTTCTAACATTATTTAAGTATTAGCGAAAAGCGAAAGAATAGCTGAAGAATAGATTTCACATAAACACAATATTGTAGAGGTAGTTTTCATGTAAAACTTCTCATAAAATGCACTACCTTCTTGATAAACTGCATTTTTCTGTTAGGGGCCAGGTAATTAAAATTCCCTCTGGTAGAGGCAGTTGGGCAGTTGAGGCCGTATTTTCCTCGATAAGATCTGACGATTTATTCCCTGGGGGAGCTCGAGCCACCCGCTACGTACAGCTTGAAATGCAATCACGTTATAGTTATGAGTTTATGATATAACCACTGAAAGGCGATAGTAGTATTTCGATTAATCACAAATACTGTATTGTACAGTGTACTACTACTATAATAAATAAGATATAGGTAATAGCCACTGAACTCATTTGCGATCGTTTCGTTCAAAGGCAAATACTGTATTGTGTTAAATATATAGTGTGAAATTTTAATGGTTGTTTTCCCGCAGTAAAATGATTCTATCTTAGTAGTACTAATAGATTATAGATTTGTAAAGTTTTTTTTTGTTCAAATCAAAAAAAAAAAAATTCGGTCGGGCCCATAGTAACTCGCGCCTATCGGCATAAAGTTTCCATAGTACATCATACAAAATATTTTTTATTTTCAAAAAATAACATGCATGGTTCGATAGTACTATATATAGGTAAATCGTTCTGCTGCGGGAAAACAACCACTAAAATTTCACGTTGTACATATACATGGTGTAATCATGCCTTGTACATAATGTACCAAAAGTCAAAACAAATTAGTGAGAGTTCACTGTGCAAGTGGCAGCGCTGAATGAGCACACCCTAAAAGTATTATCCCTTAGTTTTGTTACATCCTTTACAAGTGATATGATTACAATAACATTAAGGAAAGACACATGAAAACAAAGGTTTTTTTATCGATATGGAGCGATTTCAACTAACCAAAATTTATGGGTGACTTCATAAAGAGTAAATTGATTATTTTGAGTAAGAATTTGGCGTAACTGTTGCTTAACACACAGGTCATTGCCCCAAAGTAATTCACAGTGAAAGATAACTTTTCTTCCAACGCCATGCATCCATCCAATTACATCGAAGGCTCTATTTAAAAGGGTTTGGGCCCTTCTAAGATAAGTTTTTCAGTTCATTCGGTAAGTGGCCCGTGAAGATGTATGTACAATAGTTTAGGGGTAAACAATTGAAGAGATAAAAAGTTGGGGATAGCAGTGTGATTTGTTGTTTGTTTTGTAGCGCTGTTTAAAGTTTATATAAACGAGCTACGGGTTGCCTGATGAGATTGATGCATAGGCACGTGGCGGATCTACGTTGTTTAGTTGGGTCAAGTCAATCCGATGTTTTAACTTCAGATCGGTTCGGTATTTTAATGATTACCGAAATTTAAGAAATAAAGGAAAAATGTTTTAAATAAGTGTGGCAGTTAGTTTGCTTAATATATTCTTTCTTGCGTGATGTTTTATAAGTCTCTGAGTGATATCTCTTGAAGTTACAAGATCACTTTATTTAAAAAATAATTACTGCATTTTAAAATGATTTTTATAACGAAGGAAATTTCATTACATTCGAAATACAATTTAGTTCGCTTTTAATCTATCAGCTAACAAAACTTTTGAATTGTACACATGGCACAATGTCATTATTAATTAAATAAATAATGATTTCGTCAGGCATGAAACAAAATTCATGGAAACAAAGCCTGAAATCAATTTTGCTTCGCGCCATGCATACTAATTTCATGCAAGGACCGCAAATGTATTATGCATATAAAACGGATAGCATGCATTCGTTTTTAATAATGTAGCTCATTGATTTAAGCCGATTCTAATTAAACGCGGTGATGAAAATTTTAACCGCCATGGTTTAATGTGGCGCCATTTTTCGTAGAATGTTGGTTTTGTAGAGCATGGTAGGTAAAGCTAAGGTTATGATAACATTAACGAAAATGACCCACTCCTGTAATAAACATTCAATTACTTAGAAAGGTTATTCCTTATGCTAGGTATAGACAAAAAATCGGCCAAGTGCGAGTTAACTCGCGCACGAAGGGTTCCGTTATCCGTAGGTACTATTATAGAGCAAAAATAGTAAAAAATGTGTTTTTTGTATGGGAGCTCCCTAAATTATATTTGATTTAAATTTTATTATTAATTATTAAAGTATAAATACAGCTGAGTATTTTGTTTACATTTCAAGTGCCTACCTGTTGCCAATTGCCATCATTGATACCGAACAAAAATGTTTGAAAATCCCGTTTGTTGTATGGGAGCCTTAAATATTTATTTTATTTTTAGTATTTGTTGTTTTAGTGGCAACAGAAATACAATATAATCTGTGAAAATTTCAACTCTCGAGCTATTACCGTTCTTGAGTTACAGCCTGGAGACAGACGGACAGACGGACACACGGACAGACATCGAAGTCTCAGTATTAGGGTCCCGTTTTTACCCTTTGGGTACGGAACACTAATAAAAATTAACATTTTTTTTATTAAATAAGGGGGCAAACGAGCAAACTGGTCACGTCCTGATGGTAAGCAACTACCGTCGCCCATGGACACTCGCAACATCAGAAGAGCTGCAGGTGCGTTGCCGGCCTTTTAAGAGGGAATACGCTCTCTTCTTGAAGGTTTGCAGGTCGTATAGGTCCGGAAATACTGCTGGTGACAGTTCGTTCCAAAGTCTTACAGTGCGCGGCAGAAAGTTAGGCGAAAAACGCACGGTGAAAGACTGCCACTCATCAAGGTGATGAAGATGGTATTTTTTTCGCGTGGGACGATGGCGAAAGGTTGCAGGTGGTATGATTCCGAACAATTCCTCAGAGCACTCGACCCCGTGGTACAACCGAAATGTTGCCTGATTCTTTGCAATGCAATGGTAGTGATTCCTTTTTCTGCGATGAGAACTATTTCGAGGTTCTCTCAATTCTAAATTTTAATACAATAAGTTTAGCAACGATTTTACTTTTAAGTGTGATAGGATAACAAACATATATAAATAAATAATATGTGAATGGCTGTGTTTGATGCTGAAAAATAACAAAATGTGTTGCATTTTTTAAATGTAGAATATCATAAACTGTTTTTAAAGCAATCAACAATAAGCTTAAGCTCATTTAAAAATGAAAATTCACTTCACATGAAAAACGGCCCGTATAATAGTTTGTTCAGAGCTATTTTACCTCGGGGCTACGGAAAAGTGTACCTTATGTGGTCGAGAGTAGAGTCGTGGCAGAAAATCCGGGATTTTATTCCCGGCAGAGCGCGACCCACTTCAGTTTCCGGCCTTTAATTTGCTGTCAATTTTAAAACACTACTAAATTATGTTGAGTTTTATTGCTTTATATTATAATGGACGGTAAACGGGCTAAAGTGACTGCGGACAATAAAGTTTTGATGGTGATAGCAATGGGCGTTATAGCAGTTATAGTATACTGAAACTTCACATTTTCAGGCAGCACCACTTTTTGTCACTGCAGCTTTTACTGGGTATCCGACTTTTGAGTAAAAATATGTAAAAAAATACCGTGACAAATCAGTTACGTCAAATTTCGTTTATCGCGTCGGAACAGTATATTTTTCCAGGACAAAAATTATTCTATGTCCTTCCCCAGGACTTAAAGTATCTCCCTGCCAAATATCAGCAATATTAGTTCAACAGCTTGGGCACAGATTACTAAATAGTTACTACGTAAGTTTGGGTGTCAAGTGGTAACGGATAGACAGCCAGACAGACAAACTTTCGCTTTTATAATATTAACGCTATTTATATTAAAAAAGCGGCCTCACATATATTTTTTAGAATTATCATGCCCCTACTTTAGAAATTAGAGGGGGGGGGGGGGCACACATTTTACCACTTTGGAAGTCTCTCTCGCAAACTATTCAGGTTAGAAAAAAATGATATAAGAAACCTCAATATGATTTTTGGAGACCTATCCATATATATCCCACACGCATAGGTTAGATGAAAAAATTTTTTTTTTGTTTCAGTTGTACCTATGGGGACCCCTAAAATTTTTAATAATTTTTCCATTTTTGCATCAAAATCTTAATGCGGTTCACAGACTACATCTACTTGCCAAGTTTCAATAGTATAGCTCTAATAGTTTCGGAGAAAAGTGGCTATGACATACGGACGGACGGACAGACAGACAGACAGACAGACATGACGAATCTATAAGGGTTCCTTTTTTGCCATTTTGGCTACGGAACCCTAAAAAGATAAAAATATATTTTTTTATATAAATGGCGCAAAAGTATCCACCCAGAGTATGTTACATTATCTTACATAGTTTTCACCAAATATTAGACCACTATATTTTCACCATCGACCACGCACAGACATGACGCAAACGTGTTGAGGTTAGTTTTTAATTACTAAGCTATCAATATGTCGTGTATTCTATTTGGGAATCGACGTGGTGTGGTTTGTTGTGCAAATTGTTTTGTCTAAACCACTTTATTGGTATCCGTACTAATATTATAAATGCGAAAGTGTCTGTCGGTTACCACTTAACAGATGAACCGATTTTTATGAAATTTGGTATGCAGCTACTTTTAGTCCCGGAAAAGGACAAAGGATATTTTTTATCCCGAAAAATGTACGGTTCTTGAGCGTAAACGAATTTACGCACAACAGAGTCGCGGGAATCATCTATGTTAAATCATCTCTGCCAATCTCTTTGTCGACCATTTTGATTTCACTCTTTTTACAACATTGTTAACTTTACGCATTACCAACATGAAAACTGTTTAACGTTTCAGGTTAAAGTTAACTTTACTTCGAGTTATTACATAACTCGGTTATAACTGATGTTTATTACTGCTTAACAGTTTTAATAACAAAAACCGTTAACTTTGTGTTACAACTTTGAACATTTTATAACTTTTAACGAGCAGCTCGTGTATTTTATTTTCTTTGGCAAAGTGCTTTTATTTTATTATTTAAATAAACTTTCAATTTTATTGTTACTAGATGATGCCCGCATCTCCGTACCGTACAATTTTTCGGGACAAAAAATATCATAATATTATGTCTTTTCCCGGGACTCAAAGTATCTCCATACTAAATTCCAACAAAATCGGTTCAGCGATTCGGGCGTGAAAAAGTTACAAACACACAGACAGACACACTTTTGCATTTTTATAATATTAAGTAAGTAGTGTTTTGTTTAGATTAGTGGGTTTGAAAGACTTGATCGCCACCACTCAAACACTCAATAAATAAAGTTTTTAAATCAAGCCTGTCTGCCGCTTTATCAAAAAAGGGACAGCTGATAGGGGGACATATTATTATTTACGTGGATTTTTAACTTAAAAATGCACTTGAATGCGCTTTTAATTCAGCCATACAATACGTAACGCTAAAGTTCTTAATTTCTACCTTAATTCAACGGCATAATAAAATTGAGATATATTTTTGAAGGTTGCTTTCATACTATCAAGAATCATAATTAAAATATCCCACATTTAATTACAGCCCTAGAATTATAATTAATTACCGTTGCCTTCTAATTCCTAGAATAATTTACCCGGTGATAAAATTTATACTCGACGTTTATCATTTCGTGTATTTCGTCAGTTGAAGCCCCCTTGCGCCATTCCGGGTTACTGCCAATCCCTTGTCAAAATATCTGCCTTCTCTTTCATTTATATACAAAGAACAATACACCTATATCTTTATGAAATGTACCAGCAAATGAGCAGACGATTACTTGATGGCTATCGCTTGATAGCTGCTGGACATGGACAACGCAAACCACTAGGGTTAAGGTGGAGAAATGCGAAATAATAGAAACTCTGTCAGGTTATATGGATTTATTGATTTTGATTTTCTTTTTCAATCTGCCACATCTATTCTTTTTTTGGTCGGGAAATGCCACCATACATCCCCGGCAGCGTTGGGGAAAAACTACCGGAGTATGTGGGACTCGCTGCAGCCAATGAGATGGTAAGTCGCAGCTCTACCCACTAAAACCCGACCGTGTTCCTGCTTCCGCGCTGGACGGAGACGCGAGAGTATATATGACACGCCTTCCGTGGCTTCCGTCCGCGCCACACCTATTCTACTCTTCTTCAACGTTGCGCGTTGGAAAGAGCACACCTAGGCTGCGTTTCCACTGGAGCTGAGCTAAGCTGCGTTGCGAGGACTGTGTTTTACAAGAACCAATAGAATAGTTGCGCTGAACGTGGTCAGGCAAATGAAGCGTTTCTATTGGTTCTCAAAAACACATTCCTCGCCACGGAACTTAGCTCAACTCCGGTAGAAACGTAGTCTTATGCCTCCTCTATTGGTATCAGTACTCATGTTCCTGATTAAAAGCCACACTCAAACAGCGAAACACAATATTTGCTTTGTTTCATGCGCTCCAATCGACCCATTCGCTCCAAAGCATGATGCACTTAAATTCACGATTAACTTAAACCCAGGTTTGTGCAAGTGGGCCTTGGGGGTCCGGCCGTCAAATGTCGCAGTAAAGTTTACGGTTACTGCTATTTACGTGGAGCCATTAAATAGCCGGTTTATATCCGTTAGTAAAATACGGTTTTAAACTGATAGATTTTTCTTGGATCAGCGCTGACTGCGGTAGGTTCTATCGTGCCCACATCTCTGCCTTAAGCGAGGAGGGGAGCACCATGGGGTTTCGGTGGGTAGACCCAGTGGGACTTCAGCCATACCATATCCCCATACGTACCCTGGCCGATATCTCTAATTCGCCGGGGATGCGTATACGGTATAGCATATCCCATGTAAAAAAAGGGTCTGGCCTCACAATGACCTGTTTAATTGTGCAATGATTTTGATATTGGTATTTGGTGCTGATATTTTTTTTACAATCAGTGCAAAGGGTTGTAGATATTAAATGAACATTTCAATTTCGGTTCCATTTTTGGTCTACAAGAACCTGTACCAATAGACTGTGAAGAAAACCCGTAATAATAACTGTAGAACAAGACCTGTGGTAACTAAACTGTGATTTAAGTACGGACCTACAAGGATCTTATGATACTTGGATGACATTGTCATGGGAGCATGAATGCGAAGCAGCTGTCAGGGCGTCTTTCCTGTCACGCGTGTCATCGCCCACGCGTGGATCTGGTCTGCATGAAAGTTACTGCATCCTATCATTTCATTTAATGTTTTCCTGTCCTGACGCCTACGGGTAACACGCGCGCCACCAAGAGTATGTTGTCATACCCATGCGGACCAGATCCGCGCGTGTCATGAAAGGCGCTTTCACTCTAAATGATACTTTTTAATTTCTGAAGATAATGATACAGTTTGGATGACATTAACAGGAAGCGAAGCTGTCTGATGTGAGATGTCTCTAATGACTTTTTATAAAATGGCGGCCTTAGTTCTAATTCGGCCACCGCAAAAAGTTCCTTGTACAACTGTTAGTCTAGTTCCAGCACTCCCAGCTGTTACTTGTTAGTGACTTTCATCTTGAGAAATTTTTACCTGAATCGTTAAAGTATTTCGTTTTACGCTAAACGTTCTGTAAATCGTTGCAATACGCCATTTGCAAACATTTTAATTCACATATGTATTAATGCAAGAATTCACGGAAAACATTAAGGAATTCATACAAGTTTATAAAACTAATACACAACTCTTTCGTGCTAGTTTTTGTTCTGTTGGTTACTTGGTAATTGTTTTTGTTGTGTTGGTACAAGTAATTGTTTTCGTTATGTTGGTATAATTGCTTCGTGCTTATGTTTTATTTATCCACGATCTGGTTCGAGTATTTTGCATTAATAAAGGTTTATTAAGTTTAACATTAATGTATAATGCATGTTTTTGCGTTAGTAAACGTTGTATGTTATTGGTATATTCTCGTAAGATTTTATAGGCTTAGTTATGAAAAGAAGAATGAGACTTTGCATACTTAAGTGCCTAGCTTAAACCAGGGATCGACAACGTTTTGTGTTAAGGCCCAATTTCACCAACGTCTGATTAAAGTAAATGCTCGAATTAGTAGATCACGTTACCTTTTTTCCTTACTAATGAAAGAGAAGACATGACATTTTAACAAGCTATTAAAACTAACACGTTGTTGAAATTTGACCAATAGGAGTGCAGATTTTTCGCCGCCATACTAAAATTTTGTTTCAATATATTTTGTGGTTTTAATTTTTGATTAAAAATATTATTGGTACTATATAATATTTTATGATAGAACAGCCTTTTAATCCTTGGATTTTCCTCAATTTTAAGTAATTTCCCCGAGTTTTTCTGGCCATCCTAGATCAATCATCGGCAGACAAACCCGTCGCCGATATTGTACGTCACTCACATCCGCTTAGCTGGAATTAATAACGCGACTAATTTGACTGCATTATAAATAAAATCAATCCATACTTAATATTATTATTATAAATGCGAAAGTGTGTCTGTCTGTCCGTCTGTCTGCCTGTATGTGTACCTCTTCACGCTCAAACCGCTAAATTTACAACACATACAATACAAAACATACACAAAGAGCATAGATACTTTTTATCCCAGAAAATGTTCGGTTCAAATTTTAGCATTAGCGGTTCAGCAGTTTTAGCGTGAAGAGGTAACAGACAGAGACAATTTCACATTAATTATAATATTAGTACAGTGGAAGATCCTGGGGGAGGCCTTTGTCCAGCAGTGAGACACTATAGGCTACTAAAAAAATATATTAGTATGGATATCTAGATGGAAAAATAAATGATCAAATTAAACAATGTCTTTTGATATCGGAGCAGAGGTGTTTTTGTACGTCTTCCGCATGTCGGAAGTTTCAACCACACGTCATTGAATTACTTCTAGGAGGTAGATCGATATGTCATGTGCGGTTTCGTAAGAGTTTACGGTCGCACACGGAGAAATTAACTATTGCTTAACTTTAATAAATATTTCTGCAAAATGATCAGTTTTATTATTTTGTCCAATCCACTGATCCAGTCGCTCTGAATTACTACTATTATATAATTTGCAAAAAAATCGCTGGATTGAATCTCCGGATTGGAATAATGTAAACCGGTCATAAGTTCCATACTTTTTCGGGCGTAATCTTAATTGATAAAAGTGAAGTAATTATAGTGCGGTATTACTGTGAATCTGTGATATTTACCTAACCTGAGAGTCGCGACCCCCTTGGGTCTTATTTTTTCATACCAGGATCACATCATAAAAAAAGTTAATAACAACTGCGGTAAGTAATTATATAAGATACAAATAAATCTTGTACCTTTAACCTATAATATTTTTCTATCTACTAATAATAATGGCTAAAGAGAAGTAGTTAAGCAAATATAATTCAGCATCGTCAGGCATACAATGTAATGTGTAAAACCATTGTAGTAGAGCTAACAGCGCAGATTGCTATCTATTCACGAGCGTTAGTAAAATAGTTGTAACAGCTTACCAGGTGTTGTCAAACTTCATAAAACCCTATGAACATTAAGGTACAAGTTGGAACAGCGCGACACGCGACAACTGCAGACGACTTGACGTCGCGACACTACTGGTTTCTATGTATTTCTATCGGCCCGGCAGCACCTGCGACTATCGTCCGAAGCTTCGTGCTAAGAGACGATACTATTGGACGATAGACGCAGATCGTCCAATAGTATCGGTTTTAGCGCGAAGCACTACGCATATGCCGCCGCGGCATTAGAAACACCCTCCGCAGCTAGCGACATGAAGCTAGCGACACTTATTCATAGAAATACTATTTGTACCTACTAATATGTAAGTATTCTGTGGAAATACATAGAAATTAGAAACCAGTAGTGTCGTGACTCGCGACGTCGTCTGCCGCTTCACGTAGCCGGCTTCCAACTTGTACCTTTAAGATGAATCAAAGTATTAGTAAACATTTTTGAAAAACCCACGACTATTATGAAACGCTGTCAAAAAATATCCTTACTTATTCTTTACTTCCTTACCTTATAGGTATTAGAAAAACGAAAGTGTTTTTATCGGTCTGTCCGTTTGTTATTTCTTCACGATTAAACCGCTGAACTGAATTGACAAAGGTATCTGCTACACACTCCAAATTTTGCTACAGATACTTTGCGTCCCTGGAAAGGACATAGGACATTTTTTGTTACAGAAAAATATATAGTGACGAGTCCTAGAACAATTTTTTTTATGATTACAGTAGTCAACCAAGTTTTGTTGATTACAGAACCTTGAAACGCAACCCTAATCAGCTTTATTTAATTTTTTGTATATTGGTAGGTTAATAGTTATATAATTTAATAGTAACCTTGTATTACAGTTAAAACAATCCATATTTTAGGACCAACAAGTCAAAGTATGAAATCCTTTCTATCTCTGTTATCTACCACTTTCGAGATTTTTCGACACTAAAAATGCAGTTGTTCGTCTTATTAAAATGTAGCTACTTACAAAAAATTTGCTTGTTAGTAATCACAAAAAAATTTGTTCTAGGCACAGGTTCTAGGGCTCCCGTACTAATAAGGTTCCGGCCCAATAAACTAATTTTGGCGCAACGGAGTAATTGCGGTCGTCATCACATCACATTAGTCGACATCACATTAGTACTGCTTCTTCCTATGTCTAGTGAACAAATAAAATAAAAATACCTAATAATAAAATGAATCTATCAATATCCAAGTTCAAACCAAAAACACACTTTGACGAACACTGTTTCCTTTAAAGCATTTTCATTCATCGAATGTAACTTGAGACGCGACATTTTGGTGTCCCAATTTCTGACTCGGTACACCTTTATTTATTTCTATCATTTTGTACCTTATTTTCTTGTAATAAGGTTTGACTTTGTAATGCACTTGTCGGAGTACCTCAGGGTGTTTGTCTAGGGACGAAAACGGGGGTATTCTTACAAGTTACAATAGTGGCAGGTGTATCAGGTTATAGTGTGTATTATTAACGAATTATAATTTTCTATTTGACTTCTTGTCTACAGCCTTAAGCTTTTAAGGTTATCCTGATATAATTATAAGGGTAGTATTAAATTAATAGACGTAGCTAATGATGATTAAACTTTAATTTAATGATCAGTTTGACAGATAATGTATGGGGCTTATCATTAATTATGTCGAAATCTTCATTTATTTACAGTCAAGTTACCAATGTACCATTCTACACTATTTCGATATAGTAAATAGAACATACAGTAACCCAATATTCTCAAGTAGACACAATACCTGTGAGGCATCAGGCAGCTGATTGTGTCTATTGTTCAACTTCGAAGTTTCCCAACTTCTCAATGGAGTGCGCGCGATTGATTCTGAGTTATACAACTTGTTAGCTCATGTTCGCCTGTACCGTGTGATAAGTAAATCGTTCATGGGATGGTAGAGCAAATATAAGAACTTATGTCAGTCTGTCGTTAGTTAATTTATCTGTCTGTCTAGATATTGCCAACAACCATTAATAGTTACGTAATACGTCTTGGTTATTAGTAAGTACGCGAAAACCGGTCCTTTTTTCAGGACTTAAAAGAATATTTCTTTTAAATGTATCCGCCTGCAGGTGTCGGATATGATTAATCTCAAGTCTAGGCACTGTATATTCTACAAATTACTATTTACCGTCATAAACGAAACACTAGTAGAGTTACACGAGCGTTTCGTCGATTCTTAAAATTCTCGAGCATACGAGACTCCGGCATTCTAAACATAATATTTGGTATTTAGAATTTCCTCAGATGAATAGAAATTGACGATTCCCATGGTTTTTCAGAAGCGTCTGACAGTACTGTATAGGTGAATAAATATCAAAATATAACAGCCCCCTACCATGAGCTGTTATTAAGCAGTATTACTTTAATATTACTTTCAGATTTCGCACAAACAAAAAACATAGCTCATGTTTGTTTATGCGAAATTTAAAAGTAATATTAAAGTAATACTGCTATAAGAGCTCATGGTATGGGGGCAGGTCAGAGGACATACAATTTTTGATGTCAGTCAAGTCATACTAATTGGATTGCTCGCACCCGTAAATGTTGTTTAATAGTATTTTTAATTTTAATCGGAATCAGTAATCATTAATCAAATAACATTATGGCTTTTGTCGTAATATTATCCTAGCAAAAAAGTATTTTATTCCGATGTTTCAGTCTGCGGTTAAAACAGCCTCACAACTACAAAATGAGGTACGGAAATGCTTAACCCAAGACAATACATAATAATATACTATATAGCATGGCCGAGCAAACAACAGTTCAGGCACAAGATAAATATATACAGTAGACTATCTTTATATGGCGTACATATCGCACGATTTCAAATAACTTGAGGTAGCAGTATCTATCACGATTTCAATCTAACATGAATACACTTCACTACATTTATTCACTCCGGACCACTATATCAAGCATCATCACCATAATTATAATTTTATTCTCCAAATAAACGTAATATCAAATTATGACGCATTATCAAAGTTGACCAATTAGAACGCTTTAGGTGTTTGTTTGGCATTTTATGGGACTGCAATTTTGTAGCTTTATAAACCTCAGACACTAAACCTAAGTTGAAACTGTTTTGATGTTGGATTATTTAATTGGAAAACAGAATTGGCTAGCAGAACCATGCAGAATTACGTTGCGCTAGTCTGTTTCGCACGGATTTTATTTTATGAACCGGGCTGAGTTATGCTACTGTAAATATTTGTACTGCGGTTCGGCCGAGGGCGGTTTTCGTAATTAAAATGTGCCTTTTGGCTTAACATTGTCTGCGACTGTATACTTATGTCTACTTGTCTGTCTGTTACAAAGGGTTTTGATGAAGTTTAGTATGGAGATAAATCAGAAACTAAGAGTATAAGGCTCTAAACACACTAGGCTGAATTACGTCGACGTAAATTCCGCCGCGTTTACGCCGCGCAATGTCAAACGCATACAAAATACGAACGGAACGCGACGGAATAGTGTGTCGCGTCTCGCGTTCCGCCCGTATTTTATATGGGTTTGAAACGCTGCGGAATATACGTCGCGTCTGCGTAATTCAGCCTAGTGTGTTTAGAGCCAAAAAGTCTGAGAATCCAACAGTTATACAGTTTCAACTTTCAATATGGAGTCATAGTTTGATAAGACAACCAAATATTAGGGCCTGTTTCACCAGTCACCACTTCCTGATAAGCGCCGAATAGGCTATCCACCAATTAAATTCACAGATCCAGTATGCAGAATCTGTCAAAAAAGTTGTGAATAGCCTATTCGGCACTTTATCAGGAAGTGGTGAAACTGGCCCTTAATCTCATAAAATGTCTGAATGCCCATGTTTAATGAGTCCGGATTGGTTTAATCTCCAAAATAAGTACCTAATCAGTTTTGGAAAATCAGAGTTACATAATTCTTAAAGTCAAATGTAATATCAAGAAATGTAAAGTCCAAATAGCGTATAGAGGCACCATTTCATAATAAACAAAATTTCATACAAAATGCCTCATTATTTTGATTAAGTATAGAATAAATACGCCTAAAATCTAACCCTTCGCTAACACAAACTTCGGATGACCTAAAAATGGTAAACTCTACCCCAAACCCAGCGGAGCCACAAATCCGTTGTGTCATAATAAACACAAATATTTCAACCCCAAATGAACTGCGCGAAGAATTCCGAATTATGGGTTCCGTAATTAAACATCCCACGGGGCCAAAGTTAAATGTTGGGTCGGGGCCATATTGACCCCACATAACACTAAATCCTCCGACATATAATTACGACTCTGTAACTTTCGCAGTGACATCATCATCAAAACGACATTATGGAGATTAAAAATGGCCGCTTTCAAGATGAGGTGGCTGGGGCCTAGGTGAATTTTATTCACATTATAAATTATAATGAGAGTCCAGCTTATAACTTATCTCATGCTAAGTAAATCAAAGTGAAGTATATAAAACTAGGTGCTGCTAATCCGTTGTGTAGTGATCCGGCTATCTCGCTTGAACCGTACATTTTCTAGGATAAAAACTGTTCTTTTTGACGGGCCTCAAAGTTCATCCAACCTTTTATCAAAATCAGTTAATTATTGTATTAGGAAATTTATTAGTCGCATCGCCCAGAAACCGTAGATTTTCCGGGGTCAAAGACTACGTCTCATTCTGATCCCGGGACTCAAAATATTTTTAAAACAGAGAAAAATGTTTAGAGGTAAAGTGCACATTTCAGCAGTTAAAGTATTTGTATGGATTATTATGTATTATTTCCTGTTATAAAGAACAAGATATACAACATGACTGGTGAGACAATACCGATACTTAAGGAGAGTATTCAGTACTTGATTCTCATTATAATTATGTAATAAAATTAGGTACTTAATTTTTTTCCGAATTTCCCAAAAATAAATGAATCATGGATACTAAGTAAATTACGCGGCTAGGCAAGAAGGCATATTATACTATGTGGCCGGTGCAGAGGCGTTCGCTACCAAAGAAACGCCACACAACTACCCTTTGTTAGGTAAATAATTATTTAACTTTCAGCTACTCATTGATCAATTGATATTATTTTTTTCCAACTAATATAATAGCCAAATATCACGTCCTAAAGTATTGAACATGTCTCACCAGTCACGCAGTATACTAGCGTTTTTTCATGAATTTTCTATAAATTAGAAAATTCATGAAAAACCCACCCACTTTTATCAGCATCTCACGTAAACAATCTAGCCCTTCGTCCTTCAGCCATGATAATCAGCGGTCGATCAGTCTTGTGCGTCACAACACGTTGTGTCAGCTCGCGTCAGGCCGCGTCACGACTGACAGCCGCAGTCGTCCATCTTATTCCGTCTGTTTTTCCCGGTTTTTCGCAGTTTTCGCCAGGTTTTCCGGCATATGTTTGTAAGATGTTTGTGAACGGAATGATTAATGTTGATGTTTTGGCGATTCGAATCTGTTTCCTACGTCATTCATGGTATTCTATGTTTGGTGAAATTTTAGAATTTGGGGTACATGATTGACTGTCTAAGAGTGAGTTGCACCAACCTACTTTAACTATAACTTTAACCATAACAAAAGGTCAAATGAACTGTCAAATCCCTAGTAAAAGTCCATTATGGACGCCATATTTGACGATAACCCAAAACTTTAACTACGCCTCTGGTGCAATCCACCCTTAATAAATAAGTTTAACCAGGAAAAAAATAGGACCAATAAAATTTTCATGTATTGAAAAGTTTATTGCCCTCGTAATACTCCAGGTCACACCCGATTAAAATTTTTTTAATGTTTCAATATTGTTTATAGGTTATTACAGCTGTTAAAAACGCGCAATTTTTAACTATGTATAGTCATATCATATCAATATGTGTTTCAACCTGTCCTAAACCACACAAATAAACAAAACTATAACCCTACCTCACATACACACAAATCCCAAATCCCAGCACCGTTTAGATAAGAAATGTACGGGCCACGGCTATTTGACGCCGGTCGCCAGGGTCCCATCGACAGCTTGAAATTGGGGTCATACCTGGATAGTTCATATTGTGGTCACAGTATAAGTTGTACAAAGTAGATCAAAAGGTCATATTAATGCACACTGTGCTGTTAAGTCCTTAACGGTTACTACTCGGAGTTTTAATGATTCATTACTTTTATTTAATGAATATTTTGATAATATAAACTTTTATATTTATATTAACTATATTTTTGTCAAGATCTTCATAAAATCAAAGTTATTGGATATGTAGTCGTTTGAGTTCTCTGAATGTAGCTATGTCTTTTGTTTAGTCTTTAACAATCCAAATAACTTAGCCGTATCCGTCAAATAAAACTTGCTAAAACACAGTTTTATCAGCATTCGACGTAATCTTACGTCGTTTTGGTATTTATAATGGTAGTCTAGTATGAAGACGGGTACGGGCGACTGTACTAAATTTATATTATTGTTAGTACCAAAACTTAAAAGTTCTTACAATGTCAAGGTGATCCCTAAAGCGGTGCCCATATATTATTCTGTCATTAGTAAATACTAAATACCTCTAAAGACCCCTAAGTACCTGTCACTGTAGATAGTAAGAAGCTCTGCTAAACAAATTTAGGTCCTAACATTATAATATGTTAAGGTTCGAAATAGCGTAGCTGGTAAACTAAGGTTTCGTTTCAGGCTCTTGTAGTATTAGGTCAAGAGTTTAAAGGCTCTTGCACTATTTCATTTCTTTCTAAAAAATAAAACTAGATGTTGTTCGCAAGTTCATTGCGAAGGAAGTCTCGTAGAAACTATACATTTTACAATATTATGTCAACTATCCTATGTTCTATTCCGGAACTCAGTCTCTCCATATCTAATTTCTTTAAAATCGATTATGCGGCCTAGAAGCGTGAAGTCGTCATTCAGTCACACTTTCGTATTTACAATATTAGTAGTATTTTTCTTTGAGCTTTTCGCATCTTGTTTTAAGCCGACTTAAAATCTATAGTTTTAAATAAACAAATTTAAAATATACCAAAGCACTATGTCAATACAAAGAGCACTAAAATCCTAAAATGTAAACCTAGGTTTAGCCTAAAAGCTAGGCCTGTAAGCCGTAAGTTTACTTTGGCAGCGTGAGCCATCCTAGTACTGCCAAGATTTGGCTCCGGAACGGTCGATGACAAATCTTACGTTTCCTGAAACTATTGGGAATTTAACAATATAGTATTGGGATTCGGAATAAGCTGTATTACAATTTGTATACTTATTAAAAAGTAGAATGTAGGTTTTTACCTACATCCGACTTTTTAATGCAGCATTAATGCAGATTAATTCCTAGTTTGATTGAATCCTTTTCCTTCCAAACAACATCATGATATTTTCCTTGGTATTGAGGTCGATATACGGTTGATATGCAGAAACAAAAAGACAGTCTTGTTGTTAGTTTATTTAGGCCCGTATAAATAGTTGGCTTTCAAATTTCATCTCAAGACGCTATTTGGTTGATATCCTCTCAAACACTGATCAGCAACTTAGGATGTTATCTAATTAATAGTTTAATATCTGGAGCGTTTCAATTGATATTAACATCTCACTCACCCCAAATCAGCAACTAACAATCCAAATCAGCAACTAAATATGAAATAATTATTGTAAGCCTATTCTACACATACAAATTACGTTTCGTTTAAACGATTAAAAATCGATTTTATTAATAAAATAAAATGGTACGATATTATCTTTATTTTCTCACATATTTATAACACAAATTACCAAAAGTGATTAACCTTGAAATTTTTGTATTAACCTAACTCATTTTCGTTAAAATTAAATGAAAAAACACAACTCTATATCATATTTTATAAAACACGTTCGGTCAAACGGAACGCGTTGACGTCAACAGCTGACTGCTGTCACTGTCAAGTGTCAAGTATATGTTTATTTCTAGGTTATTTCGAAAGAAGAAGAATATTGTTAAAATTGTAAAATCTAACAAAGTCTTTAAGCTTTTTCGTTGGAATATAAGTTATTTATAACTTTACCGAAAGCTGTGTAGTAATATTTTGTGTTTCTTCATTTATATACTTTATAAATTGATCAAAGGGATGTTATTTGTTAACCCTATACTTTGTTTCAGGCCAACATGTGGAAATTTGTCCAACAGTGACTACTAATAAGTTAACACACATTGTTGCTTTCTTGAAGACATTCAAATTAAAATACAGAACTGTACCCGCCTTACAAGGCCGTCGATGTGCAAGAATATATCATAGAAAAATATAAGAGAGTACTGAAAGAATATACATCAGACTTCCAATTCAAAATATTTTAAACAGATACAGACAATCATAAATTGGCAGCACGAAATTGGAAATATTATCTTGAATTGAATTTATTTGAAAATTTGCAACAGAATAAAGAAAATGTATAATAAGATATTGTATTTTTTCAAATATAATAATATAAGTACCTACTTAAGTTTAAAAATATAAGCTATGAAATTGTTCTGTATAAAAAAACTTTATTAGCCTTTTTACATTTAAGCCCATTAGCCCCATAAGGACAGCGGTGACCGCAACAACAATAGAATAACAATTATAGATTTCCAACAATCCGCAATCGAAGGATTAATTTCCTAAATATGTACAACTTTCTACTGGTAACAAGAAAATATTTGACACAGTCTTTTATTTACCTTATCTAATATATAAAAATAAGTCGGATTTTCCTTCCTGACGCTATAACTCCAGAACGCACAAACCGATTTCCACGGTTATTTGCATTCGATGGAAAGGTTTTGGGCTCCGTGAGGATATATTTTTTGGACCTTCTAGATCCAACTTAATTAACAATTGAAGTTTAAAGTTTACCTTTTTTCTTTACTTTAGAACTTGATAACACAGACACAGTGTATACTTTATATTATATTAAAAATTTCAATAACAATTTTCATTTTCTATTAGAAGATATTACTTTAAATATTTTGTTTTGTTTCTGTGGCGAAGAGTATATAATGAAACATAATATTACGCTAAAAGTTAAAAATAAAAATAAAGGTAAAAGATTATTTTGTTTTTTATAATCCCTACCTTATACTACCTGCGGTGTTTGAAAAGATTAAAGAACCTATTGATTATTCCAACGTTCTTGATTTTACCTAATAAAATCCATCCCAATTGTGTCTTTTTGACTATAATAGTTAGAAACAACTATCAGTACCTAATTATTGTTGTCAATATTTAAGTTTTATTGTATTTTTTGCACAATAAAGTAAGTATATTTGGTTATTAATTAATTTCAGTACCTACATAAGCCTTTATGGTATGGCGAAATGATCTGCAGAGTACTTACGGTTTATTCGAGACGAGCTTTTGCCCGCGGCTTCGCTCGCATTAAGAAGTATTATTATATACAAACTTTCATCCCCTATTTGAACCCCTTGGGGTGAGAATTTATCAAAATCCTTTCTTAGCGGATGCCTATGTCATAACATCTACCTGCATGCCAAATTTCAGCCCGATCCGTCCAGTGGTTTGGGCTGTGCGTTGATAGATCACCATGTGAGTCAGTCACCTTTGAGTTTTATATATATAGATATAGATTCATTATAGTATTTACTTATATTAGCTTGATAATGCAATTTATATGGGTACTTACTTTTAATAGATTAATTTAGGTAGTACACAATAGAATAATGTAGGTAATGTGATGACTACCCTTACCTTACTTATTAAACACTGTAAATTCGTTTTAAATATATATTAGGTACTTAACAGCTTGTTATATTAATTTTGTGTTTAAAAATAAGCATTCCATATCCCAGAAAATACTCTTGAAATTAGTTTTTTTTCTTCTAATTGTGGGAAAAATCCCTATGATGGTATGCCTAAGATCGTATTTTTCTCCTAATTGTGGGAAAAATCCCTAAATTGGTATCCCTGAGCGCGCTTAAGTCAAGGTCTGACCACACTCAAGAATTAGCCACTCAAGCAACAGTTTGATAGCACACTTGAGTGCAAGATTTCATTTATTAATACGTTGCCCGCTCAAGCGACAGTTTGACAGTACAGTTGAGTGCAAGATTTGGTTTATTAATACGTTGCCCACTCACTTGATCAAGGCACTTAAAAGCTGTACTCAAGTGAGGTTTATTAATAAGGATAGCAGCTTAAAACACATTTTAAGCGAGCTCTTAGTAGTAAGAGCCAACTATTTATACCGGCCTTAGTGTTCTAAATAATAAGGACAAGCATAATATTGCTCTCAAGTCTCAGTTCATAAAAATATATTACGCGTTTAGACTTTAGTCTTTGTTGTATCTTAAACAATGAAGTACTTAAGCAGATATCAAAAGACACTCAAAACAATGTTTACCGTCATTTTATTAATCTTCCGGTTAATCCGATTAAAGTTTCCTCCAACAAAAGTTGAACAGATAACCGGCTAATCCAGAAACAACGGAAAATAACCGAATATTTCAACAGGGATAAATGACATCTTCGGCGATACCAGAAAAAGGGTTGACCCCAATTTAAAGGGCGCAGATAACGTCCTTGATAACATTAATCAGGGCCGCATCTAGGGTCCGGCAATTTTCTGGCCGGCGACCTTTTAATTTGGCATCCTGTGAAGTAATTTTTCACTCGAGCTGTGATGAGTCCCTGCCCCAATGGTCGTGATGAGCGGTCGTGCGATTCCCGACAAGATGTTTGACTTGACGCTGTGACCTGAAAACATTCAAGGAAGTTGATTTTTACCCGACAAAACCAAAGAAGGATTAAGTTAGAGAGTTTTGGAGTATTACATTATATCAAAGAGCGAGCTAGAGCGTGTTAAATATTAACATTTAACGCGCTCTAGGGCCTAAATATTAAATGGTTACATTTGTGCTTGCAAGGTTCCCTTAGATTTGCCATGACTCTTGGTTGTGAGATTGTCATTAGATACTCATTTCGATAATTTGAAGTCGTTTTTTTAAAGAAGACTTATATCAAAATTCCTATCAAAATATCAATTAGAAAAATCTCTCTTTGCGTTTTGTCCTAAAATAGCTAAATCAATTTTTTTGTGCAAATGTAGGGTAGGCCATGGCAAAAACATAAGCCTTCTTTTTATGGTGCTAAAATGTAAGATTTCTGTATAAGTAAGTCTTCTATCTTATACTATAAATGTCGTACGTTTGTTGTTCTTAAAGAGACTTTCAAAGTAGGAAGCCGCAATAAGCGCACAGTTGCAAATGTCCCCGACGAGCGGCTATTTCGTCACCTATCTAATTAACTCCTTGACTAATTTCCCGCCAACTAATATTAACTTTTCTTTCCAGTTCTAATTTCAAACGTCGAAGCGTGAAGATGGCCGCCGACGCGCGCCAAAAGCGGTTTCAACTTCCGCTAGTGCAGTGATGACAGTGTGTTGACAATGTTGATGACATAAGTGATGACAGTGCAGTGACAATGTCAGAGGAGCGTTCGAGGAGGTTGTCGCAGATCTTCGACCCGCTGTCCAGGTTTACCGACCACAGCGGCGCGGGGCAGTCGGCCAGCACTCCGAACAGCCCTCGCCTGCTGCCGCGTCGCGCGAGGGAGCCCCCACCGCCCCCGCCTAGGTAAGCTAAAAAAAGTTTTATCGGTGAAGTTGACAAATAGGTACTTGAATGCTGACATACGAAAAGTCACATAATATTGTTGCCACTCGCCTAGTGCCGACAGATCACGACTTATATTAATTATGAAATTGACAAAACCAATGGGCAATGACAAAATCGAGGGTCCATTCAGCTTAGACTGAGACCTTGAAATTTATAAGAGTAGTATGCAGGTGCCAGGTACTATATCAGAGATGTTGAATGTTGATTCCTAGGCATATTATGGGGAACCTACGTAATTTGGTCGCGTTACGTCAAACCCAGCCGACAGATCACAATTAACATTGAATTAAGTACATGATCCGACCACATGTCGTTGGTTGGACCAACTGCCTAGGAATCAATTTCCTCGATGGTACTACCGAAGAAGTTGATTTATAGGCAGAATGTTGACCGAAGTAATTTGGGGATTGAGAGCTTAATGACAGATCCTGCGGACAGATTACGACTGACTGACTGACTCCATCTGTCTATACAACGATATCTTGTAGTTTTATGTGTCTATAAATAAATTTCTTTAATTGTCCATTCAGTTTATAAAATAAATACTTGAAATTTTGGAAAAATTAGTACATACTTTTGTCTATAATTTTTCCGTGCAATCTAATTTAAAAAAGTGTTGAGTCGCATTCAAGCCACGCTAGTCTCGACGCGCCCTTATATTAAGATTTCTAAAATCTGGAGATTCTATGATATTATGAAAGTTACACTTTTATTGTGTTAAAATAAATCAGAACGCCTTGCACAAAATGGTTTAATATAATATGTTATGTTATTAGCCATTTGTGTTCCACTGCTGGGCAAAGGCCTCCCCTCTTTCCTTCCACACGTCTCTATCATTTGCTGTGTTTGGCCACTCTTTATCGACAGCGTCAAGTTCGTCGCGCCACCTTTTCTTGGGTCTGCCCCTGTTTCGCCGACCTTTCGGTAGCCACTCCGTAACTAGACGCGGACATCTGTCCGGGTGCATGCGAGCGACGTGCCCTGCCCAGCTCCACTTTAGACCAGCAGCTTTTCTACCCACATCCATAATCC
Organism: Plebejus argus; assembly: GCA_905404155.3. Taxonomy (NCBI): domain Eukaryota; kingdom Metazoa; phylum Arthropoda; class Insecta; order Lepidoptera; family Lycaenidae; genus Plebejus; species Plebejus argus. Next base: position 10,348,460 of record FR989943.1, read on the forward strand.
TTGTCTTGGAGCGCAGAGCGGTGTTTCGTATGCGGTCAATCCTTTTGACACCTAAAATGCTGCGCTCCATAGCTCTTTGACAAGCCCCGAGCCGGGACTTCTGTAAGTCGGTCAAAGACCAAGACTGAGCACCGTAAGTTAGGATGGGTAGGATGCACATGTCGACGAGTTTACGTTTTAAAATAGGCAAAGTGGAAGGTCCCCTTTCATTAGTTCTTTCATGGACTGTATTTGAAGACATAACATTTATCATCAATACTTGTTAATATTGTCTGATCTCTAAGGCTTCAGTTTAATTAAATAAAAACTCAAAAGGACAAAAAAAAAAAACAAATAAAAAGACAAAGCTCAAACCGATTGTTCCTACCCCTCCTAATATAAATAAAAAGAAAACTTTCCGGATACAAATTACCGGATATCTAATGGAGAGGAAACGGAAAAATTGAATATTCAAATTTAATGCTGAACCGTGCCATAGATTAAAATATTATAAGGCCCCTCTTCAAGATGGGCCAGCGTAGTGGGCCATCACGATGGGCCAGCGTGGGGAGGGCGTAGTGGCGTAGGATGGCCGATGGCGCCAGCGATGGCCGTGGATTGGCGGCGGTGTCGGTTTTTCGGCCGCACATCAAAGGATGATGGCCCAGCGATGGCGGTACGCCTCTACACGTTGGCGATACGCCAGTCGGTGCCTGACCGCGGTCGAGTGAGGATGTCGTAATTCGTATTACAATTTACGAATTTCATTTGAAATGACGAGTATGTGGTCTCATAATGAATGAAGCTATACTAGTATGATAAAGCCGAAAGTTTGTATGGATGTATGGATGTTTGTTACTTTTGTTACTCTTTTACTCAAAACTACTGAACGGATTTTAATAAAACTTTACAATAATTATTATAGCTTTTACATTAAGTATACATAACTCCTGACTTTTTAAAGATACATGCTATTATTACATTCATCATTGTCATCATCATCATCACTACCATAAACCATTATTTTAATTTTAGTCTCGAAATAATTATTTGTAGAATTCATGAGAAGGTTCATAATAGGAGGGAGGTGAATGGTGATACAAAGTTCACCGGGTCATCTGGTGAAGTCATAAATGATTAAAAATGCACGTTTTGCATTGCCACAATGGCTAATGCTTACACGTCCATCTTGAACGACGTTTAGATCACAACTGAACACGGCCAGCATGTAGAGGCGTTGCGACCATTGCATGACCATCGCATGCGCCATTCGATGGGCCAGCGCTGGCCACTGGTGTAGAGGAGCCAATAGGGTTTGTGAATTAGTCGACTTTAATGCAGTAATTTTAACGGAAAACGTCAAAAAAAAAATGGTACGGAAGTAACGGAACCCTTCGTGCGCGAGTTCGACTCGCACTTAGCCGATTATTATATACCTCTAGTATCCCACGGGATCACCTTTCTTTTTGGAGTTGAAAGTATCCTGATTTCTGTGTTAATCCAGTGCCTAAACCATAACCATGCCTTCGTTCAATAGTTTTGCATCAGGGAGTAACAAACAAAAATACAGTAACAAACTTTAAATAAAAAATACAATATTATTAAAATATATTTAAAGTATTTAATTTTATATACAATTAAATGGATTTTCAAATGTGTTAGTCGCGCTAAAACTCGAAAACGCCTGAACGGATTGGGCTGATTATGGTCTTAAAATATTCGTAGAAGTCCAGGGAAGGTTTTAAAGTGACACGACGTTCACCGGGACAGCTTATAGTTCGTCGATAAAAATGCTATATTCGGTACCTACTACCTACTCGCGTCGAGACACAATATTGTATCACTCATTTATTATCTCAAAACTGCAATATCCTTAAAACAGAACCTGTATCTAAAAACGCAATTTTTAATTATAGTTAAGTAATTATTAATTCACGAAATTATTTAACGTACGAACATCACCTTCTAAAGCCAATAGATAATCTTTGGCACAAACAAATTGATTACTGAGTTATTAAATTATTATTCATGAATTCATTATTTTTGCGATTCTTTATGCTTCGTTGGGCTTAATTGCACCAATACAGTAGGGAAGTTTATGTTAAATGATATTGTATTGAATAAATTCAAATTAAATTACTAGCTGTAAAGGCTAGTTCGCATTAGGCCAGTATTTTAGTCAAGTAGCGAGTATTTTAGTTGCTAAACGTTTCTGAACATTATCAATTTAGTCATTTTAGGGCAGAAGCCAGAATTCAGCTACCAAAATACTCGGTACTTGACTAAAATACTGGCCTAGTGCGAACTAGGCTTAACTACTGAAGTCCAAACGGCGAATCAGGATTCAGAGCAAAAAGCTTTATTTAACATGTAAATATTTGTACACAATATCACCATTTTCGAAATTGCATGAGCTAAGCGGCTCTACGCGGCATCTAACTTCAGTACCATGTAATGAAGTGAAGTGTCGCTCCGCTGCAGCGTCTTTTCGACTACTACGGTCTCGTCTTTAGGGCGTTTTTAGGGTTCCGTAGCCAAAATGGCAAAAAACGGAACCCTTATAGATTCGTCATGTCATGTCTGTCTGTCTGTCTGTCTGTCCGTCCGTATGTCACAGCCACTTTTCTCCGAAACTATTAGAGCTATACTATTGAAACTTGGTAAGTAGATGTAGTCTGTGAACCGCATTAAGATTTTGATGCAAAAATGGAAAAATTATTAAACATTTTAGGGGTCCCCATAGGTACAACTGAAACAAAAAAAAAATTTCTTGTAACCTATGCGTGTGGGGTATCTATGGATAAGTCTCCAAAAATCATATTGAGGTTTCTCATATCATTTTTTTCTAACCTGAATAGTTTGCGAGAGAGACTCTTCCAAAGTGGTAAAATGTGTTTCCCTCTAATTTCTAAAGTAGGTTCATGATAATTCTAAAAAAAATATATGATGTAGATTACTATAAAAGCTACCAACGAAAATTGGTTTGAACGAGATCTAGCCAGTAGTTTTTTTTATACGTCATAAATGGTAAACCATAATCTAAATTTCATTAAATTGACTGAAATATAAAAATAAATTAAAAACCTTTTAATGTCATAAAAATAAACCTTATTGCTGCTGCGGGACCCTTCATGGGCGAGTCCAACTCGCACTTGGCCGCTTTTTTCTGTAATGCTTGATCAGGTCCGCATGCGGGTGACATGAATGACTTGGACAACTACTTGCAGTCGAGACCGACTGCAAGATGCGGTTGCCGCATCTGTCGTTTTCATACTAAATTCATATTATATTATGCAATACACGTACCGCTCGAGCAGTTCTTGAGCGGTCGCGATTGGTGCAAATTTCATCGCGACCGCTCCAGAGCAGTCGGTTGCGAATGCAACTTACGGTCCGTCTATGGCCAGTCTTAGATTAATATCGTTTGCAGTTCAATCTTACCATCTTCTTACAGGCCGTTCGCTCGCCTGGACCCCCTGGGGGACCTGGACGCTGGAGCGGGGGCGGTGAACTGGCAAGAGCGGTGTCTGGAGCTGCAGCTGGAGCTACACAGGAGCAGACACCAGGGCGCCAGGGTGCGGGACATGCTGCGGGATAAGGTAGGATTAGTTCTAACTTGTAAGACTTAAGTGCTTGTTTAGACACAGCGGGAACCGCGCGGTTTGGAGCCGTGCGTTTTAACCGCTTGCAGCTTATTACAAAAGGCGTTGTATTACAGCGTTATGAACACTAACCGCTCGGTTTTTGCACGGGACACGCGCGGTTCTCGCTTTGTCTGAACAAGCAGTAAGTTGAGAGTGTTCCTAAACTATAACAATATATTGGCCAGCAGATTAAGCTTAGCTCCTGAGGATAGCCCTAATGTAGGCTATAGGATGTGGATGATGTAGTTATAAGGGGAAGCTTTATAAGTTATACACACAGAACGCCATGCTGCTACTGGTCACTGGTCACTGGGCACACTGTGGGCTGTGGCCCAGTAGCGTGGTGTTGCTAATTTGACGAGAGTGACTGAGATGTTAGATCGCATGGGATAGCTTAGAAACTTAAAAAAAGGTCACGAATTTGAAAGCCTAGGGTTAAAGCAATGAAAACGGAACTGAGGTATACAATATAGTTGATAATCCATTCTAAATTTTTCCATTTTGAATAGATATTATGTATTGCTTTTTTCTAGTCTTTCATAGAATATACTTATGTACTTACGTACTTTCGAATACACTATATTCTTGGACCACTGCACTTACAGTGATTACCTACCAGTAGCTATTAAAATAAGGCTACTTATCTTAGAGACTTTATCTTTTACTGGGAGTGAAAGGCACGAAAATGTATATAAAACAGTATAAAACAAGTGTGTAGTTGTTTTATAAGAAAAGCTAAAATGTTACACATACTTAATACACATCCAGTACCCGGGAACATTGAAAACTTTTTATTCCGTCGCGTGACTCGCGTCGGCGGGATTCGGATCCGCGACCCCCGGCTTGAGCTGCCACACACTCAATAAAGTACACTATGTCCTTTCCCCCGGCACTCAAAGTATTTCCATACCAAATTTCAGCAAAATCTGTTCAGCTATTTGGGTGTGTAGAGGTGACAGACGGATACACTTTCGCATTTTAATATTAGTAATGATAAATTAAACGTCAAACTTGAATACCAGAATTGTCGCTCACCATTAAGCACAGGTGATCTCAGATCCTCTGGGAACAATATAGTAGATTTCATTACCATAATAAAATCATAAAGGCATAGCACACGGCCCGCGCAGCCGACCGGGACTAATCCTCCGATATCCCATAAAAACCTTCCATCCTGAAAACTAACCTGATTAGGTTACATGGAAACCTTCTGCGAAATTGAAGAATTTTGTTTTTTTTTTATGCGAAGGGGCCAATGTGATTTTTAAAGCGGGAATTTCATTGGAAATTCAATTTTTAAGATGGGTAAAAAATGTTAAACAATGTCACGATTCACGAGTCACGACATGTGACGTGATTGAAAATATTTTGTAAGAGAGAAGGAGAGTATTTATCTTACAAACTTTATACCGCGCTGCACAAAATGTCTGTCTGCTTATGCTCTTTCAGAGATTGTGTCTTTGCCCCTTCTCATCGTGAGGAGGTTAACTAGAACAAAAATCTGTTTAGAATGGAAACAGCGTACCTATTGGCATAAAATTGTAACTAAAATTAATCGACCTTAAGGGTGAAGCCAAACGAGCATAATTTGTGAGTCATGAGCCGCAGAATTTCTGCCGGGCAGATTTTTTTTTCATACAAATCACGACTCATAAAATTACGCTCGTGTGAATCAAACAGGACTTTTGTATGAAACTGAATGCAGCAGAATTCTGCCCGGCAGAAATTCTGCGACTCACAACTCACAAATTACGCTCGTTTGGCTTCACCCTAAACATTGTTAAAAGTTACTGAATACCACACTGCTAAGTGTGGTGCTGAGCACTTATATAGTGTAGAAGTACAAAAACAAAAGTACATACTAGAGTGTGACAAGTCTAAAATTTCACCCCTAATTTTCATTTAACTTTTGTCCAGTTTATTAAAATAACGAAACTTGCTGCAAGTGTACAAATATTTAAAATTTCACCCTCTGTAATTGTTTGGAGTCTCATTTGAAAAGTTTGTCAAAGTATAAAAGCAAGTCGAAAGCAGCTAAACAGTGATCGTTTGAATGCCGACTAACGACGTCAGTTCCAACTTTTAATTGAGCGCAGTGAAGTTGCCCACTGTGGGGGGCAATTTGCTAACTCAAACAACTGTCAACTCGCAATTCGCCGCTCACTTAATTGTGGTCAATCGAACTTTTTAACTTTTAGAACGTCATTATTTTTTAATTACGCTATTGCCTATTGCATAGCTTTTATCGCGGGCTTTGAGCGCGCCGTCGAATCAAGAAATTCCGTAAGCGTGACTCCGACCGGCGATTGTGAATTGCGCATTTTATGCGAATTTTAACTGCATAAGTTGATAAAAATGCTATGCTTTACCGCGGCAGTCTTCGGGGTCCACACTTATACACTTGTACACATGAATAATATGTTTATCGTTACCGCTTCATTTTAAGGGCTCCCAAACATAATTTAGCTGTGAATTTGCATCGTATTACAAAAAAATTATGGATTTTAAATTTTGTTATGAGTTAGCTGCAAGAATCGCTGAACCGATTTAGTGAAAGGTATACTTTGAGGTACAGAAAAAGACTTAGGATAGTTAACACAGAAAAATATACGATTGTTCGAGTTGCCGCAACATCTATTTCTAGTTGAAAACCATTCAAACTGCCATATATTTTATCTTTGTATGCAAGTTGGAATCTTATTTTTCCCACTTTAGGTGTTATTCAACAAGATGAATTATTGTTGTGAGGAACATTCAATTTCCCGGTAAGTAGAGAACGGAGTAGGCACCTGGGATGTGTACAGGTTTCTGAGAAACTTCGTGTGATAAACGATTTCTGTTGTGCGATCTTTCCACGGTATGGAGGCTTTATCATTGGGTTTTTATAGCATTCCTTTGAAAAGATAATACTTGAGTGAGAAATAGAAACGGCGTTGCTGAACGGAGTCTAAAAATCTTGAAAAACATTTTTTTCTTCCTTAACAAAACAAAAAACCTGACCAAATAGTTGGTTTTGATTCTGCAGGTAATTTAAATGCATTGTTGCCGCTATAACCACAAATACTAAATACAAAATAAAATTAATATACATATTTTAAGGGGGGCTCCCATACTTGACAAACGTGATTTTTATGGCCTTTTTTAGGGTTCCGTATTGCTCTATATCAATAATAACAACAGGTAGGTACTTGAATTTTAGTAAGTTTTATATTTAATTTAATATTCAATAATAATCTTATTCATAAAAATCTCGTGTTCAATTTAATTCAATGTTAGGCCGCGTGCTCCTCCGAAACGGCTTTACTGATTTTAACCAAATTTTATATGCATATTCAGTGGGTCTGAGAATCGGCTACTGGGTACTTTTTATATTGGTAAGTGCATTTATTGAATAATTAATAATAGTAAATTATTACAACTCGAGACTGACGGCGACCATTGCTTACATGCAACGGAATAGCGATTGACGTTGCCATGGTGACATACTTATTTAGTCATTTCAATAAAATAATAATATGGGTAAAATACTTTGTATAGCAAAACAACTTTGCCGGGACAACTAGTATTAATATAAAATAAAAAATTAAGAGGGGCTCCTAATACAAAAAACACAAATTTTGCTCTAATGTTCTCTATAATGGTACGGAACCCTTCGTGCGCGAGTCCGACTCGCACTTGGTCGATTATTTGTATTGTATAAAGATACCATTTTGCGATCTGCCAGGAAGTAAACTAGAACTAGGAACTATTCGCAATAATGTTTTATTTAAAAAGTTGATTCGTAAAATTGTTAATATTCGCAATTTGTTTTCCTGAAATGCAAAATATCTCGTTCAAAAATGTAATTCAAACTATTGATCAAAACAAGCATAAGTTTACACATTAAGTCGGATGTATTTAGAGTGGGGTATTCTCCCAGGGCCATACATCAGCCCATAGGCTGTATATCAATCCGACAAAAATAACAGCCTATCGGATAGTTTAGCCGAACTAATATCGCACATGATTTGTGATGTTTAGATAACGTGTTTGTTCAGATCATGATCAGCGTTTCAATATTTTGTTATTATATACATATTTTAACCGACTTCAAAAAAGCCGGAGGTTTCTCAGTTCGTCCGAATGTATTAATAGGTTTTTTTTTTATATTTGTTGAAACTTGAATCTGTGTGTGAACCGATTTTGATGATTCTTTTTTTGTTGGAAAGAGGTGGTCCCATGATAATGTAATATATTGATTTAATCAGCTGCACCACCTTATTCTGCTGTTTTAATGAAACACTTATCAAACCTGTATATTATACAGATATTTTGATTCAGTATTGATCCCATCAAATAGCATAATAGTACGTATTATCGCAAGCGTCGATTCGATCGGTTGATTTCAGTAGTTTCGACTTTCGATCAATCATTAGGATGAACTTACTTAAAGGTTTTTTGAGCATTTAATGTAAAATGTAGCATACATTTTACATTAAATGAACAGACTTTCAAGACTAAAAAAATCTGGTGACCGGACAAAGCCGAATAGTTTTTGCGAAACTTCCATAACAAATGTTCGTCACTTTGATGTCTTTTAACCATAACTGTCCATAGTCACTGTGAAAAAATCCATAGCTAGGATCGTCAGGATAATTTGAAGTAAATGTTAAGATATTAACATTGAAATGGCTGAAACCTGCTGAACGAAACGGAAATGCAAGGTAATAGAGAATGTTCAGCGGCTCTCGATACATTGAGTGTGCGAAGTCAGTGCTATAGGGTAGAGATACTGCAAATGGAAGTGTGTCCATCGCTTCATAACGTAAGGCGCGGCGTACACCTGTAGAAACACCGTAGAATTAAATATTAATGTTTTCTACAGTAAGTATTGAAATTACAGTTTGATATAATATGTTGTACCTACCCAGAATCTGTGTCTATCTTTCTGGATGTATTCTATGTATTCTATGTACTCTTTTTATTAATTTATTTTTTGTACTTATATTTTTTATTTCTCTTGATAACGATGACATCGAAATGATATCACAAATTCACAGGTTTTGGGATATTGACATTATCTAAACTTTTTTGTAAGTTTCTCTGAAAGTATAGAAGTTTCTTGCAACTTTGTTCGCTGTTAAATTCCTATGTCGCGCGGTAATTGTACATTATTTTCCTCGCGTTTAAAAATTTAAACTATCCATTATCCTTTCCCAAGATGTAGATACCGCGAGGCACAACTATATATTCTATGCGTGATGAGGTAACAGATAGACAAACTCTCTTATTCAATGTTAGTATGGATCTATAGTACATATTTTCTGAAAATAAGATTTTCAGGAAATTCTAGTGTGCGTCCCTGTTCGTAGCTCGCTATCGGAGCGTTCAGTTCGACTCTAGAACAATAACGCGGCCATTTTGTGTCACTACCTCAAATATTATATGCCGATGTATAACATCGACCTTATTTCAACGATGTAAGGGCCAATATTATAGAGCCCCAGGTAATATAACTGTAAACGCACTCCTTGTTTATTCGTATGCTGACGTTTGTTCAACATTTTCGCTCTTTGCAAAAACAATGCATGGTATAAAGTTTGACACTGGAAAAAGGAAATGTTTTTAACACGGGGCATATTTTTGAGTGAAATTGTTAGCACTTTGCCTGCGACATACAAAATATGTTATTATATTTTGTCGAGCGTATATTATAATTTATTACACTCGGCTTTGTGTTAGCTCTCGTAGTTTAAACAAATACTTAATTTTCTAACCAAAATTACCTCTTAACTGTAATCTTTATCCCTAGTCTAAAAGATCAAGACAGTCACATACAGACGTTAAAGTAACGAGTTACATAATTTATGTCCTTATCGTAAAGTCACATTTTCAACGTTCAGAGAAAGACAAAGCAATTTATAATAATTATAACGTCTATGAACACAATACCCATTCATTGGTAAGAGAGTGTTACTTTAGCTCATATTATAAGACTATATGTTTAGAGTCTATAAAACGAATAAAATTCGGTGGTGTTCCACCGCGAGACAGCGCGACTCGCGTTGCAGAATTGCATGACCAATATACCCAAAATTCGTATACCATACGCCATAGACATAAATATTATACGCATTTTCCCACAGCAAAATATCGTACCTTTTCCAAAGCCCTCCATATTTCAATTGCCTAAAATATTTGATGCTATCAAACGATTAAATGGCCAGCTTTTTCGAATAGCATTTTTGAATAAAAATATATTGGATAAAAAACTATTCCATAAAAATGTTTTGGAAAATCTTCTCGATAAAAACGTATCGACTGTTAACAACTTTACAATTTCGGTTTGAATTGGATGAAATGTATTTGATTTGTTATGAAGAAGGTTTTTACAAGTATTTGTGATTGATGTTCAATCAGAGTGTTTACTGATTTATTTAATATTTATATTTGTTTGGGTGAGTTCGCATGATATATTTTTTGAGCAATTACATATTTTTCTTCTAGCTCTTTTTGGACAGATACGAAGGAAGAGGTTGCTTTATCAATGTTCAAGTGTGTAGGCTTAAAGTAAATCCAACTCATGGATCATATAATTCTAACATGTTAAACAAATGGTTCATCTGCAAAGGATATAATTAGTCTCTACCAATGATCTTGCTGCTAAAGTATCTCCATAGTCCATACAATATTCAAACCAGTTCAGTAGCATAAGGGTTAAATCAGACCGCACCGCGACGCGTAGATTCATTTCTAAATTTGTACTGAATTGACGGATTTCAATTGCGTGAGACGTCTTGCAAATCTGTCAAACCTATACAAATGCACCTGCGCGTTGCGTTTCGGTCTGAATTGATCCGTGTAAAAGAAGTAACATTGACTGAAAAGCTTCCATTAACTTTGTCCACATTGTGCCTTTTTTTGTTCAACAAGGGCATGCGTTATAGCGCAGTCAACAGCGAAGGTGTAGCATGCCCGTGACGCGCGTCAAAATCCATCCGCGTTGAAAGAAAAGTGATAGGCGCGCTACGATTTCAACGCGCGTTACGGGCATGCCTCACGTTCGCTGTTGACAGCGCTATAAGGCATGCCCTTGATGAACAGAAAAAAGCACAATGTGGACAAAGCTATTCGTTAGTATGTACCAGCAACTTATTTACCATAACATCTAATATAACTACATCTAAACGCCAATTTAAACGTACAATCAATGTACCGAATAGATATTTAGTTACATGTGAATAGACCCACAAGTCAGCTACACCGCAGGCAGGGCTGGCGAACACAGGACTGCTTAATCACAGCTCTAAATGCCTTTTCGATAACCCTAATTTCTAATTGTATAGTGGTGTAAATAAAGGCCCTTAAAGATACATACGGTGTATGCAGAAGTTATGGAGTGGGATCTCAGACTAGAAAACCTTAGATACTCTTACGGATGAAACGTACTATAGCATAATATTGTAGTATTTTATACCATAGACTTAGCCCGGCCGCACATTGTACGACATTTCTGATCAGAAACAGTTGAATGTCCGCGCTGTCTCTTACATTATGTATACTGAGCCGAGTGAGCTCGATCTCGCCGGAAGGATATTTCGGATAGTGTGCGGGGTTTTCGGCGGAGTTCAACTGTTTCTGACCAGAATTCGGACAATGTGCGGCCGGGCTTATGCGTACTCATTATAACAATTGACAAGTAAGAGGCACAACCAGAAAAAGAAGCTTGCTTCTCTTTTAGCCTTATCATAGCTTATTATTGTTAAGTATGTTGTAGAGAACGCTGTAAAAAAAGGAGTACCCCCTTTTACCTTTCTGGGACCGTTCGAACTTCCCTTATAGCTTTACACTCGTCTTTTTATACGATAGAGGATTTGTGGGCTAGTCAGGGCCAAGGATCAAGATTTATTATTCGGTTTGAGAAAAATAGTTCCAAATGTAGCTGCAAAAAAGCGTATTTTTACTGCCTAAACTAAAACATTCTGCTACACTATGAATATACCGGAACCCGTTAGTCCGTACACTATAATCCACACAAATCTTTAAAATTCCATTTGAATACGAAATAACTGTCACAGTGTATGCATGTGGCATTGTAAAACCATAATACATTGATAACCAGTAGCGTAACTCAGAAGTTTTAAATAAAATAGATAACAACACTATGATAGCATATAAAAGCAATAGCTGCAACACAACAGAAAAACACAGAAGTATGAAATAGCACATAGAAAATTACGCGTGTTACGTAAGATATTATGCTGTATTGTTTTCAGGCTTAGCACGAGTTCCTGTTGATAAAGAAGTCGTAATGTTTTTGAAAATCATATTTTGCGCCTCTAATTTTTTATAACCTCATATAAATAACGTTTAAAATACGACTACGTGGCTTTGGTGTTTTACTGAAACTCACGCTCTCTTGCACTCTAAAGTTATTTAAAAGCTGCGAATGTGCACCCAATTTGGGCAATCTTGTATAGAATATGTAGACACAGTATACCAATGTACATGATTGTCCGGTAGACTCTACTGTATTTTACTTATACTGTCATGGTGGTCAGTAGTAAAAATATTCCACAGTATTCGGGCGTGTTGGTATTCCAGTGGCCTGTAATTTCAGTTTCCCTTTGTACTGTTACATACGTTGAAGTAATGGCTATTTTAGGGTTCCCTAAGTGATAAATTAATTTGTCGAAAGGGGTAGAACAGAGCATATTATATCCCTGCCTCAAAGAAACATGCATAATATAATTATTATAATACAATATAACTATATAATATAATAAAATATAAAAACATAATATAATAAAAACGGCTTTTTGCCGTGACTACGCCCGCGTAGTACCTACTCCAGGCAAACACACTTTGATCCCCTATTTAACCCTCTTAGGGGTAAAATTTTGAAAAATGTTTATTGGGCGCTTTATTAAATCATAAGAGAAAACTGCTGCAAAAAGCGTGGCGAAAAATGGGTTGTGGGCTACTTGTGTTTTGGGGCCATTTTGATATTTGAATCGACAGTGACATTACAGGATTTACTTTTTGTATAAAGAATTTTTGTATAATATATGAATATTGTATACTTGTTGAATGTTGATATAATATCTTTAACAAAGATGCTACGAATTGATAGGGTCCGTCTTTATAGTTTCTCTGTTAACATTTTCTTCGTATTTTATGAAAGCTTCTTATAATAAAGGGAATTGATATTAAAGCCGAATCTCTTATTGGCTCTAAGAGGATTATTTCTGATTTGACGATGTTAATATTATTATAACTATGTTTGGGACATTCTATTATATTTTATTCAGATCCAAATAAAGATTTTGTAGTTAAGAAGAGAAAACATAAGATAAGTGTATGTACTATGTACCTTTCCAAAAAGTATGCGTTTGCTGGTCAAAATAACAACTAATTTTAATTTTATTAACATCACATTATTAGTCGAGTCGTATATTTTTTTTATTAGATACAGAACCATAGAAAAAGCCTAACAATAGAGTTATAGTTGAGTGAGTTACGTAGTTTTCATCAATATTTTGTATGTTGTGGGAATGTCAGAGGCTTTTAGTATTCCGCCAGCGAACAGACCGAATACCTACTAATTGTTGTAAAGTTTTAACAATAATTGTGGTACGTGTAGTTTGATGGTTATTTTGTATAGGATATTCATTTGATGATCAGCCTACACGAGGTATATAAAATTTTAATAAACAATACCCCAAATCAAATTTACTAGTAGGTTAACATGTAGATTGTAAAATTATTCCGAAGCAAAACAATTTTTCATTTCATTTTATGATTTTGTAATCATAAAATGAAATGAAAAATTGTTTTGCTTAAGGGCATGTATCACTCAAAATGTTTTTGTATGGGCCCATACAAAAACACGCGAATTCTCTAGATATCTTGTCACTGGCATCAGTAAATAAATGCTACAATTTCCATTTTTGCGAATACGGATAGATAATCATTTTATCTAATTAAAGCTATAAAAAATAGGTCGCTTAGTTCAGTATTCTTAGCACAGTATTGAAAAAAGATTTTAAAAAGAGGTAACTTTGGCTTTGTTTTCTATCGAGTGAAGTTCTTCTGTTTGTGTCAATTAATGCGAAGCCGAATACGTTATATCCTCAAGTAAAGGTCGTAATTTTTTCAAAATTTTTAGATGATAATGTAAGGAATGAAACAGGATCAAAAAACTTGTCCACGCGCTATTTCACTGTTACCTGCCCTTAAATGTTAGTACTAAATTGTGAATATTATAGTGCACATTAATTTTAGGCATGTAGTTTTTAAAAACAGTAAAAGGAAGTAAAGCATAATATAATATCCAAAGGAATTTGAAGAAAAACAAACATGTATAGAAAACTTAATAAAGTAAACCAAGCTTTGAGCGGTTTTTATCTTCAGAAAATTCGATAAATATACGTTTATCTGCTGACAAAAAGGTTAAAAATGACGTCATCATTTGCCGACAAAGAATTAAATCTTAACTTCGCCATAATTCTTTTTTATAAAATCCTTGGAGAAGTTTCTTTTATGAAAAGAATCTTATTACAAGCTGAGGACAAACGTTAAAGTTAAATGGGTCATAGCATGGGGGCCTAGGGCTGCCTACTTCATAAGACCACTAATTCTTTTAAGCTGAACTTTAACTTTTTGTGAAGTAAACTTTCTTTGTTTAAATTATGTTTCACTAGATATTGTTTGAAACATAACATAACGCCAGAAATTCTTTATTCGTGCAAGAACCATACATTTTCCATGATAAAACTATCATTTTAGGATAGTTTAAGAATGGAAAATTTTGTTACGACAAAAATGGGCAGTAGGCAATACGTAAGGATTTTTGGAATGAAGTTCCTTATCGCGCGTTGCGCCTTGCGGGGGCTAGACTGAAAAAGTTGTAACGACACTTTTTAGGGTTCCATACCCAAAGGGTAAAAACGGGACCCTATTACTAAGACTTCGTTGTCTGTCCGTCTGTCCGTCTGTCCGTCTGTCTGTCTGTCTCCAGGCTGTAACTCAAGAACGGTAATAGCTAGAGATTTGATATTTTCACAGATTATGTATATCTGTTGCCGCTATAACAACAAATACTAAAAATAAAATAAAATTAATATTTAAGGGGGGCTCCCATACAAAAAACGTGATTTTTTTGGCCTTTTTGATTGACTTGAATTTTTCACAAAATCCTAAGTTATATGTGTACTTTAATATTTAATAATAATATTAAAATAAAATAAAAAAATAAGGGGGCTCCCATACAAAAAACACAATTTATGGCCTAATTTCGCTCTATAATGGTACGGAACCCTTCGTGCGCGATTCCGACTCGCACTTGGCCGATTTTTTTATTAGTAGGTACCTGCATGGTAGGGGCGGAGGCCATTGATAGTTTAGTTTTTTTAGGTCGAATTTCGACCATTGGGCGATCTCTAGTATTGAGAAATAGACTCCTATTAATAACTTCGTTCCATCCGGGTGCTCCTTGACACCTCTCAAGTTTTTTTATTCAGTATAGTTTTATTATTTTTTAATTATTTTAATTTTTTTGGCTTTAGTTCTTTACCTAGCTTTAGCTTTTGTGTCCTGTAAAGTGCTCAGTAGCAGTCCAGCGCCGGATTGGATTACTGGATTGGAATAATGTAAACCGGCCAATTCTATTTAGCATTCTATTTTGTAACAAAACACCGTATGCTTTCCTAATAAATTAAATAAAATAAAATAACACTTTAAGTACTTCCTTGTGGTCTGAACGAATGGCATCATGTAGCACAAAAATTGATTTTAGTATTAGAAGTTGACAGCCCTGGCGCGTAGAATGTCATTAGGAGCGTTCATCACAGCACCATTGTTCGTCTTGTAATGATTTCGGACATGTTTTTTTACTTTGTGGAAGTGATGTACCTATTACTTCTAGAAAATACGGAAAATATTATACGTATGCATATAATACATGGCACATTGTATGTGAGCGAGGATATTAATAATAATCATTATAGTCGAAAGAGCTGAAGTCATTATTTTTGTGTAGGAACTAGGTCAGTATTTACTTACTGATACCTCGATCCTACAGTAAAATAATGACTTCAGCTCTTTCGCCAACATATCAGTATTTACTTTCCCGGAGAAAGCGGCAGAAGCCGCGCGGATGGTTCTGCTGGTAGAGCAGATGCCGCTGTCTGGGCTGCTGAAGTTATCGTCTCAGGCGGACCCAGCGGCCCAGCGACACGCGGAGAGGAGGCACCGTTGGGTTTTAGTGGGTAACCAAGGGTGCTTCTCCTTACCGCAGCACCCGAGGAGTCCAACATATCCAGGCGGCCCCCCAGGCTGTCAGGAATGCATCAAGCATTTCCCAAAAAAAAGTATCAGTAATTTACTTAGCTCTCAACTAGTAGTGAAAATAGGGGCTTATACTTTATACACATTTTGAATCAGGATGTATTAGGATATAAGCTCAGTGTATCAGCATTGTTATACATCATAGTAAATAGTTAATAGGTATAATGGACCAAGAGCCTGCGCCGGCCAGTCTTTCCTCAGTTTCGGAATGCTGAAAGTTTACCTGTTTATAACCTTTACAGAGGTAACCAGAACCATGGAGTTTCGGTCGCAGTTACTTTAGGAAGTATTTCTAAAGGTCTACCTTCGAGAAATACTAAAGCTCAATTTCATAGCTTACATTCTTCGCGGTCAATGGAGGAGTCTCGTCTTCCAGTGCCGGACATTTTTGACAGTTGCTTCCCACTACTAGGCACCCTGTCTGGCAACTCACAAGCAGGTAAACTTTCAGCTTTCCGAAAGTAAGGTCTGGCCGGGCTCTTACGCTATTTTGTGTTGTAGGCAGATGCCAAGAAAACCATCATAGCCGGAAACGGCTCGGACGCCATAAAACTAAAATATATGCTATTTTCAGCTTATCTTACACTTTCGTATTCACAAATAAACCGATATTAAAACACGCGTAGGAGTAGTACTAATATAAAATAATTATGTTTAAATAGTGCGATACCTTTGTACTAGGACATGCCAAATGGTTTAACGGCTCCGTGGTGACTCAGAGGTCGTGGGTTCGCTCCCCGCGTTGGAAACATGTTACTTCAGAGTTTGGTTAGGACAATGCAGGCTGATCACCTGATTGTCTGACAAGTAAGATGATCCATGCGTCGGATGGGCATGTAAAAAGCTGTCGGTCCTGCACCTGATCTCTCGCCAGTCGGTCGGTCTTCCGTCCCTCTGGGATATGAGAGTAAAGGAGTAGAGAGTGCTCTTGCACACACATGGACACTATAAAATTTCTCCTGAGTAACTTTCCATTGGTTTCAATGAAATGGGCCACCTTCACCGAAACCGGTGTGGGAGTTATTATAAATGTGTGGTCAGTTTAGTTCTAGTTCTAAGGACTCTGTTCTCGCAGGCTATATCTCTTGCGCTGATTCAAGACCCTCTTCTCATGTCTCGAATGTTTCATGAGAATAGGCCCTGCGCTTAAGCATTACAAAACACCCCTCAAAACATAGAAACATGCCTTTAGCCATGGTCTCTGGGGTGTAAAACGTTACTTTTCACGCGTATCGGGATATTGAAAAAATCCACTTTCTCCGGAAAATAAGCCGGCCCGCTGATTAAATTAACGCCAAACTTTTTGGCCTCCTGACAAATTTATCGTCACGAAATTCATAACGACGCCCGTGTACGCCCGAGGAAAGGCAATGTTTAGCAGTTTGATCGTCATCGCGGTTAAAGGTGAGACCACACTAGGCGCGTTGCTCAGTGAAGATGATACTTTACATAGTGCTGGAGAGCCATTAGCAAATAGTATTTCATTATCAAACCAAGGTTTGGTTTGATTCGCGCGGTAGACCGTAGACGGTAGAACCAACAGACAGAAAATGAATGTCGCGTCTGATGGTCATGTAAAAAGTTACTCAGATTTTTTGTCAGTCGCGTTGGTCATCCGTCTTACTAGGTTATAAGAGAACAGAAAGTCTCCTTATATAATATAATATTGCGCACACTGAAATCGGCCACGACACCAAAATCGTTCTAGGAGTCTAGTGACCTTTATTGACGTATATCGCTGAGGCACAGTGTGACCGCTTTCAGGGGCTACTGATAAACGTGTATTTCCCGGCCGTACGCAGGGAGATTACTCTGGAAAATTGCGGCCGGCTATTCAATTTACACTTTTTCAATTTGTTATTCGGCGGTGAATATTGTTTACGTCGTGTCGGCGTAGTCGCCACGTAAACTACGTGATGTAGTTTTATGTGGCTACGTCAAAGTGAGTTTAAATATTTTCCAGTTATACCACATTTATTGGCAGCTTTTGCCAACTGTAGGGACAGGTCAAAAAATAATTAAAGATGAAGGATACTTTTCGAAGAAAAACGGTACAATTCTTATTTCTTATCTTAGCCTTACAGTATACAATAGTATAAACTACACGGTGTACAATGTACCATCGAGGAAATTGATTCCTAGGCAGTTGACGAACCTATGTCATTTGGTTGGCTTATGTCAATTCAATGTTAGCTGTGGTCTGTCGGATGGGTTTGAAGTAACGCAACCTACTTAGGTCCGCCACCTGAATAGGAATCAACTTCTCTGATAGTACATCACGTCGTCTAATCCCATGCAAAATAAAAACTTATGTTATTTGTAGAAAAACTTTTGTCAAAAACTCAGAAACGGGGCACAACAGATGCAATCTACAAAGGTGATGTTAACTGTATCTGACATCTGCAGGTATGTCTGGAATCTGGCCGATCTGATATGAAGCCTTGATCGTAATAACGATCTATTGCCAAACTATCTATTGCAATAGGCAATAGATAGTTTGGCTGTAGTCTGCTTAGTCGAGGAGCTGATGTCAATATTGTAAAGGTATGAGAGACAAGCCAAAACTTAAGTCGGTGAGAAGACGTAGTCTATCTGCAAGAAAATGGTCACTATGTGGGTTGAAAATTAGGTTTCAATAGTAGAGTTGTCGTAAAAAAAACCGGCCAAGTGC
Source organism: Plebejus argus (assembly GCA_905404155.3). Classification (NCBI taxonomy): domain Eukaryota; kingdom Metazoa; phylum Arthropoda; class Insecta; order Lepidoptera; family Lycaenidae; genus Plebejus; species Plebejus argus. The sequence continues at coordinate 10,367,081 of FR989943.1, forward strand.
GTGTCGGGCCACGCGCAATATAGGGTTCCGTATAGTACCGCTAGTTTTTGAAAATTTTTGTATGGTCAATAAATGTACATTTATAACATGTTTTACACTACTAACAACATCATCTTAGTTACTTTCAAAGGAATTTGAACGAAAAGTTCCCTTATATTTCGCCGAATACATTTTTTTTAGTTGATCGTCTTTTACTCAATAACTTATGAAGTCGTTAGCCGTGATAGTTTTGCTTTTAAATTCAGCATATTTCCTACTCCCGTGAATTTTTTCACATTTCCAGAAGCAACCGTTTAGCTGGTAGAAGGGGGGACACTGGACTCTAACGATTTTTTCCACTTTAAAACTTAATATTTCACAAATGGATCCCTAAATCGGAAAACGATCTATGAATACTCATAAAATTTTTAAAAAGCCTATCCAACGACACCCCACACAATGGGGTGGGCGCGAAAAAAAAATTCAACCCTGCTTGATGTGTAGGGGAGGTACCATAATAAAAAATATTGTTTAAATATTTTATGTACCATTTTGTCGGCATTATTAATATGTGTATTCATGCCAAATAACAGATTTGTAGGTCCTGTAGTCTCTGAGCAAAATCGCGGACAGACAGACAGACGGACAGACGGACAGACGGACAGACGGACGGACAGACCAAAACTATAAGGGTTCCTTGTTGACTACGGAACCCTAAAAAGGAGTCAAATGAGTTTTAAGTAAACAATCTTTTCACAGTAATACACACTTTTCCATTACTGTGAAACATGAATTTCCACCAAGAAGTTACAGTACATTCAATATCATATAACAATCTTTTCGCAGTTTTTAATAAACCGACACACACGCAGCTCAAATGTTAGATTATTATGCTCTGTTTTTAAGGTCTTTTGACTGATGTTTTATATGTACTCACTTGCGCTTTTGTTATACTGCTACAATATTTGACTACCACAATATTTGTGACAAATGATAATATATAATGTTTCGCCGAGTTCAGTATGAACTCGGCGAAACATGGCGGTAGCGGTCATTGACTCCCTCTCAAAAAACACACTTCATTGTCAATCGCGGTTTATATAGAAAATGACATGTTTTTGACAGGGAGTCAATGACCGCTACCGCCATGCTTCGCCGAGTACAGTATACTAGTATAGACCACTTTATTATTTTGTCCCAAAAGCCTGCTCAAAATTTGCCACCAGCTCTCTAACTATGTAGTCTGTGCGAATGGCATGCGGCGTATTCGGGATTAAACGGTACACTGACTGGAGCTCATAGGTTAAAGTTTTTCAATGTTTCCAATAATAAAGCCTAAAAGCCCTGAATAACTTTAATTTGAAGCGTGAAGAAGGAACAAACATTTTATTGCACTTTCGGATTCGCAGTATTATGAATATTAATTTTTAGGGTTTCGTACCCAAAGGGTAAAAACGGGACCCTATTACTAAGACTTCGTTGTCTGTCCGTCTGTCCGTTTGTCTGTCCGTCTGTCTGTCTGTCTGTCTGTCTGTCTGTCTGTCTGTCTGTCTGTCAGATGTCATGTCAATCTTACCCCCTCTTTGGTCCCCTTAGAGGGGTGGGGGGTAAAATGTTATATACCAAATGTTGAGTTTAAAGAAGACAAATATATCTGCGAAAACCGTTTGCAAATCGGATCAGTAGTTTTTGTATTAAAGAAAAAAGTTTGGAAAAATCTGACCCCCTCTTTTGTCCCCTTAGAGGGGTGGGGGGAAAAATTTTTATACACCAGATATTAAGTTGGAAAAAGACCAATATATCTGCGAAAACCGCATTCAAATCGGATCAGTAGTTTTCGTGTGATGCTGGAACAAACATACAGACAGACAGACAGACAGACAGACAAAAAGCTAACCACATTTTTGGCTTCTATAGCGATGTAGTAACACCCCCTTATTATTTTTTAAATATCTTTAATGTACAGAATTTTCATTTCTACAGTTTTAATATATGTATAGATTAGTATGGATATTATCTTTAAAACATTTCTTTCTCAACAATTCAAGCTATCTCTCAACATATTTTGATGAAGACGCGAATTCTTACATTCCATTCCAGTCAATCAAAATTTAACGGCGAAAGTATTGCCAAGTTGCGAGGAGGGTTCGTGAGGGAATTTGTAATTCAATTAGTAATGCCATCATGTATAATGACCGCTCTGCGCCCTTCAGATGACAGTAAGCGCTTTTTAATTTTCCATAGTGTAGAGATATCCTGGTCATATTTTTGAAATCGAAATGAGATATTGAAGCAGCTAGGAGCTACCTAACTACTTACGATAATATTAATTTACTAGAAATTTACCTAAAAAGAATATACGCTTTTTAGGGTTCCGTAGCCAAAATGGCAAAAAAGGAACCCTTATAGATTCGTCATGTCTGTCTGTCTGTCTGTCTGTCTGTCTGTCTGTCTGTCTGTCTGTCTGTCTGTCTGTCCGTCCGTATGTCACAGCCACTTTTCTCCGAAACTATTAGAGCTATACTATTGAAACTTGGTAAGTAGATGTAGTCTGTGAACCGCATTAAGATTTTGATGCAAAAATGGAAAAAGTATTAAAAATTTTAGGGGTCCCCATAGGTACAACTGAAACAAAAAAATTTTTTTTTCATCTAACCTATGCGTGTGTGGTATCTATGGATAGGTCTCTAAAAATCATATTGAGGTTTCTCATATCATTTTTTTCTAACCTGAATAGTTTGCGAGAGAGACTCTTCCAAAGTGGAAAAATGTGTGTCCCCCCCCCTCTAATTTCTAAAGTAGAGGCATGATAATTCTAAAAAAAATATATGATGTATATTACTATAAAAACTACCAACGAAAATTGGTTTGAACGAGATCTAGCCAGTAGTTTTTTTTTATACGTCATAAATAGTAAAACTTAATGAATCAAAAAAAAAATTTTTTCATCTAACCTATGCGTGTGTGGTATTTATGGATAGGTCTCCAAAAATCATATTGAGGTTTCTCATATCATTTTTTTCTAAGCTGAATAGTTTGCGAGAGAGACTCTTCCAAAGTGGAAAAATGTGTGTCCCCCCCCCTCTAATTTCTAAAGTAGAGGCATGATAATTCTAAAAAAAATATATGATGTATATTACTATAAAAACTACCAACGAAAATTGGTTTGAACGAGATCTAGCCAGTAGTTTTTTTTATACGTCATAAATAGTAAACCTTAATCTAAATTTCATTAAATCGACTGAAATATAAAAATAAATCAAAAATAATATAATTTCATAAAAATTAACCTTATTGCTGCTGCGGAACCCTCCATGGGCGAGTCCAACTCGCACTTGGCCGCTTTTTTACGATACGATTTGACAGTTTATTTCACATTTTGTTATGGTTAAAGTTAAAGTTATAGCCGGTGCAACTCACTCTAAAAAACATAGCCTTTCTATTAGAGCTGTTGAGTCAAAACTTATCAAGTAGTTTTGTGACCCATAGATCTTGAGTTTAAGACCACTCAGTCACAACATCACAACATCACAATAGGAAGAGGGTTGGACCGGTCTCCAGTCACTCAAGTTTCAACTATCCTTGTAAACCTCTTGTTTTGGAATTTCAAATTCCATATAATATTATCTTGTTGTTCGAGCTAGAGCTAAGTTAGATATTTTTGATCCGAAATAAAAAGTAAAAGTTGTTAAACTAATATACTATTCTGTGGTAAAAGTCTTCAATTCGACGAAATTCAGGTGTTGTACATTTTCTTTTCTCTCTTCGCTCCTCATTCTACCAAGGATCGCCACAGATGGCGTAATGTAGTCGTCAATAAACTCCAAAAGCGACCCTCAACAATGAGGAACACGACGCGAGGAGGGGGACATTTTCTTTTTCTTTATTTTTATGTCTTTTTCCGACACTCGTAGTATCGTATCAGATTTCTTCAAAATCAGTTCAGCACTTTAAGCATGAAGAGTTAACAGAAAAAGTGACAGATCGATAGACAAATAACCAGACAGACAAAAAGATATAGTTAGCATTTTATGCGTTACTACTAAAATATTAGTTAGGACCTACGTTACGACAAATGAATTTTTAATTTAACCCAACATAAAGAACAAATTTAGCGGATCAATATTCTCGGAATTGTAAGACTCGGGAAGACTTATAGAAACGGCGAATTTCATTAATGGCGGACTTCCAATTAGACATACCTGCTTGATGCTCGAGATTTCCAGCCGCTCCGTAATCGAGATGGATACGACGTACGTCGAGTAAGGGTGCGCTGTTTTCACTTTTCTTAAATGGAACAATTTAATATTCTTTCTAAAAATAAATATTATGTTTAACCTTGAGGGGTAGTAAGGAAGTGATGAAGTAATAAACAGTTTACAGTTTATGCCTTAGAAAGAGTAGCTGATACATGCTGCATGATAGCTGACGACCTCTGTGGCTCAGTGGATAGCACGTTGGTAGCTTAAGCCGGAGGTCGCGGGTTCGAATCCCGCCGATGGAACAAAAAGTTTTCAAAGTTCCTGGGTCATGGATGTGTATTAAATATATTTATCATATAATAAAAATCTTAATTATATGTATAGTATAAAAGTATTAAATATATTTCCGTTGTCTGGTACCTGTAACACAAGTCCTTCAGGTACTTACCATGGGGCCAGACTGACGTGGTGTGAAGCGTCCATAGATTATTATTAAATATTATTAAATAAATACATTAACCACACAATATATTCAGAAAAACTCTGTGTCATGAATCATTAGTGGTTAGTGGTTACTTTATGCAATTTATAAAAATTACATAATTAAATCATTCCTTATAGTTTCATATCAATTTTCAAATATTATTATTTATTGTGATTCGTTTTCGAAGTAGAGTACACAGAGAGAAGTATTTATTGTTAGTGACGATTCTACATAATACTGCGTGACTGGTGAGACATGTTCAATACTCGAGGACGTGATATTTAGCTATTATATTAGTTGGAAAAAAATAATATAAAAAAATAATTGATCACTGAGTAAATGTAGCTTAAAGTTAAATAATTATTTACCCAACGCATGTCAATAGTCAATAGTCAATAGTGGTGTTTCTTTGGTAGTGCACGCCTCTGCACCGGCCGCATAGTATGCCTGCTTGCCTAGCCGCGTAATTTACTTAGTATCCATGATTCATTTATTTTTGGGAAATTCGGAAAAAAATTAAGTACCTAATTTTATTACATAATTATAATGAGAATCGAGTACAGAGTAAATAAATAAATAAATAAATAAACGTTTATTCGTTTTTTTTTATCACTACACTATAAGACATTATAACGAAAACAAAACGAGTACTCTCCATAAGTATCGGTAATGTCTCACCAGTCATGCTGTATATTTTTTAAGTGTTTGTACTTTCCGTAGAACCAGTCAATTTCATTTTGTCATTTTCATTCTGCTCACTTGCTTAACTTATACAAAATTTCTTATTTTTATTTCATGCTAAACTTAAAAGTGCGCAGCCTCATCTCTCGCACCACTAACCCTTTTCTCTGAACATCCATGCACGTGTAATTTACGATATTGAAGTGACGTCACAGGCTCACGACGGAGCCTTACAGCCAGACTAATTTATCCGCTAATACCTGGCATAATGTACGTGAATTAGGACTTGGGTGACTGTTTGGGAGGCTGATGGAAGGTATAAAGTCTAGGTGTTATTCTCTTAAATAAGGTTTTTTTATTAAAGACGCCGTTGGAAGTTTCTATAGACACTATATTAGATTAAGTGCTACGTAGAAGTAAACATTAATAATTATTGTTGAGAAGATAATCATTGTTTTATTTACATAAGTACTTTTTATAACCTCAAAAGCAACCCTACTGTATGTAACGATATTTAAACGGACCATTTCTTAAAAAAGTCACAGGTCGCGACTCATTTTTATCATTTTTTACCCATCCCAAAAAATACTAACGCCGCTAAACTTCATACAAAAACAAAACCCCTCTGGCGCACCAAAAAGGCCTTAAAATTTTACCATATTATACGAGCATATTACGGAGGTATTCGATAACCATCACACAAAGAACCATCCCGATAGTTTACGCGGGGGGCGCACACAGGAATTCAATTTTGTATGCTAATATCGACGCTCCGCGAATATAGCGCCATCTGAATACCGTTAAGTGTAAAATCATGGTGTTATATGGTTATAGTGGCTTTTCGGGTTCGAAGAATATTGAAAAACTTACTAAATGTTAAAATTCATATAATGATCCATATTGATATTATAAATGGGAATAATTGTCTGACTGGGGCGGTTTGTTGCCTCTTCACGCTCTTAAATCGCAGAACCATAGCGCAGAACCGATTTGATGGAGACCTGGGAATGGACATAGGATACTTTTATTCTGAAAAAATGTACGGTTCACAGTTGGTGCACAACGGAGTTGCGTGTAGCAACTAGTTACAATATACACTTAATTTGTAGCATATTATGTGATGAGTTTAGTGTTTAGCAAGGTTTCCTCAATGTTTACTTTTACACAAAAAGTCGCATCTGGTAAATCTAAAATAACTTTTTACAAACGGCCTCCTTCAATAAGATAGCGAAGTTCGAGATATCAAAGAACGTTAAATCATTCGCTAATCGAATCGAACGTTCGTAATAGCCCCCTCCCCCTTCCCTCCTCTTCTCTCGTCTGTTTTTGTCACTTCAATTACTGACTCGTCTAATTAAATTATCCGACGAATTACCGACGTTCACGTTCGATTACGACGAGTTTACCGGGTTTTGTTCGCTTATTTATTGTGCGGAGTGATAAATAAATCGGTCGATTATATCTGTCTATATATTATAATAATTTTCGGAGCTTATTTTTTTGGCAAAATATTAGTGTTTGGTTTCAGCCTTTCAGAATTGATCTTCATGAGCTTTATACGAAGGTATTTGGTAAGGATTCCAAATAAAAAAAAAAGATTTACTGAAATATCTTCATACGTGCAATTATGAAAGGAATAAAGATCCTTAAATATCACATTTTGATTTATGAAAAAAGCCTTTAACAACCCCAACCCCTCACTCTTTTCTCAACATAACAAGATAATAAAAAAGTAGAGTCTAGGTCTAATACCACCCACTAAAATCAATACTTACAAAAGCATATTAAGTGTTGTCATGAGAATTCTAATGACATCCTCTCATGTTATTATGTCATAAACTGAACAGGAAACAGTTAACAGTAATAAGCATGTAAATCTGCTTTGAGTGTCTGCCTCTCGAGCACCCTCGTGACACAGTGCAGAATGCTTACAGTAGGTCCATGTCTTAAGATTTTTAGCCTGCATTAACGAGTAACTTTATTAACCTTTCCTAAAATGTAGAAAAATTTTAAGCAATCAAATAATACTAAATTCACACTGGTAATGCGCATGCGACTATATTTACCAAGAATTGTTATTTATCATCTTAAATTAAAATTTTCAGTATGCGAATTATTAGGTATTTGCTTGAAATAATAATTCGCAAAAGCAGAGTCAAGTGGAAACATAGCTGTACTTTTTCGAAATTTGATGAAGGCTTCATTAAATTTCGAAGAATTATAATATGAAGCCTTGCTAAGTATCGAACCAATCGTAAAAATTAATTGAGAAGTTTTCTGTGCAGAAGTAACAAACATACAAAGTTACCAATTTTCGCCTTGATGATTCGTGATTTAATTATCATTAATTTCACTCTATCATAGAATTTCAAACTCGAAAGAAGTGTGTTGCTATTACAATCAAAATTCTATTAATTTCTTTAAAAAATCTTTAGGCTGAGCTTATGACATACTACTGTATACTTCTCCACTGTGTCACCCTTCAGCCCCAGTCATTATGCAGCGGCACGAGCATAGTTTTGCTGCGACGTGTCGGAATGCCGTTTGATTGTGAATTCAATTCCGGGTGATGAGTTTTAGTCAAATGTTGCCTCTCGCTCACACATACGGTGGGAGAACGAGATATGCGTAACAATTTGAATACCCAAATATTAATGAAGCGTTGATATGTTCCTATAAATACTTACTAGTGTAAAATAAGGACATTTTTGTTGTACTCGTATTAAACCTTACATTTTTTTACAGAAATGGTATTCTCAGTCTTTTCAGGACGAAAAGTATAATATAATATACCTTCGTGGACATTGATTTTGCGACTGAAAGTAAATAGATAATAAATAGACGAAGTGAACAGAAAAATACACTGGGTATAACATTCTGCCATTGGCAAAATTAAATGACAATATCAACATCGATTACAGCCATGAACAATCATAGATGAACATAATGTTATGTCTCTCTTTTCGTTATCGTTTGGTTTTCTATCATGGCCCAAAATAGTTACGCAAACTAGCATCTTTTACTACCCTTACATAAGATCAGATAAGCCTCACCTAACCTAATAAATATGGCGCACTATCGGTTTACAAATGCAGCACATAAATATTACGGGCGATGGGTTGCAACTGAAAAATCAAGTGTATTTGGGGTGGAATGGAAATTTCCAGACGATTTACGATCCCGCGGTGACGGATGGCCTGTATCCCGGGGACTGCATTATTGATGCACCGGGATTGGGATTGGGTGGTGGGGCTGATTACGATGATTTGCTTGATATTATGATAAACATGGTATACTGTTACATATGTTACATTGTGGTATTGTGTGTGATTATGAAGATATAAAAACTACAAAATATTACCAATTTAAATCCATGTTAATTTTTTGGCCAGGCAAAAGTTGTTTTGCTATATATTGCAAATTAAGTATTTAAAAAAAAACTCTGCCCCCAAAATTTTTAAAAGGAGATTTTTGCCGTTTCTTCATCTAAACGTTTGAACAGTTTCAGATATGTTAGGCTAGAAATGTCACAGTCATTGTATCATACGTAATATTTAACATAGGCTTTATAATAAAGCAAAATTCGATTATCGCTAGAAGCGTACATTTTCCGGGATAAAAAGAATCATACGTCCTATTCCGGGACCCTATCTCCATTTATCTCCAAATTTCAGCAAGATCGGTTCAGTGGTTTAGGCGTGAAGACACACTTTGCCTTTTATAATATTAGTATGAATTTCTATAAAACCAAGCGATTAAATAACCACTTAAACCAAAACGATAAAAATAACAATCTAATAGTAACCGCAGTAAAATGATTTATCCGCGAACCGTTTAGAACAACTGGATTTCCGCTGGCGTGTGTACAAACGGCTCCCTTAACACTATTTGCCATTTGGGAACACTTTTTACGGATATATTTTATAGAATAGGTATAATAATCTTTTCTGTGTATGCTCAAGTTTCTTTGCAATTTCGTGCAAGTGTATTAATAAATATTTGACGTAAAAGTGTATATAATTTTAATTTTAATCTTTGAATCTCACGCAGAAGAACTCTGTGTGATCTTTCCATTATGCATGTTAATTATTTGATTTTGCTTAAAAGCTTAGAGAATATATTTAGAATACCTGATTTGGATACATTACTTTTATAGCGGCCAAATTAATGGTAAAGATTTTTGAGGAAAGTAAGTTATAAAAACATAATTTAAAAGATTAGGCTTGGCTCTTGAGTTTTGATGACGCCTAGCAAAGATTTTAAAAAGTATATTATTATTATTACTACTACTACACACAAAGACAGACATGGTTCTTATATTGTGCACAATCTGAAATATACATATCTAATACATGTGCAGGAGGAAGTATTTTCAAATCAAATTAGGAGATTTCATCCAGATATTTATGTATTGGGCAATAAAATTTTATGGCGAATCTCCGACAAGAGTTTAGTCCAAATTTCTTTCAGCACTCCGCAAATTTTACATTTGAGCAATAAAAACGACTTACGAGTGAGTAGGGATGTGCTGGGTAGGATATCGATGATGTAAATAATGTTATTTGATTTGTTACTCTGATAAAGAAGAAATAAGCTCTAATAATAAGCTGTTTAATATGTGTCTTATATTTTGTAGTTTCAACAAAAAGAGTATTAGACGATTACTACTTAATAATTCTATGTAGAGCAAAACAGTAAAAAGAAGTTCCAATATTTGTTTTTGAAAAAGAAATTCTTTATGAATTCCCTATAAATGTTTAAAAAAATGTAAGGAAAAGAAACTATTACAAGAGTATTATCATCATCATCAACAAGAGTATTATCATCATTATCATCAGCATATAGCGGGTACCCAACTGTACAGTTACTTTTTAATTAGGTGTTTTACAATTTATTAATAGTATATGTATAAAAATATAAATTATAAATGAAAAAGACAGTAAAGTCTTTGTTTTTAATGATCATGCATTCTGCGGTCGAGCGGTCAGTCACACCGAAGAAATTCTGACGCGGTCAGAACGCCCCCTGTGTGTGTACCTTTATTTAACGTAACACAAAATAAATAACTTAAAACGTGACCGCTCTTTGTCTGATAGGTCCCAATGTTATCACAAAAACTATCGACAATCGAGTGTCAATATTTCGCATCCCTAGCGCGTATGCTGTATAGGTTGTGGTAGATAAACGAGCTATAAAGTTGAGTGCACTTGTGTCAGACACAATGTTTAGCTCGCTCACTTGATTCACTGTCAATTCTATTGTTTTCGATTATTTCCAAAATATGTGTAATAAATATTATACTTTTAGTTGAAAAGGGTAACCGCCTTGATTTATTTTGATCAAACTCTATGATATAGATTTTAGGATTAGAGCGAAGACGGAATTATTATTACCTATTACTACCTTCCTATATCTTCCTTTAAGACTAAAGTATAAGTAAAAGTAGATAAAAGCCGAGCTTTGTAAGGGCTCGCGTCGTCAGAACTTGACTGACTGATGATAACACATCTACATATTAATAAAAATTACTATGTTAAATCACAAATCAATAGTCGTATCGAGTTTTTTCGTAAAGTGTACCACAAAATGTACAGGTTGTGGAATATACTAGGGCTCGCTTCTCTCGCCCTGATAATATTAATATTATGTGTTTAATAGTAGATAGATAGTCTCTTGTCTCTGTCTCGTAAAATGTATAAAATATTTTGATTTTATCATGGCTTTCTTTTTAGGTTTAGGATTAATACAACTGTAATTTTTTATCTTAAAAAGAAGAACATGTCCGTGGCAAAACGTCTAGCAACATTATGATATAAACAGGCTGAGCGTTTAGTTAAGGTAGACGCTAATTAGGGTTAATTAGGCCTCGGGTTAAGTAATTACGTCGTTATAGTTTACTGGGAGTTGTTTACATGAGTTATTCAAAGCCTAGGACTCTGTATGATGCCCAACTCGTTAGTTAAGTTAGGCTTCTTATTTTTCTCAGAGATATTCTACGTAGTTAAAATATAATATTCCTGTCTAAGGGCCTGTTCACCACCTTTAAATAAAGTGCCGAATAGGCTATTCACAACTTTTTTGATAGATTCTCAATACTTTATCTGTCAAGTTAAGTGGTGGATAGCCTATTCGGCACTTATCAGGAAGTGGTGAAACAGGCCCTAAGTATAATAATGTCTCTGTTAGAAATTAGAATACCATAGCAAAATATACAGAATAAAGCAGAATAGAATATCTACTCGTATGTAACAAACGAGTAGATATTAAGAAAGGGATATAGACAACAGAAAATAAAATTATTATCGCAGCTTATATTTTTATGTTTCTCTATTTTACACCAAAATCATCGTCATGAATTTAGTGCAGATTTAAGTGTCATTAAATTGACAAATTCTAGTCACTTACAAACAGATAAGCAACAACTGGGGTGCTAGCAGTGCCCCTTGCGGTGAACCCCTAAGCAGATTCATGCGCGCACTCAATCCAAAAACAATATCGCTAAAGTATTCATGACAAATCGTTGTCTAACGAAGAGAAATAAGTTGGTAAACATTGGGTGTCTTTAGCGCGGGGAGCGATGTGGCGTGGTCCTAGTTGTAGCGGAGTCAGGCTATTTTTGGGGGCATAAAAATTGTCATTTCGATATAATAAAATTAGTTGTTGGACGTGTGATGTATCCAAAAGGTCACATCATAATATATTAAATGATATGATTATCCTAGCAGTATGATAGTAATTATTGATAACTAACTCCAATATCAAGGTTTTGCCCTAGTTAAGTAAAATCTATGTCTTGACTAGAGCTGTATTGAAAATATCTTACACTCAAAGTACATATTGCTAGCAAAACGTTAAGAAACGTGGCATTTATTCAATACTCATTACATTTACCATCTGACAAAACCATCGTTTTATCGCTCGCTGATCAGATAAGCGCATCCGCCCGCTCGCACTGGCGGCACCGGGCGTAACGGAGGGTGCGTAACTAAGTAACGCCAGATTGATGGCAGATGCAATTTGCGAGTCCGTAGACGTGGAAGTGCGTCTGTGGCGCCATTATGAGACAATCGATTCAATTGCTTATGAAAATTGACACGGAGAATTGCATAGATAAGTGGTTAGGGGTTGGTAACACTATTGTCATTATGTGATATTATTGTAAGTTTATGGTTGTACATAAAATCTTGTACTTGAAGTGTTTGTAGTTTAAATTTCTCATAATATCATGTCTTTCTCCTACCTAATTAGATTTTTGTCGAAGTAATCAAAACTTAAAAATAGACGACTACGCTAATTTAGACTAAGTTATTCGAGTCATGGAAAACTCACTGTAAAGGTAAAAACGTACTTCAAAGAATCGCTATGTTAATAACGTTAAATTAAGAATTTTAAAAACCACCCCCGATTAAAAAAAAAAAATAAGTAGCTTGTTGTAGCTAACTTGCTGATGATGATAATATACCATACACAAGAACACGCCCGATAATGTCAGCTTTCAAACGAAAAAAACTATATTAAAATCGATCCATCTGGACGTTACGATGCCATGGACAGTCACTCACAGACAGACACGTCAAACTTATAACACCCCTCTTTTTTTCGGGGGTAAAAAATATACTAAAATACACTCGTTTAAACCTAAGAAATTTGTGTGGTTTATGCCTTCCCTTTTGTAGCTTAACTGTTTATTCTACGTATCTAATACATCACTATTTTACTTCCAATAAAAATCCCCAGTTATTATAGTTAAACTCCCTCAGCTGAGTCACGCGGGCAATTCCTCACTGTTAGACAAATCGCCGATACACCGACTTGTGGGATGACGCCCAAGGGAGGAACTGTCCCCTGCCTGCTGCATGCAGACGCAAGTGATAGGCGAGAGCGAGTTTCTTTTATGAAAGTTAGATGCATGCTTAAAATATGCAGCAAAGCATACACCTATCCAGAGTGCTAATTCAGATTACGTACTTTATATTCTTGTGATAGCCGAACTCCGAAGCTTGTGCTTGAAATTAAGTTTTTTACGTGTTACGAGCAGAGCAGAATGTTTTGGCAGCGTATGTCTATAAACATACATTCTAATGTAAACCTCAAGCTACAGATTTAATTCAAATGAATTTAAGTGCCTAATTATAATGATTGATAACCAAACTCAAGAAAGGATTCATAATGAGCTAATTGTTGTAGTTTAAATTTTTGTTTATTATTATCGATTACGCGTATTTCGTTGGAAACTATCAGCCTATATAGTAGCTGGAGTTAAGATTTACTATATTCTGCCATTGCATTAATTTTACGAAACTTAAGTTATTGCTAAATAGTTTAATGCAACCTAAAATATCTGATGTATCAATCTCCTTCAAGCAAAATACAACCACAATAAATTTTGCATTCGCTACCACTTACACCTTGTACCACACACTAAAGACAACTGCAAACAACGGTAAACGACTGTGACGCTGACTGATATATCTTGCACCTAATAAACTAATGCGCTGCGCCCCTTTCGATAAGGCTCCCCACAATATATTGTTGGAATAATTGATTTTTTCTCATCCCGCAAAGATACAAAGCAATTTTTGTCTTGAAGGGGATAGGTAAGCGTATGATGTGGTTTTAAAGGAAATCTGTTGTTATGTTCCTGGTTTGCAACAAAAGAAGGATGTATTTTCTAGTATAATCTAGCAAAAATGATTGGGTTTTTTCCTAGAGAGCTTTTGGATCTAGTTGGAACTACACGCGTCACTCTAATTAATGTGAAAATAATTATGTCTGATTTGTCTGCCTGCCGTTTACATTTCGCGCTTAAATTGCTTAACCGATTAAAATATAAATAAAATTGGTATAGAGATACTGTGAATCCCAAAAAAGGATGTAATATTATAGCTTTTTATCACGCAAAATGTACGGTTTACGCCCGTTAATGAGTTTAAACTTTAAATGCAAAGAAGATTCGGCTCACATCTAGTAAATAAATAAAATAAATAAAAATAAATAAATAAACGTTTATTCAGTAATCTGGACATTACACATGGTTCTGTACAATTAAATTAAAAACACCACACAGATCACACTACAAGTAACATGATAGTAAACAGAAGCACAAAGGCCATTAAATCAAATTAATTTACATCAAATTAGTAGGCCATTAAAACATTGTAATTACATAAGTAACCAGCAAAACCTTAAAAGCTTTACTCAATTTGTACTCACACGTCCCTTAATTCAATATAACTGAATCGTGCCGATGAATACACACATTAAGCAGATGCTTGACGTACAAAGGGCTTTAATCCCGTCACTAGACACCATTCACCTCAAAAAGGGCGCATCAGCGAGCGAAGGCTGTATAAAACGCGCACATTATAACGAGCCGCACGAAAATAAATGCTTACGTTTTGTATACCCATCGATCCGGTAGCCGGCTGCCGCATAACAATTGAAAATACATAATATATCCCCGCGATACCCATGATGGAGGTTGAGAGCCTGTTTCACCACTTCCTGATAAAGCGCCGAATAGGCTATTCACAACTTTTTTGACAGATCTCTCTGATCTCGATACTCGACCTGTCAACTTAATTGGTGGATAGCCTATTCGACACTTATCAGGAAGTGGTGAAACAGGCCCTTAGCATCGCAAACTCTGTCCTTTATAAATTTTATGAGAACTATCGTAAACACTGCCGGGACGAAACGGTTCGTAGCGCTTTTCTGCGTAATCTCCAGTGATTGTTACCTGACCACTGAAAAAATAAAAGGTAGGGTAAGATTATGATAGACGGTAGCGCTTAAACCAAGTAAGTACTGATAAGATTTTAATGACGACAGTAATGAAAGGTACTCAACCCGCTGAAGTATGCCAAGTTATAATATTCGTAATTTGTACACTGACAGTATCGGTCCTTCCCTGTGTGCTAAACACAAAATAATAATTGAATATAAGGGTTGCGATCCACTGCGGTCCAACATAATGTGCGCATACCTTAAAAGCTATATAAAGGCTGTATAGCCTTATAAACCTCGTATAAAGGACATGTATAGAAGACTTCAGCGATATAAGGGTTGAATATAGAACTTGCAAGCTAAAACCTGATAGAAAATTGGATTCTCATGGAGTGAATGTGCCTTGTAGAGCCTTTATTAAATTTTCAAGTCATTTTAAATTTCGAATTTCCGCACACGGCGCTCCCCGGTGCATGCACTTCCGTTAACGTCTATTTACATAAGTGTGCTTAGTTTTAGTGTGATTATGCACGGCTTACTCCACTTTAGTAGTCTTTATGTTTTTACTACCGGCAACATTGTCTTAGATAGTAAAAGCGATAAGTTGGTTTTGTAAGGTTTTTTATATTTAGACTAGCTGTTGCCCGCGACTTCGCCCGCGTCAAAGTAAAATAATATATCCTCCCTTTTGGAAGTTGGTTAAAAATTAGTAGCCTAAGTTACTCCTTACTACATCAGCAATCTTCCAAAAAAGTCACGTCAAAATTGCTCCAGCCGTTTCAGAGATTAGCCGGAACAAACAGACAGACAGACATACAGACAAAAATTGTAAAAAATGTTGTTTTGGTGTATGTAGCGTATATATTATATTCATATGCATGTAGTAACAAACGGTTCTTTCAATATTACAAACAGACAGTCCAATTTTATTTATATGTATTATAGATAATTAAAGTGATATTTAATTTACTACAAATTAAAGGTAACTTTTTTAGCTTCTTTAGATTTTTATAGGGCGTGAAAATATTCATATTATTTTAAATCCTATGTATAAACAGAAATACCATTATTTTAATGTAATAGCATCACGATATTTTTTTTTCATTTCGTCGATTTATTTTCTAACTTTATTTCTTTTAATTTAGCATACTACAGTAATTATTTGTTTTAAAATCTTATGCAATAGATCTCTGAAATCTCGCTGTGAGGAAGTTAACGAAACTTAACTCTACTTTAGAAAGCCATTGAAAGAACCGAATAAATCTCCCAGTCCTATACCTGCCTGAGTCTACGAAGTAATTAATAATGAAACTTTGTCCCTACGAATAATTCGTCAGGCGAGCGACATATTGCAAGGTAGTAAAATCTTAAGCCGAGTTTAACTCTATTCCTGGGGTACGATCGGCCCCTGGAGGCACTTTGAGTCCGCAATTTCGTTTTAACGATTTATTAATGGGTTAATTTCTATATGTCACTACATAATGGGATCGTTTGAATATAAATTTCAACTTCGTTCGTTAAATTTTATGGGGTTAAGTGTATTAGCACTGCGTTGTAAAGGTTAACCCTTTGACGGCGCTGAAATATTGCTACTGAAAATAGTGCTAAAGGAAAGTTAAGTTAAATGTAAAATGTACTTTGTAGGTTCTGATTTAGTTTATAAATTATACCTAATTTAAAAGGATGTAGGATTGTGCATGTCACAGAGTTCAAAAGCCTTAACATAATATAATATTTCAGAATTAGATTCTAAAAATAGTTTTCGAAAACATTTACGGCTCCGTGCCAAAAATCTTTTCGTTTTTAGCGCCAAATAGTCAACTAGACGTATAGTTGAAAAACGAAGCATTAAAAACATGTTATTCCCCGGGTCTTTGCGCGTTGTATAATGGTTTTCTTTGTTCACTTGTGGGCGAGTTGCCAGCGCGAGATACCCATAAATTGTGGCAAATTTAAATATGACTTATCTCGCCTAAATAGAAAGTTTTTGGTTAAAACGTAAGAGAAATTTGTCGCGAATGTTTGCATAAATATAATTTATTCTAATTATATCACCAGTATTTTTATTTGCTGCATGTCCAGAGCAATCTTATACTAAAAAATAAAAATAGGACAGGGTAAACTAATATTGATATATAATAACAAAATGGTAACGTCCTCATTATTATACATAGTTTTTAAGCCATAAATAGTGCTTTGTCGTTGTCTGCCTTTACTTAAAACATATTTTAATTGTTTCGTAAAATATTCCTTCTGTCAATAGTGTTGCAAAAACTACGCAGTTGACAAGTTTTTACCTTAGCAACCCCACAGAACTAACAACATAGATTCCCATGGACAAACATCGTCTTATTGAAAGCAAACAATATTAGAGCGCCCCCGTACATCTTGTGAGGATATTTTACGCGCTGATACATTTCCACACATAATGTTGATACAATTTGTTTGAAAACATGGTAATAAACAAAATAATTTTATATATTACAAACGATTAAGTATGTTAAAAGTAAGTGTAGATATTATAAACCTTACAATGTACAGTGTACAAAAAATGTTATAAATCTTATAATGAAAACTATACTGCCTACGATATCTACAGAAGTCTACGAAAATCGTACAGGTATCTACGAATACTGTTCATCTGCCTACGAAATCCCTACGAAAATAATTATTCACATACCTACGAAAGGCGTATTGACATTTAATTAGAATATCACCAACTTATATTATTTAGCAGAATAGCACCAAACCATATCGAAACTATATTATTTAGCAGAATCGACATGCTATAGAGTAGTCAAACAAGTTAAGTGAAGTATGAGAGGCTCCCCGGAGGCTGCCGTTGTTTTAATATTAAAACCACTTATTTATTCAGCCTGAACGTGATTTTCATAAGAAAATACATGAACCGGCCAAGCGGGAGCTGTGCTCTATAGTTCTTTAACGTTTAGCATTGTGATTTATTTGTTTCAATACAAAAATTCAAATATCTCACATGAAATATTGATACAAATAAAACGTGGTAAAATATCAAGAACGGATAGCATTGTTGCAAATAGTTTTTCCACCACCTTGCAAACCTGTAGATAAAAACTCTTAATACGATCGGAATTAAATGTAAATCGACTACACTATTTTTTATTAATTTCACATTCTAAGAGTCAAACGTTCATTTTCCACAACTGTACATTCCATTTCGTTTTCGAATTGGAGTTATTACAATTCGTAGCAACTATAACATTGAATACACTTCAACTCTAAAATTCTGAGAGTTACCATCGAAATACAAAGGTCTGAGTATGTGGGCAGTTAGCCATTATGTTAGGGGCTGGGGGGTTTAGGGGGATATTTAGGATGGGGATGGGGGATGGGGTTTTTGTGAATAGGCCTGCAAGTAACGACTTCTGCGTTTAACGTCCACATGAGATCGGTCTCATATTTCCAATTTTTAAAGCTACATATTTTTAATGGCCTTCCCGTTATAACAGGCAAGACAGTTAAACCACCAGACTCATGCAATCTTATAAAATATATTTTATTTTGTAACTATGCCTCTTTGTACTGAGTTTTGTAATATGAGAAAAAATTATAAAAATTTTAATTTAGTGGCTTACATTCATTACGTTGCTAAAAATGATAAGCTATGCCATAAGGGCCCGATTCACCACTTCCTGATGAGTGCCGAATAGGCTATCCACCACATAGCTTGACACATGAAATATGAAGAATCTGTCAAAAAAGTTGTGAATAGCCTATTCGGCACTTTATCAGAAAGTGGTGAAACAGGCTCTAAGTATTTCAGCTTGAATTTTAGCTTTACTCTTATTTGAATGTGCTGCAGACTATTTCAAATTATAATTTTAAAACTTGAAAATAAAATAAAAATGTAGCACCTCTACGTCGCCGTAGCACATGCTACGAATTCGTAGCGTCGGCTACGCTTGTATGCTACACAGTTGGTTTATATTTTCTGCGTAATGCTACGCAGAAAATATAAACCAACTGTGTAGCATCACTGACTTGGTGAGTGACAGATATGACATGATGTTTAACTCAGAGTTAACTTTAACCCAGATTGGCGCAAGTGGGCCTTATTCTACTATTTTTAACCCCCGACCAAAAAGAGGGGTGTTATAAGTTTGACGTGTCTGTCTGTCTGTCTGTCTGTCTGTCTGTCTGTCTGTCTGTGGCATCGTAGCATCCAAACGGGTAGACCGATTTTGATCTAGTTTTTTTTGTTTGAAAGCTGACATGACGGTGAGTGTTCTTAGCTATAGTTCATCATCATCAGCCTGCTCATTGCTGAAATATCACGGTATATCTGGTTCGTGATAGGACGATTAGCAACTTGCAGTCGTTTGATGGGTTTTATATTTTGCATCCTGGTTCGAGACACTTATGAATATATACACATTATTGGAAAGTTGACCTGGTGGTGCAGCATCACCTGGTAATCAATAGAATACCCAACTCCTCACTAACTTAGAGCAGAGGTTTCGTGTTTGGGCTCATTTTAATTGCGACAACCAGTAAGACGTAGATAAACAGTAAATATTTGCATGCTGCTGCTGCAGCATCACCTGGATTCTATAGGAGCCAAGCTCCGAACCTAAAGCTCTGAACCTAAAGTGGAGGTTTCATGTTTGGGCTCATATTGATGGCCTCATCCAAGAGGACATATTTTATAGATGGTATTCATTGGGATATGATCCAGTTGAAATTATTCTGCACAAGTTTAAAAAGCATAAAATAAAATTAAATTCAGAAATTTAAAAAAACCCCCGCCAAAAAACTTTAAAAAGTAATGAAATAACATTTCCTGACTTTAAGTTTAAATCATTCCTAAGAGTAAAGTAATATTTTAGTCCATAATTGTTGTCAAGGTGTGTCAGGGGACCGCTAATGTAGATGTTTGATTTCACATAACAATATAAATTAAGGGTCTGTTCACAGCGACCCGAATCGAGAGAATCAGCGACTATTAAGGCGATACAAAATGCAAAAGTCGCTGTTGTGGTATAAGTTTACTTAGCGGTCCCCCGACACACCTTGACAACAATTATGGACTAAAATATTACTTTACTCTTAGGAATGATTTAAACTTAAAGTCAGGAAATGTTATTTCATTACTTTTTAAAGTTTTTTGGCGGGGGTTTTTTTAAATTTCTGAATTTAATTTTTTCATACCTTCTCTAGCTTTTCGAAGTAAAAAAGGGTCCGATATAATATACGCAATTTGGTAACTGAAGCAAAATTAAACGAATTTGTAATCATAAAATCCAAAAGACAATTTTCCAATCAATTTCTACAATCTTCTTTTATGTCGACGAACTTTTAATTTACACTTTAAACTTTCAATTGATCTTGTTATCTCGGGCTTCCTAATACATAATGCAACGTCGTCTGTCTATCTAAGCAGGTGTAATTCGAGTGTCGAGGCCATTAAAAAACCCATCAAACTCGTCACTGATGGTATCACCCAATCAAACTTACGCGTCAGATTTAGATCTACTGGATGTGACTTAATATGTCCTTAATATAGGACTCTAACTTTATTTTTCTTCGTTTGTATGTCGTCGCCCCTAAATGAATAAACCGATTTTGATCTTGTTTTGCTGACGTGATTGTAAGTGTTCTTAGATTTAAGTTATTACCATTAAAACTCTATTTTCTTGGAAATTCATCAGTCACTCAGTCTCCTTTTATTAAATTTCATTAATTAAAAGTGTCTGTTTTCTTCTTTTCTACGATAACCGTACATTTTACCGCAACCAAACCCCCCCCCCCCTAGACAAGTGGCAAGCGACTAACGCTACGCTAACGCTACAAAATGTATGGGCTTTGACATTAGTATTCGCTAGCGAAGCGATGAATTATACAGGGCACATACAGGGATGTAGGTGCCCTGGTTTGGTTCCATCCACCTTACATGCCTATCCAAAACAGCTAAGTTCTTAGACACTAAAGATAACATACACATACAAAATCACATTTATTTTTATAATCTTAGTATGGTCGTATTAACACGTCAAAATTGTTTCTACCATGTCCGTTTGGTATCATTGTTTCAAATACAGCATGACTGGTGAGTCAATACCGATATTTAAGGAGAGTATTCAGTACTCGATTCTCATTATAAATATGTAATAAAATTAGGTTCTTAATTTTTTTTAAAATTTCCCAAAAATTAATGAATCATGGATACTAAGTAAATTACGCTGCTAGGCAAGTAGGCATACTATGCGGCCGGTGCAGAGGCGTGCGCTACCAAAGAAACACCACACAACTACCCCTCCTCGCGGTGTCCATGCGTTGGGTAAATAATTATTTAACTTTAAGCTACATTTACTCAGTGATCAATTGATATTATTTTTTTATATTATTTTTTTCCAACTAATATAATAGCCAAATATCACGTCCTCAAGTATTGAACATGTCTCACCAGTCACGCAGTATAGGCTCTATGCTCGTTCATCGGTTTGTGTGTCATTTAATTTTTTTTAATCATATCCAGCAACACAGTATAGTTCTATGGTATGCCCGATGGAGTTTTATGGCGGAATTCATTATGGTAATGAGGGTACAGTTTCATCCGTGTACATGTAGATGATCCGTTATGTAGATACTCCAATATACTGATTGAATAATTTGTTGTAGTTTTGTGTGGTGTAATTGAAGACATGGGTGGATGAACCGGGTAACTAACATTTTAGGTACAACATAAGAGAAATTACTCATTTTTCCCTTATAATTTCAACATTTGTAACTTAAACCTACTCTATTTATTTGTATTTTCTTAAAATTGCATAAGATAAGTAAGATATTTTTGTCACGTTTTAAACATATTGATAAGCGCCAATGTGGTCTTAAAAATTATTATTTTTAACAAAAAATTAAAACCGACTTCCAGGGTAAAAACAATAATAATTTGTAATGAACAAAAAAGTGTTAAATAATTTTTACTCTTTAAAGTGCCTTATGCATAATTCTCCTAAACCTCAACTATTTCTGTACACAATCTTCATTACTTTGAAGATGGTACCAGATAAGAATGCTGAGTTCTATGACAAAATATGTTTAATATTTAAGACTGGTACCGACTTCAAAATAATGTAGATTGTGTACAGAAATAGTTGAGGTTTAGGAGAATTGTGCATAAGGCACTTTAAAGAGTAAAAATTATTTAACACTTTTTTGTTCATTACAAATTATTATTGTTTTTACCCTGGAAGTCGGTTTTAATTTTTTGTTAAAAATAATAATTTCACTCTATTTAGTGATTTATAAGCTGGTTTTCTGCACAGACTAATGTGTTATGCTTAGTGACTTTGGATCCAGGATACACTTTCATGATATTATGAGAACTCATTGTCTGATGTCACTACTTCAGAATTGCTTAAGCAACTCCAAGCATATACCACTGTGTACCTAATGTATGTATATGCTTATTGCTTGGCGTTAATCAAGCAATGATAAAATTAATGTTCATACGCCTGTCTTTAAAGGCTCTAAAGTTCTGTTCAGTGACTTTCTTTCTATCATTACACTCATCACTTATGAAAACAACTCAACATTACTAGATGACGCCCGCAACTTCGTTGCGCCAAAATTCGTTTATCGCGCGGAAACTTTAAATTTTTCCGGGATAAAAACTATCCTATGTCCTTTCTCGGGACTCAAAGTATCTCCATGCCAAATTTCAGCAAAATCGGTTCAGCGGTTCGAGCGTGAAGAGGTAACAAACAGACAGACTGATAGACAGACGACAGACACACTTTCGCATTTATAATATTAGTATGGATGCTCAAATAATATAACTAAAATCGTCCTTATAAATTTTAAGAATAACTTACCTCATAGATCTTATGATCAAATTGCTAACTTGGTAACCTAAACACCAAGGTTGAGTCATTTACATTAAACAACATTATAATTTCTTAAATCGTTCGACAAATTCGGGCTTTGTTCTTAAAGACGATTAAAAGTAACAATAATAGGGGTCATAATTAGATAATTCATGGTGTGGTGACCGGTAGCAGTGATGATGATGATGATGAATGTAACTTGCATAGTAGCATAATATGCTTTCAGTTCTTAAACCAACTCCGCTCCGAAACCCCCATACTTGCTTTTTGGTAGCACATGCTTAGGATACTTCTCATAAAATCGAAATCCATATAAATTTGGAGGAGTTCCCTCAATTACTCACGGATGTATGTTGGAATGGTGGTGATGATGATGATGATAAATTAAATTTGCATAGTAGTATATGCTTTCAGTTCTTAAGACAACGCCGAAACCCCCAAACATGTATCTATAAGGAGTAAGGAGTTCTGTTCACCAACTTCGAACCATGGTATATCCTGGTGCAAAATCTTACTTTTTAGTTTTGGTAACATATGCCTGGAATACTTCATATGAAACCAAAAAAACATAGGTTTCCATTTGAATTTTGAGGAGTTCCCTCGATTACTCATGGATCCCATCATCAGGTCACCACTTTTCTAAACATTGCTTTTTGGTAGCATATGCTTAGGATACTTCTCATAAAATCGAAATCATTATAAGTTTCCATATAAATTTGGAGGAGTTCCCTCGATTACTCACGGATGTATGGTGGAATGGTGGTGATGATGATGATGATTAATTAAATTTGCATACTAGTATATGCTTTCAGTTCTTAAGACAACGCCGAAACCCCCAAACATGTATCTATAAGGAGTAAGGAGTTCTGTTCACCACCTTCGAACCATAGTAAATCCTGGTGCAAAATCTTACTTTTTGGTAACATATGCCTGGAATACTTCATATGAAACCAAAAAAAAACATATGTTTCCATTTGAATTTTGAGGAGTTCCCTCGATTACTCATGGATCCCATCATCAGATCACCACTTTTGTCAAAATGGGACCAAATTGGAGTGAAACCTATTATAACAAAAGAAAAATTTTGAAAATCGCTTCATAAACGGCGGAGTAATCGTTGAACATACATAAAAAAAAAAAAAAATATCCACAGACGAACGTATAACCTCCTCGTTTTTGGAAGTCGGTTAAAAATCGCGGCGACTATTAAAAATATTACGCCTGATAGTATTTGACAAATACTTTATTAGGCTAATGAAAAAATGAAATTATGCCAAGTTATCCCAAAACTTCTCCATACCAATATCAATTTCGGTTCAATGGTTGTAGCATAAAATGTGACAAACATACAAACTTTTAAATCAGTAATGTTAGTGTGTAACTAACTTAGCTCTGACCGTGACATTTATCTACAAATTAATTGACTTTGACCTGGCATATTAACTTTCATTACTATTGGTCGTTAACTCGACTATTAGGTAATCTAACCAGAAACCACCGTTATATAATAATGTTATTGTAATTGCACGCTTGACCTCCTAAGGTCAATATAAAATATATAGTGACCTCTTACCTTGATATATTTGGTACAATATTGTGTTAAAATATTTTTTTGTTTGTTTCAGGTAAGAAAATTTTCATGTTCAACTGTCACAGGAAAATAGCAAGATCACATAGAAAACCAGCGTGGATTACGCTTGCATTTCGTGCTCTAAGTACAAGCAAAGGTAAGTGATTATGAATATCAAGCTATTGGCCAGCTTGATTTCCTATAATATCACTGCCAATGTGAATACATACCTTATCTAAAGCTGCCAAAAAAGCCAAATAGTCATGTGATCAAAAATAATACTCCCTACATCGGTGACGGTGGCCAGTTTCAGTGAGGACAGGCCAGTTACGCAGGAGTAATTTTATAGTGCCCAAGTGTGTGCGCAGTACACAAGAACACTCTCTATTCCTGTTACTCTCATAACCCAGTGGGACGGACGACCGACCGATCAGGCGCAGGACCGACTTTTTACATGCCCATCCTACGCATGGATCATCTTACTTGTCAGACAATCAGGTGGTCAACCTGCATTTTCCTAACCAAACTTGGAAAAAATAATATGTTTCCAACACGGGAATTCAACCCACGACCCCCGAGTCAAGAGCCACGCTCTTAAGCACTGTACCGCGGAGGCGTTAAACTATACTATCAACAATGCTATTAAAAGATAAACTGCGAAAAAAAACTCAGAAAGAGAGTATTAGGACCATGACAATCTTACGAAACGATCAGACGGTGACGTCATAAAAAACATTGCGTATTCATGTCACAACAGTTTCCCCTGAATCGAAGCCTATCCGAACACAGATGGCCGTATTACCTACAAGTCTAGACTCGCGAATAAATCTAGTTTCTGGAATATTCGCCAAACCGCGAACACACTGTAAAACAAACAATAACTCAAGCCTTTAAAACTTGGCTCCGTTTAAAGCTGTGTTTATACGGAACTAACTTATAAACTACGTTTTATTTGTTTACTTTTCGTACTTTCGTTGAGCTTAAGTGTTGAGATATTTTAAGGTTATAATTTATGCTTTGAAGTACGGTTAGATAGGGAAAGATAGGTACCTATTAGGTAATCTCTATTTGTTTTCTGGATCGTTCTGAGACATAACTTTCCTATGTTTACTGTCTTTGTGCCACCGAGGAAATTGATTCCTAAGCAGTTAACAGACAAACGTCATTTGGTCAGATTACGGGTAAATTGCACCAGAAGCGTAGTTAAAGTTAAGGTTAAGGTTATCGTCAAATATGGCGACTTTTGCTAGGCATTTGACAGTTCATTTCATATTTTGTTATGGTTAAAGTTAAAGTTAAAGTTAAAGTAAGCCGGTGCAACCCACTCTAAGTCAACTCAATGTTAATTGTGATTTGTCGACTGGGTTTGACATAACGCGACCAAACTACCTAGGTCCCCCATCTGCCTAGGAATCAACTTCAGCTCTGATAGTACTGCATTGTATGGATATAATAAATGTATTTTATAGGGCTGACTATATAAAAATGACCAGAACTGAACACCATAAAAAATAATAATTGTGACCTAAAAAACGTTCTGAAAAAAAAAACAGAATTTCTTTTATTCATCTCTATTCAGGAACAGGCATGGTTAGGTTTAGTTTTATTGCTAAACCAATTTATACTGACTACACGAGTATTTTACTCTAAAATTTCAGTACTTTATATTTTTTATTCCTGTTTTATTTGTAATTGCGTGCCCTGCCTACATAACTTAAATTTTGTTGCTAATAAACTCGTAAATATTATCAACATTTAACTGTTAAGTTTATACATAAATAACATTAATACAACTGAAAATATATAGTGTGATAAGGCACGCAGTTTGTGCGTAAAAGTGACCGTGAGGGACCTTTCTCACTTGAACGCTAAGGGCCCCACCTAAATTTCCTGCAACTGAAGATAATTAAAAACTATTTTTGATATTTAAACGGCATATATCGGGCTTTTCTCTGAAAGAAAAAATATCAACCGGCGGCTTATTCTATGCCAACCCGCCAAGAAAAACAGTGATGCCTGTAGCAAATTATTTTTACTTTTTCTATCCTAGCTTTGTTAGTATTTGTTATCGAGAAAACAACAAACGTCCCACTTTACATCTGTTCACACACGGTTCTACCCATCAAAGACTAATCAAATATATATAACTCCACAACACCGCAAAATAAGTTTTCACCTCGAGCATCTAAGCTACCTTTTCTCCAGTGTACAAGGGCTGTAACGCTATCGCTAGCCTTTAGGGTTTCGGTGAGTTATTGAAGGATGTCACGCGAGCGTGACTCGGCGCGGTCAATCATCCCCGGTACTAATTAAACGAAATCTTCAGGGTTGGTGGCCGAGTCTTAATTGCTAATTAAAGTTGGCAGGTTCGTCAATTGCGGCAAGTCCATTGTGAGTAGAGAAACGTTTGTTCTATTTGGACTAATATATGCGATATTAATCTATGATTAGAAAGCATTGTTAGCCATGATCAAACGTGGTCGTGGCGACGGTCGTCAAAAGAAGCCTTAAAAGAAGTCAGAAAAAAACTGTCATTATAAACGTCTCAAAATTGAATACAGTTTATATTACAATGTCTTCGCAGATGCATGATTTGTGAATAATTTCGCGAAGTGGGATAAGGATTCTTCTTCATGTAGTCACTTAGCGATGTACGTTGTAACCCTGTATTTTTGTTTCCATACTTCGTCAAACTAATAATTGGAAAATAGGCCTCATGAAAATGTGCTGGGCTTGATTTTTAAAAACCGGTACGCATATTTTATACCACTAGCCAAGCGCCAGTTCAGAAGTTAGAGTTGAAAAACATACCTACATTGGAAACGTTCATAAAATAACATTTTTTGGCTACGCTCTGTAGTCGAGTAAAAAGTACGAGTGTAAAAACGGTAAGGGTTGTTTTCAGGTTAAAACTATTATATTAAATTAGTGGCTTTAAAATGGTTTTCCTTATCAAACTACCATCGAAGTGACAATAAAATACAAATATCAGCTTGATCAAAGGCTGTAAATAAAGTCTAACGTTGTTTAACATTCTTATCGAAATGGCAAAACGTGGCGTTACAATCGACAGTATAAACTCCTAGCAATGTACTATCAGGGAAGTTGATTCCTAGGCAGATGGGGGACCTACG
This sequence comes from Plebejus argus, assembly GCA_905404155.3. NCBI lineage: Eukaryota > Metazoa > Arthropoda > Insecta > Lepidoptera > Lycaenidae > Plebejus > Plebejus argus. Next base: position 10,394,722 of record FR989943.1, read on the forward strand.
TAGTTTGGTCGAGTTTCGTCAAACCCAGCCGACAAATCACAATAAACATTAATTGACATGATCCGACCAAATGACGTTGGTCTGTCAACTGCCTAGGAATCAATTTCCTCAATGGTACATATTAATATTTTACATGAACATTTATAACATAATACAATATTCTCCTTGCTATCCTTATTTAATATTATAAATGAATAAGTATGCCTGTTACCCCTTTACGCTAAAACCATTGAAACGATTTTGATGAAATGCGGTATGGATAGTCTTTGAGTCCCGGAAAAGGACAAAGGATACTATTTATCCCGGAACTAGTATGTACGGTTCCCGCACGTCAGACGATTTTCGGTTTATTAAAGAGTTTAGAATTGACAGTGCTTATTGAATTTCTCTTATCATTAATTCAGGATTCTGTCACTTTGACACTCACACATTAATCATCGCAGTCCCATACAAACTTAATTAAAAGATTTCTAATAAACAAAGTTAGCAAAGGGTTCAGTCCCTAGTCCCTACCCGGCAGATGTTTGTTTAGGTGTACTGTTCAGCGCGATAAGGTATCATTTGAAAACCCTTCAGCCCTTCGGAACAAGTCTAATTAAGGAACTATTATCATATTCGATATTTAAATCAATAAATTATCGAATTGGGTATACGGTTGAAATTTTATTTTAAATTGAGGTATCTACGATTAATAACAAATCCATATATACTAATATTATAAATGCGAACGTGTGTCTCTCTGTCTGTTCCTTTTCACGCCGAAACCGCTGAACCGATTTTGCTGTTTGGTATGGGGATACTTTGTGTCCCGGGAAAGGAAAAAAACATAAATTACAAAATATTGACTCTATTATTTTTGAGACACAGGTAATTCCTGCGACAGTCTGTAATAAAGACAAATGATGACAGACTGGCCGCGGCCGTGTAATAATAATTGTTTAACAGAATTTACGATTCAATAAAGTACTTCATAGTTTTTCGCTCGCGTATTAATATTATGATGATAAAAATAAAAATAATGTTCTTTCACATAACACCGCTTAAGCTATCACCAAAGTTGGCACCCGTGAAGATAAAAAACTTAATAGAAATGCCACAAAGAAGGCTATACCTATTAAGTGCGCCATGGGAGATAAAACCTTTGTGCAGAGGCTATTAAGGGCGTATATCAATTTTATGGCCCCGGTAAATAAATGGTGACCGTAGAATTAATATGATATACAAGTAATGTTCGGCCGAGCCCACAGATATGTAGCGGGCAGATAGATGTGTCTATGGAAATAAGGAGGATCTAAACGTGTTACCTTATGTTATCGACAACGGCGTAATCCATACTAATATTATAAATGCGAAAGTGTGTCTGTTTGTCTGTCTCTTATCTCTTCACGCCCAAACCGCTGAACCGATTTGGTTGATTGAGTATGAATATACTTTGTGTCCCGGGAAAGGACATAGGATAAAAATGTACGGTTCCCGCGCGATAAACGAGTTTTGGCGCAACGGAGTTGCGGGCGTCATGTAGTCAGTAAAATATAATTCCTTCCATATTGGTTTCGATAACCGTTGCTAGTTTCAGGGTAGGTAAGCAGAAGTAGTTAAGTGTGTGCGCAGTGTACCAAACCACTCGAGTCAAGAGATAAGCTCTAAAACGTTGAATGCGATTGACAAACTGTCTAAAACGTTTTTAACCTTTTTGTAAGTTTATTTTTCTTTGTATTTGAAATGTGACATAGGTATTCTAAAATGATGACTTCTTATAGAGAAAATTTACGGAGTATTGTGATTTGTAAATTGTGAATTGTGAGTAACGAGAAAAGAGTAAAATAAATAATATTATAATTCAGTCTAATAAGCGTTTAATTGAGTAATTTGTGTTAATAACTAAAGAGCTGAGCTTTTCGCGACACAAACCATCTAGAAATATGTTGTGCCTCCAAGTATAATTATACATACTGACAGGTTGTGCAGTACAGTGGTCCAGCAGTGGACGAATATAGCCTGATTTGATTTGACAGGTTGTGATGGAAAAAATGACAGATTTCCTCTATCAATAATTTTCTATATACTTCGGTAGAAATGGTTGTTTCTGCCTACCTTTTCAACAATTTTTTAATTATTAAAAAATTCTCTTCTTGTCGATAAACTATCAGTGCAGTGGAAAAACTGATGGTTTTATTCGATTGTAATAAATCATCTAGGAGAAACAAAGTCTCAATTCTTAACGGCGCTTATTAAAACAGGACAATAATGGAAATAATTAAATGGTTTCCTTCTGCGGAGGAGTACAAATTAACAGATGGGCGAAAATGGTATTTTGCAAAGGCTATAGATGATACTTAGGTCATATCTAGAACCTACCTATACTCTGTGGTCAACCCAACGACCTCTGGAGCAATGCCAATTTAGATGTAAAGACTCGCAGACTACAAAAGTCATTGGAGTCATATTCATAAAATTTTTATTATAATCGCGACCAGCGTTGCAGCGTGGCAATTGCGGATTTCGTGGTTAAAATACTCTATAAATATTTATATGGCTTAAAAGTTTAAACCCCTTAAGAATGCTCCAACCGGAGAATTAGCAGGTCGGATGTCTGTCAGAATATCGACGTTAATGACATTAAAATATGATTCATATTAGCGCGCCTTGTACAGTGGCGGTTACGACGCTCGCCGCGTTCTTGATATGGCGAAAATGTATGAAAAAATTTGAGAAATTTTCTTATTTTTCTTATAACTGGAAAAGTTGATTATTTTTATATAAAATTTTTAGCGGACTTTATAGAGGACTAAATAAGCAACAATTTTTTTGTATATTTATTTTCTCAGTTCAGTGTCCGACCGTCCGAATCAGACCCCATTTTTTTCATATTTTGCGATTATTGTGATGGTTAAAACGTATTTTATGTGAAAATTTTGTATGCAGCTATAGAATTTTTATGGTACAGTCGTGGAGATGAATATATTATCTTTCATTTGAAACTCAAATATCCTCGCAGTTTGACTCCTAATTCTTTAATAGGGTACCGGAAAATCGCTGATATTTGTAATAGCGTCCTTAATTCAGACACTTATCAATGTTCGATACGTCGAAATTAATTAATTGAAACATATTGTTTAGGACAGTGAAAAAAACAATGTCTGGATCTCTTCACAAAAAGTAAAATGCTACACTAGGTAGTAATTAAAATTTTACGAAGTAACTTTAAAAATATTAAGTAATTATGGATGTTCAAATTATTACAATACATAAAGCATAACATAAAAATGCCAAGAAACCATTCGACAGAGGACGAAAATTGCTAAAAACTGTCAACCACTTTACCTTCTTTATGCCAAAAACAATGTAGTACCAACCTCTCAAGTTAGCTTTTAAGAATTACATTAATCTATTGAATATTCAAGCTTACCTTAAACCTGAGCATTTCTCAGTGTAAGTATTCCGGGGCCGTCTTGATAATCCTCTGCATCCATCTGAGAGGATCAGAGCTTCTATCCGTCTCTGTCACTCCAGGAGTCTCTATTAATAAGGCTTTTCCGGACCCAGTGAAAACCTTAAGCTGCTGTGATTGTCAACTTATTTACTGTGTGGAGGGATGCCCAATTTATTTGATAGTTATGGAAGGATTAGGTGGGGTTCTTTTGTTGGTAAAGGCACGTTAGTTTTGACTTCTACGTAAATAGGGGTATATGTGAATGGGTATAATGCCAGAATGGAAAGGGAGTTTTCAGTTTTGGCTCTAACTCCTAAGTAAATGGCAGTATGTGGTAGTATGCGAGAGTGGGAAGGTCTAAATATTTATTTCTTGCTTTCTCTTTTCTTTTATTTTGTCTTCATAACTATTGACATTCCTATTTTTGAAGATGTTCAACAATAATAACGCTAACATTAGAATGGTATCAAGTTGAACAAACTTCTGCTAGGGTTTCCTTTTCTGCCCCGTGCTATTTCTTATTTTAGTTCATACAATTCATCTTTATTGTATTCAAATAAAAGATCCATGCTTTATTTCGGCAAAGTTATGTCCACTGAATTTATATAAACGAATAAAGAATAACTTTGAAGAAGCTCCACAGAGCTTAAAATAGCTTAATACCTTCTGGAGTAGGCCAAGTGGTTCCAGCTCTAAAAAATGCCAAAGACCAGTAGTGACAAAGTGAAAATGAAACATAAATCAGCGGTGGAAATATAATAATATTAGATAGAGTAGGGGAGGTCTCCTACTCCGCGCCGGCGATCTCCCTCAGTCATTTTTTGAATAGGTGCTGCGTCCTGTCCTCCATTCATCCCTCCCAAAAAAGTGTACTACGCTTTTAAAGACCTTACCCAATTTCACATTACCTGTAGGGCTGCCAAAAAAAGTTTAGCAGTAATATCTCAGTACATACGTTAGTCGGCGTTCCGCACGGAGCACCTATCGTCCCTAAATCTCTCGCGAGCGTTTATAGCTACGGCCGCGGTGGGACTATCGATTGTTCTTTCCAGTTAAATTATAGTATAGAATTGAAGACATGAGTGGATGAACCGAGTAACTAACATTTTACAACATAAGCACGATTACTCATTTTTTTTGTTAAATTTTAACAAACCTTGTAACTTACCTACTTCATCATCTAGCTGATATACATAATATAATCTTCATTTGATACGCAATAGAAAACGCTGTTGAAAATACAATCTTCGGTCAAAACATCAAAAAAATGGGACAGTAATAAAATAAAACTAATAATTTGTTTTGTTACACCTAAACTAAATTCAAAGACTTTCCTGGTCTTTAACATCATTACAAGATTTGGTTTTTCTTTGAAAACAATAATTATTCTTTTGATGAATGTTTCATGTTTTATTAAAACTTAAGCGAACATGTGCCTCTGAGAAAAAAAACAACACGAAACTTAGGACTTTGCCCTGAGGGCAAATACTGGTGTGTGACAGCTCTCGTCTAAGCTATGTATAAACTATTGTTACGAATGCGGACACGTAGTGTCATCTAGCGGCAACCAGGCGAAACCATCACAGACAGCGTAAATCCCCTATTCAATACCAGATGCCGCTACTTGTATGTTTTTGTTACCTGCGCGTACCCGCTCGAGAATTTTCCCACGGTTGTTTACATGTTGTGGAATATTCTCGTAAGGTCTAGAGCTCGCCCCGTCCCGTATAAATACGCGGCTAGACGAGCCGGCCGGTCAGTCTTCGAATGTTTTCGAGTGAGCGATAATCAAAGCGACTTCGGAAGTGAGAAACAAGTGACTTAGTGAGTGAACCAGTGATAGTGCTTAGTGTTTGAACTTAGTGCATAGTGTTTGAACCTAGTGCTTAGTGTTTAGACATAGTGATCTAGTGTGTGTAAGTGTAGTGTAAGTGTTAAGTGTAGTGCAAATAAAAGTCTTCAAGAGAGTCACCAGGTCTTTTCCTCCGAATCATCGAACCTTAGCACGTAACAACTGGTGTCGGAAGTGAGATTTGGAGATGCCATTGACTCCGAGAGAGGACTTCAAGGGGAGTGTCAGGACAAGGGCACAGCGAGCTGCTGCCATCGACTCCGAGAGAGGAGTTCAAGGGGAGCGTGAGGACAACGTCGCAGTGCCAGTGACTCCGGGAGAAGACTTCGAGGGAAGTGTCAGGACAAGGACGCAACAGGCTGCGGAGGCCACACCCACTGGGGACCAAGCTCCGCCCACTGCGGGGCAGGCCTCACCCACTGGCCCCGCCCACCGGGACCCGCCCACTGGCCACGCCCCTCAGACCCCGCCCACTTTGGGTGTGGCCACGCCCACTGGCTCCGCCCACCAGGCCACGCCCACTCAGGCCACGCCCGCTGGCCCCGCCCACCAGGCCCCGTCTGCTCAAGCCCCGTCAACTGGCTCCAGCCACCATGCCTCGCCCGCAGTTTCTACGGCCCCCCAAATGGCTCCTCAATTGGAAAGCATAATTGGGTTAATCCAGGCTTTACAAGAGTCACAAGATCGCAAGCTCGGCGCTCTGCAAGATTCTCAAAGGGCTGACATTCGGGCAATGATGGAGTCTCAAGAGCAACAAAGGGACCTCCAAGAAAAAGCGCTATTGGCAATAAAGGATGTTGGTGACACGGTGACCAAGCTTCGGAAAGATGTCGACATAATGGAAGAACGCATCACCGGGCTAGGAGTGGATATGGAAAATGTGAAAAGTGGCCTCACAGAACTACAGAAGTGGAAAGTGCGCCTGGAAACCACAGGAGTCGCGACGTCGAGTGGAACTACCGGAGTAGTGGTACAAGGACCAAAAGTTAAAGTGCAACCATACGACGGTACTACTTCTTGGAACGCTTATCGTCAGCAATTCCAGACGGTTGCTACTGCCAACGGATGGACTGAAGACCAATGCCTGACCGCTCTCACTGTTGCGCTCAGAGGGCAAGCTTTGTCGGTCCTGGAAGCACACACAGGAAATGGGTTCCAAGATCTGATGGAGGCGCTTGAATCCAGATACGGGGAGCGACACCTGGAGCACGTGTTCCGTGCCCAACTTCGTGACAGAGTCCAACGCTCAGGAGAGGGACTACAACAATGGGCGTTGGAAATTGAAAAACTGGTCAAGAAGGCACATCCAGGAGCAGACTCCAAGATGGTTGACTCAAACACTATTCAAGCCTTTGTCGACGGAATCAGGGATCTGGAAGTCCGAGCTGCAGTAAGGCTACGTCACCACACCTCGCTAAAGGAAGCGTTGGCGCATGCTCTAGAGGTCGAGGCTGTCCGGCGTGACATACGGCAGACCTATAAAATCCGCGAGGTCTCGGAGGAAGTGAAGGAGGTCAAGGCTCCTACGAAGAGAAGTTTTGGAGCCATGTGCTACAAGTGCGGCGAAAGGGGCCATCTTCAGCTCAACTGCCCGCAGAAGGATACCCAGATGGCAAGAATGAAAAGGCTTGAGGAACAGATGGAGGAGCTGAAGAAGCAAAGGGCTTCGTCCCCTGCCCGGGAGCAGGGAAACGAATAAAAGCCAGGACTGAGGGGCGAGTACTGGCTGATGCGGAGGGAGCCCCGATAACCGTTATCTCCCAAGCATGCAGCGGGAATAGTCTTGTGATTCAGGGGACTATTAACAGGACGGATTGCAAAATGACTCTAGACACAGGAGCCTCTAGAACGATAGTAAACCCAAATCTGGTAAAAGCCGCAAGACGACACAAGAGGAGAATTAACTGTCGGCTCCTTACTGCCTCCGGTCAGCCAATACCCGTCCTGGGAGAAATGTCAGTTACGATTAATGTAGGGGGGTCCTCATACCCTCATGACGTTATCGTGGCTGAAATAATGGATGATTGCATCTTGGGCTTGGATTTCATGAAGAAGCACAACTGCAGGATTAATGTCGCTGACGGAGTTTTCCAGTGTGGCGAAGAAGAAATTTTCATCCTTGGAGGCGCCTGCGGGAAAGTCGCATGTGTAAAGGAAATCATTATACCTGGACGAGCGGAAGCCCGGGTGCTGGTGAAACTACCGCCAGCTGGAAAGAACAAGTCTAACAGATGCGTGTTGATCGAAGACACACCCACCAAGACATCAGCACGAAAACTGATGACGGCAAGAACCCTTGTTAGTGGAAGCAGTCACGCTGTGGTCCGGGTTTTGAATCTTGGTGAACGTGAGATCTGCTTGAACAAAGGTGACGTCATTGGAAAGTGCGAGGAAGTTGTCTGGATGAGAAAGTGCAGTTCGACGACAGACGCAGACCCAGCAAACAGCAGCAACAATGGATTAGTGACTGAGCTACTCGATGACTGCAAGAGTAATCTGACTTATTCGCAGAGGATGAAAGCTAAGAAGTTTTTACAGCGCCACGCGAATATCTTCTCCAGTCAGGAAGGTGACCTTGGAAGAACGTCGATGGTTCAGCACAGGATAGATACCGGAAACGAGAACCCGATTCGTCAACGAGCAAGACGGATACCAATTGCAAAGGAGAAGGAAGTGGAAGGCCTTTTGGAGGACATGAGAAGGCATAAAATTATTGAACCGTCTGCAAGTCCGTGGTGCTCACCTGTTGTGTTAGTAAAGAAGAAAGATGGCAGCACAAGATTTTGTGTGGACTACAGGCGTCTCAATGATGTCACTAAGAAGGACAGCTACCCATTACCTCGGATCGACGACACTCTGGATACCTTGAGTGGCATGAAATGGTTTTCGACCCTGGACCTGAAATCTGGATACTGGCAGGTGGAAATTCATCCAAAAGACAAGGAGAAGACAGCTTTTTCCACCGGTAAAGGTTTATGGCAGTTTAACGTCATGCCCTTTGGATTGTGCAACGCACCTGCCACATTTGAGCGACTCATGGAGTGTGTACTGGCAGGCTTAGTTGGGGAGGCTTGCTTAGTCTACTTGGACGACGTCATCATTGTTGGCCGCGACTTCGAGGACCATTTGCGAAACTTAGAACGAGTTTTCGCCAAAATAAAGGGGGCCAAGTTAAAGTTGAATCCGAAAAAGTGTCGTTTATTCAGGAGTAAGGTCAATTATCTCGGCCATGTTATCTCCAGTGATGGAATCCAGACGGACCCGGAGAAACTGGAAGCAGTTCAAAATTGGCCAACCCCTAAGAACAAAACCGAAGTGCGAGCATTTCTCGGCCTATGCTCCTACTACAGGCGTTTTGTTAAGGGATTCTCGGAGATAGCCAAGCCATTACACCGGCTGACAGAAGATAAACGACAGTTCATCTGGGACGAGACTACTGAAGATTCTTTTCAGAAACTGAAGAAACATCTGTGTGAAACACCAATCCTGGGGTATCCACAACCTGAAGGTCAGTTTATAGTCGACACGGACGCAAGCAACACGGCCATTGGAGGGGTGTTATCTCAAAAACAAGGTGAAAGAGAAGTTGTGATTGCGTATTTCAGCAAATCTTTATCCAAGCCAGAGAGAAACTACTGTGTGACAAGAAGAGAACTCTTGGCTGTTGTAAAGACGCTACAACATTTCAGCAAATACCTCATCGGCAGACAGTTTTTACTGCGAACTGATCACGCAGCCTTGAAGTGGCTACTGCAATTCAAGAACCCAGAAGGTCAAGTAGCACGATGGATTGAGCAGCTCCAGGAGTACGACTTCAAGACCGAACACCGCAGCGGAAAGTCGCATGGGAACGCCGACGCACTCTCACGAAGGCCGTGTTCAGAAGACTGCAAACATTGTGTTAAGCAGGAATCTAATGAAGTGACAATAAAGTTAACGAGAACAAGTCCTTTGGGCCCATGGGAGAATGATGCTATGAGAGAGGCTCAAGAAACAGATGACGACCTTCGGCACATCATCACATGGAAGAAACGGGGTGATGTAAAACCAATCTGGAGTGAGGTTGCACCCACGGGCGCTGTCACTAAGGCGTACTGGGCGCAGTGGGAGAGTCTGGTACTTCAAAACGGAATACTCTACCGGAAATGGGAGAAGACTAACGGCAGAGAGTTCCATCTTCAGATAGTTGTCCCAAGAGCGAGAGTACCAGATATTCTCCGTGAAATGCACGATGGCGTATCAGGAGGTCATCTAGGTGTCAAGAGGACGTTAACAAAAGTGCGGGAACGATTCTACTGGTTGCATTGTCGAGATGACGTGCAGGATTGGTGCCGCAAATGTACTACTTGCGCTGCAGTGAAGGGACCACAGACCAGGAGCCGTGGGAACCTGCGGTTGTATAACGTTGGCGCACCGTGGGAACGAATTGCAGTTGATGTAGCTGGGCCATTTCCTGTAACGGAGTCGGGAAACAAGTATTTCATGGTCGTCATGGACTACTTCACCAAGTGGCCTGAAGTGTTCGCCATACCAAACCAAGAAGCTACGACAGTTGCTTCTAAGCTTGTGGAAGAAGTGATATCTCGCTTTGGTGTGCCTCTGGAAATCCATTCCGATCAGGGCAGGAATTTCGAATCGCAGGTCTTCCAGGAAGTGTGCAGAATCTTGGGAATGCATAAAACGAGGACCACCGCGTACCATCCACAGTCTGATGGAATGGTTGAGAGATTTAACCAGACCCTTGAGAGGCATTTGGCGAAATTGGTAGATGAAAAACAAAAGGATTGGGACAAGTACATACCGCTCTTCCTTCTGTCGTACCGTACCGCCGAGCATGAGAGCATAAAGGCTACCCCGGCATATGTCAATTACGGTAGAGAACTACGAGTACCAGTAGACCTCTTGACAGGAGGGTCACCAGAGGAACCAAAGACCGTACAAGACTATGTCTGCGATTTGAGGGAAAAGATGCGCTATATACACGCCATGGTTCGGGAGAATGGGTTACATTCAAGTGAGAACATGAAGACCAGATACGACCGGAAATCGAACACGAACGGCTTCGAAGAAGGGACACTGGTGTGGCTGCATAACCCAACTCGTCGAAAAGGGAAATCTCCAAAGTTGCAGACCAAGTGGGACGGCCCATACAAAGTGGTTACCCGATTGAATGATGTGACTTATAGGATTCAAAAGCAACCAAGAGGGACATTCAAAGTGGTACACATAGACCGTCTGGCGCGTTACCATGGCAGTAACAATGATGCTCGGGACGAGCATCTCTAAGAGGGGAGTAGTGTTACGAATGCGGACACGTAGTGTCATCTAGCGGCAACCAGGCGAAACCATCACAGACAGCGTAAATCCCCTATTCAATACCAGATGCCGCTACTTGTATGTTTTTGTTACCTGCGCGTACCCGCTCGAGAATTTTCCCACGGTTGTTTACATGTTGTGGAATATTCTCGTAAGGTCTAGAGCTCGCCCCGTCCCGTATAAATACGCGGCTAGACGAGCCGGCCGGTCAGTCTTCGAATGTTTTCGAGTGAGCGATAATCAAAGCGACTTCGGAAGTGAGAAACAAGTGACTTAGTGAGTGAACCAGTGATAGTGCTTAGTGTTTGAACTTAGTGCATAGTGTTTGAACCTAGTGCTTAGTGTTTAGACATAGTGATCTAGTGTGTGTAAGTGTAGTGTAAGTGTTAAGTGTAGTGCAAATAAAAGTCTTCAAGAGAGTCACCAGGTCTTTTCCTCCGAATCATCGAACCTTAGCACGTAACACTATAAACTCACTATAAAGTACATTCGCGCTAACTGTATACAACTCTTGATATTATCCCTACGTTCCAGTTGGCGTTGAAAACGATCAAAACGCTAAAAATAGGAGGCATTTTCAGCGTTTTGATCGTTTTCAACGCCAGGTGGAACGCGGGGTATAAGGTTGAAACACTTACGGATTTTGTCGCGGAGCACTTTTATTAATCCCGACGTTTCAGCTGTTTTACCTACAGCGGCCTTGGTCACGGGTGGACTTAAGGTGACGCCATGTTAAAGTAAAAAACCGTGTTGGATGTGTTTTAGATTGCTTGTTTTCTATGCGAGGCTGGCCCGGCCTCTCATAGAAAACAAGCAATGGAACAGCAAAAAATGGAAAGGGCGTAGCGACAAAATGGTTTTTGTCGCGTAATTTAAAAACCATAAATACATTTCATATAAGCTATGGACAAATTAAAGTGTATACTAGAACCAATTTATGTACAAATTTTGGAAGCTTATATCACTCTCCTCTGTTGGCAAAATAGGAATCCCTTTTTTTACAGAGGTCTTTTTGATTGAATAATCTGTGTTATAAAAGTTGACCAATCGTGTTATGCTATAGGTAATTCAAAGATAAAGACATGATGAATACTGACAGTGAACTTTAATTTCTTAGCTTTAGTCATTGCTGAGAAAAATGGACATCGCTACAGCCAAATTACCAAGGCGTCACCTTAAGAAATCATTATGTATCCAACTCTGTTTATACTTTATACTAACACACAGACTCACAAAATTTATGTCTGCCAATAATTTGATAGTCTATATAGGGCAGACTACCCAATCGTTTACAAACATCCTATTTTTGGCACTACAATTTTCTTAATTATTATTTTTAACAAAAAATTAAAACCGACTTCCAGGGTAAAAACAATAATAATTTATAATGAACAAAAAAGTGTTAAATAATTCTTACTCTTTAAAGTGCCTTATGCATAATTCTCCTAAACCTCAACTATTTCTGTACACAATCTACATTATTTTGAAGACGGTACCAGCTATAAGAATGCTGAGTTGTATGACAAAATATTTTTAATATTTAAGACTGGTACCGACTTCAAAATAATGTAGATTGTGTACAGAAATAGTTGAGGTTTAGGAGAATTATGCATAAGGCACTTTAAAGAGTAAGAATTATTTAACACTTTTTTGTTCATTATAAATTATTATTGTTTTTACCCTGGAAGTCGGTTTTAATTTTTTGTTAAAAATAATAATTTCACTCTTTTAAGTGATTTATAAGCTGGTTTTCTGCACAGACTAATATATTGTGTTATGCTTAGTTACTTTGGATCCAGGATACACTTTCATGATATTATGAGAACTCATTGTCTGATATCACTACTTCAGAATTGCTTAGGTACTTAACTCCAAGCATATACTACTGTATACCCGATGTGTATGCTTGGCGTTAATCAAGCAATAATAAAATTAATGTTTATACGCCTGTCTTTAAAAGCTCTAAAGTTCTGTTCAGTGACTTTCTATCATTACACTCATAAAAACAACTCAACATTACTAGATGACACCCGCAACTTCGTTGCGTCAAAATTCGTTTATCGCGCGGATACTTAAAATTTTTCCGGGATAAAAATATCCTATCCTATGTCCTTTCTAGGGACTCAAAGTATCTCCATGCCAAATTTCAGAAAAATCGGTTCAGCTGTTCGAGTGTGAAGAGGTAACAAACGGACAGACTGATAGGCAGACAGACAGACACACTTTCGCATTTATAATATTTGTATGGATGCTCAAATATAACTAAAATCGTCCTTATAAATTTTAAGAATAACTTTCCTCATAGATCTTATGATCAAGTTGCTAACTCGGTAACCTAAACACCAAGGTCGAGTCATTTACATTGAAATAACATTACAATTTTTTAAATCGTTCGACAAATTCGGGCTTTGTTCTTAAAGACGATTAAAAGTAACAATAATAGGGTTATAATTAGATAACTCATGGTGTGGTGACTGGTAGTAGTGATGATGATGATGAATGTAACTTGCATAGTAGCATATGCTTTCAGTTCTTAAACCAACTCCGAAACCCCCAAACTTGTATATATAAGGAATCCGGAGTTCTCTTAGCACCTTCGGAACCATGGTATAACTAATTTTAAAATCTTGCTTTTTGGTAGCTCATACTTAGGATACTTCTCATAAAATCGAAATCATTACCTATATTATGTTTCCATATAAATTTGGAGGAGTTCCCTCGATTACTCACGGATGTATGGTGGAATGGTGGTGATGATGATGATGATTAATTAAATTTGCATAGTAGTATATGCTTTCAGTTCTCAAGACAACGCCGAAACCCCCAAACATGTATCTATAAGGAGTAAGGAGTTCTGTTCACCACCTTCGAACCATGGTAAATCCTGGTGCAAAATCTTACTTTTTGGTAACATATGCCTGGAATACTTCATATGAAACCAAAAAAAACATATGTTTCCATTTGAATTTTGAGGAGTTCCCTCGATTACTCATGGATCCCATCATCAGATCACCACTTTTGACAAAATGGGACCAAATTGGAGTGGAACCTAATATAACAAAAGAAAAATTTTGAAAATCGGTTCATAAACGGCGGAGTAATTGTTGAACATACATAAAAAAAAAAAATATATCCACAGACGAACGTATAACCTCCTCGTTTTTGGAAGTCGGTTAAAAATACATACTAGAAATGAATTTAATAACTTATAGGTCTGCAGTTAGAAGTAAGTGTCATTTATTTAAGGTTTAGATAAAATACTTTTTGAGTCAAAATTTGCTTCAGTTTACTGAGAAAAATTATGTAAGTAGGTATCCACAATATCAAGTTCATAACTTAACGCGTTCCTATGTAAAAATTGTCGCCCTGTATTTCGATGGACTAATGATTGAAAGTTTTAAATAGCGGATGGATGAACGCTGCCCAATTCGAGATGGTTGGTGCTCCTTGTTAGTTGATGATGAAAAATTTTACATGCGACTGTACCACACCTTACTTACCTGAGCGTAACGTAGAAACGTAGCTCCAGCCTCAGGCGAAACATAAAACTCAAACGTACAGATGAAATTGTGAAACATTCCGTAGTAGTGTTTGTACTTTGTACCTAATGCTATGTGATATTTTAGGATCTGTAGGCCTACTACGAAACTGTTTTGAGACTCAAACAATCGGACGAGAATGCCGCATCCTGCTCTAACAACGTCATTTCACGTTTGTTAGAGTAGGACGCGGCATTCTCGTCCGATTGTTTGAGTCTCAAAACAGTTTCATGGTACAACTTCTGGTTTTGGAAATATAAAATGTGCTCGTGTACTGTTGGCGAAATTGCTGCTTTGCAGGCCATAGCACGCTGTAGTGTATAGAAAGCGTAACGCCGTTGAATCAGGTGTACATTTTACTACGTCAGCAGTTGATGTGGTCATTCCCTATTCCTACTTTGAGGTATCATATAACAAAGTTTAGAAATGAAATGAAAATATTTATTTCTAAATAGGTTAACAAAGTAACCACTTTTAGAACGTCGTTTACATGAGGCTTACCACCTAGAAACTTATCAAGCAGAAAATTTTGACCGTTTTAGGTTTCAATCGAAGGTATAGGTAGTAGGTATAGAAATAAACAGCGGTGAAGTCTAAATTCAAATAATGATGATGAATAAGTAATATCTAAATATCGTCTAGTCACAAACTTGTGAAACTGCGACTGAACAGACATTGGCGTGTAAACTCATCTTGTTATGACTAACTTTGGATCTTACTTCGGTTTATGCAAATTGAAATTTGTATGCAATTGCATTAGCTTACTGTAAGGACAGGCCCGTATGGCTCCATTGTAAGTGCCCTACTGGGGCCAACGTGACTTGTCGAATAAAATAGTCGGAAATCTTACGAGCGTGCGGACAAAATAAGGAATTTGAAAGCAATTACTAAGTTGCACTTGCGTAAATATTGTTGTGTTTTTCTTAAATGATTAATATAGTCATATACCATAAACAAATGTGCAGCTGTAAGAATTTTCGTCAATTTAAGTTATTTCTGAAATTCGACAGACGAACCCTTGAAATTAACGGATGAATAGGCCTTAATTATACCTAAAGGTTCCTAAGGAACCCTAACCCTCAAATGAGATCGCTGAAAGAGAAGGTGGTCGTACTAATGTGAGTTCGTGCAAATCAATCTAAGCCCTAAGGGACTCATCCTTACTTTCAGAACCATTCTGAGACTTCGTCTTATTATTTAATTATTAATATCCATGAACGGAGCTCCAAACTTAGTAGTTTTAATCCTATTTTGCTGTTGCAAGATGAAATATGTTTTAACAACTTGTAATAGAATTGAAATTTGATTGGTGTTTGCAACAGACTCATTAAAGATTGCTGGGGGGCTATTATGAGCTCTTATATCTAGCCAGTTTACAGGCCAGTTTACAGGCCGTTGCATAGACACGGCTTGTAAACTGGCTGGAAACTGGCTGTATATAAGGCTGTAATAAGGTCGTAATAGCCCCCCTGGTCTAAGTATAACGTCTTGAGACTTACAAAAAGACGAGCAATAAGAAATACATTATAAAGCCTCTGCTACATGTCAGACGCATTGGCTGAAGCCCCCTTAATCAGCAGGTGAAAAAAGTAGAGAACGTCTGTAGTACACCGAAGAGACAGTTTATATTATTGTGATAGGTGTCATTTATGTAGAGAAATCTCTACCTATATAGTACTGCGTGACTGGTGAGACATGTTCAATACTCGAGGACGTGATATTTGGCTATTATGTTAGTTGGAAAAAGTAATATAAAAAAATAATATAAATTGATCACTGAGTAAATGTAGCTTAAAGTAACATATATGTTTAAGTTACTAGAAACAACATTTAAAAATTTTATTTAATAAACAACACGAGTTCAAATCAAAGCGCAATCAATTACATAATTATTATAATGAGAATCGAGTACAGAGTACTCTCCATAAGTATCGGTAATGTCTCACCTGTCATGTTGTATAATATATTATGTTATCTCTACCTATATCTTACCTACTAACCTACCTAAATCTGTATCTACATAATATATAAGTGTAGAAGCAGCTTCTATTGTTGTGATAGGTGTCATTCAAGAATCAACCCTAGCATATATTATATTATAGGTAGAGAAAACACTATGTTTGTTACCTTTTCGAGTCTAAGCCGTTGAACTGATTATGACGAGCGTGAAAATACTTTCACTTGAAGACATTGTATTATTTTATCTCGGAAAAACGTACTACTTACGCACAATAAAATTTCAGCACATAGAATCAACAACATCTTGTGTATTAATAAAATACACAGCGATTTTCCTGAACCTTGATTCCTCGAAGATCTTGTCAGATCCTTATCTTTGATGTATTGTAAGTCAATTACACGCCGTCGTGAGGGCAAGGTGATAAAGCCCTATATCCCCAAGGGCCGTTTAACAGTTAGGGTCGCAGGCCGTGTAATTACAAGGGCGCCACAGTAAAACAAAGGCTTAGGATGTGCGGAGAAAATTGTTTCTGTAATCCTTCAAGAAAGCTTTGTTGCTTTAGGGTTTTGTGAAAGCATGGATAATTATTTTCATTCTTATATAATTTTCTTCTTTCTTAAAATGTTGTAAATATTTGCTGATTCTATTTCCATTGTGCATGTTGAACTCAATGCATGTTAATTGAATAACGAGAATAATGAAACGATATTAGTTTATGTGTTGTGTTAGTGACTATTTCTCATGAAAACAAAATATACTTACAAAATATTAACTAATATAATAAGAAAGTAAATACCGGTCTAGTGACAGAGATTAACAGCAGAGATTTAATGAAATTAGTATATCCAGTGTAAAAAAAATTAAAATAACGTTAAATTAAGATTTGTAATGGACCGAAAAATTTACAATTTTATGTAAATAGTAAATTATAATATACATTTCAGCAGAACCTCACATCTATAACCAACTCCGTTTGGCCGTTCCTCAGAAATCCAACGCTAAGACAGTAATGAGCGAAGTCTTGTAATACCTTGAAGGGCGGGTGATAAAAAGGTAGTAAAACCGGCTCCTAATTGTTGGCCGCGCGGCCCCTGTTATTGTTGCGGCCCCTGCAACTGAAGTAAACGGGCCAATTACACCAGCTGAGGAAAACAGGCCTTGTAGTTATAGTTCCGTAGTAAAAATCAAGGGAGATCTTTAAGGATAAGGGAGCACAAAATAAAAATATTTGGATTTCATGGAATTATGTATCTAGTATCTAAAAAATAGGGAATACTACACTATTTCCTATTTTTGAGAACAAATTATGTTACCTCTTCACGTGCAAACTGCTGATCCGTTCTTGCTGGGTATACATAGATACCTGAGTCACGGGAAAGGACATAATTTAGCGGAACCCTTATGATTATTCTGCAGAACCTTTGTATTTATTTATCACACTAGATGACGCCACACCAAGTTTCAGCGATTTGGACGTGAAGAGTAATCGGCAGACCGACCGCGACACACTTTCGCATTTATAGTATTAGTATGGAAATATGGATGTCATGAGACGTCACATTAAGGGTGGGTTGCACCAGAGGCGTCGTTATAGTTAAGGTTAAGGTTATCGTAAAATATTATGGCGTCAATTATGGACTTTTACTAGTGGTTTGACAGTTCATTTGACATTTTGTTATCGTTAAAGTTATAGTAAGTTGGTGCAGCCCACCCTAAGAAGCAGGAAGAAGTCTATATAGACACCGTGTAAATCTTTACATGTATTAGCACATTGGTAAGTCTACAGTCTCTACAGATTTCTCACAAAATACTAAGCCCAAGTTGATATTCTTTGCAGCTGTACATCTGCGATGATATTGTGTAGCTCACGTGCCACCAGTACGGGAACCTCAAGTCTCAACACGTAGTTGAATTAAAATGCCTCCTGACCCTTTTTCATTAATAAGAGATCTTTGCACCGCTCTGAATATTTATAACTAACTGTCGCAAGTGATACGCTGAAGAACTTAGTATTAAAAGTACCTTAGCTGATTCTTCAGTCTTTGATATTGAAAAGTTGTATTGCAGTCTTAATTATTAATATTGAAAAATTAAGAATTTAGTAAAATTCCGTCAGTGCGGCCGTAAGAAACCTCAAAATATTTTCTTAAGACTGTGAACTAATAACAAACTTACTTCCAGACGAAATATTATTATGTTAACACTTATTATTTTTATCAGTTATTAAAATAAAGACTACACCGTATAATATGAATATTGAATAATGTAGATTTTAAGCAGATATTAAAAGTATTTTAATTTATAAACGCATCCAAAAACATTCTAAAATTTAACCAAAATATTTCCAGTGCCTATCTCTTATGTCTCACACCACAGCTATAAGGTGAGGTTCCTTGATTTTTCCGATACATTTTCATGAGACGTCGGAGCGAACTATCACACATCGTTTCATCGACATCACCGCATACAGATTTGAGGAATTACGGAGTGAATATTTGGCAATCGAGAATGGTCTATGATGGTTCACCATGATTGCCAGTGTCATTGCGCAGCTGTCTAAAGTACCATCAAGGAAATTGATTCCTAGGCAGTGGACCTACGTCATTTGTCCAGCTTATTGTCAATTCAAGCTGTGATCGGTCGGATGCGACCAAATTATCCGGTCCACCATCTGCCCATATAATAAATCAACATAATATTATAATAATTATGGCTAATATAACATAGACGTATATCGTATTTGCATCTCTACACGCTCATCGACACCTTCCTTCCTCCTCCATCCATCCATCCATTACTTAAGATTCTATTGTTTTACTTTTCTAAAAACTACTTATATCTATGATTTTTATTGAGACAAAATGTTCGAAATTCGACGCAACCAAAGAATAAATACACTACGTGAACGCAACGTAGCTGCGAGCAATACACCGAATTTTCGGTTACTAATATAATATAATATAATATATTAGAAACTAAAATGCCATATTATATTAAATATCATATTTCCTGTTTTAGCACCACTAATTCCTTTCAAAGCTTAAAACGAAACAATACGTATTATTTTTAATCCCGTTCCTAATATTTTAACAATGAGGTCCCCATGGAACCACAGTGTTAATAATATACGGTAGATCATCCTCATATTAAATGCTCGAATCCGCGCAACATGACTGAATTTTGTAGATAGCTAGCTGTCCCGGCAAACATTGTTTTGCCATATAAAGTAATTATTTTATTGAAGTGACTAAATAAGTATGGCACCATGGCAACCAACATCCATCGCTGTCCCATTGCAAAAACAATAATGGTCGCCGTCAGTCTCGAGTTGTAATAATTTACTTTTATTTATTCAACAAAATATGCACTTATCGATATAAAAAGTACCCAGTAGCCGATTCTCAGACTTAGTGAATGTGCATAATATAAAATTTTGTAAAAATCGGTAAAGCCGTTTCGGAGGAGTTAAATTCTCGTGTCACAATGTTAGTTTCCGTACTGTACGGAAACTAACATTGTGACACGAGAATTTTACATGTATATAAGATAATCTAAGAGAGGAAAAGCATAATATCACGACGCGCGTGCGTACTTGTCTCTATGCTGAGCGTCTGAGCTCATTAAACAGACTACCATTTTTTTACCTATAGTTTATCACGCAAAATCCTTGGACAATAATAAATATTACAAGAAAATATAGTGTCATAAGTAATATTATGCCGGTTTTCCTTCCCATGCGTAGTAGTCGCATAAAGTTGCAATTATTATTAAATATTTCAAGGACATGGCTAAGTTACCCTACTGTATAAATGTATATTGTGACAACGAGGTGCCGGTGAACGGAGCTAATCGGCTTTTGAACAATACGGCTAACCCATTTAGCTATCGCGACAAACCTTTATGCCGGAATGTCATGTTTTCAAGGCCATTATCAGCTTATAGAAATGACCCTTTGTTTAAAAATATAATTCTATCGATATCGGTATCATATCTTATAACAAAATAGGTTTGTAGTTTTATACAGACTGTACCTAGCAAAGCTCAGTGATAATACTTTTAACCCGCCGGGCAAGTCCGGCCGCCGGCGCGGCGGCCTCATTTTGAAACAAGCTTGCTGGCGGCACACCAAAGCCGCCGGCTCGGCGGCAATAACCCGTCGCGCAAGGTCGGCGACCTCATTTTGAAACAAGCTTGCCGGCGCGGCGTCACACCAAAGCCGCCGGCCCTGCGGCATACCCCGCCCGGCGCCCCCCGCCCGCCGGGCCAGGCCTCGTCTGTTGTGTGTTCACTGTTCAGTTGCCCGCCGGCTTTTGAGAAATAGTGACGTGACTGTATTTTTCATCAGCAAAAAAACAATATGGAATGGGGAGAAGGAAAAGTGATGAAACTAATAGAACTCTATCGTTCAAAACAATTATTATGGGATCCAAAACACCGTGACTATAAATTCCGACCGAAACGCTACGACGCGTTAAATGACATTGCGACTGAATTGTCTACATCCGTTTATGAAGTGGATCGAAAAATAAAAAATTTAACAAGTCACTATTACCGCGAAAAGAAAAAAAGTGATAGTTCGATTAAATCCGGAGCGGGTACCGATGAAATATATCAAAGTAAATGGTTTGCTTACAAATCATTACATTTTCTGCGCAATAAAAATATGCATACAGCTACAATCGATACTGGAAGGAGGAGGAATATTACCAACGTATGTATTCATTTTATATACCAATGTACATATCACACAGCTACTTTGTGTTGTTAATTTTGTTTACTCCAAGTACAATAATGCCACTTATACCTTTTTAATTAGATTTTTTTGGCAATTTCCCTTGCTTCCTACACAAATTTGAATTTTGAAGTATTATTTTCATTGTAATTATTTCCTAATCAAGAGTAATTGCCAAAAAACAAACTCCAACAGCTACTGTTAGCGTGCGAGTACTTGTACTATTATCTATTCCAGTGGTCTCGAACGTCATAGTGCGAGATCGGTAGAATTGCCAGTAAAAATCGGTATATTTGTACCCAAAATCGGTATTTGACAAAAAAAATAAAAAAAATACAATACTCAATGAAATTCGTTCATATTTTACTAAAAAAAACTTATGTAGACTAATTTATAACAATCATACTTGAACTTGAGTATAACTATTTATTATAAGTACCAATATTCTTTGGCCATAGCCGCGGTCATCTTCGAATTTTTGGGACTTACGACCTTACCTTCGTGCTATACGGGAACCGTTGTTACGCTATATTGTTCACTATTAGCTGTAGCGCAAAACATAATTCTCGGGGGCACGATTCATGGCCAATCATTATAATATGTAAGTATCATGAATCACGATTGGAGGATAGCGGGGTGTGTAGGCGGATTACGCTGTTTTTTGTTATAAAATAAGATGAAATTAGACAACAAAGGAAACATTAATTATTGAGTTTCATTGCCACCCTTTAGTAAACTTACTTCATCCCATACAATTTCCATGTGTACCAAGAAATCGTTGAAAAATCGTTACGTTTCGGTATTTCGGTAGAACAGAGCCCATATCGGTAGAAATACCGAAAAATCGGTAGGTTCGAGACCACTGACCTATTCTGTGGCGCGCCGCGCGCAGTTAAAATATGCGGTTGGGGCCTGAGACGAAGGGCGGGGGCAATCCCCCCGCCGACCGCACCCCGCGTCTCGCACGCCTGCACTCTGCAGTGTAGTGTTGTGCGGAACTTGACAGCTATCATTCGTGTAGTGTGTTATCGCGTAACTATTTGTTGGATTCAAAATAAAAATATTTGAAATTTTCACAAAGCCCTTAGAATATAATTATTATGAAATTTCAGAATTAATAATTTATTATGTAATTTGATAATTAATAATATTAAATAAAATAAAGATTTAAGGTGGGCTCCCATACAAAAAACAATTTTTAGGGTTCCGTGACCCTGAAAACGGGACCCTATTACTAAGACTTCGATGTCTGTCCGTCTGTTTGTATGTCTCCAGGCTGTATCTCAAGAACCGCTATAGCTAGACTTCTGAAATTTTCACAGATTGTGTATATCTGTTGCCGCTATAACAACAAATACTAAAAATAAAATAAAGTTTATTTTTAAGGGGGCTCCCATACATGAAACGTCATTTTTTTGGCCTTTTTTGCTCGTAATCAATAATGGTAACAGCTACGCACTTGAAATTTTCACAAAATCCTTAATTGTATTTGTACTTTATTAATTAATAATAAAATTAAAATAAAGTAAATATTTAAGGGGGGCTCCCATACAAAAAACACAATTGTCTACTTTCGCTCTATACCGGTACGGAACCCTTCGTGCGCGAGTCTGACTCGCACTTGGCCGATTATTGACCTATTTTTGCTTTATAACGTTACGAAACCCTTCGTGCGCGAGTCAGACTCACACTTGGCCGATTATATATCAATCCTAATTATGTACTCTTTAATGCGATGTTTTGTTGTATGCTAAATATAATATAAATAACAAATTATCTGTTCTTCCAGGATAATACGGCGGGACACAATTCACAACTGGATTCAGATTCACAATCATCAGAAAATAATTTATCACAGTTGCCGAAACCAAATAAACGTCCTAGAATCAGTCAAACAGATGAGAAGGTGTCCGAAGCAATGACTATAATTATGAGGAATATCTCTGAACTACAAAATGCCTCCAAGATACCAGAAAAAGATGAGGATGGTTTATTTGGAGATTATATTGCAGGCCAGTTAAGAAAAATGGAGCGGTCAACAAAAGCTATTGTAAGACATCGGATCAATAATATAATATTTGAAGCCGAATCTGGCTGTACCCAGGATATTAAAAATGTTTTAACATCCTTTGATGAATAATTAATGCTTATATTAATTGATTTATAATAAAAGCTTTATTATGCAAATTAAAATAAAAATCTATCTTGCCAGGAGACTTATTGGATAATGTTTATAATTTAATTAAGTATTAAAAATAAATGTAAATATTATGTTATTAGTTTTATTTTAGACTATTAGGCGTAGGCGGTATACTGTTTAAATATATTATTGCCATTCTAATTTTCTGACATTAGAAAGAAAATAATGAGTCAACTCCATCCTTGTATCCTCGGCGGTATAATTGCATCTGGGCAATTTTAAGTTACATCATTGTAAACTTTATTTTAAAAGATAATTTTTTTAGGTAAAAAAGTGGGCCCCGGCCCCCGTGCGAGTTTTCTTCTCGCCGGGTTAGTTCCCGAACCGGTGGTAGGCATCATGTAGACGTTCAGAAAACATTTGCAATTTATTCTGAATAAAATTTTTTTGATTTTGAGTTCGAGGGCCTGAAGTAGTATTATTGACTTCTCTAGAGAACAACTATCATGTGGATTCCTTTGCCATTCACCTGGAATGACTTCTACTTCTTTATTTTCAGTATCGTATTCATTTTGTGGTAGTGCTCTTTTATTTTTTTGAGGAGGGGAAATGCATTACGCATCCCCCGCCCCCTGGGGGGAAGGGGCAGGGATATGTCGGACTCCCTCCGCAGAGGCTTACCGACTAAAACCCCCACGTGCCCTCGTCAACGCTACACGCGGAGGAGCGGGATCGCAACGCATTCTACCGCGTCCTCCGCAGCGCTTGCCACTTCCGGCATCTCTTTATCTGCGGCAGCCATGCCGCCGCCTGTCTGCACCGAGAGGCTCCCCGGGCATCAAGGGAGCCTTTCTTATAAGCGGGCCTATATTGTAGACGGTGATCCCCCGATCAACCGCCCACAGGCTTAGGCTTCTACCTCCATGGCGGGGGCGGTTTTACTCGCCCCGGCCTTATCGGCTCCGGGCCGCTTACGCGGCCGAGCCTTGGAAGGAGCCCTGCGCTTCTTCCGCGTGCCGGGTAACTTGCTGGCTACTGCGATGCAGCCGTTAGTCTCCAGCACGTGGTTACTCTGTTTGCCGAGCTCGGCGCAGAAAAAGCAACTCTGCTCTTCCGCGCAGTCGGCGGCCTTGTGCCCCGGCTTACCGCAGCGGAAGCAATTCCCGCTACGGTCCACCGGGGACTGGCAGTCCGGCGCTAAGTGGCCGGTGTCGAGACCGCATTGGTCTCTAGTCTCTACACACCCTGAAGTATTTACATTTTTTTTTGTACACTGTAGACAATTTCTAATATGCTCGAATAGAGTCATGTAACTTAAGTAATATTACTTACGCAAAATTATCTTCAGTAAAGATTTAATGATATTCAAAATACTCCACTTAACTAGTAACCTTATACAAAAATGTAAAGTTATTCAAACTTTTTATCTTCGCTCTGTAAGTTTTGATATTGGAAACAACAAAACTAATATTTTCCGTAGCTCTCCTAAGACCTAAGTTTGTAATATTAAAAATGTCTTAAATATTACTTACTTATCTAGGTCACCAGGGATTGGAAATGTAATATGGAAAGTTCGACATTAATATTGAGATTGCTCGCAGATCTCAAAGATTTGAATCGCTAGATGTGTTTCATGCTAATAAAACCACGTTTTAACCATACTAATATTTACTAATATTTTGTGAAAGTTTGCCTGTCTGTTATATCTTCAAATTAATATTGCTCGCAAATCTCAAAGATTTCAATTGCTAGATGTGCTAATAGTTTGCGTGTCTGGGTTTTTTGATGCTAGTAAAGCCACGTTACTAATATTTTATCAAAGTGTGTCTATCCGTCTGTTACCACTTGTGCTTTACTAGTATGTAAATATAATTTACTCCTAAACAGCTGAAGCAATTTTGATGATAGTTTGATAAAATGGTCTATCCTTTTATCCTGGGGACAAAGGAGTTTTTTCGGAAAAATGTACGTGTAATGGTCATGTAACAGTTCTCTATATTATCTGTATCTAGTTGGTAATACTTAGACTTTTTGAAAAGAGTAAGGGGCTTATCTAATAATTTGTATCAATAGTTGCATTACAATGTTTTATATCTTTAGGGACTTAATATATCGGAGTTTCTCTTTGAAAATATTGCTTTTACATCGCGTAGGGTCACTTGACAATAGACTCCATCTGGGTATAATCTTATTTGTAAGAACGTAATCTTAGAAATGTACCTACATAATAGTTTGCTTCAAATAATATAATATATGTATTTTAGGAAGGAAACTTTGAAGGATTAGTTCCTTGAAAGTGGTGCCACAGTGGTAATATTATTATCAGCATTTTATATTTCTGTATCCACCGCTCTATTACGAACGTTTGGGTGGAGTTGAGTATGCAAAATATATGCATTCTGTGAATACTTATTATTGGTTAGGTATATTGGACTTTTTTTTCGCGATCTATAAAAAATGGACTAATATGACTCCAGAATATTTAAAATCATAATCTGCATGCTCTTTTGAGTTCAACCTCATTTTGCATTGTATACTCAAATCTACCCAACGCCTGCTCTAATAAGGAACCTTTAATAGAATAGCATTTATTAATTTACTAAATAAAGATTGAATTCGCGATACAACTTCCCAGGTACATTGACCTCGCGCTGGCAACATGTGCGCAAACAAAAGTTTTCTAAGTCGAGTTAGTGAGTTTGCGGTAAGTGCGATACTTACCCTGTTGGCACTGTGCGCTGTTTATACGTCTGCCGCTTGCATGGTAATCATGGGCCTGGTGTTTATCCAATTTTAAAATATACAAAATTTTAAAGGTCATAAGTGAAATGTCCAAAGACGCGTCCATTGACAGAATGATCATAAAAAGCGTGAATAATGTATTAAAATTCTTTGGGTCATTAACTCATTATAATATTTTGTTTTTAACTGGACATTGACTTTAAAAGCGTATTTTTTAACCGACTTCAAAAAAAAGGAGGTTATCAATTCGACGCGTATGTATGTAATATTTCCAGAACTGCCCAGTTTTTGTATATTATGTTAATCTATAACAGCTTCTGAACAAATGTGCCAAATTTCAAAAGTGTATGTATGTATGTATGTATGTTTTTATGTTTGTTCACGCATATCTCCGGAACTACAAGTCCGATTTAAGTGATTCTTTTTTTGTTGTACTAGGTATTGTTCAACTTAGGGAACCGTGCAAGTTTCATCAAAATCGGTTCAGTAGTTTTGGAGATATGAACTTTTAATTTTGAAGTCGGTTTTATCTTTTTAAAATACAGTTATTCCTCGTATGAAATTTTTTTCTGTCATTTACGTCGAGCAAACTGAGTTTTTCTGGCCTACCTTGCCTTGCCTAATAGATGGTTTATGTACCCAATCCAAGCACTGTCTAATTGCGAACATACTACAGTCTATAATACTTTAGAAGTTTTGATACACATAGTTGATAGTTGGGACTATGGAGTGTACCGTGTAGAGTCCATAGTTGGGACATACACATTACACATATATGACGTGTGTATTCAGCATACAGTACGTATGTTTTGAGGCTGTAATTGGCTAAGCTAATCTTGTGTCATCAAAGCGTCATTCTTGGTCGTTCATTACGTGGAACATGCTGTTGAATATTTATGTGACGTCATTTCCTCATCCCGTCTTCTCATTTGCCCTGAGCCCATGAAAGTCAATTTTGGCTAAACGGCTCGTCAAATTATAGGGCGGATGTTTAAAATACGGTAAGCTCTTAGATGAAATATTCGTTTGAATAATTCTGTTTGTTATTGTTTTTTTTTTCTTTTTTGTAATAAATAGAACCTCAGGTCTTGATTTTTGTATGCCTCAGCGTGTATCAGTAGTCAGTACCATTGATCTTGTTTTAAGTAAAGGAGATACTGACATCCTTACCTACTAATATTATAAATGCGAAAGTTTGTCTAATAATTGTACTATGTGTCTTTTTTTTGGACCTGATGGAAAGCAACTTCTGTCGCCCATGGACACTCGCAGCATCAGAAGAGCTGCAGGAGCGTTGCCGGCCTTTTAAGAGGGAATAGGGTAATAGGGGAGGGTAGGGATGGGAAGGGAAGGGAATAGGGGAGGGTAGAGAAGGGAATAGGGTAGGAGATTGGGCCTCCGGTAAACTCACTCGGCGAAACACAGCGCAAGCCCTGTGTCACGCCGGTTTTCTGTGAGGACGTGGTATTTCTCCGGTCGAGCCGGTACATTCGTGCCGAAGCATGGCTCTCCCACGTCAACGTGTCTGTACCGATTTGAATGAAATTTTATATGGATATGTTTGGAGAGACCGGAAAGGAGAAAGTAAAACTTTTTGCCTCGGAAAATATAAAGTACCCGCGGGCAAAGGGAATTCTGCGCAACTGTTCCGGGCGTCATCTAGTCTAAGTATGTAATAAAGCACAAAAGCACAAACGAAGTAATTTTTCATAATTAATTTTTTTACAACTTTCGGGTGTTGGGGTAAAAAAATTTACGACCAAAGGGACCATGTTAACCCTTCAAGAGCACTGCTTATATTTTTGAGGCCCTTTCACCCGTGAGACCGTAAAAAGTTAAAAAATGTACCCGCAGGTTCTGAAAATTTAACGCGTAAAATTTTATGTCTTTACTATCTGTCGCCCGCGGTGCGCCTAAAACGCAAGTCTGCCCCATGGGAACCTAACAAAATTCGACACAAAAATGGCCTATGGTTTTTTTATATTTTACTATTAAAGTTAAGATTGTTCTTACCAAGGTTTCATGACATATAATGGTCATTTTTAGGGTTCCGTACCCAAAGGGTAAAAAAAGCGGCCAAGTGCGAGTTGGACTCGCCCATGAAGGGCTCCGCAGCAGCAATAAGGTTTATTTTTATGAAATTAAAAGGTTTTTGATTTATTTTTATATTTCAGTCGATTTAATGAAATTTAGATTAAGGTTTACCATTTATGACGTATAAACATAATCGGCCAAGTGCGAGTCGAACTCGCGCACGAAGAGTTCCGTACCGGTATAGAGTAAAAGTAGACAAAAAATTGTGTTTTTTGTATGGGAGCCCCCTTAACTATTTACTTTATTTTTATTTTATTATTAATTATTAAAGTACAAATACAATTAAGGATTTTGTAAAAATTTCAAGTGCGTAGCTGTTACCATTATTGATTACGAGCAAAAAAGGCCAAAAAATCACGTTTCTTGTATGGGAGCCCCCCTTAAAAATAAACTTTATTTTATTTTTAGTATTTGTTGTTATAGTGGCAACAGATATACACAATCTGTGAAAATTTCAGAAGTCTAGCTATAGCGGTTCTTGAGATACAGCCTGGAGATATACAGACAGACGGACAGACGGACAGACATCGAAGTCTTAGTAATAGGGTCCCGTTTTTACCCTTTGGGTACGGAACCCTAAAAACTACTGGCTAGATCTCGTTCAAACCAATTTTCGTTGGTAGTTTTTATTGTAATCTACATCATATATTTTTTTTAGAATTATCATGCCCCTACTTTAGAAATTAGAGGGGGGGGGGAACACATTTTACCACTTTGGAAGAGTCTCTCTCGCAAACTATTCAGGTAAGAAAAATATGATATGAGAAACCTCCATATGATTTTTGGAGACTTATCCATAGATACCCCACACGCATAGGTTAGATGAAAAAAATTTTTTTTGTTTCAGTTGCACCTATGGGGACCCCTAAAATTTTTAATAATTTTTCCATTTTTGCATCAAAATCTTAATGCGGTTCACAGACTACATATACTTACCAAGTTTCAATAGTATAGCTCTAATAGTTTCGGAGAAAAGTGGCTGTGACATACGGACGGACGGACAGATAGACAGACAGACATGACAAATCTATAAGGGTTCTTTTTTTGCTATTTTGGCTACGGAACCCTAAAAACGGGACCCTATTACTAAGACTTCGATGTCTATCCGTCTGTCCGTTTGTCCGTCTGTCTGTCTGTATGTCTTGAGGCTAACCGCTATAGCTAGACTTTTGAAATTTTCACAGATTGTGTATATCTGTTGCCGCTATAACAACAAATACTAAAAACAAAATAAATTAAATATTTAAGGGGGCCTTTTTTTTTGCTATTTTTTTCTCGATATCAATAACGGCAAACAATAGGCACTTGAAAATACTCAATATTATTAGCACTTTCATAATTTATAATAAAATTTAAATAAATTAAATAATTAAGGAGGGCTCCCAAACAAAAAACACAATTTTCAGTCTATTTTTGCTCTATCGTGGTACGGAACCCTTCGTACGCGAATCCGACTCGCACTTGGCTGATTATTATCTTTTATTTCTTTGAATACCTTGAGTTATACAAAAAATTGTATACTAAATAAATCAAGTGTACGCAAACAAACTCAAACTCAATTTTTTTTAATTCAGATTAATAATTATGTTCTCTGAATGTTGGGACTATATTGGTACTGGTACCTACCACCGGCTCGGGAACTAGCCCGGCGAGAAGAACCGGCGACAAAAAAGTAGATTTCTATAATATTATAAGTTATAACAAATCACTCCAAGAGCTCATACTACAGAAAATCCTATTGCCATCCCTTGTATTTTAGAACCAAAATATAAGGTGCCAATAATATGCCTACCAACGATAGATTAGTTTTCCTACGCTTCATGAAGCTAAATTTACTTCAACTGTATTTGCAAAGCTGTCATTGTTTACCGAAATCATTGGGTCTGTTACGATGTTTGTTCATTGTACAGTGGGCAACTGTGGGCAAACGTGGGGAAATGTGGACAAACGTGGGGTGTGATTAACGTTCAGTATTTACGGGATAGGCTTAGGTGTTTATGATTCAGTGGTTATGACTAAACAACAGTAAGCATTCAGCATCGGTTTATTAAGTCAGAGAAGCTTTTAATGAAATATTGTTACAAAAACCATTAGAGATTCATGATAACAAGTTGCCCCCGAACGTAGTAACCGTACATTTTTCCGTGGTAAACAGTAGCTGTTCTTCTCAGTGATCAACTCTATGTCTCTACTCTTTGACAAACTTAAAATGTGTGAGCCTTATAATCAATGCAATCAGGCAAAGCTTTTCTCTTAACTTTATTTAGATGTTTCATGCACCTATGGCTACCGTAGATTGTTGACACTAATAAAAGTCCTTTACTACTGTTAAGACATTTGTTTAAAATCTTCTTTCATTTGTTTCAGAGCCTATTCGATTCAAAATTGCAATCTAAACTTACACTCTTTACACTCATATTTTACACTAGCTGTCCCGGCAAACGTTGTTTTGCCATATAAAGTATTTCTACTTCATCAGTTGATACAAAATCTTACCCCCTCTTTTGACCCTAAGAGGGGTGGGGGGGGGTTATACACCAGATGTTAAGTTGGAAAACATAGTAAATAATATGAAGTAAGTCCAAGAAAAATGTTTAATACAAAATCTGACCCCCTTTTTCGTCCCCTTAGAGGGGTGGGGGAGGGAAATTTTATACACCAGATGTTAAGTTGGAAGCAGACAAATATATCTGCGAAAACCGTATGCAAATCGGAAAAGTAGTTTTCGTGTTATATACAAAAGTTTGATACAAATTCTGACCCCTCTTTTGTCCCCTTAGAGGGGTGGGGGGAATTTTTTTTATACACCAGATGTTATGTTAGAAGAAGACAAATATATCTGCGAAAACCGCATTCAAATCGGATCAGTAGTTTTCGTGTGATGCTGGAACAAACATACAGAAAGACAGACAGACAGACAAAAAACTAACCACAGTTTTGGCTTCTATAGCGATGTAGTAACACCCCCTGCTTATTTTATTTGAATATCTTTAATGTACAGAATTTTCATTTCTACAGTTTTATTATATGTATAGATATTTTAAAAGTTTCTTTTGTAGATTTTGTAATGTTTAAACTGAACAGAAGACAGGTAAAAGATGTACCAACATTATGAATATCGCAGACATTTCAGCTCTGTTCAGGTAATGGATGCACGAGACAATGTTGCCGGCTCTCGGCTTTTACATTTAATTACATACTCATTTAGAGCTTATTAGGTAGCAGTTTCACTTATAAGGTTTTAAGAGTTAACTTTTAAAACCTTATATAAAACCCTATTAACATATTGTATAATCTTGTTTTATTATTATCGAGAAGTAACTATATCTCTTTTCGTAATACGTTACTTTTTAACCCCTGATAAAAAAGGGTTTTATAAGTTTGACGTGTCTATCTGTCTGTCTGTGTGTCTGTCTGTCTGTGGCATCGTAGCATCCAAACGGGTGGACCGATTTTGATCTAGTTTTTTTATCAAAGGATATTTAATCCGTCGATCGGGGATTCTCGGAAATGCTATTGTATTCTATTGTTGACGCGATCACCGGTGCTCGTACGGGGCTTGATGGGTATTTATATCGGATTAGCAAAAACATCTGTTTCATATAAGACTAAATTATGTTAATCGCGGAAACAGATATTTGGAATACTATATAATGCCCTTTTCAACAACTCTGAACAACTGACACTTTACTATGAACGAGTTCAACTTTCAAGGGTTCCCAAGAATATGTATTTAATCATTTTTCAGTATTATTCGTTATATTATTATAATTAATTACATAAGTAATATTATAATATTAAAGGTACACTATGACAAGAATCACAACAGAAACGTGAATAGTTGTGTGAAGAGTTGTAATTTAGTAAATTGTGTATTTTGTACGGGAGTGCAGCGGACTGAGAGCTGCAACAACTGCAATTAGGGTTGCCACACGGCTACAATTATTTGGTCGTTATTATGTTTATAATTCAAATCAAGTTTTATAAAATAATCGTTAAATATTATCATAAAAATTCAGCATAATTTGATAATTCACAAATTATTTTAAATAAAACATTAAGTAAAACCTGCCAAGAGTTCGCAGTTGGTACTTGGTATATCTAATAACGTCAGACTTATTTTGAGAAAATAAAACTTCTTCAAATTCTGCAGACAAGTATAAACATTGTTTATAATATCCGTATTGTAAAAACAAAAACACTTCATTTTTAAGAGTTACTTTAAGGTTATTTGTATTTCAGTGTCTTCTTCTATTTGTTTTGTATTTTATGTAATTTTCAAAATTTTACTAAACATTTATTTACGTGGTAGCCCTTTATACAGTATGTTCCGGAAAACAGCGCATATTTAGCTGCAGCGATAGCGCGGAGTGAGTTGTGGAGCGTTTGGGAACACGGCGCTAATTTAAATGACCGTATATTGTCGTATCTACCACTTCCTACTTTTTACGTCCTTATTTTTTATGCAGAAATTGCATTTTTTGCAAAAATCGCAAATTATATTCGTCTTGTTTTTACGGAATGAGCTTTAAAAAGCGCACTTTTTTGTCTTTGCTGACTGAACAACAACTTTTTTCTGTATGATTGCGACCAAAACGAAAGTTTTATGTCAAACACTTTTTTTTTTCGTTAAACGTATTTACGATGTATGCTCCGTTGAATATTTTCCATGATTGGATGTATTTGTGTCTCACAGCCATCAGGGATGGTAAATATTATTATTTGTATAATTTTCTTATCCGTCGCTCCCTCCATAATTTGAACAAACAAACTGTGCATTTCTCGACGCCATGTTTTTTCCCGTAAACATCTGAAGCTCGCTTTATTTACATTTTTAGCATTTGCTTTAAGCAATGCAATGATGGAAAATTCTAAAAATTTTGCTAAGCAGCAGATTTGTATGGTGTGTGTACGGTATACGGTATCATGTACAAACATTTTGCTATAATTAAAATATACTTTAAGGTCAAGAGTTTATTATAAAGCTATGGAAGTTAGATTTGCTGTCATGTTTATCATAAAAGCTAGCTTTTTTCTTGCCTTCTACTTTTTTATGTCCTTTTAGGAAGACTTTTTCATGCTAAATGTAAAAATCATAAAAGGAATGTAAATGTATAAAGTTTGACCT
Source organism: Plebejus argus (assembly GCA_905404155.3). NCBI lineage: Eukaryota > Metazoa > Arthropoda > Insecta > Lepidoptera > Lycaenidae > Plebejus > Plebejus argus. The sequence continues at coordinate 10,427,658 of FR989943.1, forward strand.
TTGCATAGATCAGACAATCAGCTCTGTTCAGTTCACATGTAAAACTTCTGAAAGCGATAACACGAATAATGTCGTATGTTAGAACAATACACATGTAATCGAAGCGCAAACAACAGTTGACAAAACCGGCGCACGGGGGAATACTGCAGCCGCGGCCGGTTTCATTTAACTTGTGCCCATCAGACTCACCTGGAATACCGTGTAATGCATATTTTAATGAAATGTACACATCATGTTATTACCAGTTTGAGTAACATAATATGCAGGATTTATTATTTTATACTTAGATGACTCTCGCAACACCGTCGCGTAGGAACCAGTTTTTCAGTAATAAAATAATCCTATGTACTATCCCGGGACTCAAACTATCTCCATACCCAGCAAAATCGGTTCAGTGGTTTGGGTGTGAAGATGTGCGAATTCGTTTCGCATCGCAAATATTTGCGACAAAAGCGACGCGAAGATGCAATTTTCTAAATTTGTACCGATTTGACAGATTTCAATTGCGTGAGACGTCTTGCAAAATATCTGTCAAATCCAAGTCAAATCCATAAAAATTTAAAATGCATCTACGCGTCGCGTTGCGGTCTGAATTGACCCTAAGATGCGATGCGATGCGATGCGAATTCGCAGTTTTGTGTGGGAGCAAGTAGCAACATTATTGGTAAGAGCCGCGAAGGGAAAACCGTAAAAAAATCTGATTCTGTTGTCTTCCTGAAAATCTGAAGTATGTAATGGCGGCATTATCTAATTGTACGTTATAAATAAATACAAAAGCGTTTGTTTTTTTTTATATTTTTCCTCCGCTCATCCCCGTTCGTGACTAGCGCCATTTGTTGCATCCAACTTCAAAAGAAAAGCGCTTCAAATGAGTAAGTATATTTCGCCTTTATGTGATAGACTTAAGGTTTATTTTCGCGTGTGCAAACTTCTTCCCCTCTCATGCTAGAGTATACCAAATTTGGATCTTACTTCCTGGTGTTAAGGTTGGTTTTTGCGTGTGTGTATGTCTGCCTGTGTTAATTGAATGCGGTTTGATCTGTAGATACAGCACGCGGTGATTGTTGGGTGAATTATCAACACTACAGTAAATACTGACCGGTTTTTCTGATTCACGAATCACTGGAATGGTGTGTCCATATTTTATTGTTAAAATATTTGAGTTACTGTTAAATTGTAGTGACTTTACATTTATGGTAGTTTGTTATGGGAATTATTTCGAATACATTAATTTATGTAATAAAATAATCCTATGTACTATCCCGGGACTCAAACTATCTCCATACCCAGCAAAATCGGTTCAGTGGTTTGGGTGTGAAGATGTGCGAATTCGTTTCGCATCGCAAATATTTGCGACAAAAGCGACGCGAAGATGCAATTTTCTAAATTTGTACCGATTTGACAGATTTCAATTGCGTGAGACGTCTTGCAAAATATCTGTCAAATCCAAGTCAAATCCATAAAAATTTAAAATGCATCTACGCGTCGCGTTGCGGTCTGAATTGACCCTAAGATGCGATGCGATGCGATGCGAATTCGCAGTTTTGTGTGGGAGCAAGTAGCAACATTATTGGTAAGAGCCGCGAAGGGAAAACCGTAAAAAAATCTGATTCTGTTGTCTTCCTGAAAATCTGAAGTATGTAATGGCGGCATTATCTAATTGTACGTTATAAATAAATACAAAAGCGTTTGTTTTTTTTTATATTTTTCCTCCGCTCATCCCCGTTCGTGACTAGCGCCATTTGTTGCATCCAACTTCAAAAGAAAAGCGCTTCAAATGAGTAAGTATATTTCGCCTTTATGTGATAGACTTAAGGTTTATTTTCGCGTGTGCAAACTTCTTCCCCTCTCATGCTAGAGTATACCAAATTTGGATCTTACTTCCTGGTGTTAAGGTTGGTTTTTGCGTGTGTGTATGTCTGCCTGTGTTAATTGAATGCGGTTTGATCTGTAGATACAGCACGCGGTGATTGTTGGGTGAATTATCAACACTACAGTAAATACTGACCGGTTTTTCTGATTCACGAATCACTGGAATGATGTGTCCATATTTGATTGTTAAAATATTTGAGTTACTGTTAAATTGTAGTGACTTTACATTTATGGTAGTTTGTTATGGGAATTATTTCGAATACATTAATTTATGTAAAAGTAGTAATCAAATAACTTCTTTGAAATGTTATTTAAATTCTTTGTTCCTGACTTACTTCTGGTAAACGTGGTTGTGAGAAGATCTTCCGACCGACCGCGACAGAAAAGACGTTTTATTCAATCAGTGTTTGATGGTGATGATGATGATGTAATAATGACACACAAAGCTCAGGGAAGTAACTGTGTGCGGTCTGTGGTTGATAGTTACATTAAACTTACCTGTGAGCTGTGTATTGTGTAACGTACCTAATACAGCTGTCATTTCTATCCACAATTATTATTGAAAGTAATTTTACCGCACGGGCAATTTTATACTTAATATATATGACTATAAAGTCGTGAATACTCTGCGGCCAGAAGCTATCGGCTCGCTCGAAAAACATGCAAAAAAACGTAATTTTGTTTATTTTAAAAATAACTAGGAGCATGCTTCGATACGATTTTGGGTTGCAAAGGTGTCTATCAATTAGACTAATTTCCTACAATACATCTATTCTAGTTTAAAAATTATCTTAAAATTTCGTATTTTTAAGAGGTCATTTCGAAAATTAAATGTATCGAGGCAAAATACATTAATCGTGTTTCTGGTTCTTCTCAAACTTAGATAAGGCTATGAAGATAATATGTATTATTATCTCATTACCAGAATTGTAACATTTCTGAGGGTCGGAGGGTCCTATAGTATTACTTCAAAAAAGACGTTATTTTCAATATAGCGCCTTAATGGTTTCTTACTATACTTAACCACTATCAAATCGCGTAAGAGTATTTTAATTTTCCTGAAATGAGCTATTCGATTTTCGACAAAAAATATTGTTTTTATGAAAAAACTACCTTCCACTTGTTTTAGCTATCCTAGGCATCCAATACACGGTAGGTTTTGCTGTCAGTTTTACCACAGTCATGGCTGTAACTGATGGATAACCTACTGTGTAAGAGCGTGACAGACGCTTGTTGACGAAAATCTGGATAATATTTTGATTTTTGCTTCATGTCACGAATTTTGAGTGAGTGTTGTCACATAAAATTAGTAACGTATACCTTTGAAAATGTTGGCTTTGACTGACATAAAACTGAAGAGAATTGAATGACCGTCTAATACCATTCGTCAGTCCATCAGTCACCATCAGTCAAACATAATTCATGACTGACGGAATTGACACTTGCATGAGCGTGTAATGGATGCCCTATAGTTCGAATTTAGCCTTCCATGACCATTTTAAAATATTTTCATGACTTCCCAGCATGCAGGCTGATAATGATGAATCTAAATTTCTCTCGACTTGATTGTCCTAATTTTCCGCGCACGTTTATACATCATGTTCCAATTACAGCGTGCATCCTGTAGCTGAGATTTCACGCCGCGCCGCGCGCCGTGTTGTTCCAGCAAATTGTATAAACATTGTCCTCGAGCACTCGGCAAAGGAAAATATTAAACAAAAATACAATGTTACAAAATAATAAATTGAGTGATTTCTGAAATAATAATGAGGAATTTTGGAGGATTGTTCTTTGGTGTAGTGAACTTGTGTGGTGCTGTCAGAGAGATTGAATTGATTACTTGAAGTGGACCTACGTCATTAAGTCTATGCCTGCTGGGCTTGATAACCCGACCAAATTGTGGAGGACCAAATTGTCGACGCAGATGGCTACGTATTAATTTCTATGTTTTTTATAGAAGGCAGGTCGCTGTAGCCCTGACGTCACTGCGACCCATAAGGATCTATTGTGTCTCCTTCGCACTAGAGTATCATCCCCAACCCAATACTGCTCATAAATTGAACGATATGGTTGGGGTCGGTGCCACGAATTTCCTCTGTGGCTCTTCGTGGCGACCAAGATGCCTGTTCCTGCTCTGTAGTAGAGTAGGTCGAGGAGAAGGTGAATAGGTGTTTCATCCTCCTCCTCACAGAATCTGCAAGCCTTTATGCTACAAACACCCATTCTGTTTAGGTGTTTGTTGAGCTTGCAGTGTCCAGTTAGAATTTCTATGTTACGTATACGTATTAAATACATGAAGTTAGCTTGAAGACAACGAGATCAAATTACATATTACATAGGTCTGTTATGTGCTTGTGAATTAATTGCCCTGACAATACATAAAGCTAGGCTAGACGGCCTAGCTTTATGTATTTTCAGGGTAATTACACACCTATGAACACCTCTAATCAGGTCTTCTGCAACCGGTCTTCTGGCCTGGTAATCGCTTACCATCAGGTGTCTGTTCGTTTGTCTATAAATCGATAGCAAATATGACATCTCGCCGGCCGCGTTGTCGTGCGGCATGCGATGGAAGCGGTTAGTAAATTATATCCCGGATAGTATAAAATCTAGGAAGCGAATAAAAATGTCGACGGAAAGTTTCTCACGAATCTCCGCTGTTTACGGTAGGGTATAAATGATTTATATTTCAGAAATTCATAGTTGCCTTGTTTAAAGAGTAGTAGAGTTCTTCGGGTAGTTTTAAAAAGACAGTTACATCATTTGGGAATAAGAAAAGTGCTTTGCGACAAAATTGTAAAGTGCGTAAGATATGATCAATTTACGTGTAAACGTAAGAAATCTTTGTACAATCATGATGACACAAAGATACAGTATAATTTTTGCAAACAAACCTTAGCTTGAAATGTTATAATAATAATTATTATAACTGTATTTTAAAAAGATAAAACCGACTTCAAAATTGTACGTAATTGAGAATTAAAACTCCTTATCTCCACAACTAATGAACCGATTTTGATGAAACTTGCAGCATTCCCTAAGTTGAACAATACTTAGTACAACAAAAGAAGAATCACTCAAATCGGACCAGTAGTTCCGAAGATATGCGTGAAAAGACATAAAAACATACATACATACATACATACATACGTACACTTTTGAAATTTGGCACATTTGTTCAGATGCTGATATAGATTAACATATACAAAAACTGGGCAGTTCTGGAAATATTACATACATACGCGTCGAATTGATAACCTCCTTTTTTTTGAAGTCGGTTAAATAGGTAATGTTTCGATAATTTTCGTTAAATTTCTAAAACGTTATATTGAAATACATCCAGTTGTTTTGAAGTGTGATAAACATAGTTCACAATTATTTGCGTAGCATTTTCGAATAATAACATTCCTTACAAGAAATAAGGGCATAATTCTATTCCTGGTCTTATATTAGTTTTATTTTCTACATTGTTAAGAGCTACCACTAGAACCGTTTTTACAAACACTGTCCCCTGTTTCCTCTCTGAATAATGCCGGTAGAGTTATATATTTTTCCTGAATATCTACGGCCACTAATACAATTTTCATATGTTTTCTTTTTTTCATGATTTAATTATTAAAAAAGATATGAACGGTCTAAAACCCAAAAAGATGGCCAGATTTTCCTCTGTGTTCAAACACCCAGAAAACAAAACTGGCGAGAAAATACAAAAAAAATTAGAACATAGGAACACAGCTCAATCCTTGCTTTAATTCTTGATGAAAAAAGTACTTAAATCTTTTGGAGAAGAAATCAGCGGACAACGAATCGATGATTTCTGTTCTTTTATTGGAACTTTTGTCGTGTCGTCTCTATCGCGCTCTGCGGTGGGAGACTTGAGATTGGTGAGACAGCAATACATTAAAAAATATCTACCTATTTTCAATTTCTCTAGCCCTTGGTGTATCCTCTTAATGTTTTAAATTTTAATAGTAATTTGTTTTCCCTGAAAAATCAATTACAATAAAAAAAGGGTGACCTCAAAAATTATCAACACGTAATGGCGTTTCTCTGATATTTATTACTTTGGTTTCCACTGAGCGTCATGCGACCAACATGAATAATGATACCCAAAATATACAACTTAATTTGTATGTTATTTTGTATATTATAAAAGTAACAATTACCTCGATGTTAGATTATTGTTATTGCTAATTTATTTTGCGTGTTACACCGTAATAAAGTATAATACGTTGTGTTAAAAATTATTAATACAGTCTAAATAATTATAATAATGCCGATAGCAACATAGAATCAAGTTTGGAAGAATTTGGTAAGATTGAGATGCAAGATAACAAAGTATTAAAGCCGTTCTCAGAGAATTTTAATACTTACCTTTTACTTCATGCGTTTAACACACAGCATATGAAGTTAATGTTAAAATTTTCATGAAATTAAAGTTATTAATTTGATGAAAACATCATTAATTAACGTTTGTGTGCGTCTATTGACTAAAGCTTTGTAATTTTAAATAGGCACTAAATTCTTTTAATCTAAGGGTTCTTTCTAAGTTTAATCTGTTTCACCACTTCCTGATAAGTGCCGAATATGCTATCCACCACTTAACTTGACAGATGAAGTATGGAGAATCTGTCAAAAATAGCCTATCCGGCAGTTATCAGGAAGTAGTGAAACAGGCCCTAAGTCTATTCATATGAGTAGAGTTAGTCTTCACTCAAAATTTTGACTCGTCTTTGTTTTCGTTGATTAGAAATTGCGCACAGAAATTACTACCTACCTACCTATCTACGTACTTTGATGTCACAATCTACAAATCTCTACTATCTCAAACACTAGACTCGACGATTTTTTTAACTACTACGCATACTTTTAGTAACATAGTGTTGTTACTTAATAGCTAACTTCATTGAAAATTATCGTTGAGTGTGAACCATTCTGGTAAAAGTGGAAGTACAAGATTCAGTATGTCTATTTGTTATATTTTCCTGTAAGCTTAAACCAAATGAATATATTTTTTTAGTATAATATTCTCTTCCATTTTATAACAGTTCCTATCCTCTATCTTATTTCAGACCCTAAGAATCCCTTTGAAGCATTACAAATTAGGGCTAATATCTTTATTTCTATACCTATAATTATGATGATTTAGATAATATATAAGTCAGGGCAAAAGTATATTTGGCCATTCTAGTTTAACCAAAACTCAGTTCAAATCATAAAAGTAACCCAGACCGACTAGATAATAAAATCTATTCCATATTCACAGGCCACGTTTGGGCAATAACGGCCCCATTCACGCTAGCGGCCCATTCGCTGCCCATTCCCTGTCTATTTAACTTACCTTGTTATAAGGTTCCACTTTAAATGGGATAGTAAACGGGTGAAACTTTTAGTATTGGTTTTATATTTATCTAACAAGGTGTTTTCTGCGTTATTTAGCTGGGCTATGGCAAGTCAATATTGATCTTGTTGTGTCGTGATATTATAATAATCCAAATAGATTACGTTAAGCTATGTACCATCGAGGAAATTGATTCCTCGGCAGTTGACATATCAACGTCATTTGGTCGGATCGTGTCAATTCAATGTTAATTGCATAGAGTAAATAATTAAATCTATACATATAATAAAACTGTAGAAATGTGAATTCTGTACATTAAAGATGTTAAAAAAATAATAAGCGGGGGGTGTCACTAGATCGCCATAAAAGCCAAAAATGTGGTTAGTTTTTTGTCTGTCTGTCTGTCCGTCCGTCCGTCCGTCCGTCCGTCCGTCTGTCTGTCTGTCTGGTGTATAAACCCCCCCCCCCTCTGAGGGGACCAAAAAGGGGGTCAGATTTTGTATCAAATTTTTTCTTTAATGGACTTACTTCATATTATTAACTGTATTTTCCAACTTAACATCAGGTGTAAGCAATCCCCCCCCCACCCCTCTTAGGGGACAAAAGAGGGGGTAAGATTTTGTATCAACTGATGAAGTAGAAATACTTTAAATGGCAAAACAACGTTTGCCGGGTCAACTAGTATATTAATAAGTCTGGTCTCTGGTTAATTGTGATCTGTCGTCTGGGTTTGACGTAACGCGACCAAACTACGTAGGTCCCCCATCTGCCTAGGAATCAACTTCTCTGATAGTACATATGAATCAATTGACAATTTCTTTATAGTAGGCTCATCTACTTATACATGAAAAATATAATCCTTCTGGTGCCGGATGTGGGTAAAAGAGATAACGAAACCAAAGCTACAGATTATTGCTTGTTGCCCTACCATTTTCATCACAGATAGTTGGAGAAGTCTTTAAATCATCAGTGTGACATTAATCTTAACGTTAAAGCCTCTTACCCCCACAATTAGTTCTCCGGGATTCCCCGGCAATTATGACGACAAATATTATCCCGGTGTTCTGTCCAGCAAACTTTAATACCGCTATTTTACTTGGCAGCGAACTTTCCTCCTAGTTTGCAGTCAATGCTTTGGAAAGTTATGCGCGGAATCACAGAGAAATATTATATTACTTTTTGTATAGAAGTTTATAACTTTTATAAGTCTTGGTGACTTTGAGTTGTTAAGTTGGTAGTTAGTTGGTCCAAACCAGACGACGAGTTAGAAAATAACCCATAAAGTGTCATATTAGCAATTTTATATTTTTAAATATTTAAACTATGAAATGTAACTCACATTCATTCCAAAAAGAATTAATAATCTATTGATTTTACATACAAAATGACCGAAACTAAGAAAACAATATGCTACTATGCTGCACCTGGGTGTCGCAATAACAATAAATTTCCAAGAATCCGCGATCGAAGGATTAAAGCTAACTTTACATATAAGTATTTTAGCTTAAAGACTGCAACATTTTAGCCTAAATAAAATTTTTACTTTAGTGGCAGCCGGAAACCATTCTTTTGTCTCTATAAGTAGCCTACGTTTTATTTGACCTCAAAACACCTAAGCGTTGAATACGAACCAATATCTCCAGAGCTCTTGAAACTTATTTCTAACGAGATAAGTACAAATAGTACAGCTAGTACCTGAATGTAGGGTCGCCAAGCGTCCGGATAAAGCCGGAATAGTAAGGCTTTTTGATTGCAAGTCCGGCCAAAATTAAAGGAAGTCCGGCTTTTGTAGAGCTCTAAAATTTTATATGAGAATCCTACTAATGTGAGACAATATTAGGGCTAAGAAATTGTACGCGCGTTGCCGAACTTCTAAATATACTGAGAGTTGAGATGGTCTTCAATAGAAACACCGGGTTTTTTATACGAATGTCCGGCTAAGCTGTTCGGGTTATCCGTCTGTTAGGTTTGGCGATCTGGCAACCCTACCTGAACAGGGCTCTAAGCATGTGACTGTGAATGGTGTATTGAAATATGAATGCCCTGTTGAATCGATTGAGCTCAGAACTACAGTCAAAGGCTCGATTCGATTCGAGTACAGTCAAACAAAGCCATAATTCGTGACTTGCTTGGTTCAAATGATTTAAAGCTCGTATTTCGGAGCTGACTGTGTAAAATTTAGCTTAAGGTGACGCCGCGTTAAAGTAAAAAACCGTTTTGGATATTACGTTTTAGATTGCTTGTTTGAGGCCCGCCCGGCCTCTCATAGAAAACAAGAAATGGAACAAGCAAGAAATGGATAACTAAAAGACCAAACCACTGGACGGATCGGGCTGAAATTTGGCATGCAGGTAGATGTTATGACGTAGGTTCCTGCTAAGAAAGGATTTTGATAAATTCTCACCCCAAGGGGTTCAAATAGGGGATGAAAGTTTGTATATAATAATACTTCTTAACGCGAGCGAAGCCGCGGGTAAAAGCTCGTAAAATATATATTTCATATAAACTATGGGCAAATTAAAGTGTATGCTTGAACCAATCTATGTACAAATTTTGGAAGCTTAAATCACTCTCCTCTGTTGGCAAAATTAGAATACCTTTTTTTCCAGAGGTCTTTTTGATTGATTATTTGATGATTTATTTGAGATTTAAGACATGATGAATACTGACAATGAACTTTAATTTCTTAGCTTTAGTCATTGCTGAGAAAAATCGATACCGCTACAGACAAATTATTAAAAAGCTATGCTCAAAATGAGGGAAATAAAGTAGGAAACAAAACACCAGCGTTTCAGAAATATCTATACTACAGTTATAGATAAGTCCGAGTATATTTAAAATATGTTTTCTTAGAACTTACTACAGAATTTCTACGCATTCTTCTTTCTTAACTGTCCAATCTCAGGTTTCTGCTACATGGTGCTTGGTATCTGATATGATAGAGATTCTGAGACAAAGCTAACAATGTTTAAAATAACATACTAGGCAAGAAATATTTTTATCTTTTTTTCTCGTGTTTATCGATTTACATGGGAGTAAAAGCCGTCGATTCTCAGAAAAAAATACTACCTATTTAAGGTACAATAATAAATGATATCCACATCCTTTTCTCCTATTGAAGATTACCATGACATCCCATGTAAATATCTTCCACAAAATACGATTTTTGCCGTACAGCGGAAATCGAAACACAATAATTATTTGTCATGAATTTCAGGTAAAATATCCAAGCGACGCAAAACTCTAAATCGACTGTAAACTCCCCATTCCCATCTTTCCACTGTTAACAACTTTAACAAGCTATGAACAAATTTAACAAGCGTTAAGTTTAACAAGCTATGTTCGCATACGTGAGCTCATGTCCAGGACCATTTATCATAAATATCAATATCAGGCGGGCCGACAGTTATAAATGGTGCTGACTCTAAGGAAATAGGCCAGGCCAATCTTGCAAGGTTACGTGGATTTATTTTGAATACGTATTTGGGTTTTTACGGGGTATATTTTGCTCGCTAGGAACCTTTTCCGTGAAAAGTAACAGTAGTTTCCGAAAGTCTGAAATGTTATTTATTTTATTTTATTCGGAAAACTTACAGCTTGTAGTAATTTACAGTTATATTAGAAACATAAAGCCAATTATAAAGTTTTCGCAAGTAGATATGACGTAAAAATATTAAAACATAATCTATGTGTCTAGTGACTCGACATGAAAAGTATAAACAAAATTAGGAAAACAAATTAATTAAGAAACAAAACTCAATAACGGTAAGAACATTACATCGTTAACGTTATCGACTAAGTACATTCTAAACATACCATAGTATACCTAATAATAAAAAAAACATGTGACTCCACTCCGGGAGTGCCGGCGTGAAAACGAAACAGCAGGCATAATTTTTCATCAGTAGAAATACAGTAAGAAGAAATTTTATTTCTTCTTTTACTTTAGATGTTATGAATTTTCGATCAGTCGCAATCGTCGTCCTGACAGTAGTAGTAGGTTTTAAGTTTTTAATTTTTATCCATCCCGAAAAAAGTGCACCTTCGGAAAAACATCGTCTCTTCCCTGTATCTTAACCGATGTGAATAGAAACAAAAATAACATGATTATGTGCCGTTTGAACCATAACATAAGTAATAGTGTGTGAAAGCCATAAGTTGGGAACTTTCTGAGTTTCCGAACTCCAGGCTAGCGCTGGAGGCGTGGATAAATCACTTTCATCCAACTGACAAACAAAACCGCGCGCGAGTATCTTACTTGGATATTGTTGTGGTGTTCTGATTATGTTTGTTTTATTGTTAACTAGCTGTCCCGGCAGACGTTGTTTTGCCATATAAAGTATTTCTACTTCAACAGTTGATCAGTTGATACAAAATCTTACCCCCTCTTTTTCCCCTAAAAGGAGTGGGGGGGGGAATATACACCAGATGTTAAGTTGGAAAACACAGTAAATAATAATTATCAAGTAAGTCCATTAAAGAAAAAAAGGGGGGGGGGGATTTTATACACCAGATGTTGAGTTGGAAGAAGACATATCTGCGAAAACCGTATGCAAATCGGATCAGTAGTTTTCGTATTAAAGAAATACTTTGATACAAAATCTGACCCCCTCTTTTGCCCCTTAGAGAGGTGGGGGAAAAAATTTTATACACCAGATGTTAAGTTAGAAGAAGACAAATATATCTGCGAAAACCGCATTCAAATCGGATCAGTAGTTTTCGTGTGATGCTGGAACAAACATACAGACAGACAGACAGACAGACAAAAAACTAACCACAGTTTTGGCTTCTATAGCGATGTAGTAACACCCCCTGCTTATTATTTTTTGAATATCTTTAATGTACAGAATTTTCATTTCTACAGTTTTATTATATGTATAGAAGTAACTATAGTTTCTTTTACTCTATCATTCATGTATATGAAGTGTGTCTATCTGTCTGTTGCGGTAACGGACACTCGGCCAAATCGCTCCCGCTAATAAACTCCCATGGCCTATCCCGGGACGGTTTTTATCGTGGAAAATTAAGATTCCTGCGCTTGAAAGTTGAAACTAATTTCTGCGCAACGCACTTCAATATACTGTATATAAGTTATGTCCACACCAATATATATATATATATATATATATATATATATATATATATATATATATATATATATATATATATATATAGAAGCAGAAATTAGTTTCAACTTTCAAGCGCAGGAATCTTAATTTTCCACGATAAAAACCGTCCCGGGATAGGCCATGGGAGTTTATTAGCGGGAGCGATATATATATAAATTATAATCATGTTTTCACTAACCCCCTCCTAATGCTAAGTGAGTCCTAGTGGCTTTTAGGGTCATGCATCTCTTAAAACAAACCTGTTTTTGAAAGAACTTATGGTTCACGACAATCCTTACACTCTATGGATTTGTAAAATCTTGAAGGAATTGTGCCTGTAATAGCCGCTAGGGAACACTTAGCGTTAAAAGGCGGTTGGTGAAAACAGGCACTAGTCCCTTAATCTTATACATACTTACCTAATACCTGTATGGGTCTGAAGCCCCATGTATACATAATATATGTGCGGCTTACCCCGTACATCAGTAACGTATGATTGCGATTAGTTATTCCGTGGCCACGGGGCGATGTCGTGACATTAATTATTCACTTACCCCGAGATGCAGGTATTAATTTACTATCATCATGTCTGCAGTTGCTATAAGTTTGGACACAGCACTAAATTATACAAGACAACCTTTTGCTGCAACTCTATTCCCATATTATGCTTCTCTTACCTCTTTCATTCTATAAGATTGTCATTATTTAAAACCCCACAGTTCACCAAAATAGTCTTTGTCCTGATACAAGTTGTATAGTTTAATATGTGCTATATACTTTTGACTTTCTTCTGTATCTTGAAATCAATTAACACTTTGTCTTTATTGACTCAGTTAAATTATTACTTTTATTAATGTTATCGGAACTCAGCCATGTTGTCGCATACTAGCGGAATCTCGACAATACTTATACAATAGAAAAAGAAAACTACACTGAACCCACCTACCTAGCTTCAAAACAGTGCATCGACGCACAAAATGTCAATAGTGCCCTTTATGTCTCGATTATTTTCAATTATTTGAAATACGGTTTAGAAAGAAAATTTCACTACAACCATTTAATTTTCCCTCTAACCGAAAACAATTGGATCCGTAATATTGTATTGTTTATCTATTAAAGTGCCAACAATTACAATAGTTGGCCGAACTCGATTGTTCACCGAAACCGCCGAACCCCGATAACTTGTGCCTTTGACACTTTCTGCGTCGAGATCTACAAACTAACAACTTGGTTGGATATACATTATACAGACTATATTAAATAACATTATTATGAAGATAGTTTGAGCCCCGGGAACGAACATACTTATGATACTTTTTATCCCGTAAAAATATGCGGTTCCCGCTCGAATGTCTATAGTCGAATTTTGACGCAACGGCGTTATGACTTGCGGGCTATAAGTCCGGTTATGATAAAACTTTATAGTTCATTAATTATAAGTCCAGTTACAAACAATAGAATCACTTAATATAATGCAATCATAATTTTATAGTTTTTAATATAGGACCAGTGAAAGAAGCCATGTCCTTCATAAAGTTGCCATTTGTGAAGTGCCAGGGGATAATACTCGTATTCATTCACATTTATATTTTTATTAGTTGTAAAATTATGATACCATAATACAAATCTAATTACACCTAAGTCCTTTATAGAATATTTCAGCGCTAATCCACAGCGGGGATCCAATTCGGGGATTTGGAAGACAATTACCTTCCCTTAAGCCTTTTCTTTAGCTGAATTATATTAGAATTTTCGTTTGAGTTCCGACCGAGAGCTTCGTATTTCTTTGGAGTTTTATAAAAAAGAAATAAGATTAAGTTACCAATGCACAGGCATTTTATTATAGACTTAATAGACAGTTAAGAGTAGCATAACATCTATACTAATGTTATAAATGCAAAAGTTTGTCTGTCTGTCAGTCTGTTACCTCTTCTCGTTCAAATCGCTGAACCGATTTTGTGAAAATTTTGGATGGAGATATTTTGAGTCCCGGCCCCCGGGCAAGGGCGTGGTACTTTAAATTCCGGAAAAATGCACGGTTCCCGCAGGATAATAGAATTTAGGCGCGGGCGTCTAGTCATCTAGTAAGTACAAATATAAAAATTGGTTCAGCAGTTTGAGCTTGAAGGGACAATAATAGTGACTATAATAATGACAGACAGGCTGACACACTTTCGCTTTTATATTAGTATGGATTGTAAGTATTATAGCTAAAAAAGTTAATTACGCCTAACTTTAAGTTACATGTTTCATTAAAATCTAAACCCCTGTCTTAAAACTTACCCTAACTGAACCTTCATAATGTTTCACATTTTGAATATTTTAAACAGTGTGTCAATTTAGTTAAAACCCCTCAACCCGAAACCACAATATAAATGATGTACAGTAGATCATGTTCATACTAAACGGACAGAATCAGGCACTCACTTCAGTGTAATTTAATATGGCTTGAAATTGCAATATTGAGTATCATAACGTGTTTTGCCAGTTTCCTCTGTTTTCTTTACTAGTCTTGAACCGGGTACGTTTCTATTTCTCTTTTATCTTATTTCCTCTTATTTGATACATCTTTGTTTATTAATTTGTTAATTTTCCTTTACCTTAATGGAGAAAATTATTTACTTATTAAAGTAAAATATTTTTAATATCTAAGATTTATTAGAATTTTCTAATTCTTTTGTTTTGTATTAGCCCCTGGCCTGTATTAGGCGAGTTCGATTCCTAATTCCCGGTTGAGTTGCTCTACTCTGTTACATTTATACTATGCTAAAACGTTCAACTTAAAAGCGAGCTTGTCGGCTTTGAATTTACAGCGTTGTTTTGACTAAGTGAAAAAGTTTGGACCCGTACTTTATAAGGACAAGCTCGGGCCGAAAGCTATCAATAATTTTGCTGTTATTGCTTACATAAACATTGCGCTTTTAATTTTTTGCAGAGATATAAAATGGTCGCAAAAGAACTTTTTCTTGCTTAAGTAGGTTAAGAAATAAAAATGGCGGCTTAAAAACTTGTCTTGTCTGTGTGTAATTGCTGCTAAATACTAATAACGATATTTAGCAGCGTATGACTATTCAAGGACTTTTTCCTGTGACTATTCCAATGCGTCAAGCAAAGACAGGTAGCATAGCACTGTAAAACAGCTGAGAGGCGATAGCAGGAGCCGCCATTTACAGCGAAAACGCCGCGCGGTAGAGAATGTTACTTCTCTTACGTCGTCGGTCTACTGTCGCTTTTTTCCGTTGGGGAAATGCGTTTACGCATCCCTGGCGGTCTGTGGAGGCCGGAGGGCCACCGGGGTATGTAAGACCCTGCGTGGTAAAGGCCGCGCCCGGGCATACCCACTAAAACCCCAACGGTGTTCCTGCTCTTCTGCTCTAGGCAGGGCCACGGGATACGCGGAATACATAACCGCGACCCTGCCTATGTCTTACGAACTTTCTAACAGGTCACGTGTTAGTCGAGTTTAACATATTTTTCCCATCCCAAAAAAGTGCATAACGCCGCTAAAGAAGTTTCCACTTACCACTTCCAATACAAAGATTTTCTTTCCGTACCATTTAGTAAGGGAAATGGTAAACAAAATATGTACGTGTTAGCCCTACCGCATCGGAATTTTTTCCGAAATATGTTTATTGTATCCGAAATACCCCAGACGTGTAAACAGTCCCGTACCGAGTATCAAAATCAAAAAAAAAAAAAAAAAAATCAAAAAACTTTATTTTCTTTACATAATATATAAATTGCAAGGTGGTGGGGTTCTCCCTTTAAGTAAAACTTGTAGTAGGAGATTAGTATAAAATAAACACACGCGAGATACTGTTATTGCGGTATTGTCACCTTACATATTCCCCGTCTTACAAACGACCAACGTAAGCTGAGCCGTGTTAAAGATTCCCTGTAAACGCAATCGTGTTTTTGTTGATGATGAGATTTTTGGGTAGTTGTTGATATCATAATATGTACATACGTACTACAATGAGAAAAGCTTTAGGTACTATCAAAAAGTTGATTAATAGGCAGACGGCGGACATTTATTACGTACTACGTAGTTTGGTTTAGGCAGATCACGATATTAATTGAATTGACATAATACGACCAAATGAAGTAGGTCCGTCAACTGCCTATGAATCAGTTTCTTCGATGGTACTAAAATCATTACGATTTACGAACTTACACTACTTATTTCAGGTGGTAATTTGAAAAGATTTTATTCTGAATTTCTTAGACTTATCAGGTAACTCGGGTAGACACTAGAGTCTAGACCTATCTGAGTTAAAGTCTTATAATTTCATCACTAACACCCATTCTCTTCTAGTTTCTACCTTAATCTATATTTATTAAATTGGTTACTCTAGGATAGAGTGACTAATGATGCTCTCTTGTCTTTCAAGTGACTTTTCTAACGCTTCAGGCATAAACAGCTATGCGAATTTAAGCGTGAGCGTTATGTACTTAACTACATATTTCTATTAATATTTGGACAGTGCTAAGAAGTATTATTATATTTTTGGACAATTTCAGTATGATTTGATTCGCAACCTTAATTGCACACTTTACAATTAATTCGTATTCATCCACACTTCGTATTCATATCATCATTTTGTTGCGGCTCAAATTACAGTGGTCGTTACTCAATAACTAACCATTAGTCGTCAACTCCCCGCCCCGTGCGTCGCAACTCGCACGGCTCGTTACCCTGTTAGCACTAATCTCTCCTCAGTACTATCCTATAATATGTCCTGTACTACCTCTAACAAATAAACCCTTATGTCAACTACAAAAGGACTATAATAGAAATGCTATAAACGATATTTGATGGGTTCGCCAAATGTCTTTTAAATACTTGGAAGACGTGATGATTTATTACGTGGGGTCACGTTATCCCGGTATTGTTAAGTTAATGTTGAACCTTCGGTTAAAAGTACGTTTAGGGTCGAAGACGTTTCAAAATATCTAGACGACAGCATCGATAACATTAAATAATATTATATTGCTTAGCGTCTTTTAGGTCCACTTGCGCAGATCTGAGTTAAAGTTAACCCCGGATTAAACGTTATTTCTTTCGTAAAATATACGAAGAATGTAAGAGATGACACACTATTTAACCCGGTATTAACTTTAACCTGGATCTGCGCAAGTGGACCTTAGCGTCTTTAAAACACCCAAAATTTATTTCTTTCGCATGCCAACATCAAAATTGTTTCCACTACACTAACCCTCTGCATTAACATAAGAAATAGTGTAAACCCCAAAGGATTAGGGCGTGAGAAATCACCGTCATATTATATGTCGGCAGCATACAATACGTTGCTATGTTGCCGACATACAGGGCCGGATAGTGAGTTGAGGGGGCCCTGGGCTACTATACTACTTAGGGCCTGTTTCACCACTTTCTGATAAAGTTCCGAATAGGCTATTCACAACTTTTTTGAATGATTCTCCATACTTCATCTGTCAAGTTAATTGGTGGATAGCCTATTCGTCACTTAGGAAGTAGTGAAACAGGGTGGATTGCACCAGAAGCGTAGTTAAAGTTAAGGTTAAGGTTATGGTCAAATATGGCGTCCATTATGGACTTGGGTGGGTTGCACCAACTTACTTTAACTATAACTTTAACCATAACAAATCCTTACTAAAAGTCCATTATGGACGCCATATTTGACGATAACCTTAACTTTAACTACGCCTCTGGTGCAACTCACTCAGGGTTTTAACATTTTAAGTGTAAAGTACTAATAGTTGACTAATGCCCGGTTTCTGAGGTTTTTTGACTGGAGTTTATCCTTTCACTAGCGTTGTTGATTGGTTAATTTTTTGACGCCAGCCAATCAAAAGCGATAGTGAAAAGATAAACTCCGGTCAAAAAACCTCAGAAACTGGGCATTAGTCTTAACGAAAAGAATATTTTGCAATGTTTTAAAGCTAGAGGCAGCATCAGCACAGACACTAAACAAAAAGTTTTATTCGACTTTTGACGTTTCTGTCAATATTCTGATATGACGTGTACAACATGTCGAATTTTGGCCGTATAATTTACTGTATGTGCTGGTAGTGCTCCGATCTTTGCGTAATATTCGAACCACACAATTTTTATTTTTTGTTTAATTAAAAAATATATTATGATTCTTTCGCATTATCGTTAATTTTTGACTTTGACTTGACTTAACTAGCATGAATTCACGGGGCCCTGCCGAAAAAGAGCCGTAGGTCCCTTGTATTCACGGGGCCTTGCGCCCAAAAAGCTATATCCGGCCCTGGTCATACAATATGTTGCTGCTGTAGAATATGTCGGTGCTTAGCCGTGCACCTGCGTCAGATGTACGGTTATAGTGCTTATACTTTCTACAACTGGAGATGTTTACGACTCATTTTAGATCTTAAACTTTGAGAGCGATTTTGGTCGCGAAAATAATCGTGTTATAGTGGTATAGTTATTTTACTTTACTACTATACGGGTATAGCAAAACAAAGTGGTAATATTTGAGGTTGTGTATGTGTCCCTTGTATAGAGTTTACTGTGAAAGTACTTACTTTGTCAGCGCTATAGCATATATTGTTATGTAAGGAGGGCCTTTGACAGTGTTAGTATAGGGATAATTCGATCTTAGGTACTTATTTGTTGTCATGACAGCTCACTTGGATAGTTTAAAATAGAACTGTAAGAAATGTAAGAAGAAACGTAAGAAATAAAATTGACAAAACAGTTTCATTTTCCAGAAATAGAACCTACTACTTATGAAAAACTCACTAAATAATACATGATAAGTGTCGTATTCCAGACAATATTTTAAGCAATATTAACACCAACGCAGTTTTTCTTCAAATGTGCCAAAAGCAAAACTTATGCGACAAACTAAAAATAATGAAAACACCACTTGTAACGTGCGAAAAGACACGCGGTCGTCAATCAATCAAATCAGCCTATATTCGCCCACTACTGGACATAGGCCTCTCTCAATGAACGCCAAGATGGACGATCTCCTGCTACTCGCATCCAACATGAGCCCGTGACTAAACGGAGATCGTCGTCCCACAGGTAGTATTACAATTCAAATGCGTTGTTCGTTGCTAAAATAAAACAAATCATCTCATAATTTTTGTCTGTTTCAAGTACCAGAATTTGCATACCATGCGTGAAAAGCTATATACAAACAATATATAAATATATACGAATACATAAGACATTTGCTAAAATATCTATGAATTTTGGTCACTAAATGAAAGCAGGCTCTAACTGGGTGTATATATATGTCCAGTTTGTTTAAATTCCATTTAATATTTAAAGTCCAGTTAGTTCGTATCAAGAACATTTGCTACCAGATTTCATAAGCTTCAAGAGCTTCAACGCCATTCTGAAATGAAAGCTGTTATAGGGCTGCCACCAGTTTATTCTGGTTATAATTTGTACTTAATCCTTGTATTTATATAATTCGGGTCCAAAATAGTTTCGTAACAAAAATAGCATAGAATTCATACTGATCATCTAGGATTTTTATTTTGTAAATTCTAGCCGTCAATGGACCTTTCGCCCATACTTATCCTTTAATTTGGCTCGTTTGTTTTTGATGTTGTTTATACCAAGGATTATTACATTTTCGCAGCTTAATCTACTTTTTGTCTATCACGCCATTAGACTTTGTATTTACGGTTATAAATGTGGAGGGGTTTTAAAGAAGAATTTCCATCGGGGCCAACCCTAGCGTCTTATGGTTATCATCTGCGACAATCAATATGGTAATTCGGCTTACTCAGACACTGGTCACTCACATACAATTTAATTATACTGTTTTAAAATTGGAATTTTATAACTTTGAAATTGGATTTTGAATTTGGAATTTGGTCCGAAAATTTATTATTGCGTGGTTAGAACAAAAACTGTTTTAAGTACAGTGTAAATTTTACCCCACTGTATTTCTATACCAATAATAATAAAGGTCAGTAGCAATCTTCCGCTTATAAATTAATCATTCTCTCTGATAATAATTCCTATGTACTATCAGAGAAGTTGATTCCTAGGCAGACGGAGGCGGGAGGACCTAAGTAATTTGGTCGCGTTACGTTAAACCCATCCGACCGATCGCGATCGCAGCTAAGTGCTAACACTAAATTGACATAAGCCGACCAAATGACGTAGGTCCGTGAACTGTCTAGTGTCTAGAAATCAATTTCCTCGATGGTACCCACACACTATATTCTTAGAAATTTGTGGGTACTGGGTAGTGGGTACCCATAAATTTTTACTCAGCGTTACTGTTATGTTATAGATCACCCTATTGGTCGGGGAGCCCTAGAACAAATTTTTTTGTGATGACTAACAAGCTAATTTTTTGTGAACACAGTAGTCAATCAAGTTTTACTGATTACAGAACCCTAAAACGGAACCCTAACGAGTTCATTTTTTTGTAAATTGGTAGGTTAATAGATATATAATTTAAGAGTAACCTTGTCCTACAAATAAAACAATCCATATTTTAGGACCATCAAGTCAAAGTATGAAATCCTTTCTATCTCTGTTAGCTACCACTTTCGAGATTTTTCGAAAATAAAAATGTTGTTCGTCTTATCAAAATGTAGCTAAGTACTTACAAAAAATTTGCTTGTTAGTAATCACAAAAAAATTTGTTCTAGGGCTCCCGTACTATTTATATTATGTTACCACAATATTATAATACATCCCCAATTTAGTATTTACTAATACAATATCGTATTCAATGGTCTGTACAGTGTACATCCGTTTGTTGTTTACGAGCTTCCACTCAATTATGTCTACATTAAATTTAATTGAGAATTATGACCACCATAATTATTAATGTAACCCAAACACTATATTATTATAATTGTACAATTAATTTCACAAAGATACATGTTGCGGCCGAAGCGCGCCTATATTGTAATCCATTCTAATATTATAAATGCGAAAGTGTGTCTGTCTGTTGCCTCTTCACGCCCAAACCGCTGAAACGATTTTGCTGTAATTTTTGTATGGAGATACGTTGAATCCCGGGACGTAGGATACTTTTATCCCGGAACAATGTACGGTTCCCGCGCGATAAACGAATTTTGTCGCAACTGAGTTACGGGCGTCATCTAGATATCAAAGCACGTTTAAGAACTTTTTGTAGTGAAAATTTCTTTAGTGAGCGTTGAGCTCTACTCATTTTGGGGATGGGTAAAAATGCTCTCGCGTCACGACTCGTGACCTGCAGCTCTACCATGAGTTTAAAGCTATGGTATTTGTCGATACTCGATACCGACTACGTAAACTTTTTAGTATAGCGATTTTAGTTCCGCAAGTGACCGCTAAGAGGCGCTGTAAAATTTGCCATACCTACTAAAATTTACGTAGTCGGTATCGAGTATCTATACATATAATAAATCTGTAGAAATGTGAATTCTGTACATTAAAGATATTCAAAAAATTATAAGCAGGGGGTGTCACTACATCGCTATAGAAGCCAAAACTGTGGTTAGTTTTTTTGTCTGTATGTCTGTCTGTCTGTGTGTCTGTCTGTCTGTCTGTATGTTTGTTCCACTATCACACGAAAACTACTGATCCGATTTGAATGCGGTTTTCGCAAATATATTTGTCTTCTTCCAACTTAACATTTGGTGTATAAAATTTTTCCCCCCCACCCCTCTAAGGGGACGAAAGAGGGGGTTAGATTTTGTATCAAACTTTTGCTTTAACACGAAAACTACTGATCCGATTTGCATACGGTTTTCGCATATATATTTGCCTTCTTCCAACTCAACATCTGGTGTGTAAACTTTCCCCCCCACCCCTCTAAGGGGACCCAAAAGGGGGTCAGATTTTGTATCAAATTTTTTCTTTAATGGACTTACGTCATATTATTAACTGTATTTTCCAACTTAACATCAGTTTTCCCCCCACCCCTCTTAGGGGACAAAAGGGGGGGGTAAGATTTTGTATCAATTACTGATGAAGTAGAAATACTTTAAATGGCAAAACAGCGTTTGCTGGGTCAACTAGTCGATAAATATATTACTATAGCTTTAAACTCATAGTAGAGCTACTGACCGACAATTCGTAAGACGGAGAGAGAGTACAACTGGCGCGGCGTAAGAGCAGAAGTAACATCTCTCCTACCCAGCAGTAAAATGTGTCGCTACTGCTGTTTCGTTTTCACTTACACAGGCACTTATTGATGTTTTAGTAAAAAAAGTCTTTAATCGCGTGAAAATAAAACAATCATTTAGTGCTATACTAGAACATATTACTGTGTAGAGTGCACGGGATTTTCGTACATTTCGTTATGTAACTATACTGTCTTATCTGAGTTTCCGTGGATTCCCGTAATTACACAATAAGAATAACATTTACATACAATTCTAGAGTTTGCGTTTTCTTGTTATCTGAGAATTAAATCGAAACATCTAACTAGGCTTCATATGCCTGTAATGACTTTATTTTGTTGTAGGATTTCTAGATTGAAATTTAATTCTAGGAGTTTAGTATTATTGTTAAACAGAACTCTAGGTGTTTAGTATTATTGTTAAACAGAACTCTAGGAGTTTAGTATTATTGTTAAACAGAGTTTAATCTCGTTTGCCCCCTTATTTAATAAAAAAAAAAAAAAAAAAAAAAAAAAAAAAAAGAACAAGTAAAGGTAACATCTATCTAACAACATCAGTAAAGGTAGCATCTATTAAAGTAGGCACTATAATTGACATCACCATTATTATAAGAAGTTTTTATCATTTAGAGGCACTTGCGTAGATCTGACTTAAAGTTAACTCTAAGTTAAACATCATGTCATCTCTATCACTCTATAAAGTGAGTGACAGATATGACATGATGTTTAACTTAGAGTTAACTTTAATCCAGATCTACGCAAGTGCCCCTAAATGTAATAAGAATTAAATCACGAGATTTTAATAAAGGTTTCGAGATTGAAAGGACATGAAATAATTTCTAACGCCAAAAAAGTTTTTTTTTCTGAGGGTGCAGCGGAACAAAGAAATTTCGGCGCATCTCTGCTTTGGGCATTTCTACTGTAGCAAGCTAGATGGTTTATATTTTCGCCATTCATACGGATATTATAAATGCGAAAGTGTGTTAGTTTGTCTGTTACTTCTTTACGCCCAAACCGCTGAAACGATTTCGCTGAAATTTGGTATTGAAGATACACATAGGATAGATTTTATCTCAGAAAAATTTACAGGTCTCGTTCGGTAAACGAAATTTGGCCGAATATTTCTATGACTGGTGTATTTAAGTTTCTCTGTAAGCGTAGAAAATCAATTTTAAGTGAAGTGCGAGAATTGAATTTATCACTACCGTAGACCGCTACTGTTTAACTAAGATTCCCTTTGGTAATTCCTTCGGGGGGTAATTTTATGCGGAGTCATCTGGAAATAATTTAGCTTCACTTACATTATCTGAGGATTCCGAACCAGTGGCTCGTGTGGCCAGTCTCCAAGACCCTTGTTGTTGCATACTCTGTTGAACATTCCCCTCCAACCGGAGAGGTCATGAACACTGGTCGCCTTCATTCCAAATGACCTCTATCATAACGAAGAGTTTAAAGCGAATAGTGAGAAGAAATAATTTAAAAATCATCCACTATCTTCGCCAAATAAAGTCGCTTTTGAATTTATAATATTATATGATACTTTAAACTAATTTAAGAAACAGTCTGTGGCAAATCAACCCCCTTCCTAATAAAAATACACAGCAAATAACAATACAAAGTTCGTTTGCCTTTGTTTGGTATAATGAAAAAGCCGCATAACAGGCTAATACTGAAGACAGCGAACTTTGAATAGTTATATTTATTAGTTAATAGTTACTGTTAATAATTGGGTAAAAATGTTTTACGTATACTTAGGGCCTGTTTCACCACTTCCTGATAAAGTGCCGAATAGGCTATTCACAGCTTTTTTGACAGATTCTCCATACTGGATCTGTCAAATTAATCGGTGGATAGCCTATCAGGAAGTGGTGAAACAGGCCCTTAGTGTTTCCTTAATTGACGAGGTTTCAGTGTCTGTAGGTATAATAATATTATGTACCTACAGTCTGCACTACCACGTATATGTATATTTTGCTTTATGACTGTTTATGAATTATGACACACATAATAATCATATTTATGACACGTACGTGACGTGTTATTACTTATGGCCGTTCCCTATATTCAATCTATAGTGATGATGGCAAGAGACCCGACGGATTAACATTAGTTCCATGGAAAAATGGGAGGTGCTTGGTATGGGACGCTACATGCGTTGACACACTGGCGGCCTCCTATTTACATGGAACATCAGTGACAGCTGGTGCGGCGGCGTCCGAAGCGCAAACGCGTAAGCGGCGAAAGTATGTATCTTTAAGCCGAGACTACATATTTTTGCCGCTTGCGTTTGAAACTTTAGGCCCATGGGGGGATGATATGAAAAAGGTTTTCAATTTAATATCATCCCGCCTCATAGAACGCACAGGTGACCAGAGGGCTGGGTCGTACTTCGGCCAGCGGTTGAGCCTCGCTTTACAGCGGGGCAATGTCGCCAGCATTTTGGGCACTCTCCCTAAGGGCAGCAGTCTGGATGACAACCTTTTTTATATTTAAACTGTTGTAACTAATTTTTATACTACTAGTTTTTATTGTAGTTTAGTAATTATTGTATTAGTTTATAGCATTATATTATTAATTATAGTGTCAACTGTCAACTTGAATTTGACAATTGAAACAGCTGTCAGAAGTAACTACATAATACTTGATTTCAATAAAAATCTATCTCTAGTTTGACATACAACCGATCGCAGCTGACATAGAATTGACATAAAATATATGGAGCTAATGTCTAATGTGAGCTATTCCTATCTCAAGTAAGAGATAGATCAAATAT